>JASPKZ010000838.1:385000-1596264 GCA_030220185.1 Diploptera punctata | reverse complement strand
TCACACTGACATCTAGGAAACCAAGGTAGTACTAGGACGGGATTTCATAACAAAATATGTATAAATAAGAAATTCCACGAGCCGACCGAAGTGTGTTATGTGCACAAAGATGTAGGAAATACCACATCATAACATGTGCGAAAAGAACAAAAACTATTACAGACTACACTAAAGACTAAACCACCACTATTGCTCAAGCTGAGTGCACATTTCTTCTTCTTATTATTATTATTATTATTATTATTATTATTATTATTATTATTATTATTATTATTATTGTTGTTGTTATTAGGGTCTATTATTATTATTACTGGACGGGAAAATTTGGTAAATTTTGCTTAGAGGCCTTTTCATTCAGGCTTAGGATTTTTTAAGCCTGAAAATCTTCAGACTCGGGACCCACGGCTTAAAGTCCCTCCCGGAGGACTTGCTCCTTGGATTTTTCCATCCTAAAAAAATCCATCGACCCCGACCGGGTTTGAATCCGCGACCCTCGGGACCAGAGGCAAGCAGAATAACCACTAGTGCACCGCGAATGGTAGCAAATTGTGTTACTATACATTCCAAAAGTTGTGTTAGAATATGAAGGTTAGTTGAGGCCTGCATATGGTACTATACGGGGGTGAAAAACATGCTCTATTATTTCAAGGAAAGAAAACAGGCTAACACTCTTCGTAATTGGGATCTTAAGATGAACAGTCGGTACCAAGAGGGATAAGAATGGAAGTTAGAGGAAGTTTCAATTACGAATAATTCCATAATATAAGGTATAAGCTCAGGTATACCCGTGTTACGGATAATAGACCTAATTTACTACATCTGATTGTGCAACATGTCATGGTTACGGGCAACCATCTTAAGTCTGGATTTTTGTCGCTTCTCTTGCAATATCCTATACTGTCTTCGACGCTGGTCCTGACATTCAACAGATCTGTGTTATGTGTAGGAAATATCACAATTTTCCCATATCACAAATTTACCTTGTACCATTCTCTTAATTTGTCAGGGTTATTAAATTTAGGAGACCGAGATGTACAAAAAGTCCCGCGCCGTGGTCGAACGGTTTATCCCTCGGTGCAGAGCTACGTTATTTGTGCTGGTTCGAATCTCAATAGGGGGAATTTTTTCTCGCGAAATTTGGCCAGTATGGAACCATTCCCACCCATCTTCTTGAGAAATTTGGGTAGCTACAATAAGTAGCGGATCCAGGTTGAGAAAACCAACTGTAATGACTGGGAGACCCGACATGGTGACCACATGTCGCCACATACTGGCTAGATGACCTCCACTTCTCATTAATGCATTTGGACGTGAGGCCAGCAGTCGGTGCTTTCTTGGTCTGTCGCACTATGGGGGAGAGTGTGGAGAAGGGGATTAAGTTTTTGGCGTAGGGAAAACCCCGAGAAAAACCTGTTCACCACGCTGAATCCACAGAAGCAATGTATTCGTAGAAAAATGGATTCTCTTATACTGTTATTCAAAATTATAGATCTATATGTAGCCTATCTACATTAAGGTAGTTATCCTTTCCTTCCTTTAAAATATATATAAATCTCTTTCTGTTGCAGTTGATCTTTTAGCGGATTAATTTATGGTTTTTCATGTTTTCGCTTCTCTAATAATATTGACTTGATTCATTTTAATTTTAATTCAATTTATTTGAACATTTATGCCTACTTATATATGTAAAAATCTTATGAAGGTCTATAATTTTTTTTATTTAATATATTTCACTGGTTGAGTGGAAGAGAAAGCCTTATGTTCTTAATTGTTATTATTATTATTATTTATTATTATTTATTATTATTATTATTATTATTATTATTATTATTATTATTAGCATCATCAACATCATCATTTAACAAAAGATGAATGTTCTGCCATGGCCGGTCCACAAGCCCGAATGAGAAAGGAGGAGGGGGAGGAGTAACAACCTCATTAAAAAACCAGGGTTCAGTTGGCTCTGACTGATAGTACTCTGTAAGGGCCACTAGCCAGCCAGGGTTACGGTGAAGACCTCAACGACAACGTCGGCAAAGGAGGCCTTCAACACAGCGGATCTGGCGGAATTGTCAACCCTATCTCTAAGAGAAATAGAGAAACTCTGCCTTACGGTGAAGAGGAATCTTCAAAGGCTATGGGAGGATAATCCAGACAGAAATTTTCCCTTTCCACCAGGTTGGGGGTTTATGCTGTGGGCCAGCTCCCCACACATCAGGAAAAAAACACACAATGCTAAAAGACCAAACAAATCAAACAACCGACCAAAAAGAAGAAAAGAGGAAGACCAAAATTAACATGGAAGGAAAACATGAGGATAGTAATGCAAGCAAGAGGGCTAAACATTGAAGATGCCCAAAAACGTAGGTTTTGGAGGTTTGGCATCTGAAGACGGCAGAAGCTGTAAAATCCCGAAGATATATAGATAGATAGATAGATAGATAGATAGATAGATAGATAGATAGATAGATAGATAGATAGATAGATAGATAGATAGATAGATAGATAGATAGATAGATAGATAGATAGATAGATAGATAGATAGATAGATAGATTGATAGATAGATGAATGTTCTAACTTCAATTATTGATTTCATAAAAATAAACATGAAATATTTGGCCATGTAAAAAGAATACAGAAGACAAATATTAGAATAGGTGCCACTTGGTAGAAGAAGAAAAATTAGAGGATTGACGGTGTTTTAATCAGCATGAGAGGAAATTGATGAACGACGCAAGTTGCAATGACAGAGAAATGTGGAACAGTAAGACTATATTAATTGGGAAAATGTCATGAAACCTGCTAAATAAGAAAATTATGAAATAAAAATAATACCTATTTGATAATAGAAAAGGCAATTGTTTCTACTTTGCAGTGTTGGATTAAAGAATAATGTCTTAGTGTAAATATTTGATAGTAGATAGTAATGCACCGGAGCAGAGGGAAGAAGGAAATAGCATTATGCTAGTCTGGACAGAAACTCCCGAGGGATCCACTGTGCTGCTCTCTCCCACTCAATTGTAGAAACAAAGATGTTGAGTGCTCTTTGTGCAGCAAATAAATTAGGTCGACAAACATCTCGTTAAATTACATCAACAGTAATCTCGTGTTCCTTCTGACGATGTAATGTTATCAGTAGGGACGGGAGAATTATACAAAAAAATGTTTGTAGTTAAAAATACAAAAAAAAATTGAAGTAGGCCTAAGTCCTTAACAAGACGATTATGAAGAGCAAGGTCAATTGAAATATATAAGGAATTAATCACGTGATTAACGAGACGTAGTTCCTTAACCTTAATTTCAGTTTATTAATCGCATTTTGCTACACTACAGTTCTGCTAAAATACGGTCCGCTAAAGTACGGATGAAACAACTGTGTTTAAGGGCTTTTGGGATATTCTATATCGCTAATATTAATATGTTATATACATTGTTATATAAATTATATGGATGTTTATATGAATGTGCTGATTGCAATCTGAAAAATATGTTGAAAGTGGCAAGAGACCCCTAGCATCTCAAGGAAGGTGAGAGGCATGTCAAAATAATAATGTAAAACGGCGGGTTTATCTTCCAACATTACTCAGGAACATGTGGATCAATTTCACCGCAATTCGGCACATACATGCTATAGGCTTACAATATGGAATGTACTGTGGAGATAAGAGACTCATAGCGTCCATAGGAGAGAAATAAGAAGGGGTGGCATGCAAAAATAATCGGAAACGACTGATAGGGTTCGTTAAGGTTATTGGTCACAGTCCCGCTGACATTTAACTCCAGTTTTGACCGTAGTATACTTAGGATGATAAGAAGGGATGAGATGAAAAAACAATCGAAAATTACCAATATTTGTGTCTAATTCTAAGTTTTCGGGGTCTCTGAAATGAATAATGACATTCCTGACACCGTTAAATTATCGGTGCTCGCTAAACTGATTGGTGAAAAGAATGTTGGGATAATAAATACCCAGGCAGTGCCGGATAATGAGTTAGTATAGTTTATAAAATTCTTACTCTTTCAAAATATAGACATACCGGAGCTCCTTAAGACAAAAAAATGGTAGACACCAGAGGCTAAGTGTCGTTCGGCAAAATTTGGGGAGTGCTCGCATAAAGTTGTATTCACACCAAAACATTGTATACTTCCCGTTGATATCTTTGGAGGATTGCATGCCTATCATACATATGAAGAAAGATTAAAACACCTACAGATCAAATGTAGGAATTTAAATGATCCCAGAAAAATATTTGTCCTCATGATAGCACATAACCTATAAATGTTGCAGCTATGGTTAAAAATAAGATTGAAACACCTACAGATCACGTGACCAACTTGGCAAAATCTCGCTCCAATAGATTTCCCTTTTTTAGCGAATTCCGAAGGACTGTGGCTTTTGAGGTTGTTTTCTCATGGAAATATGTTTTAAATTTATATTTTACAAAACTTCATCGATCCTACTTAGCAAATACCGAAAATGATCTTGACAATGTATATACATAAAGAAGAGTACAAGGGAAAACAATCAGAGTCCACTTTTTAATATTTTGCAGTAATTGAATTTTAAGTTTAGAAACGCAGCAGATCAAGCGCTTTAGACATACAGAAAACTTTTTTTTCCCCAGAACTGTTCTCAAGGTGTTTTTCTAACAGACTCTTCTTTCGAAATAAGTGTCATGTATTATACAGTCCTGTTTTTCAACAATGAAAAGTCAAGGTGCACATGTTTGTAAACAAAAACAATCATAGTCCACTAAATTTACAGAATGTTATATATAACTGTTACATTATACATAACTGTTTGCCTTATAAAATGTAAATAATAAAAATAATAATGAAATTTATTAATTTATTTTTTACACCAAGTTACTCATTGTTGATTATGAGTAATCTTGAAAAATAGATTTGAGCATGTTCAGAATAAAATTTCTTCAAGGATTGGAGATCGTCGTATTTTTCCTTGGAGAGTGGAATTAAACTTGAATACGAATGTTCTAGCTGATTTTTAGTCTGTGCATATCTCTTTTTGTCAACAGTAACATAGGACGCCCAGGAGCCATTGTAAGTGGTGCGACTAATGATAGTTCTATAAGATGTTCTGTCAACTACAATTTCTCATATTTCTCTTATTTTCATTGGACTTTTCGCCCTGTATTCTTTGCTGAAAAATGAAGATCACGACTTGAACTTATCTTGGCAACACTCGATGACACTGAAGGGAGATGGTTTCACACGGCAACTTTTGATATTCTCATTCCAACCGCTAGTTGTTTCAATGTGGGCTTTTTGATTTATTAAACCCATATCTTTGTCACATTCCATGTAACTGTGGCCTCTAATGGGAAAGGTTACTTTGATTGATTCAAATCTCATGTATTTATGAAGCATAGCATAGATGAGGCGAGTTATGACATAATTCTTTTTTTTGCCCGGGGCAAGAATCACAAAAAAAATGTGCAAATGTCGCACTAAAGTGTACAGATGATGAAAGCAAAAGTCAAACAATATCGATGCAACTTCATCGACTTTTTTTTTTTGCCATGGTCTCATCGTAGGTATAAAAGTACACTTCTCCAGAAGCGAGAACATGCACTTTAAGCATGTAAAAAGACAGCTGTCGCTTGTAGTATACATCGTTTGTGCTGATATTAGGCACTGGAAGATTTTTCATGAAATCCATGCATATTGCCGCATGTTCATGACTTTGCCTAGCTTTAATTTTTCCTTCACGTTTCCGTTGATAGAAGACTTCAGCTTTCTTCTTATGTAATAAATTAAGAGTTTCTAGCCGCTTCAATTCTTTATTTACATCTTCAGCAGTGCTGCTACCGTTAAGTTTCCTTGCAAGTAGAGACTGCTTTTTTGCTTCGAATTCATCACATGCAGAGCAAGTAACTGACCTAGGATATCCAAAAGCAATATTAAATTTTGTCTGAAATAAGTTCCGATAAAATTCATAAGACGCTGGAAACTCTGTAAATGTCTCAGTGTACATTTGATGCAACATTTTGATGTTTAATTCTTCAGGTAGGTACATTTTAGATGTTTTGTGAAGACTGTAGTGAGAAGGGTGGCCTTGAAGGGAACTGATATGTTTCATAACATTTTCAACAGCCTCAGTTGTCTTTTTCATGGGTCTATTAGAATGAGTAAGTACCTCTCCAGTCAATAGGAGCATGCCCAGTAGTAGAAAGGGATTTCTTGACTGTTAACATATTCTGGTTTGTTATACCATGCACACTCATGAAGGCTTTGTAACAAACTGGAATTTTAACAGCTTTTCCATCCCTCTGCACACGTACCTTGTAAGAGTAAGAGTGGTCTCTGAGGTTGCTATCTTCTTCTGGTTTCCGTGGTCTTCTTCGTTTCACTGGCAAAACTGAAATTAATGAACCCATGTGTGCACTCTGTATATTCTTATCTCCCAGTAAATTGAATTCACGAATTAATACATTACGTTCATGTTTTGAAATGTTCGTGTAACACTGTTTCTTGCATTTGCAATCTTCACCAGGAACATGACTCATCGCTCTTATGCGTTTACTCGCATCATGAATTCTGTATTTTCTTTCCTCTACTCTGATGAACTGTACGAGTAACATTAACACTTGATTCCAAGTTGAAAAATAAACTGCTTGTCTACACACCAGTAAAATAGGCTTCATTGAACAACAATGCAGTTTGGTACCAGTAAAAATAAATGCCACAACAATGCATATGTATGTAACAAATTAAAAAACCCCAAGCTGACCAACATATAAAAAGTTCATACTCTCCAGAAGGAGTACAAAATTACTCTCATTTAAATTGTATATGGACTCTGATTGTTTTTCCATTTCACAGTGGACTACGATTGTTTTTCCCCTGGACACTTTATTTCAATGCTGATTTTTAATGGATTACGAGCGAGTTTTTTCGCGTACGAACCTCTTGAAATATAGTACTAGGTACATAAAATCCATTGGTACCAGAATCTCAAATTTCACCAAAAGTGGACTTTGATTATTTTTCCCCTGTACTCTTTTATATACATGTGTGTTTGTTTGTGTGTGTGTGTGTGTGTGTGTGTGTGTGTGTGTGTGTGTGTGTGTGTGTGTGTGTGTGTGTGTGTGTGTGTGTGTGTGTGTGTGTGTTGATTGTTAATGCTTTGAGGCCGTTTTTTTTTCGGAACCAAACTTAGCATATAGCAATCAATAAAGAAGTAAAGTCGAGTTTGTTAACCAACAAAATTAGACTACTGGAAGTGGAGGTCTAAGTGAAGCGAAAATTAAAAAATCACTCTAGCGGCAGCGATTTTGGATTCTTCGCAACAAAAGTTGGTGTATGCCATTTAAATAAAACGAGAAAAATATTTTCCAAAATTCAGCTGAATCCGGCCATTAATAATGATGGTTTAGCTGAAAGCCATCTTTGTTTTCTCGTAACGTAACTGGGTCTATACATAGTTTAATTTAAAAAAATATTTATTTTTCATACACCAGCAAAATAGGAGCATAAATTCAACTTGCTATAGGTTTTGCTTAGTTTACGTAATTCCTGTTTCGCTGACTTTCTTTTTTTTCTTGAAGTTTACATCTCTTCAAGCGTAACTTTGTTTGTATAAGTTAATAAAATGGTACCTAGAACTGAGGATAATAAGTTAGTTCTCATAAACATGGATAAAAAGAAACATTAAATAAATTCGGATTACTTGTTTACTCGTTATTTGAGAAGAGAATTCATTAAATTATTTATTTAATCAAAAGTTGTCTTCAAAATCAATTTTATAAAATCTTAATACAAGAATTGTTGAAGCGACTATAAATAACAAAATGTTACACATAAACAGTAAGTAGAGTACCTACGCCAGGCTTTGTGTAGGATATAAAGCAGAAAGCAGATGATGGAAGTTACAACCTGAAGATCTCTTGGGGTTTTGTGTGCCCAACACAATGTCCGTTTTGAGTAGCATAAAACCTGATCCGCTGAGAGCTTGCTGTCAATAACATCACAAGGATTAACAGAGAGACCTGACAGTGCAGAGAACTGGACAAAAACAACGCCCCTTCCCCATATGTTCATACTTCTTAATGGTTCTATATAATCTTCTTTTGTATTGCCTAAGTTTTGGAGACCATCATAATAGCATTGACATTATTTTACAATGATAGTAATTTAGACAAAATAGACTGTTGAACTCATGCATCAATGATTAATTCAATAGAAGAATAGCATGAATTCCAACTCTGTCGCCACAATGTCATCGTTACTGTTATTGAATCTAGTAAGTAAAGTGATCCCACAACACGCCCGGAGGCCCTTGGGGTAGTAGGAGGTTAAGGCTCCCACTTTTCCTAGACAATCGGCCCTTTATGTCAGCCGGGTTGTCAGACCTGCGTGACGGCCGCCTTTACCCCCAGAACAAGCGTCTGGTACTCATTTCCGTTAGAGGCTGAGTCGACCCCAGGGCCATAGTGCCGCCAGAGGGTTTGGGTCAGTTTAAAAATCCTGACCCCAACGGGACTTGAACCCTCGACCCTCCGGCTTGTAGCTCAGTGCCTTAACCACTAGGCTACGGCGTGCCCCTGTTATTGAACCTAAGTGCAGTTTTCTTAAAATCCATCATAATAGCAGATGTTTATAATTTACTAGCTAATACCCGGTATGCGCTGCTACGCCTAAATAAATGCAATGTGTTTATGTTTAGTTGAATAAGTAAATAAAAATGATTACAAATTTGTATCATAATTATTTTTAGATACTCCGGCCGTAACATAGTGGTTAAGGCACTGCGCTACAAGTCGGAAGGTCGAGGGCTCAAGTTCCGGTGGTGTCAGGATTTTAAACTGACCAAAACCTTCTGGCGGCACTATGGCCCTGGGGTCGACTCAGCCTCTAACGGAAATGAGTACCAGACGCTTGTTCTGGGAGTAAAGGCGGCCGTCGCGCAGAGCTGACAACCCGGCTGACATCAAGTGCCGATTGTCTAGAAAAAGTGGGAGCCTTAACCTCCTACTACCCCAAGGGCCTCCCGGGGCCTGTAGTGGGATTACTATACTTTACTTTTACTTTACTCCGTGATGATTACCTGGCGTTGCCCGGGAATCTACTTATCCCGATCTTCTTGACACCAATGAGCTGAAAGGCAAAAATGGTTATTGCGAGTTATCCGTAAAATATAGACATATGTTGTCGCGGATTTTTTGTAGATTTTGTTTAGATATCCAATTCTGTGTAAATTGATTACGTATATTTGTTAGGGTTTAGGCAGCATAATCCACTTGAGCATCCAAAAAGCTACTTTTTTTAGTGCACCGATGCACTTTTCTTTTTAGCTCCGGCCCTATAGTACGTAGTGTAATATGTTATATACGTTAATTGTCCCAGAAAAAATTATCTACATGATGGGAAGAAAGCCTTCAATATCGGTCAAGTAGTTTTTGAGTCCATAAAGGACAGGCAGACAGACAAACAGATTCACGCTCATTTTTATATATTAAGATAACCTCTTTCATGCAAATATTGGTCATAACGAGTGGTCAATATAAACAATTACTCGACAAGTGTATTCATTTTTTTCTAAGAATTAGTAAAAAAATAAAACAGTTTAAAAGAGTTCATTAAAATTTTAAGAATCACCAGAATTGTCATTAAAAATATTTGATCTGTTTTTAGAAATAATGTTTTTATATTCATAATATTTAAATTGTTATGTTAGGTACATATTTATTTTACAAATCACTAACTAATATTATAAAATCTAAAGTATGTGGGACGCGCTGCTAGCTATGGCAGATAGTAGATACAGTTTATTAATTAAAAGGGATTCCATTTCAGGCCCTAGAAGGCACTAACAAGGAAAGTACCTATGTTGGAACAGTTGGATTGTAACAAAAATTGGAGGATATGTTAATTGATTGACATTAAATATGATGACGTTAGTCATTTTGCTGCAAAATTAATAAAACTCGTGTTATTTGTCATTAAATTTCAATCGCGTCAATGACCGGTTCGTAATGGCACGGTTGCTCATTGCAGCTTGTTTCAAGAACGAGTGCAGCTAGCGGGGCGAAGAACATAAATATTAGTTTCTCGCCTTGTTAAAATCAATAACTATTTTTGAATACCTTATACAGATAGCAGAACACTGTGTAGGGTCTATTTTTTGATACTTGAAATTGTACTTACAAAATATTGAGATTTTATGTTTGAATAGAAACAATTAGTACTTACTTTACAAATACTCAACTGCGGGAGAGGAAAAACATTCACACTCCGGTGCGCTGCTCTTCAAGTAACCGTGCCGCTCCGTTGCAATATTTATTTCGTTAGTTTAATATATCGGGGACGCCGTAGCGTAGTGGTTAAGGCACTGAGCTAAAAGCCGGAGGGTCGAGGGTTCAAGTCCCGTTGGGGTCAGGATCTTTAAACTGACCCAATCCCTCTAGCGGCACTATGACCCTGGGGTCGACTCAGCCTCTAATGGAAATGAGTAACAGACGCTTGCTCTGGGGGTAAAGGCGGCCGTCACGCAGGGCTGACAACCCGGCTGACATAAAGTGCCGATTGTCTAGAAAAAGTGGGAGCCTTAACCTTCTACTACCCCAAGGCCCTTCTGAGGCCTGTTGTGGAATCACTAGTTTAATATATCTCTCCCTGTCCCTTATTGTTCTTCCCTTTTTCACCAAACTATCATTTTCTATATGTATTTGCTTATTTTATTTTCCCCAAATGTTTTACTTATTTATTTTGTCATGTATATATGTTAAGCCTTTTCTTCTATTTTCTTGTTCCTTATTTCGTGTTAAATAGTATACATGCTATTGAATTAGCAGTGAAATGACTAATATCATGGTGTTCAGTATCCTTCATTCAACATATCCTCCAATTGTTGTTACAATCCAACTGGTCCAACATAAGTACTTTCCTTGTAAGGATAGTAGAAGGTTAGGGCTTCCACTTTTCTAGACAATTTGTACTTGATGCCAGCCGGTTTGTCAGTCCTGCGTTACAGCCCCCTTAACCTCCCCCCCCAGAACAAGCATCTGGTACTCATTTCAATTAGAGGCTGAATGGACACGATGACCATAGTGCCTCCAGAAGGTTTGGATCAGTTTTAAAATCCCGACCCTTCAGGTTTATAGTGTACTGCCTTAACTAACTACGCCATGGCGTGCCGCCAAATCTATTAATTAATATTTATTTCTTTATCATCCCGACAAAAAAGTTTAGCCTGTTTCATTATCAGGGGTAATTAAAATGACGAACTGAATATTTATTACCACATATTTTTTTTATTATCGTTTCATTGTTAAAGGAAATTAAAATATGCTTAAACAACCAGATGAAGTGAAATTGGGGGAGGAAGCTATATACGAACCTACTATCCCTTATTATAGGGTAAATACTAACTGGGCATTATCTCCGTCCGAGGTTTACTTGTAGAAACTAGAGGCACCTAAAAAATAGTTATTCCTGAAGCAACTACGAACTGGCAAAGATCTCAAAGCACAAATAAAAACAACCACATTTAAGGGCTCTCTCCATCTTAAGAAATCATCTATATGATCATCTCCAAATCCTGGTTCTTGATTTTATCCTTCATTCAGAATTTCCCTTTCACGTACATTATAGTTCCATCTTGCTTTATGCCTATTACATAAACTCAAAACAAATAATATATAATATATCTATATTATTTTATGCTTTTAGTGTTTTCTTTCTCTATTGTAAAGTATACTTTATCACTTTTGGCAGACCCAATTTGGATAAGTTTCTTCAATAATAATAATAATAATAATAATAATAATAATAATAGTAATAATAATAATAATCTAATATATAAAAATGAATGTTTGTTTGTTCGTACTTTATGCGCGGCCATACCGTTGATCCCATTGTGATGGGGCTTTTTGCAAAATGTTCAGGAGATTCCCGGGATGAACATAGGCTATAAGAGAGTTGTGATACTCAACTCCTACACCCTTAAAATCGCAAGTACGTAGATTCCTGTCCAAGCATAGTAGCACATGGCGGGCATTCTTTTACAGATAATATTCACAATAACGAATTTTGTCTTGATGGGGCTTTGAGATGGGGCTTTTTGGAAAATGTTCAGGAGATTCCGAGCATGAACACAGGCTATAAGAGAGTTGCAATACTCAACACCATCACCCCTAAAAACCGCCCTTTGTAGTGAAAAACGTGAAACAAAGTCCCTATTTTGACGCTTAAATGGCTTACACTGCCTAAACCATAACAAATACACCAAATTAATGTACACAGAATTGAACATCTCAGAAAATTCTACAAAAAAGTCTGCAACAGTATATGTTTATCTTCTACGGATAACTCACAATAACCATTTTTGTCTTTGATTGATGACAAGAAGATCGGGATAAGCAGATTCCCGGGCAAGCATAACAGCTCATGGCTGGTGGTAAAAACACATAAACGTTTATTTATGAGTAAGCAGCGCACGCCGGGTATTAGCTAGTCCTCATAAAATAATCCAGTCACTACGTAATCAGTAATCAATAAGTAGACTTAGCCGAAAGAGGAACTATGGTAACCCTGCCCTTCATTTGCCAACTGTTATACCAGTTCTACAAAATACGCTAAAAAAGAGAATCAAGAAACCATTCTCCCAGGAATTATTACGTACAATGAAGAACAGCTCTTATAAGATTGGAACATCTTTTATTGCAAACATTCCTGCTCGGTCAAGATTGAAGCGGTTGACTTACAGGACACGACGTCTTCACTAAACATCGCCTTTAGTCTTGTTTTCTCTAAAATGTCATATAAAAATGTATTGACCTAAATCAAATTGTATTCTTTTTTATAAATATACTATTAAATCTGCCTTCCTATTAATATAAGATTTACTAATAATTTTACTTAATATAATTCGTTCATCAGGTCTCGAGGTGGCTTGCTTGCCTTGTCATACAGCGGGCCCGAGTTCGATCCTCGGTCAGGACAAGTTTCTTGGGTGAGGTCTTGTCGGGGTTTTTTTCCTCATTTGTAAGGCAAATGCCAGGAAACTCTAAGGCCCAAATAGTCTCCGAACACCATCTGACCACCATTATCATCGCTATCATACTCGTCTCATTTAAATTAAGTTTAGGATCATGGCCTTTCCTGGCGCATCACTGCCATCACATCGAGGCGCCCCAACCTCAGAAGTGGGTTACAAGTACGCGCCAATGCCAAGAGAGAGTGTCAGAAATGTAATGACGACCTGGTGCTATTGATAAAAAAAATAACTTAATATAATTCAAACTATAATAAACTTCAATCATGCCCTGAGCTACAACACTCAACTGAGACCAAACGATATTGAAAAACAAGAAAAGGGTTAAGGATATTTTTATCAACGTGCCATTTGCGAAATAAATAAATATGTGTCGCTAATTTTGTAGGCGAACATGTTGAATATTAGACCACCTAAGCTAAATAAAACCTCAGTATGTTAAAGTCTTTAGAGGTGTCCCTGATAATGAGTATTTTATCTTTGGGTTTGTTCTTTTTTTTTTCATCTATTAACTCGTGCTTTGTTTAAGGTATTACTGTTTAAAAATATTATTTTAAGTATCATTTGATACAATATAACACGTTTGTATACCGAAATAAACATGTGGCATGTGCTATTGAAACCCCTGACACGACAATATAAGGTCGTCTCCAACCCTCATCTGTTTACTCCCATAATTCCATCAGCATGATTTTTAAAACCCCACAACAGCAGAAGCAGGCAATAAAATTGCTTCATCTTTCTTTTTCACTCGGCCGTCTTGTGTTTCTGTTAAGGACCTGTCACCACCCGCGGGCCCCTGTTTGTTTACAAAACGATACGAGCGCTCTCTGCTAGGTATAGCACTTTGTACAACTAACATTTTAATCTAATACTTAACATGTTTATGCATTCGGCTGACTCTACATACTTTAATGTTCTAATTGTAGCTAGATCTCTAATGTACAGTATTATGTTTATTCAGAGGAGACTCAACTATCTAGGAACAGTGATAAAAGTGAAAATAGAGACTAAAATGTTAGAGAAAAGATTAAAAGTAACTAAACATGTGCAAATTGGAGTAGAGTATAGGCTACCTATCAGGAGTGAAGTGGCAATATATATCATCATCATTATAAACATTAGGGTTAGGTAATTTGGCCAGTTCCGTTCCAATAGTTAACCAAAGTCTAGAACTGGTCGTTTGACCGTATCACATCTCGTCGTCCTATGGGTCTCTAGCTGTATAATATTATTCGATTTCTCTGCACGTATACATGCCATCTATTTATATAATCTTGAGTTACGTCTATTGCATTTCGAATGCTCAATTACTATCTAATGTGTAAGCCACCTTCAACCTGAAGGACCAGGAGTTTGATTTTGGAATCTCAACTCTACACGTAACTCTGTGACTGGGACTTTTATCCCGATACTACCGTGACAGGGACACTATCTCCAGAGAGAGTCCTTTCCTGCAATAATAATATATAAAACGGTTATTCTTCCAATTATATGGATGCGAAACATGGTCTCTTACTTTAAGGAAAATGCAAAGATTACGGGTATTTGAAATATAAATATGTAAGAAAACGTTATTTATTATTATTAGTAGTAGTATTATATTATTATTATTATTATTATTATTTATTATTATTATTATTATTATTATTACCATTAAGCCTATTACAAAACGTTCTTTACATATTTAAAAATCAAGTAAGGTTAGTAATTTAATGCCATAATAGTAAGATGAAAATTCGCCTGATTGTATTACAGAGCTATAATGTAAATTCAGAATTTGTAAGTTATTCTCCATATTTATGAAAATGTTGTCGTCATGTTTACCATTTATGTAAGAAATAAAGATGAAGGTATGTCATTTGTTACCGGTAGTCAATGAAACGAGTTCCTTGTATTAAAAAAATAATAATAAACTCTTGTTTTAAGCAAAAAACTATGAGATTTACATTAATAAGTTATGACAATTCATTTTCTGAATATGTTCCAGGTATTACGGACTTTAACACAGATTTCAGAGTTTACATGTATCTTCTTTGTTTGTTTACAGGTAAATTTAATGAAGTAACTACATACACATTGGTGTAATATCTCTGCGTTTAGGTAAGTACAACAAATAGTGTTTTCATTCAGGAAAAAAATATTAATATTTCTCATTGCCTTAGTTTAACCTCTTCTTTTGTAATTGCCTTTAAAGAATTTCAAAGTAATGAAGAACTGGAGGCACCATGGTCCTGGAGTCGACTCAGCCTCTAACTGAAATCAGTACCTGACGCTTGTTCTGGGGATAAAGGCGCCATCACGCAGGGCTGACATCCCGGCTGACATCAAGTGCCGATTGTATAGAAAAAGTGGGAGCCTTAACCTCTTACTACCCAAAGGGTTTCCTATGGCCCGTAGTGGGATCACTTTAAACTTTGCCTTTACTTTATAAAATATTTTTGACAAATCTTCATCGATTCTACTCTGTATACACAAAAAATAACCATGACAAAATTCTATATCGCCTATAAGCGTGTGCGCGCTGTTAACGTACTAATGGCCGCATTTTTTTTTGTCGGAACCAAACTCGGCATACAATAATCAAGTAAGTAGAGTTTGTTAATCAGCAAAACCGGACAATTAGAAGAGAAGGTTCACCTGAAGCTAAATTTTTAAATCCTCTCTAGCAGCTGCAATTTTTTATTTTTCGCAATGAAACTCAATAGGAATATATGACTTTACAATAAAATGATAAAGGTAATTCTCCAAAAATCACCAAAATCCGACCATTAAGAGTGGGCTTAAAGTAACGGGAAGCTACCACACCTACAATTCCCTAGTAAAGCTGCAAGCATAGCATGAAAATGCTATGATTGCAGTGAAGGACCTGCCTTCGGGCAGAATTACTATGGATGAATGGAAGAGTGGAGTTTAACTGAAAGCCGTAATTAAAAATGGCCGGCATGTTTGTTTTCTCGCAACGTAAGATTTAATTAACTACAAAAGTATGTATTTCATAAACAGCAAATCGAACCATAAGGAGGAATTCGGTTAGTTTGCGCAGTTCCTATGTGGCGGACTTTTGTTTCATGATGTGTCTCATTTCAGTAGTCTACGATTTCATAAAAAGGGCGCAAAATGAAGCATGTACTGTGATATTCGTTTGTCAACATATGAATGAATAGTGGAAACTTAATTTAATAATTTTACAAGAAATTAATCAATATAAATATGAACATAAATAATAAATTCAAGACATTAGGACTTTTTCTTTACAAAGATAAAAAAATAAATTATATCACATTAAAAAACTGTATTTTTAATAGTTGTAAATTTGGGTTTCATTTTGTCAGTTTACAGTTCTAATTGAAACGACTTTCATTTGTTTCATTGTTACATGTAATAATGCAAATGGCTGACTACATATTCAGTTTATGTAATTATTAATATTTGTTCCTACAAATGTTGAATATAGTTCGTTATTAAAAGGGAATTATTTCTATGGTTCCCCATGGTCTGGAAGTTCAAGTTTAAGGATTCTCCTGGTATTTTGTTATAATTTATTACCCATCATGTCATTGAGGTAACATAACTTCTCTGATGGGAGTTTCCAGACCCAACTTATTCTCCTACAGATGTCAGTGAGTGACATTTACTTAGCGCATCACCTCAATGAGACATCTAGTAAGCAACTAAGTTATTGGTTGGATAAGGAAGGCCGGTTAAATTTTACTCAGAGGCACTAATTTAGACTTGAGCCAAAATCTCTTCAAACTTGGGATCCACGGATTAAATTACTCCTGGAGAACTTGTCCCTTGGCGTATGTAATAATGCTAATTATTATTCTATTTATCAAAAATAATAAAATTCAACGTAATATGAAATAAAATTAAGTATGTTGCAACTATTGAAAATATTTTACGTATTCGTTTCAAAATTTCAACCTCATCTAAAATTCATCTGAACTCATCCATAAAACCTCATTTTCAATGCCTGTAACGTAAATAAGTATTAAGTGTCCCACGCCCCGGGCCTTACAGTGACACGAATTTATTAGGATAGTATATTTAACTTTGAATCATATACATAAACTTTTTTTGATCACACAAGGATACGGAGAAATTCCCAATTCAATACCCGAGACAACACGAGCAGTTAGACTAATTCAAAATGGGCTACACCATTCGTTCATACTAAACAAGGTGGTGATGTCCAGATGATGTTAGCAGATTATTTTTGTCATAAGTATTCCAGCATTTGTCTTACTGATGAAAAATTTACAAAAAAATTTACGTGATCTATTGAGCCTTGTAGTGCCACTACTTGTTGGCAGACGGTATTTAAGTTTGGATCCAAACAAGGACATGGAGATCTCTCAGATGAATGCGAAGCCACTTCCGAGGCAACATGAATATTTAGTATAATACAAAATGCAACATTAATTCATTTTAAACAAGGTGATTATAATCATGTGAAATTAGAATATTAATTTGGTCTTAAAGATTCCTGTTTTATGTATGTATATATACATACATATACACACATACACACTCACTCAATCACTGGCACTATCGAACCCGTAGGTTCATGGCCGCGCAGACATAAGCTCTCCATACGTCCCTATCCTGAGCTAATGCTTTCCAATCATTCCCTGTATAATCTACTTCCCTCAAATCTTGGTATACCTACTGGGCGTTTTCCCTCTGACATTCCTACAAGAAGCTTCCATGCACGTCTTTCATTCCCTATACGCGCAACATGTCTCCCCATCGCAGTCTACGAGACTTAATTGTTCTAATTATATCTGGATTCCTATCAAGACCATGCAGTTCATTGTTATGCAGTCTTCTCCATTCACCTGTCTGTTCATCTCTCTTTGGTCCAAAATGTTCCTAAGAACTTATATCTAATCCATATAAGAAGCTAAATTCAAAAATATGGTGCGACAGATCAAGAAAGCCCTTGGCCTATCAGCCGGCTATTGGACTCACATCAACATTTGTTAATAACAGAGGTGGATAGTCATTCAGTCAGTATAGAGTCGACATTTGGTCAGCACATCGGGTACACCGACCGTTATAGTTGGTTTTTTCAACCTGGAGCTGCTACTTATTACAACTACCAAATTCCTCACGATTCTGGGTAGGCACCGGTCTCGTAATGTCCGAAATTCCATTAAAAAAAAGTCTTTCCCCGTGTGAAATCGAACCAGCGTAAGTTAAGTACCGCAGCTCTGCACCAAATACCATACCTTCAACCGTTCAGCTACTGCGCCAGGTATTTAAGGAAATTAGCAGTTAAGAATATAGAACGTTCACTGTTAGGTTTTAAAGTAAAATGTGCTCTTTCTCTAGAACACATTCAATATCACACTTTCCGGACGCGAGGAGCATGCAGGAACGTGTTGCGAGGTCTCAAGCGGAGAAGCCAAGTTATTGATAAATACTTCAATCTTCCCACTTACCTATAATGAAATAATATCCTTACTTTAGTCTACTTTGGAATCTTTATATATATATATATATATATATATAAATTAATGTTTGTTTTGTTTGTATGTTTGTTTTGTTTGTATGTTTGTTTGTTTGTTTGTTTGTTCGTACTTTATGCGCGGCCATACCGTTGATCCGATTGTGATGGGGTTTTTTTGCAAAATGCTCAGGAGATTCCAGAGATGAACATAGACTATAAGAGAGTTGTGACACTCTACTCCTACACCCTTAAAAATAGTCTTTTGTAGTGGAAAACGTGAAAAAAGTAGCTCTTTCGACTCTTTAATGGCTTACGCTGCCTAAACCATAAGAAATACACGAAATTAATGTACACAGAATTGAATATCTCAAAAACCTCTAACAAAAACGTCCGCGACAGCATATGATTATCTCTTACGGATAACTCACAATATCCATTTTTGTCTTTCATTGATACCAAGAGAATAATGCCCATTCGGGTGAACTTTTCATCTTTATTATCGATACCGAGAATCCCGCGCCGTAGCCGAGTGGTTAAGGCAGCAAGTCTTGGCGCATAACTACTGGTTCGAGTCTCCAGGGGGGAACATTTTTTTCTCGTGGAATTTCGGCCAGTATGGGACCGGTGCACAGTGGGCCAGAAATTAAATCTAGCTGGGAAAGTACTATTTTCAGTCTCCCTCATCAATTTATCTTCTTTTTTTTTCACTCTAATATAATTGTTATATGACGGTTCTTAACTTATCTGCAAAGGAGAGTATAATTCTAATGTGAAAAAAGTAGCTCTTTGGACGCTTAAATGATTTACGCTGCCTAAAACCATAAGAAATAGACAAAATTAATTGTACTCAGAATTCAATATCTCAAAAAGCTCTACAAAAATGTCCGGGACAGCATAGCCTATGTTTATCTCTCTCGGATAACTCACAATAACCATTTTTATCTTTCATTGATACCAAGAGTCTCGCGCCGTAGGAGAATGGTTAAGGCAAGAAGTCTTCGCACAGAACAATGGGACTTAACGCTGGTTCGAGTCTCCATGGGGAAGAAATTTTTCTCCTGGAATTTCGGCCAGTATTGGACCGGTGCACAGTGGGACAGAATTGAAATCTAGCTGGAAAAAAGCTATTTTCACTCGCCCTCATCAATGTATCTTTTTTTTTCACTCTAATATAATTGTTATATGACGGTTCTTAACTTATCTGCAAAGGAGGGTACAATTCTAATGTTTATGAAGACAATATAAACATCGGAAGTTGCCGATGGTTAAGAACTCATCTGGTCTATATCCCAGTTGTGTTATTAGCTTTGTGTCTTCAAGTTCAGTGAGCTATTCTTCTTATTCTATATGGATACTTCATCTCAAGGTTTGTAATTTTGTTGATATATTTAATGTTTTTCTATATAACCACCAGATATTATGTTAAATACATGTGGTATCATGCCTTGCATGCACTAAAAAAATACACAATCATTTTATTTTAAATTGAGCTACAAAGAAAACAGCTCTGAACAGTAGTACAAATTTTAGTTATAATATAGAGTGATTTATGGACATTAATTATGCACAATGACATGTGTGCAAATTATTGGGTTTTTTTAATTAGCTTTCTCATAACAGGAGGTAGCCAGCAACTGAGGCCTACCGTTGCGCGCAGAGAATAATTGTTTGATTGAATATGGAAAAAAATGTTAGATAGAGGCAATAAGTTATCATTTAGTAAACAAATTAGGGGTAGGGGGATGTTAGCAGAACGTTTTAAATTATATTAAAAATCAATATTTTTTTGAAAAGCGATTTTCTCAAACGTTCGAAGTTGTTCGCGAGAAAAAAAAATGCTAATGAAATATTCTGATTGACTAGGAGTGGATGTAAACTTTTCCGTTATGAAGAATTAATTTAGAACAATGACAGTCGTTGGAAAATACTGTTCCATCTGCTTATGGAATTGGAAGACCCAAAATAACTTTCTAAGAGGCTGGAATTAAAGAAATGTTCACTTAAGCAGGAATTCTCTCGCGATAAACTTGCTCTTGCAACAGAAATATCACTTTGTTCATATGGTAACCGGGATACTGCTGATGTTTTTAAAGACATTACTCAAAAATCCACACAACATAGCTTCAAAATAATAAGAAAACATTACAAATCACCCCGCTCAACTCCCCTACTTTCTATGTCGGACGAAGCATTGTATTTTTTTACAATAAAATGTCAATATTGTCGATATATTAACATGAGACTATGTTACGATTAGGGGTAGCTAAATTAGGGCCTAAAGGACATTTGGACCATGGATTACTAGTGATCGGTAAGATCGTGTGATTTACCTACGGATTACGTTAGCCGAGCGGTATGGCTGATGACTATTAGAGGGTATTTGAGACAAATAAATAACTAATTAAATAACCATCTATATTTAACATTATAAGATCAATTAATTACAAATAAATAAAACAATTAATTACAATTAAATAAAATAATTAATTACAATTAAATAAAATAGCCTAACTTATTCTAATACATATTCATGGGGGGGGAGAGAAGAGAGAGAGGTCAACCCATATTACGTCATACTACTTGAATTTTATTTCTAACCCTTTTCCATCTTGTTTTCATTTTAAAAGCTCCTGCTTTAACCTATTAAGAATAACATGTGCAGACTTACCACAGCCTTGCTGATCACTACCACGCTCCCGTTCAGTCACTTTTCGCTTATATCACTCCCACTCTGAGGGCCTAACTGTAATCTCTCTCTCTTTCACCAAGATAGTAAGTTCATAGGCACTAACGGTACATGTCCTGCTGTCTTTTGAATGCGAAAACCTTGACCTTCTCATCCTTAGGCTATATTTCGTTTGGGATGTTTCCAGAACCTCACTGTAACTGTATGTGGATTGATATAGACCTAACTGTACTAGTAAATCTGATTACATATTCTGTCTAATATGAAACCTATATATTACTAATATGAAACCTATATATTAATACTATTTAAAATAATTAATTAAAATATCTAGTCCTAAATTATCCTACATTATCCTATTTATAACAACTAATTAATTAAAATATCTAGTCCTAAATTATCCTACATTATCCTATTTATAACAACTCTCCCTCCCTCAAACCTGACAAAGGGATTTTTAAGAAAATAAAACCCTTTTCAGGCCCGTTATCATAAACCATAGTATGTTGTTCCCCATAAAATCTTCTTGAAATTTCGTTTGACCACACACCATGCTCTAGAGATCTTTTTTTTTTTTACCTAGATCTTACAGTGTAGCTCCTTTTCCTTTCCCCAAGTTTTACCCCGTCCAAAATACTAGTGTACAACAAGAAATGCAACATGAATACCCTTTAAATAATTATGTACGGTGAAATATTGTGCTTAAGTTAATCCATTTTCTCCTCGTATTTTACCGAAGTTCTCCTTTCTATATGGAACATTTGACATATGACGTTTACCTACTCCATCTTATTGCTACATGGTCATTTGGTGTTAAAAAACATGCTAGACAGCAGGGGAAAAAAAATGGATTAGCTTATCACTCTGCACCTGAAAACAAGAAAATATACATGAAACACAAATTACATATTCTTATTCCCTCTTCTTTTCCTTGCTGTTTTTGTTTTTGTGTTCCTTTAGGCCTACTTTGCACACTTCTTGAGGTTCGAAAATTTTATTTATTATTATTTTTTCCTAAAATATTTAATTTGAGCTTATCACTTTCTTCACAACACTCGGCTTTTCCACTAGCCCGTTCACCGAGAACCTTGAGCACTATGTTCTTGTTTGTCGCCGCGCATGTCCGCAGCTCATGTTGATCTCTTACAGCATCCCTGTTTGAAATCCGATGCCTGGGACCACGTTCGGTGATGGTATCTTCCTTCAGTCGGGAGAGAGCCATGCCAGATACTGGGTCGGTCCTTTGGAGTTCTCGAGACCAGCAATTTTTTTTTTTGGAGCCATGGATTATCCGGAGGATAGGTTTAATAGGATTTATGTGTTTTATTATCCAATTTTCCTCACTGTATAATACTGGTTGGGAATTACTATGTGATCCACGGACTAGCAAAGGTTCGGTTTGATATGGTTAAGGTATTTGCTTGGTCTCTCATGTCGCACCGTATTGACTGGTGGACATTTCCCATGTTGAATGACCATCCCTGATGTAGTAAGTCGTTCCCGCATAGACCCTGTCTTCCTCCTTTTCTGGTGTCAGCTGATCTGACCAAGTTTCGTCGGGTGGGGGATGTCCTAGGTGACTTAACATCCTCCGTCGCTTCTAGTTATCCAGGCATGTGTGTAGTCGTTGTTCGTGCCAAAATGTGTTTTTCTTGTCTTAATGGTTCTTCTTTGTTTACTTTGATTTTTTTGTTTTTTTGTTTTTTTTTTTTTTTGTAGTTGTGTTTATTCTTAATTACTACGAGTCTACAACATGTATTCCCAATAGGTTCAGTTGGGGCCTTTGAAATGAAAGCATTGATGCTTATGGCTTATCGGGATGACTCACCTATCTTATACTCAAAATGTCCCGAAATTTTTTTTTTTTTTTTTTTCCTTTTGAACATCCATGTACATATTTTTTTTTTTATATATAATTTTCCCTAGGTTTGAGTTCCTCTAAATTTACTCCTAGTTAGTCATATCTCAATGTTACAAACAACAAAATTTGTATTGGAAAACGGGAAAGAGTGCTCTTATGCCTATATTCTGTGTATAGCCATCATCAACAAATATCAGTTTCTAAATAATTTGTATCTTCCCTAAAACTTTCAAATTGACATTACTTCAGGTGTCTATATACACATAATTTCCATAATTAGATCGGTCGATATTTTGCTATACTTAGCAGCCCTAAATTTGGCCTATTTCAAAGGGTTTTATCTAGTCCCTTTCTTTATAATAGAGTCCTAGGTTCGACTGGGTGCGCCCGTCTTCACATCAGTCGGAAAGACATATACTAAATTTATTTAACATGTAAATACTACTTGACCAAAGCCGAATTAGTCCTTACAAACACCAATTACCACTCGTATCCTGAATTTCTGTCATCGTTTCCTTAGGGTCCTGAGTTTCAGAGCATTCTTTCCTTTCTCCACTTCTGAAATAACTGCCTCTATTTCTTAACTCTCCCTTTCCTAGTCTTAACTGTGCTTTAATTGAGATATGATTTTTAAGCTACTTGAGTCTGGACAGGGATTCAGGTTTTCATTATTCATTGGTTTAATTTTCCCGGACTATCTGGTCTTACTGCTAATATATCAATCCACTTAGTTTAACCTCATAATCCTTACTGATTCAACTTTAGAAGTCACCGTGATGTTACGTAACCTGATTCCTTGTCCTCATCCTCCCTTCTGCTGCCGTAACTTCTGATACGGCGTGCTTACACTTTTACCTCACCGAACTGTTTGTTTGATTGGCAAATTCTCATAGCTGATTTGTTGAACTTTTTATACTTTTATTTTTGTTCGTATACTTTATTCCTTGATTGTTTCTTATCTACATGTATTTAACCTGCTTTTTTTTTTTTTTCCTACTTCTTACTTCCGGGTTTCCTTGATTTCCCATTACATACATATCATCATTTATTGGGGTTCGATTTTTTCCTTCTTCTTACTCTGAAATATTTATCCACGTCCTACTCCAGGGTTCTCTCCTTACTTCTTCTTTCACTCGGAACTACTCCTATCTGTTCTGCTTGTATCCTAGGATTCTATTTACTTTAGACTGCTTATGCGCTTAACTTATCTACACCCCCTAGGTGTTTAACCTCTCGTTTTTATGTCGTCCTCTTCCCTTTCCATCCTAGGTCAATCTGTTCCTCTTGGCTGTACCTGTAGATCGTACAATCGTAATCTCTATGTGTTTCCCTTAGTATTTTCATCTAGTGCACTAATGTTTCCGATGTTATTTTTGCTAGTATTTGTTTTCTACCCGTTAGGACCATATTCTATCTGTGCGTACGTCTTCCTTCGCGGTATTGCTTGGCATCCTGTTCTTCCTAATTCGCTCGGCAATTTCCTTAGGTAAGCTAGTGACCTCACCACTCATCGCCTGCGCCAATAGGGATGATCTGGATTCTAATCCCTTTGACGGGGGTAGGTTCTTGCCCACTTCGCTTCCTAACACGCTCCCTGAGTCCCCTGACTCATAATTTTCTTTTAGGTAAGCCAGTGACCTCACCACTCATCGCCTGCGCCAATAGGGATGATCTGGATTCTAATCCCTTTGACGGGGGTAGGTTCTTGCCCACTTCGCTTCCTAACACGCTCCCTGAGTCCCCTGACTCATAATTTTCTTTTAGGTAAGCCAGTGACCTCACCACTCATCGCCTGCGCCAATAGGGATGAACTGGATTCTAATCCCTTTGACGGGGGTAGGTTCTTGCCCACTTCGCTTCCTAACACGCTCCCTGAGTCCCCTGACTCATAATTTTCTTTTAGGTAAGCCAGTGACCTCACCACTCATCGCCTGCGCCAATAGGGATGAACTGGATTCTAATCCCTTTGACGGGGGTAGGTTCTTGCCCACTTGCTTCCTAACACGCTCCCTGAGTCCCCTGACTCATAATTTCCTTTTAGGTAAGCTAGTGACCTCACCACTCATCGCCTGCGCCAATAGGGATGAACTGGATTCTAATCCCTTTGACGGGGGTAGGTTCTTGCCCACTTGCTTCCTAACACCCGGGTATCACTAATGTTTATTTCCTCGAGAATCCGTGTTCTCGTTTAATATTCGTTCTCCGATGCCTAACTCTCTACCTGCCGTTGTTCCCTGGTCCTCTAAACGTCAGTGCCAAGCCGCCAAGGTTTTATGGCCAGTGCCCCAGGATCACCAAGGAGGTCTGTGACTCCAGATCCTTTTATTACGGGGGTGTCCCACCTTCCGATTGCGCACTCCCTAACTCCTCACTATTTCTCTGACTCTCTCGTCTGTGCACTGTTTTCCTCCTATGGGTCGCGGTTCGCATCTCTATCCAGTGGCTCTAGCGTAGGCTAGGCCTCCTCGAAGTAGTATGCCTCCCTTGCTTCCTATCCTAAAACTGTTACTCGTCTAACTTCTGTGGGTTTCTGTGATATTTCCCTAACATCGCTTAGCCAAGATTGACCTAGGTTAGAGTCTATCCTTTTATCATCCTTCGTAGGCCTAACTATGAAGAGTCTTAAGCGATCTAGTTTTTATCTATTATCGTATTAGTCGTATCCCATATGTGTGTGTGTGTGTGTCTACTACTCGACTGGTCACTAGTCCTAACCGACATGGAACAAAGCTCGCAGTACTAGAGAGTCTAGGGCCCTTAGCCCTCCAAACTTTACGAAGCCAGTCCATATCAGCAGGAACCATTGCCTGCAGAGTGTGTTATTTGTTGTGTCATACTCAGTAATAGTATTTGTGTATCCCCTGGGTTCCCATTTTGAATTTCCACTTCTACTAGATCGATCAGGACGCCCACTATCGGTGAAGTATCCTAACCTCCACCTTCAAGAATAAATTAATTTAGTAAGGTTATTATTTATTATTTTAATGATATCATTGTTTATTGGTTATTTATTATTATTAAATCATCCGTTGATTGAGTTCTAACTTCCCACACGTTCTCCATTCCTCAAATATTTCCCTCATCTGGAATATATGTAATGTAAATTTTTTTTTTTTTTTTATTTATGATGATCGAGCGTCTACGGATTAGGTTAAACCATTAAGTCTGCTTCACTACTCAATATTCAAAAATTGCACTTGAATGACAAGAAATTATTCCCAGGGTTCTAGGGTCCTACAGGCGCCGGCATGTTTCAATTATAAACTTCGCTTGCTACATAAAATGTCTAAAAGATCTACAACTAGATTGCTCACTTCACTATGAGATTAAATGATCCAATAATATTATAAGGTTTATCGGAACAGTTCACAATCTTACAAAAATGCTGCCACCTATCTAACTTATATTATTTTAAGTATGTAGTCGCTTTAAAAGATAATCCTAAAACAACTAGACACCCTTGACTTAATCCAAACTCTTCACTGCATAAAAAAAAATCTCTCTGGGGGAACTGCAAGTCCCCATTCACCATATGGGTTTTCAATTAATTACTCAAAAGTCCTAAGTCATGCATAAAGTCGGTTGAAAATTCACAAAACAAATTTTTAAGGTAGATAAAACATAGGACTTATAATTCCCAACAGAAACTCAAAAAAAAAAATATCCCTGGTTATGCAGTATCATATCACTTGGGGTTAGGATTAATAGACAATATCATGTATTTATTCATTTATTTTGTGGATATTATTATTATTTTTTTTTTGAAGTGCGATTTAAATTAGATGTAATTATCGCCACACTTATATAAAAGACTATTTATGTTTCCTAATGTTTTAAAATAAATTTTATAGGCACGTTAAGTTATATAATGTTTGTAATTCCTAGAAATTTTCCTATCAGTGTATGTTTATTTTGCCAAACATAATGTTCTATTATTATTTAACTAAATGCTTAGTCTAATGCGGCAAGGTCGTTTACTCGGACAGAGAATTATAAGAATGGTCAGCATCAAGGTTCCCTCAGCAGTACTAACTATTTAATGAATCAACATCATTTAAAACATTATAATTCATCAACTACCTGTATCCATAAATTTGCCGCTTATGGTTATTAACGTTCATCGACCGATTCGATAAGATAGATTAAAATTCTGCATCCCTCTATTATGTTCTTTTGTTTCTAAATTATAAGGACGTTATGCGACAAAATCTGTGTCCCAGTTCGAACCATCAGCTGACATTGTGGAAAGTTCTCAGAATCTATTTTCAATACACCGTTACGAGATCTAATCTGATTTCCGTTACTGGTGTCCCATCCAAGTATAATTTAGGTCTATGACTTTAAGTAACCTCCGTTGAAAACCACGGTTTTATCTAAGTTAATTATTTATTTTTGTAAAGGAAACTGAGTTCCGTGAGCTACTATTATTTTATTTTAAATAATTTTGTTATTTAATCTGTAAAAGAATCTAAGTTCCCTACTTCCATATTTTCCTTCGATAAATTAGTTATACGAGTTGCGGAAAATTTCCAATTTACTCCCGACAAATGCTAAATATTCCTGACTTGTAAAAAAGTAAAATAATTTATTAGTTCAAGTTCCAATAACCTAAAATAAATTTTTACACTGCGCTATTCTGGAGAGATTAACCAAATACGGAATACATTTTTCCTGAGTTCGAATCCAAGACTTCTAGTGACGACATCCTAGCCAACACATAACACGTATTGCCAGATCAATCTGTTTTAAGAAAAAAAAATGTTGATACTCTTTATGAATTTGGATATCTGATCTGATGATGTATAGTGCCAATCGAATTATTTGAATGTGTAACTCATTCAAGTTGGAAAATTTTCAGAACCTTTATCTAAATCCCGTTAGATAGCCTCGCATACGGGGACATATTTCAAACGAAATATTCCTCGGACATCTCTTAACATTCCTGCTAGAAATAAACTTGTATTATCGCTAATTTAGACCACTCCTGGCTTACCGTTCTCGGACAAGAAGTCTAATAGAAAAAAACCCAACTGGTAGTCACCGTATGTGAAAACTTATTTTACTGTTTTTTCCGACCTTTCATAAACCTAGCCTTCACTCCAGCCGCCATCTTGTAAAGCTAGTCACCAGGGTTCGAACCCGAGACTCCTTTCTCTAAATATTTTCTCAACAACGCCCTGTAGTTGCCCCGTAAATTATGTCTTATATGCTACATAAATATATATATATATATATGACCTGTCATTTTCCACTAATTTAAACAACGTCGGTATGATTTCGACTTGACATATAGTATTGCCAACATAGGAGTGACACAGTCCGTTTATTTAATTAATCTCCATATTTAAATATGTTTTCCGACGCATGCAGAAACGATCTGTTCGCAGGAAAGATCTAAAAATAATTCCTATACAACGTTACTAAATTTTCTCATTTAGTTCAACATTTCGTTCATATGTTGGTATCGCTTGAGTTGCCCTGAGGTAATTAATAACCCGAGACATTTAAACCCTTGTACTTCAGTATTATATGGAAGTAATTTTCCACGAAGGTAATTAGTTCATGCTATTTTGTAATTATTATTGCAGAGAAAATATTTTATTACTATTTTTATTGGTCACAACCACCATCGGCAAAATATTCCTGTTAATATGATGGCGTGTCATCCCCTTCCACAAGCCACGAGTTCGGTTCTCATACGTCGACATATCCCGTAAGGCCACGTTTCAGCCATGAGTTTGCCTATCTATATTGGTTTTTATATTTTCCTATTCAGTCCTAACAGACAGATTTTCTAGACAAAATAAATATTATACTCTCTTAATCTATCATGCATCAACAAAATCTTAACATTTAAGATAACCATAGCACATAAAATTTTTACAAGATATGGATGTTCAAAAACCTATTGTTCCCCTTTGTGTGAATTATTCTACGTCTCTCTCTTTCTCTTGCCATGTTGTTTAATTAATTTTAATTAACAATATCAATTAATAATGTCCCTATATTCCACATAAATCTTATACTAAATTGACTGTACGTATCTCAACATATTAATATTTAACGTATTCCAAACGGTCCAGGAACTGTAAGGGTTCGTTTCCTTATCAGAAAAAATATATTTATATGATCCCACCGCTGCCACCACTGTTACGATTAGGGTAGCTAAATTAGGGCCTAAAGGACATTTGGACCATGGATTACTAGTGATCGGTAAGATCGTGTGATTACCTACGGATTACGTTAGCCGAGCGGTATGGCTGATGACTATTAGAGGGTATTTGAGACAAATAAATAACTAATTAAATAACCATCTATATTTAACATTATAAGATCAATTAATTACAAATAAATAAAACAATTAATTACAATTAAATAAAATAATTAATTACAATTAAATAAAATAGCCTAACTTATTCTAATACATATTCATGGGGGGAGGGAAAGAGAGAGAGGTCAACCCATATTACGTCATACTACTTGAATTTTATTTCTAACCCTTTTCCATCTTGTTTTCATTTTAAAAGCTCCTGCTTTAACCTATTAAGAATAACATGTGCAGACTTACCACAGCCTTGCTGATCACTACCACGCTCCCGTTCAGTCACTTTTCGCTTATATCACTCCCACTCTGAGGGCCTAACTGTAATCCTCTCTCTTTCACCAAGATAGTAAGTTCATAGGCACTAACGGTACATGTCCTGCTGTCTTTTGAATGCGAAAACCTTGACCTTCTCATCCTTAGGCTATATTTCGTTTGGGATGTTTCCAGAACCTCACTGTAACTGTATGTGGATTGATATAGACCTAACTGTACTAGTAAATCTGATTACATATTCTGTCTAATATGAAACCTATAATATACTAATATGAAATAATTAATTAAAATATCTAGTCCTAAATTATCCTACATTATCCTATTTATAACAACTAATTAATTAAAATATCTAGTCCTAAATTATCCTACATTATCCTATTTATAACAGACTATGTGTCAAAAAGAGAGGTTTTGGTATTTTATCCACCCTATAATGCTTCTAGGGAAGGAAATTTGTTATGCTAACTTTCCCAAGACAGACATTTCAGCAGAAATAAGATTTTTTTTGTTTTTATTCCAGCCTCTTTGAAAGATATTTTGGGTCTTACAATTCCATAAGCAGATGGAACAGGATTTTCCAATGACTATCAGTGTTATAAATTCTTCATTACGGGAAAATTTACATTTACATTTAGCCAATCAGCATATTTCAGTAGAAATCTAACTTTTTTTTCTCTCGCACAACTTCCTATATTTTAGAAAATCGCTTTAATTTTTTTTAAACATTCTCTGAATATCCCCAAACAATAATTAATTAATAGAGGATCACTTATTGCCTCTATCGGTCACTTTTCTTCATATATTAAATCAAACAATTCTCTGCGCACGAAGATAGGCCTCAGCTGCCGGCCGCCTCCTCTAATAAATAAGGTAATTACAAAAAAACGCAATAATTTGCACACAGTTATTGTGCGGGAATTGAAGTCCATAAATCACTCTATATTCTAACTAAAACTTGTACTACATTTCAGAACTGTATTTTTGTAGCTCAATTTAAAGTAAAACGATTGTGTAAATTTTTTAGTGCTTCGAAGGTATGATTCCACGTATATTTAACACAATATCTGGTTGTATAGAAACATGTTAATATATCAATGAAAAGTACAAACCTTGAGGTAAAGTATCCATATAGAATAAGAAGAATAACTCACTGAACTTTAATGCAAAACGTATTTATTTCTGCAGTCCGGTACACAACTGGGATGCGGACCAGATGAGTTCTTAACTATCGGCAACTTCCGATGTTTATATTGTCTACATAAATTTTAGAATTCTGCCCTCCTTTGGAGATAAGTGAAGAACAGTCATCTGGCAATAATTTTAGAGTGAAGAAAGATGAATTGGCGGGAGTTAGTAAAATACTTTTTTTTCCAGCTAGATTTCGTATCTGGCCCACTGTGCTGTGCCCACCCAGCATCGTGAGGCATTTGGGTAGCTACAATAAGTGGCGACTCCAGGTTGAGAGTACCAGCTATAACAGCTGGAGGATCCGACATGCTGACCACATGTCACCATACACTGGCTTGATGATCGTCTGCCTCTATGATTAACACATATGGATGTGAGGCCAACAGCCGGCTGGTCAGCCAAAAGCCTTCTAGGCTTGTCGCTCTTTGAGTATTTTTTTTTATACCAAGATTATCGGGATAAGTAGATTCCCGTGCAAGCGTGCTCTGCCATACCGTTCATCTGATTGAGATGGGGCTTTTTGAAAACTGTTCAGAAGATTCCGGGAATGAACATAGGCTATAAGATAGTTGTAGTACTCAACCACTTCACCCCTAAGAATCACCCTTCGTAGTGAAAAACGTGAAATAAAGTCCCTATTTTGACGCATAAATGGCTAACGCTGCCTAAACCATAACAAATACACAAATTGATGTACACAGAATTGAACATCTAAAAAAAACTCTACAAAAAAGTAGAGTATAACAGCGCACGGCTGGTAGTAAAAACACATTAACCTTTATTTAAGAGTAGCAGCGCACGCCGGTTATTAGCTAGTAATTTATAAAATGTATATAAAATAAATCCGTGACTTTAAATTGCATTTATAACATTTTATTTTTAAAGTGGGTATTATTTGAATTGAAACATACACCGTAAAGTGGGGTTTACTTTGTAGGCCTACCACTTTTGTATCAGATAATAAAGTATTGTGTAACTAATCCAGTCTAGCTGGCAATAAACATGTAAAAACAATATCATTTGATTTAGAAGTCCACCGCTGTGGTATCGAGGTAACGTGCTGCCTTGTCACGCAGCGGGCCCGGGTTCGATCACCGGTCGGGACAGTTTTTCTGGGTGAGGTTCTTATCGGGGTTATTCCTCACCTGTAAGACAAATGTCAGGAAAACTTTAAGGCCCAAACGGTCCCCGAATTCATATGGCCATCATCATCATCCTTCACCGGTGTGGAAAGCAATGGGAAGCTACCACACCTACAAATCCCTAGTAAAGCTACGAAGCATAGCATGAAAATGCTATGATTGCAGTGAAAGACCTGCCCTCGGGCAGGATTACTATGGATGGATTGATTTAGGAATTGCCATTTATTATTACAGTGCAGTTTCATATTCTTTATCAACTATTTAGTAGTTGAAAATCATGTTTTAGTGAATGGGATAGAGTTGACCCATACTTGGGATTCCTTTGTCTCTCTCAACATTTCAATTACCTGAGTCAAGTTGGAGCACTAAGTACGATCCTGGAAGTTACCCTATTGTCATTTAGTGTATTTTTACATTAATGTTCGCGCTTTTTTTAATGCAACGAGTTTTTATTGAAGAAGTAAACACATAAACAGAGACAAAAAAATTCAAATCAATACAGTCAAAATTAATATATTTCAAACAAATGAACACACTATTACTTTACAAATATTACTCGATACGTAATTTAAAACCCCCTTTTTATACCTCTTTAGGATGCTTAATTGTTTCAATAATATATTTCCATAAATATTCCATTACGTCTTTCACGTCAGGCCATTTCCAAAACTGTCCATTTGGTTCCATACAATTAACCTGCATTGTTTCTTGTTGTGCATTTTCGACAACACCTGGGTACAAGTTACTTATCCAGCTAACTAAAACAAAAGTACCCTCCTTCATTGTCTCTACTTCTTCTTGATCACTGGATGATATGCTAAAATTATCATCTGATCTGTCTGAAAATTCTGTATATTTTGTAAAAAAAAAGAATTCTCAATAACGATAAAACAGTATAGCACAATTATAATTTAATTTGTACATGTCACATGGGGCTACTTTGTACTTTGTACCGAGACAAAGAACCCCAATTTACTTTATGATAATGCATTATTTCAGTCATTTTTAAATATACCACAAAATAAATGAATTCAAAAAATTAGAAGACTCAACTCTTGTAATAAATCCATGAAACTTCTGTTTAAACTTGATAATTACTTTGTGCTAATGTTGAAAATATACTTATTAAGTTGCCATCAATTACAAAATACGCGCTAAAACGATTTCAAAGTTTTTTCCGTGTGGTGAGTCCCTATAAGGGACAAAGTAATCCCTCTTTACGGTATATAAATAGTAATATTAATTGATTGAATTAAGAGTTCCTGATATTTAATTAAAATATTTCTCCAAGAGGACATCTCATTTGTCACAAAACCCGAGTTTATAGGCTACAAACGTTTTGTGAGTTGCAATTTATATACCGGTATTTAAAGTTATCGGTTACTGTATATTGATATATCTCATTGTTATTAATGGCATAGTAATTCTAGTAATCTTTATATTGGCATAGTAATTCTAGTAATCTTCTTTCTGCCTTAAAATTTCGCATCCATATTGTGACACATTGTTGGGTTGGCGTTTGAATATCGCGGGCGAGAGTTCGGTCTCGACTAGTATGGTAGGGGAAGATTCGTGAGCTGACGACTCAAGAATCGCTGAATCGCGGAGAAATTCCCACATGCGTCTGTTCCTCCATTCTGGAAAAGTCGGTTCTCGAGTCTTCGACCCTAGAAATGTCTCGACTGGGTTCCAGATTATTCCTACCCTCGTATATATAAGAAGATGTGATGTTTGGACCAGCCAGTTGAAGTTGTGCGCCAATATGGACTAATGAAGTGAACTCAAAAGCGAATGCAAGAAGATGTTTTGAGTGAAACCGTCAGAAAGTATAAATAACATGGCGGTCAAATAAATTGTGAGGGGAAAGATTTTATTAGCACCAACTTATTTGAGGAAAAATCTGTGAATACCGTGTAATGTTTATTTAAATAAAGCTAATTTAGAAACTTTGTGTTGTAAGGTTAATTTAAACAAATTTCATCTGAATCCTACGATATCGTTAGACCCTGGAAGAATAACTGCTGTTTTTATATAAGTTGGCATGATAACTAGAATTACTCCGTAATTCTCTTCAGGATTGACGAGGTTAGGAGATAATGTTGCGATCCTCAATAGTTGCGGAGTTGAAAAGAAGAGGATGTATAATGGAATATTTACAGGTATTTGTTGTAGTTGTAACTTCTGTTGAATGTCCTGCAGCACATTGTTTTGACGTGGACTGTAGGTGTATTTTTCTGTTTTGAAAAGAGTTTATCCCGAGCACTTTGCTTCACAAAGTGAATGGTGGTTTGCGTCAGCAGCTCTCTGCTCTTCTCATAAAAGAATTACGATTCTTGCTGACATGATGGAGCATGCAGTTTCTTACACTCTATGGATTGTTATCTTGCCCTCTTTCTCTCATGCTAATCCCTCAAACAAATGAAGAAAGCCTACTTCATAACATTTCATAATCCTTTCCTGTCTTAAGAGGTTTTCGACATCATTAATGTTGTCATGAGAAAATAATCTATAAAATTCACTACTAAGATCTATAAGGTAGCGTCGTTTCATTTCATACAGTGGACTCGAATTCCATTCTCGGTAGAATTGAATTTCCTAGTTGATAGTTTCAGATATTTCCTCATTCGATAATGTAAATAAATAAATAAATATATTCTCACTTACTTACTTACTTACTTACTTACTTACTTACTTACTTACTTACTTACTTACTTACTTACTTACTTACTTACTTACTTACTCACTGTCACTATCGAACCCGTAGGTTCATGGCCGCGCGGACATAAGCTCTCCATACATCCCTATCCTGAGCTAATGTTTTCCAATCATTTCCTGTATAATCTACTTCCCTCAAATAATAGTTAATGTTATTCTCCCACCTCATTCTTGGTCTATCAACTGGGCGTTTTCCCTCTGGCTTTCCTACAAAAAGTTTCCATGCGCGCCTTTCAATCCCCATACGCGCATCATGTATGTATATATAGAATCCAATTTGAATAAAACTTTTTTTTTTCATTACTTGAATGGAGAGAAGCCCTTTTGCCCTTAACTATGGCAATTTAAATAAACGTTTTATTATTACAATTATTAAACTAACTAACTCACTGTCTCAGTCAAACTCGTAGGTTCATGGCGCGCGGACATAAGCTCTCTATATATCCATTTCCTGAGCTAATGTTTTCCAACCATCCCCTGTATAATCTACTTCTCTCAAACCATTGGTTAATGTAATTCTCCAACTCTTTCTTGGTCTACCAACTGGGCGTTTTCCCTCTGTTTTTTTATATAAGAAACTTCCATGCCCCTCTTTCATTCCCATTCGTGCCATATGTTCTGCCCATTGCAGTCTACGAGATTTGACACTTGTTCTTATATCTGGTTTCCTATAAATATCATATTAGCTCACTGTTATGTTGTCTTCTCCAATCGGCTGTCTGTTCATCATTTTTATCCAAAAATGTTCCTAAGAACTTTATATTCGAATACTCGTAATATTTTCTCCTCCCTTAAAGTAAGCGTCCATGTTTCGCACACATATAATTGCCAGAATGACAGTTTTTAATAGGTTTTCAGTTTAACGTTTTTGAGAGAAGTTGGGATGACAAAAGTCCCTGTAATGCATAATAGTACGCACTTCCAGAATTGAGTATTATTATTATTATTATTATTATTATTATTATTATTATTATTATTATTATTATTATTATTATTATTATTATTATTATTATTATTATTATTATTATTATTATTATTATTATTATTATTATTATTATTATTGGAACAACGCACTAAAAGTCTAAGATCGATAATTGATTATGTAATAGTGAGGAAACGGAGAACTATTATAGTTCAAGATGTTAGAGTGAATCGAGGACCCGAATATGGAACGGATCATTATATGCTGTCAACTTGGATAGTATGCCCTATAAAGAGGCAAAAGGTAAATAAAGATCAAAATATAGAAATAGAAAATGAATTAGAAAAATGTAGATATAATCTACATTTACTACGATATGAGAGTATTAAAAATCTATATGCCCAACGCCTCACCGAAAAATTAAAATTTGATGAAGATTGGAACCCTGTCGTTACTTATGAACATTTGAAAAAATATATACATGAATCAGCAAGAGAAGCACTTGGTCTGGAAAATAATAAACACCTTAAAAACCATTGGGTGAATAAGGAAATACTTGATATCATAACAGAAAAGAAAAATGCATATCAAAAATATTTAAGTTCCAAGAAAGGTGAAGATTATCATAAGTAATGCCACGAGTGATTTCCAAATTATCGATAAATTCACGACTCACGAAGTGAGGAGTGAATTTATCTAGAGAATTTGGAAATCAAGAGTGGCATTTGTTAGGACTATTTAACGAATAAAATTAAGCTGTTTACTCACAAATCATTATTTAACTGTAGTTATTTCAAAATATTTATATATTTAATGCAAACGGCGATGTTTGAAAACAAATGAGAAACGATAGGTACGCTTCTACTGCTTCTTTTGTTTATCACTGCAACCAGATCATACTATTTATTGCCAAAGGAACGCAATATTGTAAGAATGCTCTCTAGTGGAGAAAAAATGAAACATCAATCTGTATATTAATTCATTTCTGATGTCGTATGATGTAAATATTACAATTATATTTTTCTGTATTATTACCTGGGAAAAAATACATTTAAGAAAGTCAAACAGTGGTTTCTTTTTTTGGTGGTATAATAAATTGCTACAAATGTTGACATGTATGCACTATATATACAATCTGGTAGCCGTATTTCTTATAGGCTCAGTCACTGCAAAATAACGGTCAGACCTGTTCAGAATATTAAAAAGGAGGAGCTTTGTTTAATATATGGTAATTATAACACTGATAAATATTTCGTGAAACACGACTCTGATTGGTTGTAAAACAGAAATCATTGAAACGTGATTGGTCATTGACTCCCATTTGGGGCATGAGTTAAATAGTCAAAGTTATAACACACTTAAAAGAAAGGTTAGAGCAGAAGTCAGGAAACATAAAAAAGAAATGTGGAATAGGGTATGTGGAGAAATTGAGCATACAGTAGGCTATTCAAAGTCAGCCCAAGCATGGAGGACAATTACAAACATGCGAAATGATAATATGACAAAGAGTTTTAATTTAGTACCTAAGAAAACTTTTCAGGAATATTTTTAAATGCTTTTAACAGAAACTAGGAGAGAATTTATAGACTATGCTACATGCTACACTGGATAATGGAAGGGGTGACTTAATAGAACCTATAACAGAAGAGGAGGTAAGAAACGTGTTGAGAACAGCAAAAAATGGAAAAGCGGCAGGTCCAGGAGGAATAACCATGGAACTAATTAAATATGGTTGCTCAGGAATTATAAGAATTTTAACTAGACTTTTTAACCAAGTGATAGAAGGAGATCCTATTCCAGATGAGTGGAAGTTATCGTATATTAGTAACAAAAATAAAGGGAATAAAAAAGATCCAGCAAACTATAGAGGGATCAGTGTGATGGCAGCAATTAGTAGAATGTTAAGTACAATTATTAAAATTAGATTGGAGGAACTAATACAAAATGAAATATCTGAAGAACAAACAGGTTTCACAGCAGGTAAATCGTGCCTTGATAATATATTTGTGATCAGGCAGATTATGGAAAATATGTTGGCTAAAGGAAAAGAAGTGCATATGGCATTTATAGACCTGGAAAAGGCATATGACTCTGTAACCCATCAACAAGCTCTGGGTGGCAATGGAGAAGTTTGGAATACCTAAATCTCTTGTACATTTTATAAAAAGAATGTATGATTGTAAAGCAAGTATTAAGGTTGGAAACAGAGTATCCTCAGAATTTAATATAACAAAAGGATTAAGACAAGGATGCGGGAAGTCACCAACATTGTTCAAGATATATTTAGAAGATGTATTAATGAAATGGAACAAGTTATGTAGGGGAATGGGAATCAACATTAATGGTCATTTACTGCACAATTTATTATTCGCTGATGACCAGATTATAATAGGACAAGATAAAGAAGATATAGAATATATGATTAGAAAGTTGGTCGATGCATTTGTGGTAGGTGGACTAAAGTTAAATTATATTAAAACAGAATATATGGTAATCGGAGCAAAAATAAATAATATGGTAATTAAACGTGTTGAAGAATTTAAATATATTGGATCTATAATAGATAAATCTGGTACTTGTGAAAAAGATAATTATTAACAGAGTAAATTGTGCAAGGAAGGCGATTAGATCCCTGAATGGTCTTTTATGGAATAGAAATTTGACCAGAAAAACAAAAAAAGAGATTATACAGACAACAATAGAAAGTATACTTACATATGGATCAGAAAGCTGGACAATAAATCAAAGGATGCCGAAAAGAATCTTGGCGACAGAAATGGATGAATTACGGAGAAGTATGAGAATATCCAGGCTACAACATATTCGAAATACATATATCAGACAAGAAATGGATGCACAAGAAATTGTTATCGATAGGATAACAAAGAGAGCTCTACAGTGGTATGGACATGTACAACGGATGTCGGAAGACCAGTGGCCTAAACAGGTGTTGGATTGGATGGTACCAGGCAGAAGGAAGAGGGGGAGAAGTAGAAGAGCATGGTATGAGGGAATATATGATGCCATGATGAAGAGGGGTATGGAAGATGGTCAATGGGAAGATAAGAATCTCTGGAAAGCAGGAATCAAGGGCAAACTGCTGTAAAGTGGAAAGCCTGTATTAAGTATTATTATTATTATTATTATTATTATTATTATTATTATTATTATTATTATTATTATTATTATTATTATTATTATTATTATTATTATTGTATAATCATCATCATCGTCATTAAACTAAAGTAAAACTCATTGGAGCGACAGATCTTCAAAAGCTTTGTCCCACAAACCGCCTGGTGGCCTCATATCCAAACATGTCATTTTATGAAGGTGGACGATCAGCCAGTATAGGGGTATTTTTTTCTCTGCGTGTAGAGTCTCTCAACCGTTATAGCTGGTTTCTCAACCTAGATCCACTATCCAAATTCCTCACGACACTGAGTGGCCCCGGTCTCATAATGGCAGGAATTCTATAAAAAAATATATTCCCCCATAGAGACTCCAACACGCGATCAACTGTAAGTCAATACTCAGGAAATTCAGCTGACAATCATCGCTCTCATAAAAAATAAATATGTTGTGTGTATAACAGTGGTTTGTCTTCGTTTCTATGGTGCTCAAATATAGCGAATATCCTGCTCGTCATCTCTGCTGCAAACTATAGCATTAGCCTATTATTATTATTATTATTATTATTACTATTATTATTATTATTATTATTATTATTATTATTATTATTATTATTATTATTATTATTATTATTATTATTATTATTATTTATAAACAGGTTTATAATGTGATAAAACGTCTTCCTGTGCCCTAAGGTTTTTAAATTTGTATTTTCTTTCTCCTTTCTTCTTTATCTTCCCATTCCAATTTTTCGACTTATCTCTCTCGTACCTCTTATTATAATCATCCATCCATTTAAATCTAGGTCGACCTATCTTTCCTTTTCCAGGTGGAATCCATTCCAAAGTTGTCTGGATAATCTCGTCTCTGGCATTCTACGTATATGACCATACAATTCTAGTTGTCTGTAATCTCACAAAATCCAATATTGAATTTGGACTTTCATTTGTTGTCTGATAATTGTATTTCCGATTTTTTTCCAATTTAGAATGTCTAGTTGAGCTCTAAGCATCTAGAACAATCCATTTCAGTAGACATAAGTTTTAAATTCAAATTGTATTTGTAATATATTACAAATTACCTATCTAGGGCGCGAAGAAAAACTACTGATCTTTATGTATACTACGTAGAAATTATTCAGGTACTTGTAATGCGGTACCGGTAGACCTGTATTTTGTTAAGTCAACTTTCAGTATTGTTTCAAATAAAGTTCAGTTCATTTAAAATGCAGTTATTTGTTTCGTGTAATGTATATTAATGTTACCTCTTGGATATATTTGTATATATACTGTGTACGTAGTATACATAAAGAGCAGTTTTTTTTACTTCCCGCTCTAGATAGGTAATTTGTAATATTACAGTATGGTTATTTAGTTATTCATAAGTTGGCAACCCCGAAATTTAGGAAATTGAACTTTAAATCATGGCCGCCATTCCTGTAAGTACGACAGCACGCTCTATCGTGCAAAAAAGTATTATATTAGATGACTTGGTTACACATTATCTCAAAATAACACAAAACTACATTAATCTATGTTAATGATCCTCGAAGTAAATGACCGTTGGGCAGACCAAAACTACGTTGGAAAGTTGTATCAAGATTTCACAGGCCTACGAGTAGAAGGTCACATGCAAGAAGTGGACAAGAGGGACCTATGGATGTAAATAAGACAATAAAAAAGACTTCGGTTTGAAGTAACCCAGAATTTACTATTATTATTATTATTATTATTATTATTATTATTATTATTATTATTATTATTATTATTATTATTATTATTATTATTATTATTATTATTATTATTATTATTAAGCATTGATAAAAATAATCTGAAGTATACAAGGAACAAAATATTTGAAATTCCACGTGTTCTCCCACGCACATTTTCTTATTTCCTACCATATTGCATCTCCGCTCATTTGTCTGTCTCTCCTTCTCTGATGACGTGATGATGGCAGCTTTTCCATAATCCCTACCCCATCCTTAAATTCGTGGAATCTCCCTGCATTCTGTACCTCCTGCTCCAAAATTAGATGATCCAGTCTTCAAAATCCTCTTTCGACTTGTCGTGTCCCTGTAAATTCCAGTAAGATGCGTGGGACACGTAAAAGTGCCTAAAACTGATAGGCTTGCTAAGACAATGGTTTCCAAACTTTCTGATCCCTTTGTGCGTAAAAACATATTCAAGGATCCTCAAATTAATCTTCTTACCATATTTTTATTATGTATCATGGATATTACACATCTACACTTACCGGTGTAAACAACGCATATGTGTACGTACCTTAAGGTTCCTATTTTTCTCGGCAATCGGCATTGGATGTCAACCGGGTTGTCAGCCCTCCTTAGCGGTCCCCTTTACCCTCAGAACAAGCTTTTGTAATCGTTTTCGTTAGAGGCTGAATCGATCCCAGAGCCATGGTACCGCCAAAAGGTTCGGCTCAATTTAGAAACCCTTATTCGACCGGGACTCGAACCCCACTTTCTGGCTTGTAGCGTACTGTATTAAGCAACTACGCTACGATGTGCCACACATACCGTTTTATTACTCGTATATTTCCGTAATGTAGTCTGCATAAGTTATTTTATAGTTTACATCGAATAAGAATATAGTAATAATATAGAGCATATATTTTTAGCTGTAGTAAGAAAATAAAATATGTAGATTACACTGGTCAACATGATTTTTGTCTCATGAGTACCAATAGTTGTACTTAATGCAGTTTTTTATCGTGTTTTCAAATATGTATTCCAAATTTTTTCCATCATCCATAGTTTTTTTTATTTCACTTTCAATTAATGGATTTAAATAATTATCATTTAATTAACGTTTTTTCGTCCATTTGTCCATTGTAAAATAAAACCAAATGAGCTAACTCAAATTATTTCAGCTATGGAAAAGAGATATCAAGGCAAATGGAATCCTAATATGCTGGCCGATTATTGTTGGACCATCAAGAGGGATGCTCCACAGGCGAAATATAGCAGAAAATCGTCATTTCTTACTTTTTAGGCGAGTCCGAATGTTCGAATATTGTGTAGTTACGAATGTAGAAAATATTAGTGTTTGAAATTATAAATGCCTGTCTCTCGGAAACCTTGCGTGATGGAGAAAAACCGATATCATATTTGAATTTAGGAGAAAAAATACTATCAGGATCACATATTTTTCTTTCTGAAACAAAAAGTTTCTTTTTCTTGCTCAATGTTATACAATAAACCATTTATTGTTAAATTGATAAAAATAATAAAATGTTGGAATGTGGTGGACATGTAATGAAATGAGCGATATGACAACTGTAAACAAAGTTTATAAATCATAGTCAAGAGGAAGAAAGAAATTAGTACACCAAGATTGAGATGAGAGGATTGTGTGTTGAATTGGGAGTTAAGAACTAGGATACAGATTACTGGTGTAGACTTTCGAAGAAAACCAAGAGCCTCATGCTAGTGATGATGCTAATTAACATACACATCAGTCTGTGATATTCTCTATGACTCTTCGGCAAGAGGTCCCGCCGTCAGCGCCTGTCGTTCCCGGTGAACGAGTTCTATTACAGTCGCAAACTACAGTCAATCTTCCTCTTTCCTCTTTGCACATGTCTTCTCTTTTTTTTTCTTTGCCTTCAGAGATTACTAAACATATTATTATTGTAATATTAATACCCGATTCTAACGGACCCCGTTCATCAAAGCAGATAAGCACTCTGACGCCGGACCCGCTTGTAGCCGAATCCCGTAGAGAATGTCATAGACCGCTCTATATTTTTATTTAAACGATCCCTTAAAGGTATCTCATAGTGGTGAGACTGGCGTGTACAAATGATCGTGAGAACTATATCGGATATATCTTGGCTACAGATATGGCTTCTTCCTTTGTCAGGCAGGTCAAAGATGATGATCTAGACAAAAAAATGTCCTTGTCTTGCAGGTTGTGGTTGACAACTTTTCGCTGTAAAGAATACTGTTGAGAAATATAAAAAAATGTTGCCCGGTCGTTAAACAATTTTTGGCACAATTCAGGGAAATGGATTGGAGAAAGAGTTATAACTAGAATTGTAGGCCTACATATTATAAAATTAATCGTTAAATTTATAAAGCCTTGAAAGCTTGGAATGAATTGGACATTTAATGAGAATGAGCGATAACAGAAGCGTAGAGATAGATTTTAGCCCAAAGTCAGAAAAACAGAACACAAAAATTGATAGACCGAGACTGAGATAGGAGGAATGTATCCTATATTGAATGACACAACAGGATACTGGGAGTTAATAAGTGAAGAATTGTAGCTTTCGAAAGAGAATATTGGTGTAGGCTTCTGAAGAAGGCCAAGGACTGCGTGGTGCTTACATTGTCATTGATGATGAAGAATAAGAAGAAGAAGATGATGATGATGATGATAAACGGTTTCTTAAAATAGTAATTGATAAAATTTATTTCAAAATATTCTACCTTATCCGTCCAAATTATACGACATATGTCCAAATTAAGACCTAGACCTACATATATATATTTTATATATATATATATTTACAAAAAAATTAAATAACTTATTAAGTTTTCGTTAAAACTTATTTTACTGAATTGTTCCACAAGGTATTTAAAATTTAAAATTTATATATATATATATATATATATATATATATAGGCCTATATATATTTATATATATATATATATATATAGGCCTATATATATTTATATATATATATATAGGCCTATATATATTTATATATATATATATATATATATATATATATATAGAGAGAGAGAGAGAGAGAGAGAGAGAGAGAGAGAGAGAGAGAGTTTGCATCTTGTTAATAATAATTCACAAACGGAGCGTAGAGAGAGAGTCTATTACCAAAAGAGATTAAAACTCTAATAGTATTTGAAAAGCGTATTTAATGAATGGAATTAAAAATATTATTTAGTGAATGGAATTTTTAATATAGAAATAAGTTGTTTATTTCTATAGTGTTCTGCTCTAGGGCAGGTCCTACACTGCAACCATAGAATGCTCATGTTATGCTTTGCAGCTTTACTAGGAAATTATAGGTTCAGTAGCTTCCCGTTGCTTTCCGCACCGGGAATGATGATGATGTTCGGGGACCTTTTGGGCCTCAAAGCTTTTTGACATGTGTCTTATAGGTGAGGAAAAACCCCGAAAACCCCTTACCCAGGAAGCTTGTCCCGACCGGGCCCGCTGCGTGACAAGGCAGCAGCTACCTCGAGACCACAGCGGTGGGCATTTTATACATTATTTAATCGAAATTATTATGTAATAATGTTTTCTTTAGAATGGTCTCCTGTGCTCTGTAACTTACAAATTATGGGCCTCTAGTTTCACATTTTCATCTCGACTATATTACAATGATAGTTGACCGTATTGGTTCAAACTGCCACGGATATAAATTGTATTGATCAGTATTAAATACCTACCGTCTAAACGAAACAGACATTTTAATGTAAAATATTATAAACATTGAAATTAATTTGGTCTAGTCCATATTCGAAAATCTACATACATGCATAAGTTCTTTGCTAAGTATTCCAATTATTAATATTCTTATTACAAGCTCTTGTCATGCCAACTTCTCTAAAAAATATATTAAATTTAAATATATATAAAATGGTTATTCTTCCAGTTATTGGTTATAATCCATCACATTATATGGTTTATATAATTTTACGTAGGCTATATCATTCTCCATTGCATTAATTCTTTTGTTATAATAAGTCTTATTCCCAATACATTATTATTGTTTATTTGTATGTGTCATAATTTATGTAAAAATGAAACTGGCTCCTAACTTTAAATGTATATATTCTATTTGTATTATTCACGTGGCTGAACTGCACCCGAGCACGAGCACTTGTTCATTCGGGTGTCAATACTGTATATAACATTTATTTGTTAATAAAATTTATTCTTATTCTTAAAATTAAATTGTGTGGTATACATTGCGACGAAGGGGATGCTACAGTCAATTTTTAATTTCGGATTTCAGATAAATCCCCACTTCTAATTTTCGGATGACGCTGAGTTATGGACAATACCTATAACAGTATATTTTAATAACATATATTAAGTTTCGCTTTGAATCACAGAAAATAGCAACCGCTATAGCGATTTTTTTTTAATTTTTAGCTTCCAGTGAACTTCTACGGTTTACAGTTTTAGACATTTGATGTAAATAAAAACCTGTATGTACTAATTTTCATGAAGATCTGTTGAGTGGTTTAGAAAATTTAAAAATCGTAAACATACAAAGGGCGAATTTGTAATATTTGCGAATCTTGCCATCTTGCTTTAAATGAGGAGAAAATATTACGATTATTTGAGAATAAAGATTTTAGGAAAGCAATATGGTACAAAGAGAGACGAACAGACAAGTGAATGCATAAGACTACATACATAACAGTGAGCTGTATCATCTTTTAAGTCTCGTAGATTGCGATGGGCAGGACATGTTGCGCTAATGAGGAATGAAAGAGGTGCATGGAAACTTTCTGTAGAAAAACCAAAAGGAAATGCCAAATAGGTAGGCCAAGGTGGAGGTGGGAGAATAATATTAATCATGATTTGAAGGAGTCCCACGTCATACCCGAACGGTTTAAGATAGAGATAGAGACTTGCGCTGGTTCGAGTCCTCATGAGGAAAGAAATTTTCCCCTGCAATATAAGCCAGTGTATTACCGATGTCCATCGTGAGAATGTGGATAGCTACAATAAGTAGCGTCTCCAAAGCTTATAAAAACAGCTATAATGGCTGGGTCCATGGTCTCCTTACCTTGTCGTGGTGGAGTGGTTTGCGTACGTAAATGATCCCGAGAGCTATGCCGGCGGTAGAATTGCTGCCGATAGGGTTACCCATGCCGGACTGGTCGAAGGTGATCAGTCAGACGAAAAAAGTACCTTGGTCGAAAGAATGACGATCTTTCGCCGTAAAAAATACAACCGTCAAGAAATGCGGACATGGATTCTAATGGGATAAAATTTTCCAGAGGTCAAATATTCCTCCGTTCGGTTCTCCGGGATTACTTCAGGGAACCCATGCCAAAGACTCAAACACAGGAACATGTTCCTAGGAACATGGAATGTTAGGACTTTATATAACAGCGGGATGCAGGAGCTATTAACGTGGGAAGTAGATAAATCATTCTTGGATATAGTCGCTTTACAGGAAGTTAGATGACCAGGAGAAGGTAGTCAGGAATCAGGAAGCTTTGCATTATACTATGGGGGTGCAGAAAGACCTGAATTTGGAACGAGTTTTTTAGTCAGAAGGAGGATCCTGCCCGCTATCCGAGATATTAAGTTTGTCAGTGATAGGATATCATACATAATTCTAAAGGATAAACGACATTATTTTATAATCGTAAATGTACATGCTCCCACAGAAGATAAAGATGACAAGATTAAGGATGAGTTCTATGAAGAATTATAATGCTTATTTGATAGCCTTTCACGATATCATATGAAAATTATCTTAGGAGATAAATTCAGTCTTCATGAAGATAATAACGACAATGGGGTTAGATTAGTCATCTTTGCCACATCAAAGAATCTTATTGTTAAGAGCACAACCTTTCAGCATAAGGATATTCATAAATACACCTGGACGTCTCCAGATGAAGAAACTCGAAACCAGATAGATCATGTACGGTGAACAAACGCTGGCACAGTAGCATCATCGATGTTGGGTTAGTTAGAGGGACAGACTGCAATTCGGATCATCATCTGGTCAAGGTGAAAATCAGACAACGGCTATCGCTTATGAGAGGAACAAACGCTAAAGATGATTCTGTAAAATTTGAATTAAAAAACTTGAAAAATGATGAAATGCGGCAAGAATACCAAATCAAAATTGCTAATAGATTTGAAGTACTGGAATCTTCAGATGACAATGTGACAAACGAAGAAGAAACTGATATAAATAAAGAATGGGAGGGATACTATCAAATTGTCAGCATCAGAAAGCATTGGTTACTTAAAAAAGAGACAAAACAAATGGGTGCCGAAATTGTAAAGAAAAGAAAGCTAGCAAAAATGAAATGGTTTGACGAGCCAAATAAGGTAAATTTAGAGCAATTGGGTAATATTAGACGGGAAACCACCAAGTTACTAAAGAGTAAAAAGGGAAAATATTTGAGAGAGAAGATTAATGATCTTGAAATGAACGCAAAACATAGGAACATTACAGAATTATATCAGGGAATTAGTATAGAAAAGAAAGGGTTTAAGGCTAGAACATAATTCGGAATGAATATGGGGATATGATTGCAGATTCCAGGAGTATATTAAATAGATGGAGAAGTTACTTTAATCAGCTATTAAATTTACATACAGAACAGGACATTGAGGAGGATAATTTACAGACAGCAGAAATGCTAGTCGCAGAACCAAGTGCATTAGAGGTTGAAAAGGCGATTGAAAAATTGAAGATGTATAAAGCATCTGGTTCAGATGAAATCCCAGCAGAACTGATAAAATCAGGGGGAGGAAAATTGATGGACAAAATACGCTGGTTGCTTAGTATGATTTGGGAAAAAGAAGCTCTTCCAGATGTATGGAAAGAATCGATTATCATACCAATTTATAAGAAAGGAGATAAAACTGATTGCAACAACTACAGAGGCATCTCATTACTTTCAACTTCATACAAAATTCTAACAAATATATTAGTAAGCAGACTTACTCCCTATATTGATGACATTCTAGGAGATCATCAATGTGCATTTAGAAGAAACAGGTCTACAACAGATCAGATTTTTAGTATAAGACAGATTTTAGAAAAGAAATGGGAATATAATGGTACTGAACATCAACTATATGTATACTTCAGAAAGACATACGATTCAATTAAGAGGGAGAAGTTATATAGTATCCTTCTGCAGTTCGGAATTCCTAAAAAGTTAGACTTATACGAATGTGTCTAAATGGCACAAACAGTAGGGTGGGTGTAGGCAAACAGTTTTCAGATACTTTTGAAATCCACAATGGGTTGAAGCACTATCTACTCTACTATTTAATTTTGTACTAGAACATGCCATCAAATCTTTAGAAGATGAAGAAGGCCTACAACTCAATGGTATTAATAAGCTGTTAGTTTATGCTGATGATGTAGTACGATAGCGAGATAGTTAGGAGATACTAAAAGCCAATACGCACACAATATTGAGTAAGACTAAGAAGTTAGTACTCGAAGTAAATATCAATTAAATTGAATATATATGGTCACACAGAGAGATACATTATATAATGAAATGAAAAGCTAATGACAAATGAGGGGATTTTGAGGAGGTGACTGAATTCAAGTACCTAGGAACAATAATCACAAATAGGAATGAGATGCACAAAGAAATTAAACTTAGGCTCAATTCTGGAAACGAGTGCTATTATGCATTACAGTGACTCTTGACGTTCCAACTCCTTTCAAAAAACGTTAAACTGAAAATATATAAAAATGTTATTCTACCAGTTATATTATATGGATACGATACTTGGACTCTTACTTTAAGGGAGGAAAGGAGATTACGAGTATTTGAGAATAAAGTTCTTAGGGATATTTTTGGACCAAAGATATATGAACAGACAGGTGAATGCAGAGGACTACATAACAGTGAACTACATAATCTTTATAGGAAGCCAGATATAATGAGAATAGTTAAGTCTGGAAGACTGAGGTGGACAGGACATGTGGCACGAATGGGGAGTGAAAGACGTATATGGAAGCTTGTTGTAGGAAAACCGGAGGGAAAACGCCCAGTTCGTAGACCAAGAATGAGGTGGGAGAATAATATTGGACCATGATTTAAGGGAAGTAGATTATACAGGGAATGATTGGAAAACATTAGCTCATGATTGGGATGTATGGAGAGTTTATGTCCGCGCGGCCATGAACCTACGGGTTCGATAGTGCCAGTGAGTTAGTTAATTAGTTATAATGGCTGGGGGACCCGACACGTTGACTACATGTCACCCCTATACTTGCTAAATAATCTCCAATCTCTGTGATTAACCCAAGTGGGTATGAGGCCAGGGTCTTCTAGGTTTGTCGGGCCGTAAAGTTTTTTTCATGATATTATCCATCCATCCATAGTAATTCTGCCCGAAGGCAGATCCTTCACTGCAATCATAGCATTTTCATGCTACGCTTGTAACGTTACTAGAAATTGTAGGTGTGGTAGCTTCCCGTGCTTTCCACCCCGGTGAAGGATGATAAGGATGATGATGATGGCTATATTATTTCGGGGATCGTTTGGGCCTTAGAGTTTTCCTGACATTTGTCTTATAGGTGAGGAAGAACCCCGATAAAAACCTCACCCAAAAAAACTGCCCCGACCGGGGATCGAACCCGGGCCCGCTGCGTGACAAGGCAGCACGCTACCGCGAGACCATTGCGGTGCACTCATGAAATTATATAGAAAATAATTGGAAAACGTCTTAAAATAAAGATATATGGAGAACTAATGACCAAACGGCCATTAATTTCCATGTTCGATATTGCCAGTGAGTTGGCTAGTTTATTAGGGGTACATAATATATTTTACTTGCAAAAAATATAAGTTTAATTAACTCTTGAAATGTAGGTAATAAAATTATTTGTTGAAATTCCTTCAATGACAGCTAAAGTTTATTTGAAATTTTAAATAATGGTCATTTAATTCAAAAAAAGGTATATTAGTTTCCTCAGCAGACAGACCGTGTCCCTATAAGGGCCTTGAGGCGTGGGGCATGTGAAAGTACCTACAAAAGCGAGACGTTAAACTAAGGAAAAGAAATAGGCTATAGAAAGATTTTTTAGTTCATTTATTTGTCGAGTAGTTCGCGGACCCAAGGATGTCTTAGGCCGCTCGGCCACTGTGCAGTAGAGACATAACTAATTATTTCTATGATTTATGGAACCCATAGATTAATTGCAGCATTCAGTAATTCTCTCCTCTGGCCCCTATATTTAGCCAACTGAACCCAGTTCTATCTACAATATATAGTTCACTATGATCCATCTTCATAGTCTCCTATCTATGTCTGAGGCTTCCTAATGGCATTTTTCCCCAATAGTTTACCAATGAAACTTTGATCACATGTCTACTATTACTCTTTCGAAATACACGGTCTGTCCATCTCAATCTCTTATACAAAATAACGCTGACAGTATTAGAACAATGATAAACATTTTGGAATTCCACAATTTGGAGCTTCTTTCACTCTCCTTTCTTTTCCCTCATGCTATCGAATATTCATCATAACATCCTATTTTCAAAAAAATAATATTAATAATAAATAAGTATGTATGTATGATTCCATCCATAGTAATTCTGCCCGAAGGAGGTCCTTCACTGTAATCATAACATGTTCATGCTATTGCTTGCAGCTTTACTAGGGAATTGTAGGTGTGGTAGCTTCCCGTTGCTTTCCATACCGGTGAAGGATCAAGAAGAAGATGATGATAATGATAAGGGTGATGATGATGATGGACCATATGATTTCGGGGACCGTTGGGCCTTAAAGTTTTCCTGACATTTGTCTTACAGGTGAGGAAAAGCCCCGATAAATACCTCACCCAGAAAAACTGCCCCGACCGGGGATCGAACCCGGGCCGATGCGTGACAAGGCAAAACGCTACCTCGAGACCACAGCGGTGGACTGTCACAGAGGATGAGTTATGTACGCAAAATTACCAAAATAAGTTAAGTGAACTATGATCATCTCCCAAACATTCTGCTCACTGTGAATAAGTTGTAATAACCCAGGACTCGAACACTTTCCCAGTCATAAAGAATGTTGTTGTTTTTCGTATCGCTTAAGAAAAAAGTCTTCTTCTTCTTCCTTTCCAGGATTAGGTCAATGCAACCTGTTCTGGTCTCAAGTCCATCGTTTCCTTGGCCGTCCCAAAGTTCTTTTTCCATGCGATTTGTAGGTGTTGATCGTTTTGGGTAATCTTGTATTGTCCATTCTGTCTAAACGTTCTTTCCATCGGTATTTGTGCCCTTCTAGTTTATCGAGTATTGAAAATATCTCCAGTTCATTTCTTATTGATTCATTATGTAATCTATCCATGCATGTACATCCTTTTACGGATCTTAAAAATTTAATTTCAGTGGCTTGAATGTGTGAGATATCTTTTTATAAGTACCCAATATTCAGATCCATATAAAAGAACAGGAACAGCCATAATTTTATAAAACCTGAGTGCTTCCTTAAATAGTAGCGATTTTATACCCAACTTATTCCCGGTGATCATAGGTAAGCTACCTATCTAAATTTACAGCAGTTTTTATAGCATTAAAAATACTTCCGATGTCCAAGGTTCTGTATGTTAAATATATAATTTAAATTTCTTCTCCATTCTTCCCTGTTGCACCAATGTTTTTCCTCTCATCATTGTTTTTATACTCTGAATTCAAGTACCAGTAGGTCTCCTCTCTTGAATATTTGGTGCGGCAGCCATTCCAACATTTTCTTACGCACACACAGATATACAGTGCGATCCATATAAACCTGAACCATTTTAATAAGCCATCATTTCTCTCTGAAAGCTCGTAGAAATGTTAAATTGTTTTAATGATCTCAGTGGCCAGGGAGAATCGACAACAATCGGTCACGGCAACAATCAATGCCATCTGTGAACTATATTGTTGATTTCGACGGAAATTACGAGCATTTTCGTGGCACTGTAGGCAGTCGTTAGTTTGCAGTCATAACAGCAAAATGCAGTACTCACTTCGAGAGCGTGTTTTCATTGTGAAAATATGTTGGAAGACAAATTCCTTGGTAACAACACAACGGGAATTTCGAAGAGAATTTAAAGTACGGGATGTTCCTACAAAGGCAAAAATTGTATCGCTAGCAAGAAATCTGGAGACAACTGATATACTCGTTAGTGAGAGTGGAAAACATAGACCACCATTGAGTGCAGAGACTGTTAACAATGTTCGAAGAAGACTACTGAACTCTCCAAACACGTTTGTGCGTCGATTGAGCCAGGAATATGGCACATGCCAAAGAGCTGCGAAGAAAACGGAATTACGACCATACAGAGTGCATATGGTGTAAGAACTGAAAGACGCAGATTATGAAAAACGAATCCGTTATTGTTGATGGTTTCAGGATTTTCTTATTCCACATCCAGACATTCTCTCCATAATGTAGTTTACAGATGAGGCATGGTTTCATCTGTCAGACTACATAAAAACACAAACCACCAGATATTGGGCTGCTGTAAACCCCCATATAATCCATGAAACACCACTGCATGATGAAAAGGTTGGAGTATGGAGCGCGGTATTAGTTTCCAGGATCGTTGGTCACATTTTCTTTGATACGACTATAGACACTGAAGTTTGTACGGGTATCTTCATACATTTGTGGAGCAGCCGGATGATATCGAATTGAGAGAATGTTATTTCCAGCAAGATGGAGCAACATGCTATATATCTAATGCATCCATGGTCCTTGTAACCAGTTTCTTTGATAATCTAATAATCTCAAGAGGTCTGTGGGCCCTCAGATCCCCTGACTTAATCTCACCGGATTTTTTCTTGTGGGGGTATCTAAAAAATAAGTGTACAGGAATAGGCCTCGGAGAATTTATGATCTCAAGGAATCCATTCAAAACGAAATAAGCAACATCGGCGGGGATACTATCCGTAGAAGTTCACAGAATATGGTGAAACGAGTGCAAATACAGTATGTACAGATGCTAGTGGAGGACACTTCCAACATTTGCTCTGAGAGATAAACAATGTAATATAATCTGCCAATTGCGTGTAATGTAATCTCCCAACTGTGTATGATATTCTCCCAAAGTAGCACGTGTGTCCTATTATTGGTTCAAGACTTATTGTCCCTTAAAATGATTCAGGTTTATATGGATCGCGCTGTATATATATTTACTTATTTATATATATATATATATATATATATATATATATATATATAAACTCACTCGTACTATCAAATCCATAGGTTCATGGCCACGCGGACAAACATCCCTATCCTGAGCTAATGTTTTCCAATCACCCTCTGATATATACATATATATACGGCCTTGCTAAATCAAAATACGTATTTTAAAATCTTTTCAATATTCGGTAAATGAACAATTTGTTGAATCGCATAACGCACCAATTTATAACAATATTGTTGTATGATATAAACAGTAGTTTTGTAAATAATATCGTTTTAACTTAATAGTAACAATTTTTTAATGCCCCAGGTTGTCCTTTTTTGACGTTTCTGGTGTTCTCTCCTGGCATTGGCGTAATTGTAACCCACTTCTGAGGTTGGGCGCCTGAAAGGCGGGGATACGTTGCCCGATGATATGATGGGTGATAGTGGTGCGCCAGGAGAGTCCTTAATCCTAAGCTTAATCTAAGATGAATATGAATGATGATGAATGCGATGGCCATATGATGTTCGGGGACCGTTTGGGCCTTAAAGTTTCCTGACATTTGTCTTACAGGTGAGAAAAACCTCAATAAAACCTCACCCAGGAAATTGTCCCGACCGGGGATCGAACCCGGGCCCGCTGCGTGACAAGGCAGCACGCTACCTCGAGACCACAGCGGTGGACTACTAACAATATGAATGTAAGGATATTAAATAGCTTAGGAAACAATGATACAGCTATTTTGTTTAGGATTTTAATAAAATTGTATTAATAAACTATGTTCTTATCAATTAGCTACATTAATCAAATGTGTGCATGAAAGGGCTGAAAAATGTTGCTTACAGGCCTATTATTTCTGATTTCAGTACCAAAAATCTACATTACGGGATCCATGATTTTAGTTTCCTTCTGAATGAAGCCATATTCAGAATTTTTGCACCTGAAAAATGCATTGATCCCAGCCGGGTATGAACTCGTTAACCTCGGAATTAGAGGCGAGCATGGTAGCCACTAGTCCGTCGGGAAAAATTAAAATAATTACAAAACTTTTTACTTGAAATATGACTTAGCTATTTAGTCGAGCTTGTCTTGGTGAAGTCCATTTTTCTAATCATTAGGAGCTGTCTTTCCTATTGTTCAAAACGAATGATACAAATGATAAAAAAATAGAATTGTCTACTTCTGCATACTTTGAAGAGTCTTGTGGACCCCTTTTATCTATACCTATAGTTTGGGAATAAAAAAATAAAACTTCAATACTATTGGTATTATGTGCACCCGTGCCATTCCTCGGGAACCCTTTTATGTTGAAGTTCACTTTGATGTTTGTGAGGGATGCAAACAAAACCCCTCTTCACCCCTTGAGCTCCTCACTGATTGAACGGTGATTAATTAATCAGATAAGCTCTTTCAACTGTTTCAATTCGCGGGCGGGCGGGCGGGCGACTCTAACAACTCCTCGCTGTGATTGACATTGGGCGCTTTTGTTTGTCAACTCCAAGGAATTAGTAAGGTAGAGATTGGTTTGGAAGGAAATAAGCTGATTGTGGTATTGTGGGTAATACCATAATTCGACTGAAAAGAGTCTCACGTTCATGGCAAGGGTTCACAGAGGGATTTTGTTAGAAAATGTGTTTTCAAACAGCACTGCCAGGACCTGGTAAATAGTAGCTCATGAGACAAAATACAGCATGGAATTATTCGGTTACCAAAGGCAACATAGTATTTGTAGGGGGGGAGAGGCAGTGGGAATTATTACGACATACAGTGTTATTATATCCTTTTGCTCTAATAGTCTTTAGTCTGAGCTCCATGCTTTGATAATTTGTTGTGCACCACTATACAAGTATTTTCATCCTCTTTTTTTTCTACCTCCGCAGTTTAATCTCCGTGTTCAGTATTTAGAAAGAGTCTCTATACCCCCCCCCTTTTCCATTTTCACAAAACTGAAACAAAAGCCAGAAACGTAGTCTTTGTGTGCCGCTGTCTGTAATTTTTGTAACGAAACCTTCTCTGAATATACACGCATTCTGTTTTCTCACTATTGTTAGTCATCAGACATCCCTCCCCGCCCCTCGCCATTCCATTATATTCGCTATACTCTATACTCTTTTTTTTTTTTCAAAGAGATGAAACCGATGGCACCCATTAGATAGGATCAGTTGTTTTTGTTTGATTCATTTGCTTCTGATCAGAACTGAAAGCTTATTGCTCTCTGCGATTTAAGTGATAAAATATATTTGAGGTTTTTTGTGAAACTGCGTATCCCCCTGGAAATTCTATTTTATACGAAATTTAATTCCAACTGGTAGCTTATAGCCAAGTAGCGAGGTTTGTGTTGTTAGATTATAGACATTATTTAGGCTCTATATTTATGAAAAAATAAAGGCTAATAAAACGAATTAATACTGTCAGATGGATTATACTTTGGCGTGTCAGGTCTAGAAAGTTCCTGGCCTACCAGTCACCTTCTGTCACATGTGCCATTTTTCGAGGTAGACGATCATCTAGCCAATATAGGCTGAGAATGAGATAGGACCTTCAGTCGTTATAGCTGGTTTTCTCAACCTGTAGTTACCCAAATTCCTCACGATGCTGGAAGGGTACCGATCCCATGTCTATCTCTCTGTCTATATTCTATACCGTACATGCTCACGTGGAGCGTACAGAAAATAATTAACCAGGGTTTTTATCACGCTTATTTCCCTACCATCTAGGATATTACTTCAGACTCGAAATCCACGGCCTAAAGTCCCTCCCGGAGGATAATTCCTTGGCTTTTTCCATCCTAAAAAAACATCGACCTCGCCCGGTTTTAAACCAAAGATTCTCGGGATGAGAGGCAATAACCTTATGTTTAGCCCTTATTCTAACGAAATGGTAATTAAGAGACGGTGTGTGTACCCACAGTGTGTCACACCCCACATTAGCATTTTTTCACATGAAATTTCTTTAAATTAACTTCACAGATTTTACATACATTTTCCAAATTAACTTTATTTATTTCACAACAATTCACAGATTTCACACAAATTTTTCTTTCGCTAATAAGATCTCCTCCTTCACAATTTATTTTATCCCTCAGTACTTTACAGTCGGTGACGGTTTCACAAAAGGATTACGATGAGGAATAATTCTATTTATTATTTCAGAAGTATTTTTCTTTCTTTCATTTTTTTGAACATCTTATTTTATCTTCACACTTATGTCACGTTTACTCGTCCACATTTTGGACGCGACTGGCTCGTCCGACCCTCGCACTCTCTTAGCTATATATGCTACGGCTGGAACATACCGAATTTTCAGTCTCCTCAGTGTAGATTTATCTCTAGTGGGAACCTGAGAGTCAGATAGTCAGATTTTTCTATAATGACAAATGTGGAAAATGATTTCTCCAGAAAGAAAGAAAGTAAGTCTGGAGAGGTCGTTTGCTGGCTGCACACGAATCGAATCTAATTCCAATTGAATTATATGGAGTATTGTTTCCGCTCATGAAATTCAAAGGCGATAATTTGAGCAACGGATTAACGTTGTGTCACAATAGAGAACATCCATTATTAGACTATGAAGTAGGCCTTACCCATTATTACTCCATATTGCTAAGCCTTATTTTTTGCGCTAGATTTATAATAAAGAGAGAGAAACATGCTAGATAACTGGACTTTGAAAAGCCGTAGTTAAACAATGTTTAAATTAAATATGTTTTTTAATCAACTTAAGCTTGACTGTGTGTCCATACATGTAATCTTATGTCCGCCTGCTCAGCTTCTTTATGATATAATAGCATGAAGTCTTTGGCCCCTGGTATTCTACTTAATGTACTTCATTATCTTTGATTCATTATGAAAGTTGGTGGTACAGGGGAACTTTTCCTTGCACTCGAGGGAGGTGGGGGAGGAGGTTCTTTGAGCAGCAAACAGTCCCGAGTTCCTCAGAGAAACAGAGAAAGAGAATGAAGCAACCAACCCGAGAACATCTTTTGAAGGTATTGAATTCTCTAGTCGTAATATCGTAATGCGATCTTTGGAACATTACTTACTAAGTGCAATAGCGATCTACTGGGCTGTGTGTAAATTAACACACTTTGTTACACAGGCGGATCCGTCCTCCACTTCTGTGTCCTGAGTTCGTGTCTCGGTTACACCATATGAGGTTCGTGGTGGACGAATCTGAGCCAGTTTTCTCTTGCCAAAACATTTTCCATATTCATGTAATTCACTTAGTTTCATTTAATATCATCTGATTGTGCGACAAGTCCTGGTCAACCAGCTTTCAACCAGGCTATATCACAAATCTTTAATAATAATGGCTTCATCTGATCTCATCCCTCAACCTGGCACTACATGAGTAGAGAGTTTTGTTTTATTATTGTCACACTATATCAATGACATAGTCCTATGTGTTGAACTGGAAGTTAAATTGTACAAACATATCTAAATTATTTAGTCGATCTCAACTATTCGGAAAAAAAAAATGTTATCTATAGTTTTATGTAGAGTAAATTTCTGATTGCAGTGATTAGCTCTTATTTTCGCCTATCAGGTAATGAATTTAAGATTTTAAGAATAGTTTTTGACCAGTGTTAAGCAACTATTCAAGTTAAGTTGCTACAGACGTATGTACAATTGATCTTGAACAATTTCTCAACGATGATCAAAAGTGGTTAAACGGGGAAAAGATAGACCTATATAAAATGCATAAAAAGGCGATTCATTCAGTTAAAATATATAGTTTTGAAACATGGTCTCTTACCTTAAGCTGCGATGAAATATTATGAGTACTTGTAAATTAACTATTTAGGAAATTGTTTGTACCAAAGAGAGAGGAACGTACATTAATAGAGAAACTACATAGGCCTACAGTGAGCTACGTTATGTTTGTGAGAAACCAGTTGTAATAAGAACATTAAAGTAGGCTACTGTAGAGCTGCAATATGCAAAAAAAACGTTAAACGGAAAATATATAAAATTGTTATTCTCCCAGTTATATGGATGCGAAACATGGACTCTTAGTTTGAGGGAGGAGAAATAATTACGAGTATTTGAGAATAAAGTTCTTACAAAAATTTTTGGGCCAAAGAGAGATGAACAGACAGGAGAATGGAGAAGACTACTTAACAGTGAGCTACATGATTATTTATGGGAAGTCAATATAATGAGTCTCGTAGATTGCAATGAGCAGGACATGTGGCACGAATGGGGAATGAAAGAGGGATATGGAAGCAGCTTAAAGGAAAACCAAAGAGAAAGCACCCAGTAGATAGGCCAATAATATGTGATAGAATAATATTAACCCTGATTTTATGGAGGTACAGGAGATGATTTAAAAACATTAGCTGAAGATAGGGATGTATGTCCACAAGGTCATGAATCTGGAGGTTCGATAGTGTCGGTGATTGAGTTAGTTAGACTATCATGTTCATGACACATATGGGTAATGGAAGAAGGGCACGGAAATGTCTTTGTAAAAAACTAAAATAATGCTCTCAGTGAGTGAGACAAGAATATTTTTTTTAGAATAACGTTATCATTTTTAAAGGGCGACTCCGTGGCGCAAGCGGTTAGTTAGATGCTATATCTCACCGTAAATCCACTTGTACAGTCTCTTTTTTTATAAACTAATAAAATATCGATTTTATTAATTTGCCGTTTTCCGTAATTAGTGGTATTAATTATGATTTTACTCAACAGGCGGCATCTCTGTATTCTTTATAACTATGAAACATTTTGAAACGACGAAGTCCATTTTTTCTTTCAAGACATAAATTTATTTTTTTTTATCAAAACTTGATGTATCTAATGTTAAATCTGTAATTACACTAAATGAAAGTGTGTAGGCTATCAATTTGGTATCTGTGTATATTAATCTAGGGGTGAACATCTACAGGACAGTATTTCAGTTAGGAAAATCCTGTATATATGGTTTACGGATTAGTATTTTTTTACTTTTCCTGCAAAATCACAAAAGGTATAGATATTGAGTTTTGAAAGTAAGCTCCTCATATGCTCTCCATTCATCCCTATTCTGAGCTAATATTTTCTAATGATCCCCCGTATAATTCACCAGTGTCAAATGATGGTTAATGTTATTCTCCCACCTCATTCTTCACTTATTACTACTGGTTGCTTTTTCTCTGGTTCTCTTACTTTTCATACCCCTCTTCCATTCTTCAATGTGCCGCATGTCCTGTCCATCGCAATCTACGAGACTTAGCTGTTTTTATTTTATTACATCTGGTTTCCCACAAAGAGCATGTAGGCCTACTCGTAATATTTTGTCTTCACTTAAAGTAAGAGCCCATATCTTGCATTCATATAATAGGCCTATTATTGGAAGAGTAACCATCTTATATATTTTTAATTTAACTTTTTTTTAGAGAAATTGAGATGACAAGAGTAAGCCTACCTGTAATGTATAATAGCATGCATTCCCATAGTTGAGGCTTAGTTTAATTTCATTCTGCACCTCATTCCTGTTTGTAATCAATGTTACTAGAAATTGAATTCAGACTCTTCTTCAAAATTTCCTTTATTTGTTACTCATTGCTCGTTTCTACGTGTGCCCATGCATTTGGTTGTATTGATGTTCACTTCGGGCCCAGTTTATTAGTATTATTTAACAGAATGTGTGTGTTAGCTTTATTATTTCCTCATTAACAGCTATACCACATGCTGATTAAATCCACCGAGTTGTACGCCTTCTTTGTCCTATAGAAATTTCTTTGCATTTTCTAGTGTGTGTATGTGTGTGTGTATATATATATATATATATATATATATATAGGCCTAATCAAACATTTCCATAGCTATTTATATAAAATATACAAAGTAAAATCTGTCTCCGGAATAAAATTTTAGAGAGATCTAATCAATTTAAATATCTTGGATATTATCTCTCTATCTGGGATGAAACATTACTAGTTATAATAAAAGTTTGGGAATTATTAATCAAGTTATGAAACCATCCCTTGTACAAAAAACACCAGATTACGTTTATATAACACTTTGGCTAGACCAGTGTTGACCTATGGTAGTGAAGCATGTACACTAAAAAGACAACATGAAAGCAGAATAACGGCTTGTGAAATGAGATTCATGCGCAGAACAGCAGGTTACACCAGATGGGATCGAAAAAGGAACACCGATATATTAAAAGAATTGAAGACTACGCCAATTTTGGAATATATTAAACAGTACCAACTAAATTGGAAACACCATATTGAAAGAATGAGTTCAAATCGGATCCCCAAAGCTGTTTATAATTATATACCAAGAGGACGAAGATCACTGGGCCTTCCTATGAAACGCTGGAGGAAAATTTTTTTATAGGATCGTAACAGGCCTTGGCCTAATACTTGGAAGGAAGAAGAAGAAGATTTATATAAAATAGCCATGATAATTTTTGGTGTCTATAAACAGGATGGGTGAAGATTTGAAAACATTTTTCAAAATCTTTTCATGAGAACATCATCATCATCAGCTACTTTGCTTCGGAATGTCGCGGCCTTGGTAAAAATAGCACATGGGATCAAAACACATTTTCCCCTCGGTACATTTCTAGCTCTCGGGATGTGCACCTCGCAGAAAATCATGACTTTTCCTCTCTTAATATAAAATAGAATATAGTATTCTAGGGTATGTAAAAAGTGGGAATAATCTTTATAATTAGTGACTTATTTGGAAGGAGCATTAAACTGTGGGATGTGAATGTCTCCTGGAGCAAGCCCTGTGAATGGGAAATAAAATTGGAATCATGCCGGTGTATTTTTAGGCCGAGTGGGCGTTTTGGCAAGTGCCTATATAACAGTAGCGGATAGCCCAATTCTTAAGTGTATCTCCGTGAGGCATTTAGAAGAGGATGCGCGATGGGTACAAGGGGGGAGAGATATGGAAGAGAGGAGGGAAAAAAAAACATGAAACTGGATCATACTCAAAGAATGGAATCTGGACGTTTAACTGCACTACCAGAAGTCTGAAATCTTGTCATCACTATTTGATATCAATTACGTGCATGAGAGAACGCAAAAAATCATAACAAATAAGCTACTACCATCTTGGGTTTTATTATACAATGTTACTAACCCTCTAGCTAATAAAGTTTAAAATAACCTATTATTATATAAGTTAAATACTTGGAAAGTTATATAAATTGAAAAATAGGTAGATAGATAGATGGATGGATGGATGGATAGATAGATAGATAGGTAGGTAGATATACAGGGTGGACCGCTCGAATGGACCTAATTTCAATTGCTTGTTACTGGCAAACGGTTGAAGATAGAAACTTAAAACAACGTTCATATTACAGAAAAACTCACCAAGTTTTGATATCCAGATCACCACATCTCTATATGAGCCCCAGCAGTCACTGTGACGATATCAAAGCGATGAACAATTTCTTGCCAAGTACGTTGGAGTATGTCTTCTGGAATGTTCTCAATAGCCTCTATGATGCGCTCACGAAGATCACGAAGGTCTTTGACTGGGGTGGTGTAAACTTTATCTTTGACATAGCCCCAGAGAAAGAAATCCAGTGGTGTTAAATCGGGAGATCTCGGGGGCCACGCGATTGGTCCTCCCCTACCAATCCAACGGCCAGGGAAAATGTTGTCCAAAGTCGTACGAACTTCATTGGACCAGTGGGGAGGAGCACCATCTTGCTGGAAAACGATGTTAGGCTGCAGTTGTTCAATTTGTGGAAAGAAGAACTGCTCCAGCATGTCAAGATATGTGGTACCAAGAACAGTTTTCTCGGCGAAGAAAAACGGTCCAATGACCTTATTATGTGACAAACTGCACCAAACATTCATCTTCGGACTATCACGAACATGCTCTTGAATAGCGTGAGGATTCTCCGATCCCCAGATCCGCCACATTATGCCGGTTTACCTTGCCTGACAAATGGAAAGTGGCTTCGTCCGAGAAGAAAATCTTGGTCATGAAGTCAGGATCAGCGCCGAGACGGTCCAGCATCGTATTGGCGAATTCCACTCGTTTCGGCATGTCATTCGGCTCCAGACGTTGCACTAACTGCACTTTATATGCGTGCAGTTTGAGGCGTTTGTGGACAATCCGTTGTAATGTCGATTTTGGTATTTGAAGTTCCCGCGAAGCTCTTCTTAATGACTTCCGGGGGCTTCGCTCAAATGCGGCTTGAACATTTGCTACCATTTCATCGGATGCTCTGCGACCACCACCATGCTTCTTCAACACAGATCCTGTAGCTAATAATGTATCACGCCACTTCTTTATGCTTCTAGCAGTTGGAGCATCACGGTTAAACACACGCCGGAACTCCCTTTGAACTCTAATGATTGATTTAAACTCCGCATACCACAAAACAGCTTGCGCTTTCATCTGCGGAGTCGCCATTTTCACAAACAATTAAATCTAAGAACGAGAAACGTATCTTTGTGCCATCTACCGACAGGATTCGAAACTTGGTGAGTTTTTCTGTACTATGAACGTTGTTTTAAGTTTCTATCTTCAACCGTTTGCCAGTAACAAGCAATTGAAATTAGGTCCAGCTTGCGCTTTCATCTGCGGAGTCGCCATTTTCACAAACAATTAAATCTAAGAACGAGAAACGTATCTTTGTGCCATCTACCGACAGGATTCGAAACTTGGTGAGTTTTTCTGTACTATGAACGTTGTTTTAAGTTTCTATCTTCAACCGTTTGCCAGTAACAAGCAATTGAAATTAGGTCCATTCGAGCGGTCCACCCTGTATATATATATATATATACACACATATATATAGATATATATAATATATAGATATATAGACATATAGATAGATATATAGATATGTAGATAGATAGATAGAAAGAAGATAGATAGATAGATAGATAGATAGATAGATAGATAGATAGATAGATAGATAGATAGATAGATAGATAGATAGATAGATAGATAGATAGATAGATAGATAGATAGATAGATAGATAGATAGATAGATAGATAGACAGACAGACAGACAGACAGACAGATAGATAGATAGATAGATAGATAGATAGATAGATAGATAGATAGATAGATAGATAGATAGATAGATAGATAGATAGATAGATATTTCAATTACTATAAAAATGTTGTACCTTATATAACACAGTCGTCCTCAACTATAATAATTTCTGTTATAATCTTCGTTATCAACACTTTTGAAATTAATGTTAAAGCACCGTTGAGGTTATGTAATAAGATGTTAATTATATAATTTTTTTACCTGGTAAGTCAGTCGTCCTCAACTAAGTTAACTATGTTCTCGTTGAGTAGTCTTTATTCCTTGCTTCTTTTAGAATCTACCACACAAAGAGTATAATAACAACAGGATCAGCATCCTTGAAGGCATAGAGATTCTAAAAGAAGCAAGGAATAAAGACCTACTCAACGAGAACATAACCGCAGACATAAATCCATTATACAACCTATACAACACCGTCAGCCATCAGTTCCAGTTAAAACGCAGAAGATGAAACATTGTTTTCGAAAGGCCTCAATATTAGAATATTAGAATAACTTGAAGAAGTTTAATAACTTAGTTGAGGACGACTGACTTACCAGGTAAAAAAATTATATAATTAACATCTTCGTTATATTATTAAAATTCAAAGTTTTTTGAAGACATGCTTCATCTTCAGGAATTTTCTTGATACTGAAATAAATTATATAGGCCTATAAATTATTTCAGTGTCAAGAAAATTCCTGGACATGAAGCATGTCTCCGAAAAGCTTTGAATTTTAATAATATAACGAACATTATAACAGAAAATATTATAGTTGAGGACGACTGTGTTATATAAGGTACAAAAATGTTTATAATTGAAAATAATTTTAACCTCTACGGTGTTCAAACATGATTATTAAAAGTATAGATAGATAGCCAGGATAGACAGATTGATTTATTTATTCATTGATATGAAGAAACTTATTGTATATAGACAGATAGATGGGTGGATGGATATATAAATAAATACAGATAGGTAAGCAGATATATATGTAGATAGACTAACTTACTGGCACTATCGAATCCATAGATTCATGGCCTCGAGTAATTAAGCGCATGATATCCTTATCATGAGCTAATGCTTTCCAATCGTCTCCTGTATAATCTACCTTCCTCAAACCATGATTAATATTATTCTCTCACCTCATTCTTGGTCTACCAAATGGGTGTTTTCCCTCTGGTTTCCCTACAAAAAGCTTCCATTCCCTCTTCCATTCCCCATTCGTACTACATGTCGTGCCCATCGCACTGTATGAGACCTAAACCGTTCTCATTATATCTAGTTTCTTATACAGATCATGCATCTCACTGTTATGTAGTCTTCTCCATTCGTCTGTGTATTCATCTGTCTTTGATCCAAAAAAATTCCAAAGGGCTTTATTCTCAAATACGATACTCGTAATATTTTAATTAAAGTAAGAATTCATATTTCGCATCCATATAATATAACTGGGAGAATAACAGTTTTATATGGTACTTTCAGTTTAACTTTTTTTTAGAAAAGTTGGAACGAGAGACCCTGTAATGCATTATTATAAATCAACATTCATGTTAAAAATCCATTGAGGTATCAGTCATTATATAAAATTATAAAACTAAATGCCTGATGAGGTTCAATCTTCTCAACTTGTAATTTTTTTTAAATACTGTAGGCCTTTCAGAACCGGTTCTGAAAGGCTTCAGTAGGCCTATTTTAAAAAGTTTTAACCAACTTGAGGAAATTGAACCTTACAGGTAATCAATTTTATAAATGTATATTGTATTAATTAATAAATTTATTGATACTCCAGTGGTAACTTCGTTCTCTCAGACTCAGCGGGTCAGGTTTCGATGCCAGGTAAGGACAAGTTTTCTGGTTGAAGTAAATATATTTAAATATTAGGAAAGTTACTCTCTTTCAAGGGAAATGCAATATATTTCAAAAAATATATCGGACCCTTATTTATAGAGCGTGGCTCATGTTCTTAGATGACGGCAATAAAATAAAACATATTAGTTAGTATTGGGCACGCCGTAGCGCAGTTATTAAAGGCAATACGCTACAAGCCGGAAGGAAGGTTCGAGTCCCGGTGAGGTCAAGATTTTTAAACTAACTCAAACCTTCTGGTAGCACCATGGCCCTGTGATCGACTCAGTGTCTAACTGAAATGAGTACCAGGCGCTTGTATTGGGGGTAAAATGGTCATCAGTAGAGTCCGGATTCTTGTGTAAGTATATATTTTCTCCTTCGTATGTTATTTCGCAATAACCAAAAAGTTGACAATTCACATAAATTGTATGTATTGTTACATACTTTACAAGTATGTATTTTTACATACGTTAGTACTTAACCCAACACTACATATTTCGTAGAATATTACATATTGTTACTTAAAATTGTCTTAAAATGTAAGTTCACAAAATTGTTGTGTACCGTACTGAGCTATTGTATAGCTGGCTTAACTTGGCAGAGAGAGAGAGAGAGAGAGAGAGAGAGAGAGAGAGAGAGAGAGAGAGAGAGAGAGAGAGATGGAGATAAAGGGGTAGATCGTTGACTACTTTAGTCCAGATACAAACAGATAAACTAAAGGAACTCACAGTCTGGGAAAAAATCCATATCCAAAAAAACAAAAAAAGACAAACTCATGAATTTTGAAACTCCCGCAAATTTTGACCTGATCCAGAGGTTCATCGGTCCACCGATAGAAGTAAGAAGGAAACCGCCAAGAAACGACTTAACACCGGTCGACCAGAGGCTACTGACGATGGAGATAAGCTCCGAAACTGCAGTATAGAAGAAAAAGGATATGAGGTGAGGTAATAAAAACATTAATTTAATTATTAAATTAAACCTCATAGTGTTCTTTCCCTGTGAAAGTTAAATATATATACAATACAATATTTACAGCATTTATTTATTTCTTGACTAAATTCAACCACAATAACTCTTTTTTCTATACATCTCTGTACTCCTTCTTACTCATGTCCTATAAAGCACGATGGTTTGAAACGAAACTAATTAAAAATTCATCACTGAATTTGTTAAAATTACAAACCAAGCGCTCTTTTACCGACATTTTGCCATGAAATCTTAGTTTGTTTTTAGCCTTTTTGGCAATGAGTACGGATAATAGCTTCTATATTCTTTGTTTGCGCTGGCAAATTGCGTCCGGAATTCAAGTGATTCCAATACACTACGCGACATGTCAGCGCAAAAGTTTTCGTGTCAGCGCTTTACGTTGTAGGTAAACCACGTCCATTTAAATATACGGGGAGCAATTTTTGCGCTGGCGCTTTGCGTCGTAGATAAACCATAGCATTATCCTATTATCATCATCATCCATGCAAGTATTAGGCCATGTGGCCTGTTACGGTCTCAAAGAGGAATTTTCCATCCAGCGCTTTTTTGGACGTCCCAGCGATCTTTTGCCTTGGCGACAGTAGTGAAGTATGGCTTTTGGAATTCTATGAGACGGCATTCGTTCAAGATTGGCTTTCCAGTTCTGGTAGTTTTGTATATGGTGAAGAATGGGTTCTACATCCAACTCTTCCATAATTTCCTCATTTCTTTTATGGTCCCACTTTGTGTAGCCTGCTGTTCGGCGCATAAATCGCATCTCATTTGCTGTTTTCCGGCTTTCATCTCTTCTTCGTATTGTCCACGCTTCACTACCATATCTTAATACTGGTCTTGCGAGAACCTTATAAAGCCGTATTCTTGTGTTCTTCTGTACTAAAGATGGTTTCATTATACTGTTAATTATCCCCGTTGTTTTTTGTAAAATTTATGATTTTCTGTGATATATCAGCTTCATCTTGAAATGTTAAATTATAACCCAAATAATTAAATTAATTTATTCGTTCTAAAATTTCATCATCCAAAACAATTTTGCTAGGTACAGGGTATTTCCCACAAAAGGCCATCACTTTAGTTTTCTTTGTATTGATTTCCATATTGTACCTTTTTGTAATTATATTAAAATTGTGTATAGAATACTGTAAATCTGTTTCTGTTGGAGCTATTAATACCAAATCACCTGCAAAAAGCAAAGAGTATTTTATGGTTTCTATTAATTTGGATAGAACCGTGTATCATCTGTCGCCAATCTTGGAGTATTCTATCCATGTATATGATAAAGAGCAACCCTATTAAACATCTAGTGCAGAAACTCGACAACATTGGTGCGAGTGAGAGAGGTGAGCACAGTTTTCTCATTCTACAAATCTCTCGTAAAGTTAAACCAGAGAGACTATAGGAATCAGGTAAAATTTCTGAATAATTTGTTCTCGACTCTTGCTGGAGGCTTAAGTGATTGACAGGTCATAGTCATACCACTATACTTTCTATAGTTAATCCTGCTGACAAGGACTACTCACATTGAAACACAATACAAACTCAAAACGTTTATAGTCTTCTACGAAAAAATTATATGGAAAATCCAAAATGCCAACTTGTACGTTTTTAAAATCGAATCAAATGTTAAAAGAATTTTGCCTCCTCGTTTTTCCCATCTCCACGAGGATTTGATAGTGTTGTGTTGTGAGTGAGAGAGTGGATGGATAGTTCCTACGCCCTAAATGTGCAATTACATCGTGATGCTGTTTTTATAAAGAGACACAGAGACACAGACAGTCTCTCTATTCCCTGCCCTAAATGTGCAATTACATCGTGATGCTGTTAAAGATGGCTATTTTAAAATAAAATTGAATACGCTTTAAGAGTTTAAAACAATATTTTCCAGTGCTCTGATATTGTGGGTGGAGTGAGGTTAGATAACAGGTAAGGTTTACAAAATTAAGTGTGGACTATTATAATTTCGTGTGACCATTTTCAGTTTATTAAGTTTGGACTTAGTATCTTGTGATTATACGTCAGTGAATACAGAGGAAAATGGCTTTGACTGCCTCATTGTTATCTGCAAAAAATTGGTCGTGGATAAGCCCTAATTACCGATGATACTTTTACCACAGACGATAAAATAGTGTCACTCTGTACAACAATTAATTGTTAAAGTGCAAGGAGACTGTAAATACTGAATTTTGAGAGTTGTTTATAAAATAATTTAAACGTTTAAAAATATAAGTAAATTTATTTGAAAATAATGTTAGATTATATATACGACAAGATATGAAAAATAAATGCCTGAACGGGATTTGAACCCGGATCTCTGGGTTGGTACCCCAGCGTGTTATCCATTACACCACCAGGCGAATCCAATTCAAACACTTACTTTTCTTATATATATATTATATTCTCCATTTTTACTAGATGTCGCGAGAACTCGGTCTTCACTGTCATCCAGTAGCTGACTATAACAAGTAAGCAAATTAAAGAGACTATTTAACTCATGCCCCAAATGGGAGTCAATGACCAATCACGTTTCAATGATTTCTGTTTTACAACCAATCAGAGTCGTGTTTCACGAAATATTTATCAGTGTTATAATTACCATATTAAAGAATGCTCCTCCTTTTTAATATTCTGAACAGGTCTGACCATTATTTTGCAGTGACTGAGGCCGTAAGAAATACGGCTACCAGATTGTATATATAGTGCATGAATGTCAACACATGCCGCATGCGGAAGTTAATATAAAAACATTTGTAGCAATTGATTATACCACCAAAAAAAGAAACCACTGTTTGCACTTTCTTAAATGTATTTTTTCCCAGGTAACAATCCAGAAAAATATAATTGTCATATTTACATCATACGACATCAGAAATGAATTAATATACAGTTTGATGTGTTTCATTTTTTCTCCACTAGAGTGCATTCTTACAATATTACGTTCCTTTGGCAATAAATAGTATGATCTGGTTGCAGTGATAAACAAAAGAAGCAGATGAAGCGTACCTATCGTTTCTCATTTGTTTTCAAACATCGCCGTTTACATTAAATATATAAATATTTTAAAATAACTATAGTTAAATAATGATTTGTGAGTAAATAGCTTAATTTTATTCGTTAAATAGTCCTAACAAATGCCACTCTTGATTTCCAAATTCTCTAGACTCACTTTGTGAGTCGTGAATTTATCGATAATTTGGAAATAACTCGTGGCATTACTTATGAATATTTTTACTTTATAGCAGTGACGCTTTATCGATGTTATAATTAAATTTTTGACATTGAGCAATTCAAGCTTAATATGACATGATAAGAAAAATAAATGCCTGAACGGGAATTGAACCCGGATCTCTGGGTTGGTATCCCAGCGTGTTATCCATTACACCACCAGGCGAATCCAATTCAAACACTTATTTTTCTTATATATATATCGCTCTGTTCTAACATGTTTTTTTCTAGTGATAGTATTTATTTTAATTTAGGTTCGGAGTATATGTCTTAAATATATTTAATATACCCGTTTATACGAAGATGTTTCTGTACTTTTTTAACTTTGTTATTGGTAGGCCTACTGTAAATATATTAACCTCAACATTCACAAAAAATGAGTACATTTTAAGAGACAAATATCTCATAACAAAACAAAGCTAGGAAAGAAATAACGAGTATATTATTAAAACATAAATGTTGTTACTATATAGTAAAAATGTCCACCGTTGTGGTCTCGAGGTAGCGTGCTGCCTTGTCACGCAGCGGGCCTGGGTTCGATTCTCGGTTGGGACAGGCTCTTGGGTGAGGTTCTTTTTCGGGGTTTTTCCTGACTTGTAAGACAAATGTCAAGAAGCTTAGGGTCATTATCATCATCCTGATCATTATTATAATCATCTCTCACCGGTGTGGAAAGCAACGGGAAGCTACCACACCTATAATGGCTTAGTAATGCTGCAAAACCTAGCATGAAAGTGCTATGATTGCAGTGAAAGACCTGCCCTCGGGCAGAATTACTATGGAATAGAATAGTGAAAATGTAATATTTTTACTACATATTTATGTACATATTTAGATATTAATATTACATAAATACATCACATAAGGCTGACAACCCGGCTGGCAATATGTGCCGATTGTCTAGAAAAGTGAGAGCCTTAATCTCATACTATCCTTAAGGGACTTCGAAGATATGTAGTGGGAACACTTTTACTTTTTATTAGATAGTGGTTATTACTGCTCGGGACCCAGCTCCGTGTGTCTGAAAGGAATTTGCTGACTCAGCTGTTAGTATATGAGAAACATAGAAGTGTACCTCCTCCCACTCCCCACACTTCTCCCCGCAAACACACAGAGCTTGGTCTCGAGCTGTACTCTTTGACAGATCAGTTCATTAGTGTCGTAAATCAAATTCGCGTATGAAAGGACCGACAAATCTTGCCTCTTATTTTAGGCTTGAAATTATTTTATTTGCCTTAAATCTATTACATCAAACTCAAGGCCCCGGCGGATTTGTACCCGCGAACTTCGGAACATCTAACGTCTCACACCTACCGAGAAATACTATCAGGATTATTGTTTTATAGATTTTAATCTTTAAAATCTTAGACAGGAAGCAAAAAGACAGGGGGCATTAAAATGAAATTTAACACGAATATCATGCTTCAGGTTGGTATTTAATTTCGTAGGTTGCTTGGTTTTAATCTGTTAACAATGCTCCTATATATTTTAATGTCGTACTATTTTCTTAAGAATTGTTGCCCATAGTTGTTCTTCTTCATAATTGTATGTTCTAAAGCGAACTACAGCTTCCTTCACAACAATCTTATTTCCTTACCTTTTACTCTTTAATTCTTAAAATCCAAACTTGCAATGTCCTTCCCAATGCCATCCATCTTTGATCCTCTCCGTCTTCCTTTCTCCATTCAGGCACCTAAATTTAAATTTTGGAAGTAATTTATCTCGTATTCGTACTATGTGACCCAGGAGACATAGTCATATCGACTTGACGAAACATAATATAAGCTCTCCATATATCCCCAAACTGAGCTATTTTTTTAATTATTACATGCAATAAAACTAAATATATGGTCACACGTATAAATACATATAATGGAAATGGACAGCTAATGGCAAATGAGGGAAATTTTGAGGAAGTGGCTGAATTCAAATAAGAACAATAATTACAAATAGGAATGAGATGCACAAAGAAATTAAACATAGACTCAATTCTGGCAATGCATGCTATTATGCATTGCAGATACTCTTGATATCCCAACTCCTTTCAAAAAACGTTAAACTGAAAATATATAAAACTATTATTCTACCAGTTATATTATATGGGTGCGAAACATGGACTCTTACTTTAAGGGAAGAAAGGAGATTGCGAGTATTTGAGAATAAGGTACTTAGGAGAATTTTTGGACCAAGGAGAGATGAACAGACAGGTGAATGGAGAAGACTAATAACAATGAACTACATAGTCTTTATAGGAAGCCAGATATAATAAGAACAGTTAAGTCCCGTAGACTGCGATGGGCAGGACATGTTGCACGTATGGGGAATGAAAGACTTGCATGGAAGCTTCTTGTAGGAAAGCCAGAGGGAAAACGATCAGTTGGTAGGCCAAGAATGAGGTGGGAGAATAACATTAACTATGATTTGAGGGAAGTAGATTATACAGGGAATGGTTGGAAAGCATTAGCTCAGGATAGGGATGTATGGAGAGCGTATATCCGTGCGGCCATGAACCTACGGGTTCGATAGTGCCAGTGAGTAAAGTATGTAAGTATAATTTGACTGATTGATCCCCGTTCGTCCTGATGCGAGGCACGGGTGCTTCCCAGACGAGTTTAGTTAATGCGCATTTCCACTAAAGATGTCAGCGAGCTACTTCGCATCGATGACAAATCTAGTAGGAAACTAAGGTATGATGGATGAAGGTCGGTAAGTTATGTTCAGAGACCTTTTCATTCAGACTTGAGGCTCTTTTACGAGACCGAAAATCGTGAGACTCGGGACCTACGGCTTAAAATCCCTCCCGGAGGACTTATCCCTTGGATTTTTCGATCCTAAAAATCCATCGATCCGGCCGGGTTTGTACCCTCGATCCTAGGGACTAGGGGCAAGGAACATAACCACTAAACCATCGTGGCCGATTCCTGTATAGTTTAACTCCTGGCGCGACAGGCCTAGAAGGTCCTTAGCTTACCAGCCGGCTGCTTGCCTCACATCCACATGTGTCAATCACAGAGGTAGATGATCAACAGCTAGTGTAGGGGTGACATGTGTTCAGCATGTCGAGTCCCCAGCCGTTATAGCTGATTTTCTCAACCTGAAGCCCGTAGCCTTAACCACTCGGCTACGGCGCGCGACTCCTGTATAGTTTACCGCCCTCAAATTATGGTCAGTGTTATTCTCCCACCTCATTCTTGGTTTACGTACTGTTCGTTTTCACTCTGGATTTCCTAAAAGGAGTTTCCATCCCTTTCTTTCATTCCCCAATAGTGTTACAAAACAACTCCTAAGAACTTTATTCTCAAATAATCGTAATATTTTCTCCTCCCTTAAACTAAGAGTCTATTTTTCGCATCTATATAATATAGCCTAACTGAGTGAACAACAGTTTTATGTATTTTAAGTTTAGTACTTTTTAATATAAGTTTTGAGTAACTCATCGATTTCCTTATCTCATTCTATTCTCCAGTTACCATTTAAACCATTTTATACTACTGGCCATTTTTCTATCAACGACACGAAGTTGATTTTCATGTATTTCCATTGTGTATGTCTCTACAACATATGTAACCACTGACCGAATAAGTGTCTTATACAATCTTGTTCTTTTAGATGAAAATTTCGATTTAAACATATGAAAAAAAAAAAGAATAGGAGCCTAATAGACTCTCCTTCCATCATTAAGTAACTCATTGGCAGTATCGAACCGAACCCGTAGATTCATGGTCATGCCGACAGAATACATCCGCATCCTGAACTAATATAATTCTAATTATCCGCTACATATTTCACCTCCGTCAAATCATAGTTAATGCTATTCTCCCACCTCACTCTTATTGATAGTTTTATTTTATTTTTCATTTTGTTTTCAGTACGGAGTTGAAGTATATAAACTCTTTAACATTTTCAAAATTATAATTTTCACTTATTAAATTTGCTTGTGTCTCATTACCGATTGCCTGTTTCCCTGTCATAATCTGCTACCGCATATTTCGATGTACAAAATGGGAAGACTTTTGAAATAGTTTTTACTTAAACAGATAAAACCCTTTTTCATGTGTATGTTAGACATGGATTGGTGCTTGAGATCCTAAATTGTATTAACGAAAAATAGTAAATGCTTTAGTGTAAATCCAGGTATTTGCTAATGTTCTCTTAAAGTCTGCTGAATTACATTTAACTCTGGAGAGCGTTCCCTCTTTTTTTAGGGATATTTTTATCTTTTTCGCAGTATCTCCTTCTCCCTCCTTCTCTTCTCTCTCTCTCTCTCTCTCTCTATCTATCTATCTATCTCTATTTTTCTCTTTCTATCTCATTCTTTTTCTGTGCCCATTTATCTCTCTCTCTCTCTCTCTCTCTCTCTCTCTCTCTCTCTCTCTCTCTCTCTCTCTCTCTCTCTGATGATACTAATAGGCCCTATAAAGTTTTTGTAGCGCCATACGGTCACAATAACACAGAACACAGTTAACAATGAATGTCTGTGTTGCAGGTATATGCCAGTCACATCAGCTCAGAGACGCAGAAGCAGATGGAAATCCAGAGGTTCCAGGAGGAACACTTGAAGAGGCAGCAAGAATACATTCAACAGCAGCATCACAAGATTCAGGAACTTCAGGTAAATTATATGTTTTCTTGTACAAATCAAAGTTAAGGCACAAATACAATATTTGTTTTATATTTCAACGTTCTGAGGTCTATAGCTGAAGAAATGATTGAGGGTAAAATAGTTAGGTGTCAATAGGTTTGAATAAAAAATCAGCATTAACGATTTCCAGCAAATGTTGCAATAAAGAAATTTTCCTTCAATACTAGAGTGTGTAATGAAGGTGACAATGAATATGACCGTCAAGAAAGTTATGGAAGTTGGATTGTGGGCGCGCACGCTCTATCTCTGAGAGCTTCTCCATTCATATTTATTTTTACACATAGCCATGATAGACGGCTTGCTCTTTCTGCATCACGTACTTTGTACCAGAAAATTGTGTCTCCGCGAGAACATGCAAATGCTTTTTACCCATTACTAACTTTCACATCAGAGCGCTACGCCTTTAAATCATAGTAAGTACTTGTATCGATAAATAATTTATAAAGAGTGAAATAGTGCTCACCTCTGATTCCGAGGTTCACGATTTCAAACTCGGCTGGGGAAGTAAAAGCCGTGGGTCCCGTATCGTTATTTTATGGCAAATAACAGAACCTAAAACATGTAATAAAATAGCTCTGCTGGCCTTCTCATATGCATATAGATATTAAATTGCTAATCTAATTGTTAAAGAGTATCGTTAAGTAAAAATACTACGAGCAACAAAGGAACTATGTTCTCAAATAGTCCGCCATGCTGGCTCAACATGTCTGCTTCCTGACTAGTGGGCCGAGTTCAATGCCCGGTGGTGTTGAAAATTTTAATTGTTAAATGAATTAAATGTAATTATAAAATGTTCAATTTCGGGCCCAGGAGAAGTGGTGGTATTGAGATTTAATCGCTAGATTGTGCATCGGATTCCTGCATTAAAGTGAAAATCATTACTACATGGTACTTACGAGTATGTTGAGAAGGCATGTAGTACTGTTGATAGCGATTCGATTTGATAGGGCAGTTGATATTCCAGCATTATAAGATTTTTATATTTTGAAAATAAGTTACTTAACAATATGACAGATGGCGACGCGACGTTAAGTCGGGCGGTCCCGTTGGTGTTTTTCGAAAGGAGTAGGCTACATAAATATCAATAAATAAGTCAAAAGTAATGGCATTTATTGGTAAATATGGAATTAGATCAAAAATTATACTCAATAACAAAATAATAGAACAAATATCACATTTCCAATATTTAGGATGTGATATAACTTATAGAGAAAATAAAGTAAATAAATTTCAGGCTATTTGTGGAACCATAAAAAGAACCTTAGGTCGGAAAACAAGGAAAGATACGAAACTTATATTATATAAAACAATGGCTGTTCCTTTGTTGTTGTATGGAAGTGAAAATTGGATAATGAAATCAAGGGATAAAAGCAGAATACAGACTGCGGAAATGCTGTTTTTACGTAATGTGAAAGGATGCACAAGAGCGGATAGAATAAGGAATGAAACTATACGAGAAGAATTAAATATATATAAAATTGAAGATAAAATCAGCGAAAATAATAAGAAATGGACAAAACACTTAATGAGAATGTACAACGAAAGAATACCAAAAAGAACCTTCCTGTATACTCCCAGAGGAACAAGAGATGTTGGCCGACCACGTAGAAGATGGACTCCACTTTTAACTTTGCCGGAACAGGCTGCATAGCCTAAACCTTGTAGTAGAAGAAGAAGATGTAGACTACATGCAGGTCCCTTCTCTTCATCATCATACTCCTCTCTGTACACATTATCTACGTATCAGTGGCGTGTATTCAACGTTTTCTTAGGGTAAGCAATTTGGGAATAGGTGCCAGTTTTTTTCTCTCTCTCTCTCTCTCTCTCTCTACTGAAAGATGTTATGTTCCGTTTCCAATGTCATGAAAACGAAATGAGTTCCTTTTCAATTTTGGCGCTTAGTCCCTTTTCAATTTAATTAATCAATTAATTATAAAATACTATCTCTAAATATCTAATTACCTTATATGTAATGAAACTGAATCCTCCTATCCTTCTTGGCAAAATCGTCAATTACAAGATCATAAAATGTAGACTCTTGCTTCAACTGTTTCAGAAGTCCTCTTTCAATGGATAGTACTGCTAAGTTTGTAAGTCTCTCTTGACCTTGAGAATTACGCACGTAGTTTTTAATCCTTTTTAAAGTAGAAAAACTTCGCTCAACAGACGCACTTATTGCTGGAATTGTCAAAGTTAGTTCATATAGTTTTACTACTTCACAATATGCTGTTTGTAGATCATTTGATCTAATGAACTTGAGTAGATCACTAACACTCTTGTGGTGCATGTCTTCTGAAATAAATGTAACGACAAACTGTGATCTCAATGAAGAAAATTCGAAAACATTTCCATAGCTGTCTTTTAACGACTGAAATGCAATTTCCGGAAAACAATGTTTATACATGTTGAAATTTTTTGCATTCAAAAGTTCCAAAAATTATAATGAGTCTAAATTACTGAATCTATAATTCAATTGACCCAGTATAGTGTCAAAAATCTGTACGTAAATTTGTCTATACTTTGCTTTGGTGTCAAAGGTTTCATCATGTATTGAACGTTTGGGCAATGGTTCGTTGGAATCTGAAGTTCGTATCGTTTTTTCCCATATTTGTTCAAACTCTTCGCGTTTGTTTTGTAAGGTTTCTTTCAATTCTTTCATTTTATTTATGCAGTAACATATATCGTGAATTTTTGTCTGCAATATATCAAATAAACTGTCTGTTAGAGGGAAAATATTAACAAACGTATTAAGTATAAAATTGAAATCAAAATCTTGCATTGTGATTAAAAATCCACGGGCAGCAATATAGGCTTCCTGATCCCAATTCTCATCTGGATCTGTAATTCTTCTAAAGACAGTAATTAGCTCATTCCGATGCTCATGTACTGTTCCAGCCAAACGAGAACCATAATTCCACCGCGTCGAAGACACTCTTGGCAACCGCTTCTTTATTTTTTCATCGAGAACCCGTGTTCTTTTGGTTGATTTTGAAAAGAAAGCAGCTAGTCCATTCAAAGTAAGGAAAAAAAAATTGCATTCTTTTATGATGGCTACGGATTGGGATAATACTAAATTCAGTCGATGTGCGAAGCAATGAACGAAAATAGCATTTGGAAATGTGTTTTTCACCTTCGAATTCAGTCCATTCAACTGACTTGCCATGACAGCTGCTCCATCATAACTTTGTGCAATAAGTTTCTTCTCACATCCGAAATTATGAATCAGTTGAACCACTATCTTGTATAATGCCTCGGCTGTTCTATCATTAGAAACGTTAATGAATCCTAAAAATCGTTCATATACTTGGCCTCTCTCAGTGACGTACCGAAACACAGGAGACAGCTGAGAAAAAATTACTTACGTCTGTTGCCTCATCTAGAACAATGAACTAAAATTTGATTCATTGATCTCCCTCTTTATTCTATCCATTAATATGTTTGATATGGATGCAATTAGGTCATTCTGAATTAAATTTGACATTCCTGTAAATGTCGTAGAATGTTCTAAATGGTACTTTAGTTTCTCGTCATATTCACTGAGTAATTATACGAATTCAACGTAATTCCCTTTATTGGGAGAGTCCCATGATTCGTCGTGCCCTCTGAATGCCATCTCTTGCCCTGACAAAAAACAAACTTAGGGTCGTATGCAAATACATTACTCTCTACTCAAATTACTTCCAATCACTGGTGAGCTGAGATCGAATTAACGGCCGCCTTAACCGGTCATGCATGAATGTTGACGTTTTCGTAATATTGGCAACGAATTACCCAGAATTCTCAGCGATAAAACCACTTCCGTTATTTTCGTCTGCTATAGAGGAATGCATTTATGCTTGCATCCCGCAAATAATACCGTATACAAACACGTCTGCGACGCGCAATATTACGCCGATTCTCCTGTTCTTCCAGTTGAATTCTTTGGTAGAATCTATCAAATTCCTCTACACCGCGTATACCGAAAACATGATCGAAGTCTTCAAGGTCCGACATCTTGGATAAGTTTCAAACTACATCGGTTACCATCGGTTCCCTTCGGGATTTTCACATAAGTTTATATCTTGAGCTAGGATCTTAAGGTACCTTGTCAGGTAGCTTTACAATTATTACCGCGTGAATAGATTTCTGAGTAAGAAAAATGTGTTTGAATAAAACTTTATCAGCAGAGAACGCCTTTTACTGTCTAATGCGTTCAAACATTCGACCCTAATCAATGAAGCGTCTCAATATGTCTCTATTTTTTCTCACAAGATTATTGTGTTGCACATCCCTAATTTTTTTTCTAATTGTCTATCATATGCTCAATTCTCGTCTCACCGAAAGTTTTCTCATTTATAATGGAGAGCAAATGATTTTGAGATAGGCTATGCTTTGTAATGGCTTTGTGTATGTTTGCCATGTCGCAATAAGCCGCACTGTTCCAAACAGATATTTCATTAATAAATAGAAGACATGACCAACGGTACAATTTTTGCGTACGAGGACACCCTGTTAACCACTCGTTGCTATTGTAAAGTTGCGAATTGAAACGCCTTACACAAGATTTCGCTTTAGTTGCGATATTTAACTCAGGAGTAAGCCTACCACTTTGTATTATACGTTTCTTATCTTCGAATGTGCGCGATAGAACATCGCATATTACACAGTCACATGCGCTTTGTCCATTGTCTTGCGCTGACTCACTCTGAGCTTCCATATTTTCAACACTGACTGCTGTACGCAAGGAGCTGAAGTGCTTACTCTTACAGATATATCACATACATACACTCAAATATTAAAATATGTTCATACACATAAACTATAATAAAACTATCTTAACTATAAAAATACTTCAGTATTGACACTAAAATTACGACTGAGAAATGTAGGACCACAAGTTTTATTTAAAATCGAATAACTATGACTTAAAATAAGATTTTACTATACATCAAGACCTGCACTTTCAAAATTGCAGGACCACAGATAACGAAGACTTACGACGGCAAACGATCATATCCGAGCAGCTCCTAGCTCTTCGTGTAGCGCAAGAGTGGTTTATAGCTGGGAGCTGGATGGAACAAATTGACAACGCAAATACGGACCAGATAGCGAAAATTATTTTTAAATTGCATTGAACATTTATGTTAATCAAACTGATAATTCCAGTAATTATTCTCATTTTTTAATTTTTTAGTCCTGGGTAAGCAATGCTTACCTTGCGTCCATTGAATACACGCCACTGCTACGTATAGTGGTCTGTCGAAGTGATGCGTAAAATAAACCACATTAACACCATCTTGCCCAGCATAAAGTACAGATATAGTACCAAAAATGTAAGACATGGTATCACGAATATTGCGTGGGTACAAAAGGTCACAAACAATTTAATTGTAAATGCTACAAGTAACTTGCCCGGAATGTGTTTGTGATGTTTATTTTTGTTTTATCACTTATGTTTTGCTTTTCTTTTTTATATTTATCTTATTTTATAACAACAGTTTCATGAAAATTGCATATAATGTTTTTTCAGTTATCAAAATAGCCCCATCCATTATTCAAATAGCCCCGCTGATTGTTAGATACTTATCACGTGGAGGGTAAATCGAATAACTGCGTAACTTGAATAATTAAAATGTTATTGTACTGAACTTTAATAGTGAGGAAGACGATATGTAGGGCAATATTCCTGTATATTTCAGTTCTAAGGATTGCACATATTTTCCGGATAAATTGTCAACAAATTCGAAATTATTTAAATAGCCCCGCTGTACCCTATTTATTTGCTTTAACGTTTTCGTTTTTGCTTATCCATATTAACTTAATTTTGATAGCCCGGCTTCGGGACTCTTCAATTCTAGTGTTTCCAAATTACGAAACGCTATTTCACAATTAACATGGGTTTCAACTAGTTCATTACTTTTTTCAACGCATGAAAACTATTTACATCAGAAACCCCCATTGTTGTCCAAATATTTTTCTCCGTTGAAAATAGAAGACAGGGCTAACAGGGTTCATGACTTCCTGCAGTCACATGTCATGTTCATACCAACCTTCATGCCCTTCATTAAACGACGCATTTTTGTTTTTGTTTAAATAAGGAGTTGGTTTATAACTTTTTTATTTTTTACAAAGCTTCAGCAGGAAAAGTGATGACTTAACAAGTCTTCAGTAACTCAAGCACATTCCTCTCCCATGATAATATTTACTTAGTGGTTTAATTATTGTATTTGATACGCTCAGAAGCACTACGTTTACATAGGACTTACTCGAAGCAAATAAAACCTCGCTGTTAGCCGTTTCAGCTAAGATAGGGTCTAACTGGATGACACGAATAATAGAGAATATACTAGTAGAAAACTATGTGCACATAAGTGATAACCTAAGCTCATCAAATTGGATCAGGCAGACGAACGGCGTATTAAAAGGGGACCCACTTAGCCCGCTACTCTTCAATGTACTCACACACGATGTGACTGACAACATTAAGAGAGAGACACCTGAAGTCCGCATGCATAAATATGCAGATGATATGGCACTAGCTTCCGGTAACAAGCAACAATTACAAAGAGCCGTAGACATATTGTCGGACTGGGCGGAAGAAAATGATATATATGTGAATGAAAGGAAGACAGAATTAGTGGTATTCAGAAAAGGTGGAAAACTAGCAGGGAGTGACTACATCACGTACAGAGGTCACTCATTTAAATACCTGGGAATAAGCATAAAGTCAACTGAGACATCATTCTCTATACATCTGAGGGAAAGAATGGTAGCAGCAATACGTGGTATAAATGATATCAAATATTTACAAAGGATATCGATAGAAACTGCAATGAAGCTCTTCAATGCCAAAGTACTACCAACTGTCACATACGATATGGAACTAATTTGGGAACATCTAACCAGAAAACAGTTAGCAGAGTTAGAGAATCTCAAGGCGAGATTCCTTAAAAGAGCGCTGGGACTAAGTACATGGCGTCCCGATTAGTCTATGTATTAGCTAGAGAAACCTTTCTATTGGAAGACCTAAGACTTAAAATGTTACTGCCATACACGGAGTGCCTTCAAGATGTTTAAAGGGAAATAGAGGAGAAGAAAGAAGAAATCCCGACAAAGTTCTATAACATGGATGCAATGACATCTACTGATTGGCAACATGCGGGCTATGATTTGAGACACGTTGTAACAAGATTTTCTGTGCATGAGAGAAAAGCAATACCATCAACCTGTACCTGGTTGTGTATGCGAGAGATGTGGGGAACCGTGTGATATTAGTCGTTCAAAATATCTCTGCAGACGGAAGAATTGCGAAGCTCTCTTTGTTGCTACACGTGACGTCATCTAAGGCAGTGTTCACTGTCAGCGTCCCACGTCCCATTCCCCTTTGCACTCGTAGATAGCAGAGTCACGTGTTCTATTCCTGCATAAACACGACTGCAATGCCCTCCGTCAACAACTGCGCTTACTCCTTAAACGGGTAATACCTACCACGCTATGAACTGTTCGCAGAGAGGCGAATCACTTACACAGTTCTGTAATACCCTATACTATTATATGCACATTAGTGCGCATTTATTACTAACTATTGTATGGGAATGCTGCAGTATATACGCAAAGCATACAGTACATATTAAGTTACTATTGTTTACAACATTTAGACTACTATCAATGCATTGTTGTATCTCGTTCCGGTATTATGTTTCGTTTTAATTAAGTATCAAAGAGTTTAATTCTAACTTTTGAAAGTGTTAGCCGAGCTAACAGTGCTAACATGTTACAATGGGTTGATAAGAAACACATACACACGCGTGTTCTTGGGAAAACCAGAGATTATCTCCACATTGAAGATCCAACATGCGCATGCAGTCAACCACATAGTAGGCCTATATGAATGTATGAACTTAAAGAAACAAAGAGGAACACAAATAGGGGGGGGGGGATAAAGAAGAACGGAGGCAACTGCCCAGTGACAAATGAGATACTCATTACCAATTATCTCAGAGCGTTTTACCAATTTACACAATCAATAAATTTAAAAGCGGAAAGAATTAAAAAAAAATTGATGAATAATTAATATCTCAGTAGAATAGTAATAATATAAATACATTATAGGTTAAACATAATTCAGAATAAGCTATAAATTAAAACTTAAAAATTATGTAACAGAGAGTACGTATGTAATATTGCATTGTAATGAAGCATGCTGCTAATAAATATCGTTAAAATAAAAAAGGCGTTCTCATATAGAAACCTATCTTAAAATTTTGTTGAGGAAGTGCTCATCTACTCAGGATGCTGTGTACCAAAAATCAGCTGCTAATTCCAACTGAGGGGATGGCAGGTCGATACACACTGTCACCTGCACTCATTCCTAATTGCAGCAAAGACTGTCCAAGCGTAACGTTTAAATTTCACTGCTTTCTTCGAGAAACTGGATCTCAATTACAGTTACAGCTCGCAGCCAATATTTTCTGTCATAACTCAAGGTAGAACGGAGTTTCTGCCATACAAATTTCAAGATAAGAAAGTTGCGATATCGGTCACTTTGGGATGTTGTCCTGACGGTCACTCTGGTGATTTTTGACAATAGTAGGCTCCTGTCGGCACCGGCTTGAACAAGCCAATGAGTTAATATAAAACATTATGAGATTAAAAAAATAATCATCCCTTATACAACAAGCATTATATACACGTAAATCTACGCTTATCTTTACACGCCTCTCTATACACAATACAAGTAGGCCTACACATCGTCTACGTAAAGTTGTCTGCCGAAATGATGCGTGAATTAAAAATAGACCACCTTAACACCATCTATCCGCCTAACGCGAAAAGGTAATATAATCATTAGTATTTTAATTAAGAGCTGGAATGAATGGTGCGACGAAGTAATTGAATTTAATTATCAATTTAAAATGCTTAATAATTTTATGCTACGATATGACCATAGTTTTATAATCTTCAAAATTATATTTTATATTACCTCGTAAGGCAGTAGTGGGATTACTTTACCTATTTAATCTATTGTAATTTTATAATTATTTCATTGGGTGGAATTGGAATACTCGCACACATTTAATGATTGCCATTAATTTTCGGAAACATAAAAAAGGCATTAAAATTTCTAAACTTAAATCAATTGGAATATTAGAGATAAATGGAAACTGAAGACGGCAAACCTATAAAGGGGGGAAAGCCGAAGAAGAAGAAATCAAAATTGCGTTGTATTAATTGGAATATGAATTCCAGCCCTGAGAGATGTTCCCAAGAGATTCCAGCCTTGAAGTTAAATGAAAACAGATTAACCTATACGTATATTAAATTAAAACAAAATGGTTGAAACCATGTAAGCACAGTAATAGAATACAATCAAATACAATAATAGAAAATTATAATTTTGAAAATTTTAAAGAATTTACATATTTTATCTCCATCATAGACAATGAAAATAAAATTGAAAATTAAATAAAAATATCAGTAACGAGGGAAACGTCCCGCGCCGTAGCCGAGTGGTTAAGGCAAGAAGCCATGGCGCAGAGCTATGGGACTTGCGCTGGTTCGGGTCCCCATGGGGGAAGAAATTTTTCTCATGGAATTTCAGTCAGTATGGGACCGGTGCCCGAGATGGAATCATTTATTAAGGCCTGTTATTATAACTAAAGTTCCAATTGCCCCTGTTAAAGGACCCAGCATCGTGATGCAATAAGTAGCGACTCCAGTTTGAGAAGACCAGCTATAACGGCTGGAGGACCCGACATGCTGACCACATGTCACCCTTAGACTGGCTTATGATCGTCTACCTCTGTGATTAACACATGTGGATGTGAGGCCAGCAGCCGGCTGTTAGGCCTAGGGCCTTCAAGGCCTGTCGCGCTTGGAGAAAACAAATTAGGGAAACAGAGTCTACACATTATATTTCTTCATTTGTTTAAATAAATAAAGTTATCTAAAAGAACAAAACTTATATAATAAGAACCAGTAGTTACGGAGACACGGGTATGAAAATATGAAAACAATAGACAAAAATTATCTTCATACCTTACTTACTTACTGGCACTATCGAACCCATAGGTTCATGGCCGCATGGACATAAGCTCTCCATACACCCCTATTCTGAGCTAATGTTTTCCATACCTTGGAAAGGAAAATTGTCAGGATGATACAGATAATAAGGTGAAATAAGGAATTTAATGAGGTACTAATGTGAATGTTAGGTCAACAAGACTAAGATGACTGGATCACATAGATCAGATACTTTTAAAATTAATATTAGATGCCAGAATGGAGGAAAGAATACGAAGAGGATGACCAAGAAAAATATGGATGAACAACATTGAGAAATATGTTGCACATTTGGGATTTAAAAATAATGCCAGTGAAATCTCTTGTGATGGAAGCCAAAGTTCACTTTATTATTATTAATCTTGAATATATTTCCATTCCTAATTTATAATTAAGAAACAACAAATTTTCTATTAATCAATAATACAACAACTGAATAGTTAAGTACAAGAAGAAGGAATCAGAATAGTGATAATAAGAAATAAACTGGATGTATTAACTTGATACAATTTATTTAATAGTAATAGGTTATTGATTTTTTAGTCATAAACCATTGTTTTAATTATAGCTTACGTATCTGTTGCAGTCTCAGATCTCATCACATTACGGTCCTAATAAAGGACTCAATATCCCAAATCCGCAGTCATTAATGTTCCTCCCGTTCCTGGAACAGCTGAGAGGAATTCCACCTGGAGCTGGGAGTTCATCTGTCAACTTACAACAACTGTCACACAATACACCACCTGTCAGCAAGGCGACCACAACTTCCCTCACAAACAATGTAAGTACTTTAAAATCTAGCTTTATACGCAATAATTCATGGATACTGTAGTGAGGCGTATCCAACCTTTTTTAGAAAAGGGCCATTGCCGTTAAGGTGAATTGGTTTGCGGGCCACATGATCCAATTTTTTTTACCGTATTAAATAGGATCTGAGATAAACCAATTAATTTAAATATAAAATAACTAATATATTCATATGTTATGTTTTATTAAACTATTAATCATATATTAGTTAGTTTTAAAATTAAATTAAATTTTTTTTTTCATGTAGACTCTAATTCTAAAATCTAAATTAAACAATATGTTTTTGTATTATTAAATCTTGTATGTTTAATATAAATTTTAGTTTAAAAAATTTAAAAGATATTATATAAAAATAATTAATTTTTACCTGGCACTGTTTTTCACGAACAAGGCATCCAATATCTGGTTTGATTGATGTTGTAGCAACTTGAAGCGAACTCTCCAGATGAATGTCGGTGATTCGCGTTCTCGTTGCGCTCTTCACATTTTTCATTCTGAAGAACACTTGTTCGCATATGTATGTGCTACCAAAAAGTGATGCGAAATGAAATGCATGTCTATGCCCGGATATTTTTCTCTGGGAAAGTAGTCGCGATAGAATTGCGGTAAGGGGACATAGTTAATCTAATTTTTTTAGGTCTGATGCACATTGAAAACCAATGCACTCCATTTGCAGATCCTCAAGAACCTCATCTATTTTAATGGAGAAAGAAGAAGAAAACAGACTGAAACTTATGGCTAACATTCTCCTTGACACATTCTTAAAAATTAACTACTGTCCCGAAAGTTTAATTATAAGTTCGGATACCTTGTCCTCACGAAATTGGCCCTCAAATTTATCATATGATGACGCATGTTTAGTGTCGTAATGTTGCTTTATGTTATACTCCTTAAACACAGAAACTGTTTCACTGCAAATCAAACACACTGCTTTCTTGTTTAATTCAGTAAAAAAAGTACTGATTTGTCCACTCTATTTGAAATGATCTACCTTTGCCTGAAACTTTTCTTTTCTTGCCGCTACACTTGAAAGCCATAATTAACACTTATAAAACTCACAGAATTAATTATATTCACCAAACCTCGCACTAACACTGACCCTACAATGTGAGCAAACAACTGCAAACTTGAAACTAACTTGAAATGTACCAAATGCAAGGATAATAAAACATCTAGCTCAAACTCGCCTTTGAAAGTGGTAACCGCGCGGTCAACAATGCAAAGTGATTTCAAAGCGATGCGCAGTAGGTAGGATCATAAATAAAAATGTGGGCTGGGTGTTTCTTAAAACGGACATGATTTCCCCATGTTTTGAGTAAGAGAAGTGAGTAGGATGAACTTCTGCAAACACGTTATTGGAAACAGAACAAGTCTTGTTCTTTTAAGTTTATCTTATACCAAATAGAATTACTTATTTCATAAATGATATTAGACTATAACTTACAAATATCACTGTGGGCCGAATGTAATGTGATAGAGCAAATATCAGTGCGGGCCGCATTTGATGGGATCGAGGGCCGAAAGCGGCCCGCGGGTTGGATGCACCTGCTGTAGTGCAAATTTTTTTATATATGGTTCATATTACAATAGGTGACAGTTTACCAACTGTTTCGATTCTTCTAATGTGACATTCTAGTACTACATTCTACGTAATTTACTCACGTGATTTTTGGAACATCGTTTCAGCAATTGATATTATTTTTCTTGCTTTAATTTTTAATCTTCCATTGTGTATTTGGTTGCCCTCTGATTTTTGACATCCATTTATTTATTCTCTTAACTTGTCTTGTATTTTCCATGGGATCGTTGTGTTCATTCAATTTTCTTTTCCGATTAATAATCCAACAGTTGATAGGTACATCAACCTGGTGGTGGGGCTTTGCATATTCTAATGATCCTGAGAGCTATACCAATGGTAAGCATAACTGCCAAAAGGGCCAATCAAGCCTTGTAGATTTCAGAGGTACCCATCGAAGAATAGAGGCTAGTAACCTATGTCTAAGATGTAAAATTCAAATTGCTCATAGAACAATTCAATAATAAAATCTAATGGATAACTCGAAAATGACCAAAAAGGAAAAAGAATATGAAATGGAAAAATGAATAGGTCTATTGAATTGGATGTTGGAACGTTAGATCAATTAACAAAAAATAAAATTTAAAGTGGAATCATTGATAAATAAATTCACAATTATATTGTATAAAAATATAATTAATTAAAAAAGTATAAGCAATTAATATTCAGACTACTGTATTGTTAATATATAGCGGATAAGATATGACCCCTAATTTAGTATAATGATTAATAAATACGATTAATCAATAAATGAAAGAATGAACTGAATATAGAATATGAAGAAATTAAATAATATCTTATTTGGGGAAATTTGCAAGCATCAGATTCCACGGTTAACAGAAATAACCTAAAAGCGAAGAGGCCATAAATATGTAGCCCCCAAATTAGACTGGAAATTCATAGTTTGAAAAATCATGTTTGGAGAAAACTTCATACTTCAAAATTTACAACTTAAAAGTTCAAATGGGGTAAACAGCCCCTACTACCCATGGGAAATAAAATTAAAAATGTTGGTAGAGTTTAATAAAAATATTTACTCTCCTAGGAGACATGTGATTTAAAATAGCCAATCAAAATCAGAGTTAGGATGTACAACCATATATGGAAATACAGGGTCCTGACTTCGATATTAAATTCATGAGGACAAACTAATACTTACACATAACAGTTCGTGGGGAGAAGATCAAAATTTTATTGTTGGAATAATGAATCGAAATAACGATTACGGAACTTAGTAAAAAGGTTACCGATTTCTAAATCATTAGATAGCATGATTCCTCATGGAGTTAGGCATCGAAAGTCAACACCTATTCAACTGTGCATAATGTATCGTGTGTATTTTAAGCGCTAATCTAATTAATTGAATAAAATAAAGTTATTTATGTCATTCATGATTGTCTGCTTTCCACGCAGCTCTCCTTCTGGTCCCTATATTAGATAAGAATCTCATCACATCTATCCTACAACAAATAGGAACCGACTGGCTACCTTGCTAGGGCAATCATCAACTAATAATTATCAATTAAAATAGTTAACTCAAGAACTAATTACAACCATTCTAAAATCCTGCTCCAAATATTACTGTGTAACAGAAAGTGAATCAAGTCAGCATGTTTTGTTTCTGATATTGGCCACAATCGACTTACTTTTCCCTTCTTATGGTGTATGGTACATCACAAATATAAACAAACTGAAACAGCAGTTTCAGCCACAATCTTCTACGTTCATTACTTTAGTTTCTTTCCAAGGTGAATGTGGACCAAGTCGCAGAGTGGTTGTACAGTGTTCTGATATGTGCTCTAATGAAGAGAAGATTAATATGATCCTCTTGCAATGTGGAAGAAACACTATGAGAGCAGAGGATCTTTACAGGAGAAGATATCCTCAGAGAAACTGTCTACCTCGAACAATGTTCACTCATCTCATCTTGAATCTTACTGGAACAGGAACTATTTTATCTTGGGAACGACATCACCCAAAACTCGCACAGATGAAGATTCAGAAGTCACAGTGTTGGCTGCTCTTGCAATTAACCCTCTTATGAGTACTAGAGGTGTTGACTGCTAACTGGCATATCAAAATGAAGTGCCCAAATGTACTTAGGCCTAAATGCTACAAATGTCATCCATACCACAAGTCTCTTCTTGATGAACCGCATGATAACAATTTTCAAAACCGTTTGAGTGGGGACTGTAACAGTTGTTACATTTTACAAATCCATTTTTTTTTCTCAAATGTCCTTTGCACTTATAAAGTGACGTTTACAAATTGTGAAGATGTGAGTATGCACTATTTACCAGTATAGAACACATGATGGTTCCATTAAGCAGATTTTCAACACAGATGAAAAGTAAACATTTGGTCTGGCATTGTTGATAATGCTATTATTGGGTCATACACTAACGATGGTAGCTATTCGAAATGGTACTGAATACCGTAGATTTCAAGAACAAACTCTATTTGGTATTTTCTTGAGATATAAGGTATCAATGTGGTATCAGGATGGCTGTCCAGTACACAGTGCCCTCCGAATGCGTAGGTTATCAACAGAAAATTTCCAGATCGGTGGATTCGCCATTTTGGACTGCAACAGTGGCCTGCATATTCTCCGATCCTTTTGACGCCAGACTTCTCCTTTGGAAAACTCTGAAGGATATTGTATACCAGAACACACTCACAACACCAGAAAGCATGCAGCCACACATTGGGCGACCATTCAGCCGACAGTAAAACTAACACGGTCTTTCAGGGAATGCCTTCATTTGTTGTGTTGTTCACATCTGTGATTATCAAACCATGTATTGTATTGTTACAATAGTTCAGGCTCCAGTTATCCTATTTATATGGATATTGTAGGTATAATTCATTAGATGATTTGGAACAATTAAACAGTCATTATGGCACTTATCTTTTTGATTAAAGCTACTTTCGATTTGATATATTACGCAGTGTGTCATTCATGGTGTGTAATTTAAAGCAATTCTCTAAACATTAACTTACTTCCCTGATTTTAGAATTATCGCTTTGAAATTACGTTATTTTGTTTATTCATAAAGATATTATGATATATTTTCTAACTCTTCTTAAAGAGTGTGATTAAAGTACAATGAATAAATTATGTAGTGCTATTTAGAAAAATTAGGCCTATGATGTCAATTGTATCTTGAAGAAGAAAGGAGTTTCATGAACCATATCTCCATAGTTATGTTAGCCCCTGATACTAATATTACTTCCAAAAAGAAAAAAAAATCAGTACCTGTGTAAACATAGTCCCACACCATAGCCGAATGGTTAAGGACAGAAGCCTTGGTGCGGAGCTACAGGACTTGCGCTGGTTCGAGTCCCCATGGGGGAAGAAATGTTCTCATGGAATTACGAGCAGTACCGTTGCCCACCCATCATCGTGAGGCATTTGGGTAGCTACAATATGTAGCAACTTCAGGTTGAGAAGACCAGCTATAACGGCTGGGGAAACCGACATGCTGACCACATGTCACACCTACACTGGCTAGATGATCGTCTACATATGTGATTAACACATGTGGATGTGAGGCCAGCAGCCGGCTGGTAGGCCAAGGGCTTCTAGGCATGTCGTGCTTGGAATTGGAATGTAAACATAACCTTAAAAATTTAAACTTATTATCTTCGTATATAAAACCTTCTAAAGATTGTAAACAGCAAACATATATCAGGTGACTTCAGACATCGCCCTTTATCAATATGGATTATCTATTATAAAGTAGAAAATTTTAAAGTCATATTTAATGATGTAACTTGAACAGTTACCTCAACAGTGATAAAAATATTCTTCTTAAAAATTTGAATTCATAAACATTGAACAATAACAAAATCAATGTTTGTATTTTAACGAATTCCAAAGGAATGAAACTATTGAGATTGTACTCATGAAAATATTTTTTAATTTTTCTTTTATAAATTTTCATTGATTCACTTACTTCTTCTTCTTCCTTCCAAGTATTAGGCCAAGGCCTGTTACGATCCTATAGAAAATTTTCCCTCCAGCATTTCATAGGACGACCCAGAGATTTTTGTCCTCTTGGTATATAATTGCCAGCTAAAATAAATTATTATTATTATTCTTATTATAATTATAAACAGCTTTGGGGATCCGATTTGAACTCATTCTTTCAAGATAGTGTTTCCAATTTAGTTGGTACTGTTTAATATATTCCAAAATTGACGTAGTCTTCAATTCTTTTAAGATATCAGTGTTCCTTTTCCGATCCCATCTGGTGTAACCCACTGTTTTGCACATGAATCTCATTTCTCAAGCTGTTATTCTGCTTTCATGTTGTCTTTTTAGTATCCAATGCTTCACTACCATAGGTCAACACTGGTCTAGCCAAAGTGTTATATAAACGTAATCTGATTTTTTTTTTTGTACAAGGGATGGTTTCATAACTTGATTAATAATCCCCAAACTTTTATTATAACTAGTAATTTTTTCAGGGATATCCTTTTCATCCCAGATAGAGAGATAATATCCAAGATATTTAAATTGATTAGATCTCTCTAAAATTTTATTCTGGAGACGGATTTTACTTTGTATGGGGTCCTTCCCATGAAATGCCATAATTTTAGTTTTGTTAATTGATATTTCCATATTAAATTTGGCAGCTATTCTTCTTCTTCTTCTTCTTCTTCTTCTTCTTCCTCTATGCATGAAAGCTGGCAGCTTGTTGCGTGTTCATTCACTACAGGTCCGGGGTATGATGACATCCTTCCATCGTAGTTGTGGTCGTCCTAAAGGCCTTTTCTGCTGAGGTGTCCAGTCACATACTTTCTTCACTAATCTACTATTCTCCATTCTATTTATGTGATCGTTCCAGTTTAGTCTTCTATCATTCATCCAGGGGTTTATAGGTTCAAGAAGAAGGGCTAGTAACTCACTTCCAAGATGTAAAATTTTCCATTACTCATAGAAACATTCACGAAGCTATTTTTTTGTAAATTATAAATTGATCATTGCAAATCATTTTCAGAAAATGCCAGAAGAGCTAAATTGTCTGCAAAAATAATAGCATCAAGTTTGAGGTTCCTATTGATGGGTATATATCCTCGTATTTTCCTCCATTCGTTTATTAATCTATTCATATATATATATATATATATATATATAATGAAAAGCACCGGTGAAAGTCCACATCCTGTCTTACTCCAGTGTTGATCTTTTCCCAAGAAGATAATTTGCCATCTTGTTTAACAGAGATTTCATTATCTTCATAGATGTTGAAGATATTAGTAATAGATTAATTTACTAGATACCAAAAATGATCATATTTTTTTATTTTTCGTAATGAAACTCGTATATCCCAATGCATGCTCCATCTATTGTTGTGGAAATTGTACTAAACTGATTCATACAGAATACTCTGGACGATTTTATGAAATAGGAATAGTTAATTCCTCCATTGTATAAGCAATGATATGATGTATCGAGAAAGGAAATAAAAAAAAAACTTTGTATGGATAATGAAAAGAATAAGTGAAAAGACTATCATGTATATTAATATAATGACTTTATTTTTTCTAATTAATTAGTTAATTTTTGCTATAAAGCTACATAAATATTATCTGATGGATATTGAAACATAATGTAAGTTAAATAATTTACATAAGTGATGTTTCAGTTTACATATTAGTGGTTTTGTGCTGAAAAAAACAATTTTGAATAAGTGTGAGAAGTGGATAAGTCCATCATCATTTTGTGCTAATAACTCACTTAAAGGCTGAATTATTATTTACTTTAATAGTAGACTATAACATGTTACAAGATTATGGTAACATTGCAGTGACTACAAATAAAGTGTAATAATGGTTAAAATAGTTTTTCTTGGTTTTCTCAAATGCAAAGGTAATATATTGGTCATTATCCACTTATATTTGTCATGCCTTCAATTGCTCAAGTGGTCCCCATGTTTATGTTTTCGCAACAAAACGGCATGTTATGTTTGAACAAGATCGGGTTTGTATTCACTTAGGCTTGATGTTCCCCAACGCAGCCTCTGGCAAAACATTGGGGAACTTCAAGCCTCAAGACCATGGTCTACAGCCCGGAAATCTTCTTCAAGATCATCAAAATCATGTTTGTTAATCAGAAAGATTGAACCATAAATTTGACTTGCTGGGGAATTCACTTAGTTTACATAGTTCCTGCATGACAGACTTTTGTATTTTGTATCTTCATGCTTTCTGTTTCATAATTTACAAACATTCTGAAACAAATTGCGTAAAATAAGCTATTTCCCCAGCAAGTCAAATTTATGGTCTGATTCTGTTGATTTATTGCAAGTATCTTTATTTTGTTAATGCAATCTTATATATATTATAAAGTTTCATTGTGAAAAACAAACATGGAGGCCACTAGAACGATTTTTAAATTTCGGCTTTCAGGTAAACTTCTACTTCTAATGGTCACATTTCTCTTATTTTTTTAGCACACCTTCCTCCTTTTAATTTATTGTCATATACCGAGTTTCATTGCGAAAGAATCAAAATTTGCTGCCACTAAAGTGACTTTTAAAATTTAGTTTCACATTAACTACGATTCCTATGGGTCCGATTTTTTGTTAAAAAATTAATGTTCTTAATTGATTGCTTTATGTCAAAGTTTGATTCCAAAAAATTGTGGCCGCTAGAGTGTCAACAGATATGTATATATATTAAGTTATGTAGATAGGAAATAACACTGTGAGGTTTTTTAATATTGTTTATTTTTTATTATTTCACTCACCTCATACTTCATAATTCATAGCAGACCCTGGGTTTCTTCACATCTTTTGTGACATTCTCAATGCTGTGTCACATTCACAACTGAAGTCCAACGGCTTTCTATCCTGCAGACTGACCTCTGCGCCATCTGGTGGCCAACCGAAGAATTTCCAAATCAGTCCTCTCTCCTTATAACCGGGTATTTCAAAATTCATAGTTGTATTTTCATTCTTGCATATGTAAATTTTTTCCCAAATTGTGAGTTCCTTCGGTTTTTCCAATTGTTTAAGTAATTTTGTTTTGGTTTCTATTCTATGTTTTTCTGACCAGGCATGTGCAGCTATTGCAGATTTTTCAGTTTCTCCATTTTTAACATTTCTGAGGTGTTCTTTTAATCTTGTATTTAGATTCCTTTTTGTTTTTCCTATGTATATCTTTTCACAATCTTTACAATTAATTTGATAAATTCCCGATTTTTTGCAGTCTTCAATCTTTTCATTTTTGTTGGTTTTTATTAAATTACCTAAGCTGTAATCATTTTTCGGTGCTAATTTAATGTTGAATTTGTTGAAAATTTTTTGAAACTTGTCAAATACTAAAGGATGGTATGTGAACTTCTTGAATTTTTTGCCTATATTTTTATCTGTCTGAAGAGTACTTTCATTAATGATTTTTTGTTTTTTATGAATTTATTTATTTTCTTGTGTATCATCTTCTCTTGAAAACCATTATCCTTCGCAATTTTTATGATGTGTCCTTTCTCTTTATTGTAATTTTCTTTGCTCATGGGGACATTCACAAGTCTGTGTGTTAAACTATTAAATACTGCCTGTTTGTGTGAAAAATGGTTAAATCCAGTAGCTTTTATATAATTGTCGATGTGAGTTTCTTTTCTGTAGATTCCAAATTCTATTTTCTTTTTTTCTCCATTCCTAATCAATTTAAGGTCTAAAAATGGTATTTCATGATTATTTTCTATTTCCATTGTAAATTTGATTGTTTTATTTTGAATATTTAACAGTTTAATGGCATCTTCTAATTGTTTCTGTTTTACTATTGCTATGATATCATCTACATATCTTCTCCAAAATTTAAACATCAAAGGATGTGCTTTGGTTACATGACATTCAAAGTTCCCCATAAACATGTTTGCTAAGAATGGTGATAATGGATTTCCCATTGCAAGTCCTGATTTTTGTCTAAAGTATTTTCCTCGAAAGGTGAAGAACATTTGATTTAAGCATAATTTTGTTAGTTTTATGTATTCTTTAACGCTATCATCATCTAATTTGTTTTCTTTCAACCATTTTTCTAAAATTTTCAAAGTTGTTTCAGTCGGGATGTTCGTGAACAATGAAGTAACATCAAATGAGACCAATCTTTCTGAAGGTTCTATTTCTACATTTTCTAATTTCTCAACTAATTGGTAAGAATTTTCTACTGCTAAATTTTCAAATTTTTCCATACCTTTAAATTTATTGCTAAGCCATTTTGATATGTTATATGTCGGTGAGTTGATATTGTTGATGATAGGTCTCATTTTCTTTCCGTCTTTGTGGATTTTTGGAAGACCATGAATGTTGGGGTTTATGGGATTTGGTATTTTTAATTTAAACTTTTCCTTTTGTGTCATAATTTTCTTAATTGATTTTAGGTTGGTTTCAACTTCTTTAATTGTTTTTGCGAGAGGGTTTGTTTTAATTTCTTCATACTCTTCTCCCTTTAATAAATTCTCCATCCTATCATTATAATCTTCTTTATCCAAAATTACCAAATTATTCCCTTTGTCAGACTTTGAAAACACAACATTTTTATTGTTGATGTTTCTTACTTTCTTCATATTTGTTTTGCATATGTTTCCTGTTTTTGTGTTTTTAATTTTTTCAATAACTTCCCCACATTCTTTTCTGATTATTGTTTGTTCTTCATAATTCATGTCATCTATAGCAATTTCAACATCAGCTATGTAATCTTCTAAATTGTTAGAGTAACTAATGCATGTTTTCAATCCCTTGTCCAAAATAGATATTTCTTCTTTTGTAAATTTTTCAGATGATAGGTTAATTACATTCTTCTCATTTTCTCTATCCCCCCCAATTTAGTGGTTATTCTTTTCGTACTTTTATATTTCTTCAATTTTTTTAACTCAGGTTTTAAATTAATTATCTTCTTCTTTTGTGCATCAATTTTTTTCCTCATTTTGAGGTTCAATTGGTTAGAAGTTTTTTTCTAGGTTATCCCAAACTATTTGCCCTAAACTGCTGGTTAATTTTAGATGTAAAAAGTACAGTTCTACGTCTATTTTACTTATAGTTGTGTAATGTTTGATTTTTTCCAAATTGAGAGTTTTCTTTTCTAAAATTTTTTGGTGTTGGGTTATTGTTGTTTTTAACCATTTTCCGGACAAATTTTGGAGTGATATTCTTTTCTAAACATTTGTTAATGAATTTGATATCTGCAGCTCTTTTGTTTCTAAGTTCTTTTAATTTCAAGTATCTTTTAATTTCTATCTTATTTTTCGAAAAATGTTTGTTGAAATGTTGTATGTTTGAAGCCGCCATCTTGTTTCAGTTGTTTACGTTATTCTTGTTTTCCTATGACTTGATAGTCAACTTTATTAAGTTATGTAGATAGGAAATAATGAATTATGAAGTATGAGGTGAGTGAAATAATAAAAAATAAACAATGTATGTATATATATATATTCAACTCGTGTCCGACTCAGGGATGCCTGATGCACCATCACAGGGGCAGATGAATTAAATGAAACGAAATGGATGAGATGTGTATGGAGAAATGGTGGAATGAAATCCCAAATATATATATATATATATGGATGCGAAAAGTGGGCTCATACTTCAAGGGAGGGAAAAAGATTACGAGTGTTTGAGAATAAAGTTCCTTGGAAAATTTTGGACCAAAGAGAGATGAACAGACAGGTGAATGGACAAGACTTACATAATAGTAAGCTATATGATCTTTTTCAGATGTAATAAAAACAGTTAAGTCTCATGTACTAGGATTGGCAAGATGTATGGCACAAATGGAGAATGAAAGAGGGGCATGGAAACTCCTTGTAGGAAAACCAGAGGGAAATCGTCCAGAAGGTAGACCAAAAATGAGATGGAAGAATAACATTAACCTTGATTTGAGGGAATTAGATTATACAGGGGAAGATTGGAAAACATTTAACTCAGTATAAGAATGTATGGAGAGCAAGGCCAAAGAACCTAGGATTTGATAGTGGAATGTCATTTCATTCCTTTATAATGGCAAATGGGAATTTTGGAACCAGTGGTCTTTCTTAATCATACTTACATCCGTGAAAATCTACAAAATATATATACACATTTATATAGGTTATTTTCAAGTAAATATGGTCAATGAACATTTGTTGTACAATTTATTTTTCAAAATTTTACATGGATATGATCTTAATAACTCAATTTCTTTGGAATTCACTAACATTTCATGCAATTGGAGCATAATTTTTTTAATGCAAGACATTATTTTTCAGCTTATTCCACCGACAGGATGGATGTCTGCAGCGACCTCATCACAACTGCCACATCTGTCTGCCAGTGGTTCTGCAAGTACGGAGAACTCATCGCCTCCATCACACAGTTCTCCTGCTGTTGCCCCCACTTCGTCGTCATCACCACCAACATCACAAACAGATCCTGATGCTCCTCTCAATTTGAGCAAGCCCAAGACCAGCCCACATAGTCTCCCACTAGGACTCCATGGCCTGGGAGAACAGCCTGTTGCAGCCACTACACCTAAACTTTTACCCCCAAGTCTTGTGATGCCACGAGCCTTCCTGCCTTATGCAGGTCTTCCTCCACATCTCAGCCCTTTGCCTCCTTCAGCAGGTGAGTTTCAGAAATATGGTGTAATACACTCACCATGTTCATATCCACTAAGCTCATAACTAAATCATGGACTTCATTGCTGAAGCACTTGAAACAAGTTGTGTTGGACATGGAGTTAGGCAAAGGTCTCTTATTTGTAGACCTTGGAAATTTTAGGCATTAAGAAAGTATGTTTAGGCACCTAAATTAGGCTTATTATATATAAAATTAGGAATTAAAAATGCAAAAGTAGGTCAAAATATTGCCCAAATTAATAGATTCAAAATTCTAAATATATTTAAAAACACTCAATATATTTCAACAAGAATATGTTATATTATTATTTTTTTTAATTAGGAATATTCCACAATACAGTGTTTCTCCTTCAACCCAATGTGATTTGTTGCCAGAGATTCCTGTCTTGAGCATCTTCTCCCCTAAGATCTCTAACTTCCATACTTCTCCTCACTCCATACATCCAACGTTCTCTAGGTCTGCCTCTTCCACTTCTTCCATTAGCTTTCCAATTAAGGATCATCTTTGGTATTCTCTCTTCTTCCATTCTTATGAGGTATACATACCATTTCAAACGTTTTTCTTCTATTTTTCCTAATATGTTTCTTTTTCAACTTGCATAATTTCCCTTATTGTGCTGTTTCTGACCTTATACCTTCTTGAAATTATTGTCGATCACCTCCAAAAATCCAGTTCTACTGCTAACAAGCTTATTGGCTTGTTTTCTACTTACTGTCCAAGTCTCGGACCCATATGATAAAATGCTTTGTAATAGAACTTGAAATATAGTTTTCTTCATTCTGTATATTATATTTATATTCCAGAGCTATGCTGTGGGCCAGCTCCCCACACATTAGAAAAAAAAAACAAAATGCTAAAAGACCAAATCAATCAAAGCCGGACGGAAAAAAGTATGAAAGACAAAAGCAACGAAAACGGACATTGAATATAGGCACGTGGAATGTACGAGGAATTAGAAACAAAATTAATGAAGTAGCAGGAGAATTATTCCAGAACAACATAGATATTGCAGCAGTGACGGAAACAAAAAAGAAAGGATCGGGAAATTCATATTTAGGAAACTACATACATTTTTGGTCAGGTGTAAATAAATCAAAAAGAGCTAAAGCAGGAGTATCAATGTTTGTAAAAAAGAAATACAGTAAAAACATAACAGAATATGAACATATTAATGAAAGATGCCTAAAGATTAAAATGAAGCTTATGGGAAGAACAATGGTGTTCTTAGCAGTCTACTCACCAACAGATGATGCTGCACAGAGTCAGAAAGAAAAGTACTATTCAGTATTAGTGGAACAAATAGAGAAAATACGAAGTAATGAAGAATTAATACTAATGGGAGATTTAAATGGGAAAGTGGGTAGAAGAAACAATGATGAAGCAGTAGGAAAATATGGGGAACAAGAAGTCAACGATAATGGAAATAGAATCATAGAGATGTGCAAACAACATAAATTAAAGATAGTAAACACATTTTTCGACCATAAGGATATTCATAAATTTACTTGGGAACGACCTAGTCTCAATCAGAAATCAATAATAGACTACATAATTGTAAAGCAAAATACTTCCTTATTTATTAAGGACTCAAGGGTTAAAAGAGGAGCAAATTGTGGTTCTGACCACTATCTACTCACAGCACAGATCATCCCCAAATTCCCTACAGGGAAAAAAGTGCATGATGAAGCAAGGGAATCAACAATGCAACCGAAGCAGGAAGAAAAATTTAAACTGTATTTATTTAATCAGGATAGTATCAAAAACTTATATAAAGAAAGACTGAGGATTAAAATTGAGAATTTGGATTACAAGGAAGACATAGAAGAAGAATATAATCAATTAAAGGAAATAATACATTCGGCAGCAAAAGAAGCATTAGGCACAATAAATAAAAAACAAAATACCCAAGATTGGTGGAATGATGATATTGAAGAATTAACCAAAAAGAAGAAAAAATGCTACTTAGAATGGTTGGCAAATAAAACAACAGAAAATTGGATAGAATACAAGAGAACAAACGCCGAAGTTAAAAGGAAAGTGATAGAAGAAAAAAACAAATTATGGAAAAGCAAATGCCAAGAAATAGAAAGTTATATAGGAGGATCACAATCATCAGAAGTATGGAGATTTCTAAAAACACTGAAAACCAACCAAGGACCCAGCAAGATAAATTTGTTAGCAAAATCAGACGCAGAAAAACATTACAAGGCTTTACTGTCAGAAACTAGAAATGAGTTTATGGAAACAACAGAAAATCCATCCATAGAAATGAACGCCCTGGAATTTGATACAATAGATATAGAATTAGAAATTCAAACCCTAAAGAATAAAAAGGCACCAGGGCCAGGAAACATACCAAATGAGTTAATTAAATATGGCCCAAAAAATTTAATAGGTAGATTGAGGGACTTGTATAATAAGTGCATTGCAATACAGAAGATTCCTGATGAATGGAAAATAAGCTACATAGTACCAATATACAAGAAGGGCGATAGAAGAGACGCAAAAAACTACAGAGGACTAAGTATAAATAACACATTATATAGAATATTTACGAAGTTATTAAAAACAAAGTTACAAAAAGATGTTAAAGACAAATTAGGAGAAGATCAAAATGGATTCAGACCAGGAAGGTCATGTGTTGACAATATATTTGCAATACAACAGTTAATTGAAAAACGGACTGCAGTTGGAGAAGAAACCCATTTGACAATGATAGATTTAGAGAAAGCTTATGACTCAATTCCGAGGAACAAATTATGGGAAGTATTGGAGAAATACAATATTGACAGAAACCTAATAGAAATTATTAAACAAACCTATAAAGATAACTCCGCTTATGTTAAAATGGGAAATATAATGTCTAATCCTATAAACACCTCAAAGGGATTGAAACAAGGGTGCAGTCTATCACCAATTTTATTTAATATTTATGTAGAATTTATATTAACGAAATGGAAACAAAGCTGCAAAGGTATGGGGATCCCAATAGGCAATAGATTTTTGCTGACATTACAATTTGCCGATGATCAACTGGTTTTAGCGCAAGACAATTTTGATATGGAATTCATGATAAAAAGGTTGAAAAGCACATATGAATCATGGGGTCTCACAGTAAATTTACAAAAAACAGAATATCTGGCAATAAATAGCAATGAAAGAGAAAACTTAGTATTGGAAGATGGAATCCAAATAAAGCAAGTGAAACAAACTAAATATTTGGGAATGATTATGGATAACATCGAAGGTATAGGCAAAGAGAACATAAAACATAGAATTGAATTGAGTAGCAAAATAATATCATCATTAAATTCCATATGGTGGGATAAGCATATTTGGAAAGACACAAAAAAATATATTGGTAAAACATTGGTGGAATCTGTTGCAATGTACGGAAGTGAGGTATGGACAATCAATAAGTACTACAAGAATAGACTAATAGCTCTAGAAATGGATTATTTACGAAGAAGTGCCAGAAAGTCTAAATTAGAACGTGTCACAAATAAGGAAATTAGAAACAAAATGGAAGCAGAAGAAAGCATAATTGAAAGAATTGAGGAAAAGGAATTAAAGTGGTTAGGACATGTTTTAAGAATGGAAGATGAGCGATGGCCGAAGCAACTATATGAATGGCATCCTAACAGAAAGAAGAAAAGAGGAAGACCAAGGTTAACATGGAAGGAAAACATGAAGACAGTAATGCAAGCTAGAGGGCTAAGCATCGAAGATGCCCAAGACCGTAGGCTTTGGAGGTTTGGCACGGGAAGACGGCAGCAGCTGTAAAAACCCGAAGATAGATAGATAGATATTCCAGAGCACTGAGTTCAACATACCAATGATTCTTCTTCCATCAGTTATTCTTCTTTCAATTTCTGTAGTTGAATTCTCACTTTTATCTAAAATAGATCCGAATTATTTAAAATTTTTAACATTATGTATTCTTCCTGAATTACATTTTAGCTCATCTGTTGTATCCAATAAAAGATATTCTATTTTTATTATAATTTATCTGTAATCCCCATTTTCTGAATTCTATCTCTAATTTCCTTAACATGAAAGATGCATTATCTGTATCTTGAGAAATTACCACCTGATTATCTGCGAATAGTAAATGGTGGAGGTAATAATTATCTTATAATATTAAATTAAAAGATTCTTACCTCTCCTCACATTATTCTGTTAAGTAGATCGCGATTTCAGGCCTATAGCAGGCCCATCTTCAGTACACTGTTGTTGACCGGTGTTATGTCGCTCGGAAGAACCACTTCTTCTTCCCTCTGTTGACAAGAAGTGGTTCTTCCGAGCGACATAACACCGGTCAACAACAGTGTACTGAAGATGGGCCTGCTATAGGCCTGAAATCGCGATCTACTTAACAGAATAATGTGAGGAGAGGTAAGAATCTTTTAATTTAATATTGAATTGAACCTCACAGTGATAATTCCTATAAAAGGTTAATAATTATCTTATATTTGAATTCCCACATATTTGCAGTGTCTTGACATTATTATTATTGTTGTTGTTATTATTATTATTATTATTATTATTATTATTATTGTTGTTGTTGTTGTTGTTATTATTGTTATTATTATTATTATTTTCTTCCTGTTAAAGTGGTATTAAAGTAGATGGAGTAAAAATATTCAGTGTGCATTATTGCAATTTGATAATAAATTTTACACCACAGTGGATTAAAATACATAATTTGGTGAGAATTCTTACCAGTTTGTTGAATAATTGGATGAAAATTATTCTCCCATTGTAAGATAAGTCTGATTACTTGGCCAACCATAAACACAATGAAGATGATATAAATAAATGAGTTGGAGAAAATGTTTTAACATCTCACCTCATAAAGTTGCATGTTTTTATGATACCGGTTTCAAAAGTATAGTATTACTTCCATCTTCAGTCAAATTCCAACTGTTGAAATTTCGTTGTTAACATCATCTTCTGAACTGTCATCTGGTGTAGATTTTATGAACTTGGAGATTAAATTATTCTCATCGGGGATATCAAAATTCATTGCTTTATATTTATTCTTCTGAATGTATATCTTTTCCCAAATTGTTAATTCTAAAGGTTTCTCCAAATGTTTCAAAAGTTAAGTGTCTTTTCCGATTTTATGATTTTCTAGCAAACTATGAGCTACAATTGCCAATTTTTCAATTTCACCATTTTTAATATTTCTAAGGTGTTCTTTTGTATGAATTTCTAAATTCCTTTTACTTTTTCCTATATATACTTTATTGCAGTCATTGCAACTGATTTTGTAAATTCCAGATTTTTTACTATCTGGGACATTAACTTTCTTATTGGTTACTAGTAGGTTATCCAGAAAATTAAAAAAAAATTTAACAAATTTGATATTACATTAGCACCGATTAACAAATTTAGCCTGGATAATCTACTAGTAACCAATAAGAAAGTTAATGTCCCCGATAGTAAAAAATCTGGAATTTACGAAATCAGTTGCAATGACTGCAATAAAGTATATATAGGAAAAACTAAAAGGAATTTAGAAATTCATACAAAAGAACACCTTAGAAATATTAAAAATGGTGAAATTGAAAAATCTGCAATTGCAGTTCATAGTTTGCTAGAAAATCATAAAATCGGAAAAGACACTAAACTTTTAAAACATTTGGAGAAACCTTTAGAATTAACAATTTGGGAAAAGATATACATTCAGAAGAATAAATATAAAGCAATGAATTTTGATATCCCCAACAAGAATAATTTAATCTCCAAGTTCATAAAATCTACACCAGATGGCAGTTCAGAAGATGATGTTAACGACGAAATTTCAATAGTTGGAATTTGACTGAAGATGGAAGTAATACTATACTTTTGAAACCGGTATCGTGAAGACACACAACTTTGTGAGGTGAGATGTTAAAACATTTTCTCCAACTCATTTATTAATATAAGTACCTCATAGTGTTTCCTCCCACTGTTAATTTAATTAAAAGAAGATGACACAGACAATGAAGTGAATGGTCAGTTTCGTTCATAGACCATCATCAAGAGTTTTCTGCAGGTAAGAAAGCATCATGTGGTAGCTATTCAAGAACTGCAGTAGTTTCCATCACAAAAATAGAGGACATATTTATGACATCCTATAGTATGGGTCCTCGCCATAGCCAAAGTGGTTAAGGCAAGATCCCTAGGCACAGAGCTACAGGACTTGCACAGGTTTGAGTCTCCATGGAGTAAGAAATGTTCTCATGAAATTTTGGCCAGTATGGGACTGGTGCCCACCCAGCATCATGAGGAATTTGGGTAGCTACAATAAGTAGCAGCTCCATGATGAGAAAACCAGATATAATGGCTGAGGATCTGATATGCTGACAACATGTCACCCAATTACTGGTTGGATCATCATCTATCTCTGCAATTAACACATGTGAATGTGAGGCCTGTCGGGCCCTGGGGTGGAGTGGAGAAAACAATGATACTGCTATTTTGCTTACAATTTTTATAAAATTTTATCTTTAATTCATTAGTATTTTTCGTTATGTGTACACATATGACTATTTAGCTTAGTATTATGGTAAGAAAATTCAATGAAATTGTCTGAGATTCACAATAGTATACCTCGTCCTATCATTTTTGTGATAAGTAAATACTTTTTTTTTTCAAAATAAAATTGTTACTATGTTTTACATTATTTTTAATACTCTGATAAAATACCAAATACCTCTGGAAATTTCTAGAGATCTGACAACACTGAACTAGGACAAAATTATATAAACTTAATTTTAAAAAGGGAATTTTAAGCTCAAGTACTCAAAATAAGTACTAATGGAATAAAAATGAACATTTACACACAGTTAAACTCAATCAGATGATATAATTTTTCATGAAAGCTGTACCTATTTCATTGGTTTTTATTTATTCAGAAAAAATAGGCATAAAAATAAAATTTGAAGGTATATTAATTAATAATTACAATATCCTGTCAAATTTTTTTGGAACACAATAAACTTGGGACTTACGGTGTGGACAACTGTTTTTTAGCTTTCATTTTAAGTATATAACAAATAAAACCTTTGTGTGGGAGAATAGTTTACTGATAATTAATTCAAAAGAAAAACATTTTTACAAAGTTCTTGATTTGTAATAGTGTGAGTATTTAAAAGCAAAATGAATTCCAAATTTAAAAGTTAATCTTCCATTTTTATGACTTGTTGTATTTGATATTATGTTACAGGAAAGCTGGGGTTACCTCCAAGCCCTGGCATGGCGCAGGGAAAGGAGAGTTTAATTTCACAAGATAAGCACCATCCACACTTCCCTTTGCATATGTACGCTCATCCTGGTTCACTTCTCACTTCACCTAAACCTCACCGAGACGAGGCTTCACTTAATTCCAGTAAGGAGGAAGCAGACTTTGTAACTTGTCAAAGTAAGTTGTTTCACCTACCATCTTGATCCTAAAGTAATAATATTCTAGTGGCTACCATGCTCACCTGGGGTTCAAACCCAGCTGGAGTATATGGATTTCTTCAGAACATAAATTTTTTTTGTCATTATTTATTGATTTGGTTAAACCCAAAATAAATGTATTTTTCATCAGTTTTCGAATGCTTTCAATTATGTACAAAGAATCTTTGATAAAATATTTAAGAATTGCTACCAGATATAAGGAATAAAAGTGTAATTAGAAATGTTTCAAGTATATCTGATAACACTGGAAGTAATATTAGTTTGTATATTTTAAACATGAATTCCTTGTGGTAAATATAATCAAAATGTCATACACTTTGGGTCACAAATGTATGGTTTCCTCACAAAAAAAAAAATTTGTACAAAAATATGTTGGTGCATTACTTTATATTGATGGCGAGAATTGTACTGATTTTTACAAACATATGGGACATAATGTAACATAATTTTTTCCTTTGTTATTTTTTGATCTCATGGTCTGTTTTAGTACAAATTAAATTAAAAGTAACAAATTGAAATAAACATTTTTATTGATATTACACAAGGGGAATTGACAACATTGTCATATTAGGGTCTATGTATTTTGTTGAAAAATACTGAAGAAAAAATCTTTTTCATTTCATGCCTCCTTTGTACTGTTTCAAAATCAGTCTAATACTCTTCATTACAAATAATGCATCAATAAAAATATATATAAAGATCAAATGGTAAAGAGAAATAATTTAGTTGTGTATTTTAATATACTTATTTCAATCATAGTAATGTTAATTTAATATATACAGATATTTTTCTTGAGAAAACTATTCATTTGTGACTCTAAGAATATAAGATATTTTTATCATATTTACTACAAGGAATTCATACTTAAAATCTGTGCACTTAAATTACTTCCATCCTAATAAATAAGTTGAGTCTATATTTATCTTACCTCATATTGAAATATAGACTCAATGTATTTTTTATTAAGTACATAATACTTCCATTCTGTATCTTTAAAATTATGGTACATTGAAAAAAACAAAATATTGTAAAATGGTGAAAATAATTCAATATTTTGACATATCACCAAATTAGTCTGCATAACATTACAAACCACACCAAAATAAATTTTGTTTCATCTGAACAAAAAATAATAAATAAATACAGTAGACTATATAAAATCAAAATTTACAAAATTAAAAAAAAACTCCATGGTGCGACAGGCCTAGAAGGCCCTTGGCCTTACCAGCCAGCTGCTGGCCTCACATCTATGTGTGTTAATCACAGAGGTAGATGATCATGCTGCCAGTATAGGGGTGACATGTGGTCAGCATGTCGGGTCCCCCAGCTGTTATAGCTGGTTTTCTGCTATTTATTGTAGCTACCCAAATGCCTCACGATGCTGGGTAGGCACCGGTCCCATGCTGGCAGTAATCTCATGAGACTTCCCCCATGGAGACTTGAACCAGCGTCCCGTAGCTCTGCGCCAAGACCTCTTGCTTTAACCAATCAGCTACAGCGCAGGACGTTTTCAAAATTAAGATAAAGTTAATTTAAGTAGCTGTATGTTATGAAAATGTTATAAAAATAATTAAATGTAATTGAGTCAGTACATCTTACCTCATAATTTTGTAGAATTCTTGAGAACATGTTTCAATATACTGCATACTATCATCAGCTCTTTCTCGACTGCAAAATTTTCGGTCGGCAATCCTGGATATTGCTTCCTCTTCCCTCTTTAGGCTGATCTACGAACTTCCAAATAAAATCCTTTTCCCCGAGAATTAAAAAATGTATTACTTTCCTTTGTATTTGTAGATGAAAATTTTCTCCCAAATTGTCAGTTGTTTGGATTTTTCTAACTCTTTCAATAATTTTGCATTCACTTCGATTCTATGTTTTTTCTGACCAACCTTCTCCAGATTTATCTACTTCCCCAATGTTCACATTTCTAAAGTGTTATTTTATTCCAATGTTCAAATTCCTTTCTCTTTTAACCTATGTACGCAGTAGCGTAGTGGTTAAGGCACTGAGCTACAAGCCGGAGGGTCGAGGGTTCAAGTCCTGTTGGGGTCAGGATTTTTAAACTGACCCAAATCCTCTGGCAGCACTATGGCCCTGGGGTCGACTCAGCCTCTAACGGAAATGAGTACCAGACGCTTGTTCTGGGGGTAAAGGCGGCCGTCATGCAGGGCTGACAACCCGGCTGACGTAAAGTGCCGATTGTCTAGAAAAAGTGGGAGCCTTAACCTCCTACTATCCCAAGGACCTCCGGGTCTGTTGTGGGATCACTTTACTTTACTTTACTTACATCTTTTCACAATCTGCACATTTCATCTAGTAAATTCCTGATTTTGCCTTTGTCGATCTTTTAATTTTTGTTAGTTTTGATTAGTTTATTCAGGTTATAATAATTTTTGTTGGCAACTTGATGGTAGTAATGCAGGCATACTGAAACATGTTCTCAAGAATTCTACAAAATTATGAGGTAAGTTGCACTGACTCAATTACATTTTATTAAAATAAACCTCATAATGTTACATCCATTGAAACATTAATGTTTTGCAATCAATAGGTTAGTTTCAAATCTTCATTGTGTATTTATTAACGTGAATAAACTCCATATTTGTTTACAGTGTGGGGACCAGATCCAGGGTACAAATTACCAGAAGAAAATAGCGAGAAAGGTTTGTGGTCTTTTCTTTAAGAAAGTAATATATTTAAAAAAATAACAGAACTGATAAATGTTCTAAATTGGCAAGAGTTTGAACTGCAAATATACACTTCACGTCATATTATATGTTGTTAACTAGACATGTTTTGCATGTTTTGGAGACCATTGTCTCCATCCTCAAATAGATTCAGACAATTGAATTAGTGGTCCAATATTTTATATATTCCTTTCCTCTAGTGATGGGAAGATAAACTTCTCCCCATAAATTTCAAAATTCATTAATTTTTCACTATTGTTTTGAATTTAGATTTTTCCATGCTGTGTGTTCTGTTAATTTTCCAGTTATTAAAAAATTATTGATGATTTGTTCTTAATTAAATATGAAACCTATTTCCAACTTTCTTTAGAGTTTAATATGAATAGGGATAAGCATATTTATAAATTTTTATAAGTAATTTATATTGTAAAGTGTTGTGGGTATAATTATAATCTTTCTCCACTGTTGCCTCAGACAACACAGACCTGGGTTTAATTCCCAATTAGGACATGTTTCCTGGGTGAGGTTTCAACAGGGTATTTCATTGCCTATAAGACAAATCTTGGGGTATAGCATAAGTGTAGCCGGATAAGCCAGTTTAGGGTTAGAGTCCCAATGAGGTCAGAATTTATAAACTGGCCTAAATCTTCTGGTAGCTGCATGGCCCTGGAATTAACTGAGACTCTGTGAAATGAGTATCAGATATTTATTCAGGGGTTAAAGGCGGTCATCATACAGGGGTCTTAATCTGACTGGAATTTCATGCTGATTTTCTGGAGATATGGGAGACTTAACCTGCTACTGCCAAATGGCCTCAAAGCCTGTAAGTACATTTTACCTTTGGTTTTATAAGGAACATTAACGTCCAAATGGTTCCCTAACTTTATTTGACCATCATAATCATGCATTCACTTTGTTCAGTAAGAATGTATGAGTGAATGATATATTCTGCCTTAAAGTTTTGTGCTCTCTCACAAATGCTTCAGCTGATCATTTATCTACTGAGAACCTCCTACGGTTACAAAAGAATCTTCTTGATAGGGTTAACAATCCTCTCCTAACAGGTTACATCCCTCTAAGGCCAGGGAGGTGTAAGACACAGAACAGTACTTACAAAGAGAGAGTCTCCCCATTCCATAACAGCTATTTCTGTTGCTTCACTTTGGGGTATCCAGTAAATCGAGCAATGTATTGAAATTTAACTTAAACTTTGTTTGTAGTAGAGGGCTTTGAAAAGGCTTTTAAAATGTATTTCTAATATATTTTTAATGCAAATAGATAATTTGTGAAAAATTACATCAACATACGAGGGCGGATCGGAAAGTAACGCACAATAATTTTTTTCTGCCTTGGTATTGCAGCTAGAATGTTGAAATTTCACAGAGATATAGTTTCAAGTTTTCACTACAGATGGTATTTTTTTCTCAGGTGCACCTCTTGCGAGAGAAGCTTGAACTATGCAACAAAGATGGCGCGCATGCTACAGTCGTCCACCTGTGAGGAACAGAGAAGTGTTGTTCGATTTTTGTGGGCCAAAGGGCATAGACCCAGTGAAATTCACAGGGACATGCGTGGCGTGTATGGGGATGATTGTATGGACCGTAGCAATGTCTCCAGGTGGTGCACATTCTTCCAAGAGGGACGCGTGAACCTTAGTGATTTGCCACGCTCCGGCCGGCCGACAACAGCAGCAATCCCGCAGAATGTCAGAGGCATTGAGGCGGCAATTCTGAACGACCGGCGTGTGCAACTGCGAGCCTTATCGCAGAAGTTCAACATTTCCTATGGTGCGGTGTACGATATTGTTCATGAAAATTTGAAATTCCGTAAAGTTAGTGCTCGCTGGGTGCCTAAGAACCTGACAGACGACCACAAGGGCCAGCGAATGATGGCAAGCTTGGACCACTTTACGCGGTACACCGCAAAGGACATGACTTTCTGGAAGGAATCGTCACAGGTGATGAGTCGTGGGCGTACCACTACACGCCCGAAACAAAAAGCAGGAATCAATGGAGTGGAAACATGCTGGTTCCCCAGTAAAGAAAAAATTCAAAGTGACTCAATCTGCCAGGAAAGTGCTTGTGACAGTGTTCTGGGATATGCATGGTGTTTTATTGGTGGACTTTGCTGAACACGGGACCACTGTGAATGCTGCGGCCTACATTAAAACTTTGGTGAAGTTGCGTCGTGCCATTCGTGACAAACGTCACAACATTAACGTTAAACTTCTTCATGACAATGCTCGCCCCCATGTTGCTGCTGTCGTTCGTCAGAAAATCGCCGAATTTGGTTGGGAGGTGCTCCAGCATCCACCATACAGTCCGGATCTTGCACCATCGGACTTTCATCTGTTTGGTCCCATGAAGAAATTCCTGGCCGGCAAATGCTTTGAGACAGATGTGGAAGTGAAATCAGCAATGCGCAGATGGCTACACTCCAAGCAAACGGACTTCTACGAACAGGGCATATTGAAACTGGTAACACGATGGGAAAAATGTGTTGAGAAAGTTGGTGACTATATCGAAAAGTAGGTAAAAGATGTAAGTTCATTTGTGATTTTTTTCCTTTTTTTTACTATTAAACTTTTTAAAAAAAAATTATTGTGCGTTACTTTCCGATCCGCCCTCGTACATGGTAAAAATATTCAAAAAGTCTATTTTCAAAATTGTTACCTTCTACGAAAAAAAAAAAATCTGTTGAGAAAATACTTCATTTTCTAGCTAGTATTTAAAAAATTGTTAATTTTTTCCGAAAAGAATCACTGATAAACAGAACTCCTATTACATTATCATTAAAAGTATTGAAACTAAAATTGAAACAAAATAATTAACATATTAAGACAAAAGTCTCATTCACCTCAGATACAATGTCAGTAAAACCTGGGATAAGTATTAAAAGACCCATGGTACCCAAGGCAGCCTTTCAAGACACTCCAGGGTACTGTGCCACAATGTTTCAAAACCACTAAACTATTGAAAGGAAGAATAAATTGAATTGGTGGCTGAAAAAGGGAACATAAACAGAAAATGTGTTTTGTAATGTAGAACTTCAAAATTTTGTTTTAATTTCCGAAAAAAATGAACATAAATAAATTTATTTTCCTTCATAATTAATTAATGAAAGACGGCATGGAAACTCCTTGTAGTAAAACCAGATGGAGAGCACCCAGTAGGTAGGCCAGGAATGAGGTGGGAGAATAACATTAGCCATGATTTGTGGGATGTAGATTATACAGGGGATGATTGGAAAATATTAGCTCAGGATAGGGATTATGGAGAGCTTCTGTTTGTGTGGTCATGAACATATGGGTTCAATGGTGCCAGTGAGTTAGTTAGTTATAATTAATTGATACACATACTATCTCATAAATAATATATTTTTTCTAAACAAAATTACATTTCAAATTTTTTTTCTGTAAATAAATTAAACTACTCTTCAAAGTTGAGACCATCAGATTCCACGGTCTTGAGTCATCTTTCAGCAAGGCTTATTTAAACTGTTTTCTTTTTTCAAATAACACAAAAAATTGGCAAAATGAGCCATGGATCAAAACAGATGGTAATCTGAAGGTGCAAGATGAGAGCTATATACTGGGTATGGTAGTAGTTCTATTCCTCCCAACTCCTGAATTTTTGTCATGATTGTTCATACAGTATGGGGTCAAATTGGGTATGAACCCTGTGACCCTAAAAATTTCGTAAATTCATACCAGTTATTGAGAATAAAGGTCTACATTGACTGCACGTCCGTTTGGAACAAACTCCCAGTGAATCACACCTTCAAAATTCCTCCAGACTCACAACATCACATTAAAAACCAGCATTACTTATGAGACAACTTAATAATAATAATATAATACCAATAATAATAATTGTATTGTATTGTAAGCCCATGTTTTTCCCTTTACAGAGATTTAGGCGCTCTCCCCCTACAAGAAAGAATTTGAACCATACTAATTTAGTTACACTTATTTTCGTATAGATGTCACCTTTAGTGGTCCGTGGTCAGTGCACCGCCTCATACTGACATCTAGGAAACCAAGATAGTACCAGGATGGGAAAATTCGGTAAATTTTGCTTAGAGGCCTTTTCATTCAGGCTTAAGGAATTTTTACGAGCCTGAAAATCTTCAGACTCGGGACCCACGGCTTAAAGTCCCTCCCGGAGGACTTGCTGCTTGGATTTTTCCTTCCTAAAAATACATCGATCCCGGCCGCGACCCTCAGGACCAGAGGCAAGGAGCATAACCACTAGTCCACCGCGGCTGACAATATAAATAATAATATAATAATAATAATAATAGCTTTATTTACCTGGCCTTGCCTACCACTCAATCAAGTTAGATTAAATTTACAGTAATTCATATTATAATTAAGTCACAATAAATGTTTACATAGTATGTGAAAATATAATTGTGTTGATTTTCTCTAAATTTGACAAATAAAAGATACAAATTGTAGATAAGAAAATAAATAATGTACATGAAAATAAAACTACTAATGACATAGAATAAATTTCATTGTTTGAAGAAAAAAATTAATATATTATTAAATTTATTTTTAAGAATTAAATTAATATTTTTATTACCTCACCTCATATCCTTTTTCTTCTAGACTGCAGTTTCGGAGCTATATCTCCATCATCAGTAGCCTCTCGTCGACCGGTGTTATGTTGTTTCTTGGCAGTTTTCTTCTTCCTTCTATTGGTGGACCAATGAAACTCTGGATCAAATTAAAATTTGTGGGAGTTTCGAAATTCATGAGTGTATCTTTCTTGTTTTTTTGGATGTGGATTTTTTCCCCAGACCATTAGTTCTTTCTGTTTATCTGTGTGTTTGATTAGCCTAGAAAAAAAAGGATATGAGGTGAGGTAATAAAAATATTAATTTAATTCTTAAATTAAACCTCATAGTGGTTTTTCCCTGTGAAAGTTAAATACATTTATTTTTATTCTGCAGATAAAACAGATCTTTGAAGCCCTTAAGCATGGGTTTTAATTTATGTTTCCTTCTTCCCCCACTACTTCAATTATATATTATATATTCATTATATCTATTTATTTTTTTATATTCAAGAAAATGATGGAATGACTTGAATTTTTGTTTCAGCAAAAATTGTCAGACAAACGAAAAGAGAAGGTGAAAATAAACCACATATAAAACGGCCAATGAATGCTTTCATGGTATGGGCCAAAGATGAAAGGCGAAAAATTTTGAAAGCATGTCCTGATATGCATAATTCCAATATTTCTAAAATACTAGGTAAGTACCTTATTAATTTTAATGTATATCATATTTTTCTGAATTCATATTCAGAGGATGTAATCACAATGTGGAACTGCTTGATCATCCTGAGATGCAACACCTGGAACCTGGATGCGTTGGCAAAGCACTGTTACCAGTGGTAAAAGTTTGAAAATATAAAAATTAATATATTTTCTAATATCAACATTTTTGTTTCATTGCCAAATATTTTTATGAATACACTGCATTCTAGTAACATTGTCACTGTCATAACTGCTGTGAAAGGCTGTTTCTGTTCTTAGGTGGTGGTGGATATGTGTGACTCCCTTTAAACAGCTGTGCAACAGAATAGCACAATATGCCCTCCCTGTATTCTGTACTCTCTTGTGATGTTACCATTAGGCAGAATGAAAATGAAAGTTTTTAACGTTGGTTTCATTCTTTATGTAGCACTCAACAATTCAGAATTATTTTATACAAAAGTATCCTTCGCTGTGGTCTCGGAGTACATTGTTGTCTCATACATGGTAATCCTGGTCAGGCCAACTTTCCTGCATGAAGTTTTTTATGGGTTTTTCCTCATCTGTAAGACATATGTCAGGAAACTTTAAGATGCAAATAGCTCCCTACCCACACTATTTGGCCATCATCCATAGCAAGTTTGCCTTGTTTGGTGAGAATATGTGAATGGATGATGTATTATTTAATGTTAATGTTGTCTTGAAGGTTGCTCTGCATTGAGCTGATCCCTCAATCAGGAAGACCCACCATGTCCTTGTCTGTTCATAAATGTGATGTAGAGTTGAAACATCATCTTCTGACAGGTCGTGTCAGAACATGTCGAGAAACTAAAATCTGTTCTATGTAATTTTGTGTCCTACAAGGGAAAATAATTTTGCATTAATAAGTAGTGCAGTAAATGCTGTAAATAAAACAAAGCAAAACAAATAAAAGAAAACAAACAAAATGAATTGAAATAAGGGCAAGATAGGGGGGGGGGGAAAAGCATAACAGTGAGATTGAATATGCAACCTCATGCATGGGAAACAGATGTTCCCTCCACTAGACCACAACTGTCCCTGTTAGAAATAGTCTATGTGAAGCAATACAATACTCCAGGACTCACTTGGATATTGAAATTAAATCTTAACTTGGCTTAGTTTAAATTAATTAGATGCATTTTGCATTAGTTATGGAAATAAACAATCTTGTCATGCCTTGTGTTTTGTAAATGAAGTAATGAGATGTTATAATCATTGTTTATTTTCTATACATAGCCTGTTTCCTTTAATTTATTTATTTCTTTATGTATACAAATATATTTATTTAACAAAGCCTGGTGACATCTAGACATTATGAAAATTAACGACATTATTAAATAAAATATTCCTTACAAGGATCAAACCTGGGTCCACATTGTCGCAAGATAGTATCTTACCAAGTGCTCCACTGAAATGAATGATATGAATACTGCATGACGAAAGATTTATGCCCCGATTTGAATTCAAAGGAGAAAACACATGTAACAACTTACTGGTGTTAATCGCTCTTCAAAACTTACAATCATCAAGAGTTAAACCATCAATTTTTTCATCACAATTAAAATTTCCAATGCATTAAACAAGCCCACTGTTGTAGCACATATGGTAGTATGCCTTCCTCCTAATTAGTGAAGCCAGGTTTGGTGGGTTGGGATTTTAATTGTAAAATTTTCAATCTTGGATGTAGTGTACAATTTTTATTGCTTGAATGTGCACCAGATGCATGGATTAATTTTCAAACTGCAGCATATATGTCGAGAATGCATGTGTTACATTAGTCAACAATCCATTCATCAGATGGGGATGATAAGTCAGACAATTTGCTTGGTGCTTCTTCATAGGAGTAAGCTATGTGCCAGTACATTCTTGCTTCTCTTCATCTTAAATCCCTCACACGATACACTGTACACACACACATTAACAATAACTTACCTAATTATATTATTTTTGGTCTGGACATCTTACCTCAATATTAATGTGGATTTGTTCTTGGACATGTTTCAAAACAATTCTCTGTTTTATCTTCAGCTTTCCCAGACTGGTTTTATTTATGTTGCATTATGTTGCACCACCTGGATGTCGATGTCAGCTCCATCCTGTGGTTGGCCAAAGAACCTCCAAACAAGGTCACCCTCCATCGGAATATCAAAATTCATAACTCTGTTTCTGTTCTTCTGAATATAAATTTTTTCCCAAATAGTCAGCTCGTTTGTATTTTCTAACTGTTTAATAATTTAGTGTCTGAATTAATATTATGTTTTTCAGACCAAACATGAGCAGCAACTGCAGATTTTTCAATTTCTCCATTTTTAATATTTCTTATGTGTTCTTTGGTTCTAATTTTTAGGTTTCTTTTTGTTTTCCCTATATATATCTTTTCACAACCCATGCATTCAATTTGATATATTCCTGACTTTTTATTTTTATCAGTTTTTTCATTTTTGTTGGTTTTTATTAGTTTATTTAAACTGTAGTTGTTTTTTGGTGCTAATTTAATATTAAACTTCTCAAATATATTTTGAAATGTATTATGTACCCAGGGGTGATATGTGAATTTCCTATATTTTTTCATAGGTGGTTCTTCTTTTTCAAGATTACTTCTGTTTATCATTTTTTGTTTTTTATACTTTTCTATCCTTTTATGTACCATTTTTTCATCAAACCCATTTTCTCTTGCTACTTTGATTATGTGTTTTTTCTCATGTTTGAAATCTTCTTCGTTTAAGGGTAAGTTTACCAATCTATGAGTTAAACTATTAAATGCTGCTAATTTATGTCCAATTGGATTGAACCCTGTTGATTTTATAAAATTTTCCGTATGAGTTTCTTTTCTATGAATCCTGAATTCAATTTTCTTTTTTCTTTTTCGTTTCTGACCAATTTAAGATCCAAAAAAGGTATTTGTTTATTGTCTTCTATTTCTTTGGTGAATTTAATGTTTGTACTCTGTAAATTTAATAGTTTTAGGGAATCTTCTACATGTTTTTCTTTAACAATACAAATTATATCATCAACATATCTACTCCAAAATTTAAACATTGTGGGATGTGCTTTAGTGATTTTACATTCAAAATCGCTCATAAATAAATTTGCCAGGAAGGGTGATAATGGGTTTCCCATTGAGAGCCCTGATTTTTGTCTATAGAAACTCCCATTGAATGTAAAAAACATTTGATCAATGCATAACGCAGTTAATTTCAAATAATCTTCTTTGATCTCTCTGTCTATGTTGTTTTTTCTTAACCAATTGTTCAATATCTATGAGCGATTTTGAATGTAAAATCACTAAAGCACATCCCACAATGTTTAAATTTTGGAGTAGATATGTTGATGATATAATTTGTATTGTTAAAGAAAAACATGTAGAAGATTCCCTAAAACTATTAAATTTACAGAGTACAAACATTAAATTCACCAAAGAAATAGAAGACAATAAACAAATACCTTTTTTGGATCTTAAATTGGTCAGAAACGAAGAAAAAAGAAAAATTGAATTCAGGATTCATAGAAAAGAAACTCATACGGAAATTTTATAAAATCAACAGGGTTCAATCCAATTGGACATAAATTAGCAGCATTTAATAGTTTAACTCATAGATTGGTAAACTAACCCTAAAACGAAGAAGATTTCAAACATGAGAAAAAACACATAATCAAAGTAGCAAGAGAAAATGGGTTTGATGAAAAAATGGTACATAAAAGGATAGAAAAGTATAAAAAACAAAAATGATAAACAGAAGTAATCTTGAAAAAGAAGAACCACCTATGAAAAAATATAGGAATTCACATATCACCCCTGGGTACATAATACATTTCAAAATATATTTGAGAAGTTTAATATTAAATTAGCACCAAAAAACAACTACAGTTTAAATAAACTAATAAAAACCAACAAAAATGAAAAAACTGATAAAATAAAAAGTCAGGAATATATCAATTGAATGCATGGGTTGTGAAAAGATATATATAGGGAAAACAAAAAGAAACCTAAAAATTAGAACCAAAGAACACATAAGAAATATTAAAAATGGAGAAATTGAAAAATCTGCAGTTGCTGCTCATGTTTGGTCTGAAAAACATAATATTAATTCAGACACTAAATTATTAAAACAGTTAGAAAATACAAACGAGCTGACTATTTGGGAAAAAATTTATATTCAGAAGAACAGAAACAGAGTTATGAATTTTGATATTCCGATGGAGGGTGACCTTGTTTGGAGGTTCTTTGGCCAACCACAGGATGGAGCTGACATCGACATCCAGGTGGTGCAACATAATGCAACATAAATAAACCAGTCTGGGAAAGCTGAAGATAAAACAGAGAATTGTTTTGAAACATGTCCAAGAACAAATCCACATTAATATTGAGGTAAGATGTCCAGACCAAAAATAATATAATTAAAATAACCTCAAAATATAACTTCCTAAAATTAAATATTAATAACTTACCTACTTTTCTCTCTGTACAAAATGCACAAAATTTTTATTTATATTTAAATATTAATACTTACCAATACTGGACAATATAATTTTAACAAGAAAAATTAAGACTTCCACTTTGGACCTCTGGTTCTACACACCAGTATGCTATCCATTACACCATTCAAGACATGATACAAATGTTAACATTTCTTTCCTCGTTTGTATATTGTTAACATTTGTATAGTGTATTGAATGGTGTAATGGGTAGCACAGAATATACAAACGAGGAAAGAAATGTTAATGTTTGTATCATGTCTTGAATGGTGTAATGGATAGCATACTGGTGAATAGAACCAGCAGTCCAGAGTTCAAATCCCGGTTTAAGCATTAATTTTTTTTTTCAAAATACACTAAATTTGTTCAACCTTTAAAGAACAAATGTCACATATGTGATGGCAGGTACATGCCCTCTATGGCCAAAAGTCCGATAAATCTTACACACTCCAGCTGCAACTTTGTGTGGGTATGACAGATTTAGTCATTTCTTAGATGTAATTATTTACATCCAAAGTTGATATATCTTATATTATTTTTGGTCTGGACATCTTACCTCAATATTAATGTTGATTTGTTCTTGGACATGTTTCAAAACAATTCTGTTTTATCGTCAGCTTTCCCAGCCTGGAATTGTTTTGAAACATGTCCAAGAACAAATCAACATTAATATTGAGGTAAGATGTCCAGACCAAAAATAATATAATTAAAATAACCTCAAAATATAACTTCCTAAAAATTAAATATTGATATATCTTGTTTTCTTTTCACAAGTGGAGGAGGTTATTTCTTTCAAAACAACATACCATGTAAATTTGATGACCAGTTTCTTTGAAGCTAAAGTTACCAGTTAGCAAGTAACTGTACTCAATTGTACTCGTACAGTTCGTGACATGGTTTAACGGCCTCATTTCCTGGAACTGTCAAAAAATCTTCGGTTTCAACCACCCTCCTGAGTATCTCTTAACGAAAGCCAACCCCTTTTCAACCCTCATTGGAGGGAAAGAGACAGAGATATTCTGAAGTTGTCAAATCAACTAACCAATCTTTTTACAGGTATGTGCATGTTAATATAGCATAGAATGGTTTATTTTTAAAATCCTATTTTTAAAGAACAATGTGGATGTGGCAACATTGGAAAGTGGAACCATTGTAAGAATTTGCTTAGGTTTCTTAGGGGGTGAGAGAAGGTCGTTAAAGCATGGCCTACACTAAAATATTTTGTAAACATTAGTGGTGGATTTTTAATTTATTCCCTATGATATTTTAACCCATCAGCGTGGAGGTACAGGTTGAATTCTTCACCAGATGCAGAGCGACGTGACGTGTACGCTAGCTGCACGCACTGCTTTAAACTGTTATTATGATCTTTGAGTTTACATTAACTATTTCCCGTTTATATAACTTTTATGTAGAGACTTCATATTTTATATTAGTGCATATATTAATTGATGACGGCCCTGATTAACAAGTTAAAATAATTTTATATTTGCATTTATTCTTGCAGCCTCTGACATTTTTCTTATATTTATAACTTCATAAAAGATTTCTTAGAAAAATAAATTCACCTTTTTTTTGTATTAGCTTGTCTTTCAAATTGAATCTATTTTCAAATCATCTCTTCATTTTTAATAATATTGTCGCAAAATTCAGTACATATAAAAGCCCAACAAAGTTATTTCCGATTTACACTATAGTACAGTACCATAACAGTAAATTTCAGATATATATATATATATATATATATATATATATATTTCAATTGACGATACCCTTACATTATAGAAAGGTAGTTAGTCTACTATTCACTCAGCATCTAAAAGGTAAAGTGGTCCCACTACAGGCCTTAGGAGCTCCTTGGGATATTAGGAGGTTAAGACTCCCACTTTCACTTTTTCTAGACTATCGGTACTTGATGTAAGCGGGGCACTTATCTCTGCCTGACGGCCCATAACAAGCATCTGGTACTCATTTCAGTTGGAGACTGAGTCAACCCCAGGGTCACAGTGCTGCCTGAAGGTTTGGTTCAGTTTAAAAATCCTGACCCACTGCGGGACTTGAACCCTCAATCTTCCGGCTTGTAGCATGTTGATCTTTCAAGTCCACACCTCTGGTGAAGCTATTATAGTCATATATCATCAACTGGTTTCACCTTGGAAATCAGAAGAAAGACAGATTGAAATTTAGAGTTGATGAAGGTCTTTTAGCATAACAAGTCTCATGTGTAGAAAGACAATTTTTTGAAGGTACCCGACCTAAAATAATGTTTCCAAAGTATTAGAAAGACACATTTGGAGAAGGCTGTCCCCCACCTACAAGAAAGAAGGTCAACCCATAAAAGCAATGTGTTTGTAATAAACATGAACAAAGTAAGCACAAGGGGAAAAAAATACACTAATTTGGTGCCACAGTGTCAAACTGCTGGTTTATGCTTTGAAGATTTATCACACCAATTTCTGAAGTTAATTCTGTTTTTTTTTTTGAGACCCTTTTCTTTGTGTAAATATTTCATTGTGTTGTTAGGTAGAGCGGGTTCTCTGAATTCTTCAAAGAATTCCTAGAGCAATTCACTGTGCTATTTATGTGTGAAACTTACAAATAGGACCTATCTCAACTGTGGCACAACAATCATAAATAAGTTACTCATGCAGAGATGTTACGTGAAAACTGTAATAAATTTAATTAATTAAATATTATATAAGAACAGTTAAGTCTCGTAGACTGCGATGGGCAGGACATGTTGCACGTATGGGGAATGAAAGACGTGCATGGAAGCTTCTTGTAGGAAAGCCAGAGGAAAACGCCCAGTTGGTAGACCAAGAATGAGGTGGGAGAACAACATTAACTATGATTTGAGGGAAGTAGATTATACAGGGAATGATTGGAAAGCATTAGCTCAGGATAGGGATGTATGGAGAGCTTATGTCCGCGCGGCCATGAACCTACGGGTTCGATAGTGCCAGTGAGTAAGTAAGAGAGTAAGTAATTAAATATTATATTAAGGGTTCACCATAAACGAATTACAAAAACATTTAAATCACTCAAGATATTTCCATTTAAATGCATTATTGGAATACTGGTACTGAATGGCTGGATTTAAATCCCCATAAACACTCCTCCCGCAACAGGGTATCACCGGCCATTTAACTCCACCCGCTCTGAAGGGTTAATCAATATGCATGAAAATATAAATTAATTTTATCATACATCTTAATCTAACATGCACAAGAATGGTTTGGTTAAAGAATAAAGATATAAGAACAGATTAAATATATATCCATTAAATGATAAAATCAAAGAATATAGAGAAAAATGGTTTAGACATGTAGAAAGAATGAACGTAACAAGATTACCAAAAGCAGCATTTAACTACAAGCCAAGAGGTTCAAGAATATAGGAAGGCCAGTGAAAAGGTGGACAGAACAACTGTGAGGCAGAACATGCGTTTTGCTTAGCCTGTGAAGTGAAGAATAAGAAGAAGAAGAAGATCTTAATCTAACAGCTGTATAATTATGAAAATTTGTAAGAACAAACAGTGATATAATGTTCCCATATTTAACTATGAATAATATCATAGCTGCAACTTGATTTTTATTTTTATTTCTATTACATCTAGAACAATAATAGTAATTTTTTATTCAAAACTGAGCAAAGAAAAAGTGTTGAAGGCATTTAAATTGCGGTGACTGGATCGTAATGAATGAGCATTTAAAGGTTATTTTAAAATGTTTTTATTATTAATTTCATACATCTCAATGATGGATGAATCAAATTTGAAGAGAAAATTTATACGCTCAGACCAGGACTTGAACCCGGGACCCTTGGTTTTCTAGTCCAAGTGCTCTACCATCTGAGCTACCTGAGCAAGTACCGATCTAAACGCAAATTTTTCTCTACATACGTTGTATAAAGGTTAATGGCACAAAGGAGATGATATAAGAGAAAAACTCAATTTATATTAATTTAACCCATTACTGCCAACTAATGATATATTTAACACTTATGACATTTTTTTTAAATTTAATTTTAACCCTTTCTTTGCCAGTGTTTCTTAGAAGCAAAATAACTTTAATTTGAAGTTATTTTTTAAGAGCCATGTATTAACTGTTTGCTACCAGTGTTGGTTGAAAAAAGTGTGTCTTAACTAAATTATAACTTCAAATATTATAAAATAAAATTCCATATTTCACAACTTATAATAAAAATGTACTCAATATTTTTTTTTTCACAATTTCAAAATTTGGTAATGAAAGGGACCCTGAGTTGATTCAGAATATAGTTTTTGGGACTCGTATTCTGGAGATCATGGGATAAAATCCTGGTGCCATCCAACCTAACTGAGGTTCTCCTGGTTTCCTCAGTCCTCAAACCAAATGCTGAGCTGAAATTTCATTATCAAGAATCATTTCATAAAATCTTTAAAACTAAATTACTGAAGTATTTCAATGAGACACTTTGCAAGTGGTAGAAACACACAGCCTACAAGGTTCAATCAATGATTGTGGAGTGTTCCAGAAATTAACTAGGCTTTTTCTAGGGTCGGGCTGAACTTTATGATTTTAGCCGGTGATAGATAAGGAACTATTTAAGGTAATTAGTGATAAAACTAATTTTAGGCGACGTGATAGAAAGATTTTATTAATTTTCTTTTCTCTCTATAGTAGGATATACACTTTGCTCTTAAAACCTAGCTCAGAAACTGCCAAACCCATGACTAAGTTTTAGTAATGCTTATCACGAATCTTTCTTTTGTACATTCTCCTAATGGGAACGCTCACTCCATGCACTTTGACTATCGAGGAACACTTGTCCCTCTTGCTTTGTACTTTGGATGGGAGCACTTGCTCTTGACTATAGGGGAGCACTCGCCCCACTTACTTAGATTTTTTAACTTCATAACATTTTATATTAAATATTTAAGAAAGTTGTGGATTTGGCTTATTTTTCCGTCGTCATTACAATTTTTATACAAAATTTTGATTGGATAAAATAAATCTTTTGACACACCTCTATAGGCTACATGTGCAAGTCGATATAGGCCCACTAAATTTAGGGCATGGCCTTTTACATAACTATTTTCCTTATGTCTATGGGCAACATGTTCAGTACTTGAGGTCAATAATCTTTCTAGCTGCCCGCTATGTTTTTTGGAGGTCACATTTTTTTTTCTTTTGAAATCTCTTAAAAGCAATAAACTATTCTTTGCATCTCTCCTAACTGTATCGATGTTCTCCTTCTGAGTTTTAACCTTGAGGATTTGCATAAAGCCTAAGACCGTAATATAACTGTCTTTAATACCTACCAACTTCCAAAATACGTAACACATGACCAGACAATAAATTTAACAGATATTCATATTTCTTCAAGCCCTAACCGTTATTCATACAATCTTCAAACACCCTCAAATAACTTAAAATGCTGCTGTCGGCAATGACTTGTTTACTAGAAAATATTTCCATATTTTTTTTTTTACAATCAAAAGAGCCCTCCAATTGTACTGGTACAAGAGGTGATATAACCTTAAATGTAATAATAGTAGTAGCCTATTATCCAGGATCCTGGACGCTCTCCTTTCTCCTTCTTGTTTCTCATACTATTATAGTAAATGTAAATAAAAATTAAATAAAATATATGATACATTACAAATGTTTTATCAGTTATCATGCAGAATATGAAAAATATGATTCACAAAAAATATATATATGGTACCAAAAAATTTTAAGAAATATAAAACAGTACCTGAGATCTCAGTCATCTTCTATAATCAGCAGTGAAGTTTTGTTGGAGGCCTTTCGAAAACTTTACTTTCATCTTCTGCTTCCAGTTTGGTACTGAATTTTAAAAATCTTGACCAAAAAAAGATAAAATATAAAAATTAATTTCATAGTAATTAGCAATATCAATAGTAATAAAGTACATGGTAAAATTTTGTTGAGGTATTAGTTACTATATAAAATTGTAGAATTAGGTACCTTATAAGTTTGATCTCTTCAACTAATGAAGCATTGAGGCCTTCCAGGACCAGTCCTATCCTCAGCAGAAGGTTGCTCTGCTATCAGTACAACATAATTATAAAAAATGAAAGTTAATTTTTTTCTGGGTTTAATGGTTAATCATCTGTTTTATATTTCAGGTGCTCGATGGAAAGCCATGTCAAATGCAGAAAAGCAGCCATTCTACGAGGAACAATCCCGACTATCGAAGTTGCATATGGAAAAACATCCAGATTATAGGTATCGACCAAGACCTAAACGAACTTGCATTGTAGATGGGAAGAAGATGAGGATATCAGAGTACAAGTCACTAATGCGACAACGACGGCAGGAGATGAGGCAGTTGTGGTGTAGGGAAGGTGGTCCTGACATGAGTTTTTTGCCGCCAGATATGTCTTCTCCAGGAACATCTGGTTCAGGGAGACCTTCTTCCCCATCCACAAACGGAGCAGGTCCAAGCTCCTCAGAACATTCAACAAGTGGTAGTGGTCCATTCTACTATCCTCCCGATAGTCTCTCTCTCCCTCTGATGTTCTCAACTTTTCCCCCGATACATCCATCTCGGTAGCATTTGACGGGAGTCCTGGTGGCAGGCATCAAGAGGAGGACTGAGTTCCGGCAAGATTTGAACAATCATGGCTGTGCCGGCTGCCTCTATCACCTCCCTGGTAGAGCGTAGCAAATCAATAATAGCAAGCATTGTCATAGAATAGCAAGATATGGGAAAAAATTGTGTTTTGTGTATAATTCCTGGTGTGTTACAAGAAGAAATGTTTGCCATTCCAACACATAACAAGATCTTCATATTGAAGACTTTATCAACCAAGATAACGATATTTCTTAAACAATTCAATTGTAAGTAAATGTTGTATTGACGAATGGTAGAGAGCAGTATTTCCTAATTATTATTTTCCAAGCAAGAAGTCTATTAAATAAAATATAACATTACAATCACTGTTGATAATTTTATAATGATGTGGTACTAAATACCACTTAATGGAATATAAATATGAATTGAAAACTTTACACCTCACTTCATAAAATATGCTTTGTCATCTGACACATTTAGAAAGTCTTACTTTCATCCTCATATATATTCCAATTGTTTCATTTGAGTCATTAACACTCATTTTTCCCTTGGCACTTTTCTCTTGATTTAACTTCAAATCTTGCTCACTAGGAACTTCAAAATTTGTGCTCCCAATGAGCAAGATTAGTCTTGAAATGTATTCAGCCTTCACCAAGTTGCAATAGAAAAGCAGATGATAACGGGTTAATTCAAACAGACATAAATACATCTTTCTTAAATAGAACCTCTAGTGTATTATTTTACATTGATGTCTCAAGAGAAAATTAATCATATTTAACTTTACTATTGATATAAATTACGGTGGTCAAGAGAGGGATGGAAATCGCTCCTGAGCACAGAAAACTTAGGTTCAACTCAGGTTGACACAGTTAAGCAAGCTACAATAAAAAATCATGAAAACTTAAGTAAAATTGATATAATTGATAATTGTCAAAAGTAAAGTATAAATAGCTGTTTTAGCAATAAATGAAACATGAACATAATAAATAATGTAAATAATCTGAACACTCGTCGGTTTTAAACAACAAGAATAGCACTTACATACATGATAGAATTTATAATCATCCCAAAATGAACAAACTTCTTAACAGCTCTCTTGATACAAAATAATTGAACAGTCCTAGGGAAGGGATCCTACTTATGATCCCCCCCGACGAACTTGCAGAAACGAAAGGTAGACTGCGACTGTTAACTGGGCTTGGCTTCTAGTCGGGGACATCAGTTATCACGCATTCCAGGTCACGCAGATGACGTCAGGAAGGGGAATTAGGAGAGGACAAAGTTTGGAAGGGATAGAGCACTAAATACATATTCGCCATCACAGAGTCTATTATGAACGTCCCAGCAGCAAAATTACATCACCACAGTATACATAAACTGAAGAAAAATAAATCTTTAGGAACAATGTTATCATAAATTTGTATATGATATATGTTCAAATAAGATTAGAAAACTGAATGAAGTTAACCATTTCTAGTAACTGTCAATTTGAACTGTTCATCTCAGTGTAAGTTGTACATGTCAACATAATAGACATTCACTAATGAAGGTTAGACTACAGCTAGTAAATATCAACCTTTCCTATTAAGGTTTAGATAATATGGAAAAAACTAAAGTGAAGGCTTTAGGAGACCTTGGGATAAAAGGTTAAACCACCCACTATTCTAGATAGTCGGAATTAAATGTCAGCTAGATTGTCAGCTCTGCATTATGCGGTCTTTATGTCCAGAACATGTATCTGGTTCATTTCTGTTAGAGGCTGAGTGAACTCCAGTGCCATGGTGCTGCCAGAAGGTTTAGAACAATTTAAAATCCAGACACTTCCAGACTTGAGCCTGCATCCCTTTTAACTTGTAACATATTGCCTTAATCAACTACATTACTTTGTACCCTATATATATATAAATATATATATACATATGTGTGTGTGTGTGTGTATGCATATCAGCCTAATATTAAAATTATATTTACAATCAGGTTTCATTAGTCGTTGTTATAATATATTGTTGTAAATGAGAGTTGTTAGATTTTCTTTGTATAAATTCTTTACAACAATGAACCTTAATTTTAAGAATGTATCATACAGTATGTTAAAATTCTCACTTTTTCCTTTCTGCTTCAAGTATAACAATTGATTTTGAGTAGAAAGTGACTGCTACAAATTACACATTTATGCACATTTGCTCTGTTTTGATTATGTACAGTACTCCTAATAGAGGTACAGCTGCATGAACATATTACTAAATTTAATGCAGTTGTTTGACATTGCTATATCTCATTAATTTTCAAATTTTACTTCAAATTCTATGTTATCATTAGTTTATATAATAGTGTGCATTCAAATTCTTAACGACTGAGGCATTGCCTTCTTGATTTGTTATGCTAGTAGTTGTTGTAAGTGGCGATAAATTGAGAAACATAATCCATCCCAAAAATCATTAATGGATCAAGGAATGTAATATCACAAGTTGGAACACTGAGGGTCTCATGCAAATACATTAGTCTCTACTCAAATTACTTCCAATCACTGGTGAACTGACTCACCGTGAGCAAGTGCAAAGATCGAATTAGCTACCCACTAACTGGTCATGCATGAAAGTCGTCATTTTCGTAACATTAGCAAGAAATTACCCAGAATTCTCAACGATAAAACTACTTCTGTTATTTTCGTCTGCTATAGAGGAACGCATTTACGCTTGCGTCCCGCAAATAATACCGTATACAACGATGTCTGCATCGTGCAATATTACGCCGATTCTCCTGTTCTTCCAGTTGAATTCTTTGGTAAACTCTATCAAATTCCTCTTCTCCGCATATACCGAAAACATGGTCGAAGTCTTCAATTTTCGACATCTTGGATAAAGCGGCAAGGTTTCAAACTACATCGGTTACCATCGGTTCCCTTCGGGATTCTCACGATAAGTTTCTATCTTAAGCTATGATCTTAAGTTACCTCGTCAGGTAGCTTACGAATTTCAACAATTATTATTGCATGAATAGATTTCTGAGTAAGCAAAATCATATTAGGATAAAACTTTCTCAGCCGAGAACACCTTTTACAGTCTAATGCCTTCAAAGATTTGACCCTGAAAGTTATTGAATATATAAAAAGATAAATTGTAAAAAAGCCTCCTCAAAATTGGGGGGTCATCTTATATTGGAGAAATAAACATACTTTATAATGTATACCAACTAACTAGTATGCAGTAAGTAAAGTATTCTCACTACAGGCCTCAGGAGGCCCTTGGGGTAGTGGGGGTTAAGGCTCCCACTTTTCTTGAACAATCGACACTTGATGTCAGCCAGGTTGTCAGCCCTGCATGAACGGCTACCTTTATTCGCAGAACAAGCATCTGGTACTCATTTCCATTAGAGACTGAATCTACCCCAGGGCCATAGTGCCGCCAGAAGGTTTGGGTCAGTTTAAAAATCCTGACCTCACTGGGACTTGAACCCTTGACCCTCAGCTTGTAGTGCAGTGCCTTAACCACGGCGTACCCTAGTATGCAGTAGAAGATAACTTTCTCTTTGAAATTGTAAAAGTGGACACACCTTTTTAGGGAATTCTGAAGAAATATAACTACAGAGTTTGTGCTCATGAATAAATTTCCTATTTAGTAAAAACCAAAAATTACCATTACAAAATTTTATATATATATATATATATATATATATAATGTGTGTGTGTGTGTGTCTTTTTATGCTCTAGTGGCTGAAATTTTTGTTTTTTCCAGAACCAAATTTGATATATAACAATTAAGAAAAGTAAGATCGAGTTTGTTAACCAACAAAATCTGATTATTATTATTATTATTATTATTATTATTATTATTATTATTATTATTACTATTATTATTAGTGGGGGTTCACCTGAAACAAAAATAAAAAAATGATCTAGCAACCACAATTTTCAATTTTTTACAATGGAATTTGGTAAAAGAAAGAGGATAAAAAATATATTCTCCAAAATCAGACTATTAGGAGTGAGTGTTTACCTGAAAGTCTTGTGGCATCCATGTGTGGTTTTTTTGCAACATAAATGGATACATTTGGTTTAATTAACAAAAGGAAGACATATTGTATAAGCCACTGATTAAAATTATTGGTTCTTAAAAATTTAACTTTCTGAGGAATTAATTTAGTTTATGCAGTTCCTAGATGATGGACTTTTTATCCACAATGTTATAATGTAAATTTTGTTTATAGACTTCTTGCTTCTGTGACTTATTGTTGAAAATTATATGATTTTAAACCAGGTTAGAGAGAAAAATATTTAAAATGCTTCTAAATCAGAGTAGAATCTTTCAACAGTGAATGGTTTCTAAAACTGCCTTAGTAACTGATTTTCATTTCTGTATTCCATTCACTGCACATTAAGTGGAACTTTCTATCAGTATATATTGTAATTGTTCTGCTACCTGAAATAGATGCATTTTGCCTCCTAACTATGTAGGCCTATTTATTCAAAACATTTCCATTGTGACATATGTTAAACCACTGAAAGGATTAAAAAAAACAGTTTCTAACAAAAATATGTTTATAAATTGTAGAAGAGTGCAACTCTGTGCTGTAAGAAACTAAATACAACCATGATAAGTTCTGCGTGTCTGTTCACCTATGTACAGCATTACCTTCTGCAGAAGAAAAGATAAGAGACTTAAATCTTCTGCAAGAAACTCCATGTATAGTATGTGTTTATTAGGTTGTGATAAAAAATAAATTCATTGTGCCATGATATTTCATGGTGTGAAATTAAAAAAAAAAATTATAATTTGTAACAAATTTCCACCAAGAAAATGCAAATTTTGTTCCTTCTTCTGTTAAATTACTTATCAAAGACTTCTTAAATATAACAAACTTTGAATGTTCTTAAGTTATTTAAAATTATCGAAACATCATTAATGGCAGCCTGCAAGTTTACAGCTGACATCAGCACTTTTTTTGCTTGTCAGCAATGCCATAAATATATATCAGCATTTTTTAGAAATAACATGTGAGGAGATTATTTTCAAAATTTTTTTGTCCTTTTTTCTTAAATTTGTGGAAAGTGAAATAAATGTATTACTTTGCTTCGAACAAGAGCCAGTTTGATTACAATAACCATTTTTAACTTCACGTTTATAGTGATTTAAAGGATTTTCTGAAGCCAAATAGTGACATTTCTACATAGAATAATCTAAGAAGAATGTAGAAACTCAAAAAGTCAGTTGGACAAGTGACATTTTCAAAAAGAGCTCCTCATATATCAGTCTCTTTTATATTAACGCAATACCTTCTTTCCTAAAGTTTTTCTTGCTAAGTCTTTGTTTCAAAAACATAGGATACTATTGTCTCCATATGTCCAGTTGAAGTTTAGCAGTTTGAAACATTCTATACATTGAAATAAACTAGAATCTAAAAGTATATATATATATATATAAATTGTCAGGGTTATACAAATATTGTATTAACTTTGCACCACAGCATTGCAACAGAGGAAAGAGTACTGCATTCAGTCTTATCCAACAAAATAAAACACAATTCCATTCCAGCATGAAAATGTACAGAACACTCTCTTCTCTTATATGTTGCAAGATTAATTATGAGGATAACGGTTATGAACTGAAATTTGACGAGAAAGTTAAGTGCATCACTGACAAATATAATAAATGTAAATCTCATTACTTTAAAATACTGTAAATTAAGTTCAAAATTAAATCTAACTTGTCCTTTATTAGCTTCTGTAGATACCGATATCAGCTTTTCCTAGATTTGAAAATTGGCAGGATTGTAAATGAGTATCACGTTCCTCACCCAATTAAGACGTCAGTAAACATAACCTACATTTTTTTTTTAATTTGTATAAAAGAGCCTTTTATTATTTTTACTTCCTTTCTGAATATATGAGAGGTTAACATGAAGCATTGAGAGAAATAATTACCCAATTCACAAAAATATACAAATAAAGATTATACTACAAAAATATTTCAAATCACAATGTAATAATGAATTTGTGACTCATCCCAAATTAAAATTTCTACATGGGTTTGAATATTTGATAAAACTTCAAATTTTATTTCCCATTGATTACAGATGGTTGAGAACACAAATAGATCAAGTCCAGTATGTCATGAATAAAGTTATTAATACATAATAATTAATTCTAGGAAGAATTTAAAAACTCTATTTTCAATTACATTTTATATTTATTTATTCTTAGATTATGATCACGGTGAAAGTTTTTGTTGTTTTCCAATGGCTTTCAGTTGGGATCCTTTAACCAATTTTGCTTCTGCCTGCCAGTAAAGTCCACTTAGATTATTAGATTTTGAAGGTTTTGCACAGTGTAGCATATGTTCCTGATCAATTCTTGAATTTAGTTGACAGCATAAGGTGGATTTATCCATCATTGAGATGTATGAAATGAATAATAGAAACATCATAAGATGTATTCTTCACTTTTGGTTACTTTCATCTTGTGTAGGTGTGCAGCAAGGCAGTCATGGGCCTGTGTTCAGTCTAATTGTGGCAACAGCTTCTTTTCTTGGTTTTTGGCAGTTGTTCTTCCAAGTTTTTCCAATTCCCAACTTTTACTATTTTTGCCAGATGAGTGTAATGATGTATAGATTCAATTTCACTTTTATTTTTAATTAATCTTGATGCTGTTAGATAGCTTTTGGTTTGTACGATGCAGTTTAATTCCTTTCTTTGCCAGGTATTTGCCATGTCATTTCCAAGTAAGCCCACATTTGAAGGTATCCATTGCACACAGATTTCTTTTTGTAAGTGTTCTAATGCTTTTATTAATTTTCTTGTTTGGATATTGATTTAGATGGTAGATTGTAGTTTGAGGTTATTGCCTGTATTGCTGATTTTGACTCTACTAGGAGAAGAGCTTTTTCAACTCTAATTGGCATGGAATTGTCATGATGATTCTGCATTAAAAATGTTGAATAGTGACGAGTGCTCCAGTTCCAGCTTTTCTTGATTTATCATCAGGAACCCATCTGTGTAAATGTGTGGCCAATTGTTGGTGGATATCTTTCCTGAATGGTTGCTAGTGTCAATTGGTTAGTTCTTCAAGAATGCATTCATTTTTATTGAACTCATTCATTAGATTGATATTGAAATGAGTTAGAATTATTTAACATTTTTTTTTATGAAATAGGCCTAGCACAGTTTTTGTAGTTGTTCTATATGTGCTTTCAATCATCCATGTGTCATGAAGTTGAACAAATATTGTATTCAAAGCTCATATATCTTTAATCCGGATTTTTATGTAATAAAAGATAAGATTGCAATACAGATAATATATATTATTCAACGGGTGTGTGAAACCAAGATAAAAGATAGTCATAAGTCTAACTTCTCATTATACTATGTTGCAATCTTACGTTTTAGTACATAAAATCTGAACTCTAGTTATCTAGAAAAAATTAAAAATTATAGAGGCTCTTACATGAAAATAATGAAAATGTAATAATGAAATGTATATAGATTGCTTTTTAAGACTAGTTTCGATACATCCTCATATCATTATCAATTCCATTTAACTCTTTATTAATTAAAATAAACCTCATAGTGTCACTTCCTTTAAATATGAATGAAATTGTATTTATTTATTTATTCAGATTCCTAGAACCTTTACTCAATTTACTGGCCCTTTTAAAAACTATTTTTTATGAAATTCTGAAATAAAATTAAAGCAACAGCACTGATAATAATTTAAAAAAATTCTTTCCTTGAAATTGAAAAAATGAATGCAGAAAAAGAGTGGCTGTACCTGTAGGTTAATTGTAATCATGGCTGTTCTAAAAGCTGTCAATGCTCTAATAAACCAATAACAATGATGTAGATGATGATTAGCCTTTGGATTTTTAGACAAATAAATATGTAGCTCTCAAAAAGATTTGTAGATCTTTGAATTCTTTGATAGTAAACATCTTAACCTGTAACATAAATAACTATTTCTTCATTCATACAGAACTAAAATTTTCATTATCTGTTCTTTCTATCAAAGCACTACAGCACTCCTACTGGTTAGACCTCTTTTAGGTTATTGGTAGCTAGAATGTACTATGAATTATATACTTCATATAACTAACTCCATGCACGACAGACCTAGAAGACCCTTGACCCACCAGCACACATCCACGTTTGTTAATCATGGAGGCAGTCAGTATAGGAGCATGCTGTTGTAGTTGGTTTTCTCAACCTGAAACCACTATTTATTGTAGCTACTCAAATTCCTCATGGTACTGGAATGAGCAATGGTCCCATATTGGCTGAAATTCCATGAGAAAAATCTGTGCATTTCCCATAGTCCAGCACCAAGGCTCAAAATTCATAGTGGAAATATGATGTCACAAATTACTGGACAAACTAAGAGGATAGATAGATAGACAGATATGATTTGTTAAAAGTTTTTAATTGGAAGAATTTTGATTACAGTCAAAATGGTATTTAATACCTCTTTTGGTATTTTCCACTTGTAACTATCAAAATTAATGTTTTCATTTTTTCCAGATCAATAAAAAATGCTATTTTCCAAGTTTTTGCCCCTCTTACATATTTTACAATATTTTTCGTGGTACAATAGTCTATAATTATTGAATTTCTCCTTGGATATGAGATATCTAATACAACTCATTAAACCTTTAAGGGGAAAAAATTATTTCGGCCCTAGATCCAAAAAAAAAAAAAGTTATTTATTTACTTAAACCTAATCTAACAAAAATTATTCATTAAAATAAAATTTTGTTTGACTGATGTTGAGAAGGTTTGGTTCCATTATTCATGAAATACTCATATTAGATGTAAAAAATCTCCATATAATGTTTTCTTACATTTTTCTTATCAATGTGCTCAGAATAGAATATATGCCCCGTTACAAAATAAAAGGATCATTTTTAGGACCCAGATAATGAAAATAATTGTTTGGAGAATATGATCAAATAAAGAATTTTGAAAAGAAAAATTAAGGCTGGTACTGGGATTTGAACCATATGAGTATGCTGTCAAGAATGAGAGGTCCAGGGTTCAAGTCCTGGTTCAAGTGTTAATTGTTCTTTTCAAAATAATAATGTCTAGTAATGGAAAATGTTAAATTAAAAATCACATCAAATATCCATCGTTGAGATGTATGAAATGAATAATAAAAAAATATCAAATGAAGTTGAAGAAATGTACTGTAAACCAAATATTATAACAAAAATTAAAAACAAGAATATGGTTGGGACATATGGTCAGAATGGAGGATAATAGAAGTTAGAAAGCTTTTCAGTAGCAAACCGATGGTAAAAGGATCTTTTTTTACTCTTCAGGAGTTAACTTTTCTCTTCATGTTTTCTCATAATGCAACTTTTAACATTTTATGTTTACATAGATGAGTAAACAGATAGCCTATACTTTAAGGGCCGCATGCAAATACATAGTCTCTGGTGAGCTGAGTTTTCCATGAGAACATGCAAAGTTCGAAGTAGCAAGTCGCTCACTGGTCATGCATGAAAGTCTTTTTTTTTGTAAAATTGGCAAGAAATTACCCAGAATTCTCTATGATAAAACCACTTCCGTTATTTTCGTCTGCTAGAGGAATGCATTTACGCTTGCGTCCCACAAATAAAACCATATACGACGGCGTCTGCATCGCACAATATTACGCTGATTCTCCTGTTCTTCCAGTTGAATTCTTAGGTAGACTCTATCAAATTCCTCTTCTCCACGTATACCGAAAACATGATCGAAGTCTTCAAGGTCCGACATCTTGGATAAAGCAACAAGGCAGGCAGCAAGGTTTCAAGTACATCGGTTACCATCGGTTCCCATCGGTTGCTCACAATTCGTTCTCTGCAAAGTCATCTCGCCAGGTAGCTTACGGAATTTTGGCAATTATTATCGCATGAACAGATTCTTGAGTACACAAAACATATTTGGATGCAACTTTCTCAGCAGAGTACATGTTGAGAATGACTTTTACAGTCTAATGTGTTCATAGATACGAGCCTAAATAGCACTGGTCTGCCTAAGGAATTTTGATCGATAATGATTATTTATTTAATAGCAGCCTCTCTGTTTTTTTTATTATTTCCTTTTAGCCTCGTTTGGCTGACTCCGAAGGCCTAAGAGATCTTTTCTTCTATATCTGTTTCCACATTTATCGTATTCTATAAAAGAATACTAAAACCTTCACAGGTAACTACAAGATATGATGAGGTAGAATACATTTACTAGTTTATGCATAAAAATAACAAAGAAAAACACCTAATATATTCAAATATTACACCTTATATTTTCAGAATAGGCTACATAGTAAGTAGGTATTGTATATGAATAACAATCTGATTAAAATTTTCTATAATTTGCAATAGATTTTATAAATATTTTGTAATGGATTTTAAGAATTTATAAGGAATTTATTGCTTTAGTTCTCTTTTTTTTTTTTAGAAGCGCCATATTTATCTGAATATAAAACAATCTCGAATTTAAGACAAATCCCCAATTTCGAAGATGCCTTTTAAAAATTATATTTCTTCTTATTTGGTCCACAATGATTTTTGAGATGAATTAGCATTTGTTAATTATTTTAAATTTGTTGCCACTTACAAATATTACCTTCGGAGACATCAAATTTTCTCCCCGCTGCATAGCTTCTCCTTCCCTAATTACCATCAACTTAAAATTAACATCATAATGTCTCTGTGAATCAATCAGAATCTGTGAACTCTTAGGGTCGTATGCAAATACATTAGGCTCTACTCAAATTACTTCCAATCACTGGTGAGCTGACTCACCGTGAGCAATTGCTGAGATCGAATTAACGTCATACATGAAAGTTGACGTTTTCGTAATATTGGCAACGAATTACCCAGAATTCTCAGCGATAAAACCACTTCTGTTATTTTCGTCTGCTATAGAGGAATGCATTTACACTTGCGTCCTGCAAATAATACCATATACAACGATGTCTGCATCGCGCAATATTATGCCGATTCTCCTGTTCTTCCAGTTGAATTCTTTGGTAGACTATCAAATTCCTCTTCTCCGCGTATACCGAAAACATGATCGAAGTCTTCAAGGTCCGACATCTTGGATAAAGCTGCAAAGGTTTCAAACTACATCGGTTACCATCAGTTCCCTTCGGGATTTTCACGATAAGTTTCTATCTTGAGCTATGATCTTAAGGTACTTCGTCAGGTAGCTTACAATTATTATCGCATGAATAGATTTCTGAGTAAGCAAAATGTATTTGGATAAAACTTTCTTAGCAGAGAATGCCTTTTACTGTCTAATGCGTTCAAATATTCAACCCTTAGTATTTTACCACATGTTTCAACATAATTAGAATTTTTAACTTTTAACATTCATTTTAATATCCATAAGAAAATTATCTGCCCAATTTTACTGCTGCAATTTAAATATTTTTAACATTACTTTCGAGATACTTTTTCCCAATGAGATTTTTTTCCACCTTTCCTATTGGCTATACATTATATTTGATTTTTGCCATGTGTTATTTGTGCACTACTGCATCTGCAATAATTTCCAAGCCACCAACTATGTAATATGCAGCAAAAAAACACTGACAAATCATTAATACAATCATGATTTTTGGATTTCATATTTCAGGGGAAAAAAATCATCTTATATTTGAGTAAATATGGTAATTGGTAAAAGTTGGGGGGTATAATTTTAAACCTGCATTCATGTGAGAAGTAAGCGATTTAGAAACTAGACTGTTATCAATTAACACATAAAAATAAATTTAATTGGTTATTTATGTCTTGCATCATATTTTGCTCTCTCACATGGGACATGTTTCAAAGCCACCATTCTCAGCCAATAAAGCAACTGTGTATTCTCTCCCTCTGGTGTAGGACAGATAAACTCACAAAAAATCTTCTCCCCAGTAATTAAAAAAATTAATTATCTTGCCTTTATTTTAATTTAATGTGTGCTAAAACTGATTATAGGATCAAAAAAAAAATTTTTTTCATGTCATTCTTTCTCTCATCCGGCCGGCTTATGATCCATTTTCTCAGTCTTTCAGTTAAATTTCTTCTTACTTAACAAAATGCAATAATTAAACTCTGGTATCTCTTTAGCATATCTGTGATGTTTAATCCGAATAATTTATACCTAAATTTCCATATTGCTGTCCTTTAGAATATCGGTATTTATAGAAAGTGTTTTCTGAAACCAAATCAAAGTTTTCTTATGGTCCATTTTTTTTTACACTCTTATTGGCTAAATCAATTTTGTGCATTCAAAACGAAATTAAGCACTTCCATCTCTTTAGAAATGTGAATACAAATCTTTAATTTATTGTCACTTTCATTCACAAGTAAACCGGAGAAGATGTGGCAAGATTAATCCCTGCTCCCCTAGCAGTGATAATTGTTGCATGATTGTGGATGGTATTTATAATAAAACCAAGTTTTGGAAACAAAAAATTATTGTAACATTTAAACTAGTTTTCAATTTCAGACCAAGTTTTGGAAATAGAAGAGTTGTTTACTATGTGAAAAGGTAGTTATTGATTTATATGAAGAAAATAAAAAGAGCTTTTCAATGAGGATTGGTCCATTCTATGAACTATGGAAGGTAGAAAAATAGATGGAAAATGTGATATACAAATCTGTCAACAAATTCCTGTCTAATAGTTAACTAATTTCTTAAGTGTTGCTTAATATTAAATTAATATGGCATTGAAACATCTGAAAATATATCTTTGAATCTTTTACTAATTTTTTTCCCCCGTTATAGCTATCATAAACAAACACATATTTCTTCTGGTGAGAAAAATATTTCAAAGTTCAATCATATAAGTATGACCATCTGATAGACACGAGTATGTAAGAGAGAATGTAGGTAGATGGAAATATGTGGAAAATATTCACAATATGCCAAATCTCTCTGTGTAAATGACTATGAAACTAGCATAAAGAGTTTTTTAAATTCCTTGTCTAAGGATGTAAATAAACACTGACAGTATATCAGAACAGAATGAGCGCACAGCTTACTGCATGCTGTGAATTGTAGTAGAAGATGGTTTGATGCCTGAAACCAAGCCTCATTGAAAAAAACCTTAAACTTAACTGAAGAGGTTACTTAAACTTGTATAATATAGTTTTTTATGAACTTTCAGCGCCAGCTTTAGATAGTTTCATTCGGATGCAATATTTTATTTTTAAGTTATTTTTTGGTGTATTATATTGTAGTTATTATTAATTATTATTATTATTAATATTATTATTATTTATATCATGTTAGCATAATCAAAATGTAGAATGTGTATCCATAAATGTGAAACTTGTCATTTTCATTATATGGTAATACAACGGGAAGGGGCATTATCAAAGAACGCCTATTTTTTTCCTTCACAAATGAGATCGCACTTCTATAATTTGTATTAATCAAAATCTCTGTGCAACATGAGCTCCGTACACTGAAATCTAAATTGATAGTTAAGTTTCATCGTCTTTAATTTTAATCTGTCATTTTCTCATCATTTAAATCATATTTATTAAGTTTTTTCTTTTTGGTTTTCAATCTACAATAGTGTACAAAAGTTATAAAATGAAGCAACCTAAGGGAAAGGTTCAACAGGATGCTCACTAGTTCAAGTCACCACACGTAAGGAAATCTTCTCATGGAATTTTGGCCAGTTAATGGGATTAGTGTGCACCCAGCATTATAGAGAATTTGGTAAATAATGACTCCAGTTGTGAAAACTAGTTATATGGCAGCTCCATATCCACCCTATACTAGCTAAATATTCATCCACATGTGTGGATGTGAGGCCAGTGCCAGGTGATACGAGTTGAGGTATTGAGTTTCACTCAGAGCAACAATCCTTGACAGTAAATAATTTTTAGCATTTCTGTGGAAATGGTATTTTAATTACGTGAACAAATTATATTAATTTTGTTGTTTCTAATGCCAAACTCCTGAGTTTTCTGACTTCCCAATATAACTGAACAATATTCATACAGTTAATCTTCCTGCAGATATATTCAGATGATCACTATTCCTGATGAATTCTTCATTATAAATCTTGTAGATGCAAATATATTCACTTTAAACATATGTTCTGCTAAACTTTCATGTCCTAAACATTGCTACAGATTTATTTTTATTTTTGTTTTTGAATAAGTCCTATTTATTTTGTATTCATTTCTCTGTAATTTATTTGCATTTTCCAAAAACATGTTAACTTTTATTTCTTAATATCCTTTTTGCAGTTTCAAAATTTAATATATTTATTTATTTATAGTTAAATATGGGAAATAACATTATGAGGTTCTTATTCGTAAAAAAATGACTCATTAATTTACATATTTTTATTTATTTATTTATATTTTGCCAGGATATCAGCTTTCTCACATCATATTATTTTATTATTCTCATGTTGAATGGTATCCAATCGTAGATTAAGTTGCAGTGGCAAGATTTGAGTGAGGGGTTCTTGACATCATATCTAAAAAAAATATACTTTTTTTCATCATTTTTGTTTGTCATTAATATAAAATATCAATGTTGCAAAGTATTTTAAATGGTCATATAATGATGATAATTAAATAATGTAATAGTCAAAATGCACTATTGTTGTTGTTCTCACTTAGATTCATATTTTTGAGTCCTTGCCCATTCACAGTTTAATACAAGCCCGTTGTCATAGTAACAACACACTTTTCAAGCATTCAATATTTCCAGTGCCTCTTTGTTAAAGTTCAGACTCAGTGAGCTTCATTCTTGGATCAGTCTGGAAATTCTTATTTTTTATGACTGCTGAAATGACAGTTCAAATATTAAAATGTTTATGTCCACAGCCTTCTTCATATTTTATACATTTATTGAAATTAATATGATGAAATAAAGTTCATTAAATGAAAAGAAAAAAAAATCAGTAAAATAGCCCTCTCAAGTTCAATCTCTGCCAGCAGTTATTTTTAGACCTAATACATTTGCAAAGTTGTACATCTCAATAGCAATGCTAAAGCTATATGTGTCTGCTGGGTGGTGCTAAATGAGCAACAATGTTAGGCAAATCTAATTCCTTTCAAATGCTATTAACATTTTTATCCAATTTATTTTACTTCAATTAAATTAATTTTTATATGAAAAAATATTCAAAATAAAATATTAAAAGTATATTTTACTAAATCATCATTATCATTTTCCTTTCATGTTATAGTCCTGAAATGACTATTATAATGTACTCAAAAATTTCCACCATATCTTCCTGGCCATATTTCATTATTTGGTTGGTACAGTACTTTTAAAATTCCCTTAGGAGTTCTATAGATATAGGCCTATAGTCCACATGTTGATGCCTGTTCTTTTGATACAGATAGATATAATCTATTATTGGCACCATATTCAATTCATTGTTTCTTCTGTCATGCTACTTACTACAGCCTGCTGTTCAGTACATAAACTTCATTCCACTTTCATCACATTTTTGCAGGGTCCTAGGGTAGAGAACTGGTCTTGCAATATCTTATAAATATGGGTGCAAGTATGTTTTTTTCTTCTTTTCATTATTCATCATTCTACTGATTTTTGCTAAATATATAATAAATTAAAATAAATATGCACATAATATTTTTATAAAAGTAACATTATCATACACCTTCATCTAAATGTGCAAAAGAAGTTATGAACTCTTTGAATTGATATGACAAGTAAAACATTTTAATTTCCTTTGGAATTCTTGGTAATAAGTTTCAATATTCTAAAACCAGAAATTTATAATAAAAAAAATGTGGTAAAACTGCCCACCAATCTAGACAAAGAAGATGTTAACCCTAGATCATATTTATGACAAATTGTTGTTAACTTTTGTACACTTGTGTGTTGCAAAATAAATATTTGATGAGATTATGAATCCAGTAAAGTTTGCACCAGTTCATAAATATTTTTATTAGGTATCCTTTGATATCCTACAAAAATGTGATTCTTTTGGGGAAAGGATTCAGATGGCCAGTAATATAATAAACAAAATTGCACAGATCATCAGCTGAATATATATTTATTAAAATGTCTTTGCAGACTAACACTCACATGAAATTATTGAAATTCAATTTTTCAGCCTCCATTTCTGAGCCATTTCTTGAGAAGTTAGCATGTGAAGACATTTTAATGAATCAATACCGGGAAAGTTTTAAATCTTATATATTTATTATGACTGAAGAATATTTTATAGTACTGTCTCCAATGTCATGTGTATGTATACATAACCTCTTCCCATTTGTTAATATTAAATCTGATGTTAATCAGGTATTGTAAGTGTTAGTAGGAATGGTGCTAATGTACTTATTATTTTAATATTTTTTTGCAAGGTGTATTAGTCATTTTGATGGATGTTAGAGATTTTTAAATATTTTTTTTTGTCTGTGTAATTTATAATTGTATAAATGGGTAGTACTCCATGCTGGGTGGTGACTTATTAAGGCAGATCTTGATTAACAGGAACATTAGAACTGGTGAAATTATCAGCACTGGTACATTTTGGAATGGTACCTAAAATATGTGATACATGTACATATAATGTAAAACTTTGATGATAGATGCCATAGTTTGTTTCTGTTTGTTTGTTTTTTTGGATAATTTAATGGACTAAACATGACTGGATTTGTCAGTTGTTATGGCATTTCCTGGAATGTATGGGCTCATGTATGTGCCAAATAGAACATTTTTAACTCGAAAATAATGTACAAATTCCAAAGAAGTATCGTATGACTGTGAGCTTAAGTGAATATTAAGCTTCATAGAGAAAATAATAAATATAATGTAATAGAGCAAGAGAGATTCTGTTGAAATTATTAAGTGGTGTTGTAATGTAGATTCCCACATATATACAAATTAATGTTTGTAACTGGCTGCATGACACATGCCATTTTAAAGTCAGTCCCAACAGCTTGCCAACCCTAAGATGCCTAAAATTCTCAAATATTGCAAAAAAAGTGTGACCTAATTCTATTATGTGAATGAGTTCAACATGTGTTATTGTCTTTATGTAAAGTTCATAGGATAAATAAACAGAGATTTTGAAAAAGTGGCCACATCGTGTGGACTGCACATCAGTACATGAATATCTATTATTTAGTTATTACTTCAGCCTTTCCTACAATAATTCCAATTTCTTTAACCAATTTCCTTCTATTCTCAACTCTTATAAGCTCTTGAATCTGAATATCCATCTATCCATAGTAATTCTTCCCGAGGGCAGGTCTTTCACTGCAATCATAGCATTGTCATGTTATGCTTTGCAGCTTACTAGGGAATTATATGTATAGTAGCTTCTCGTTGCTTTCCACACCGGTGAAGGATGATGATGATAATTATAAGGATGATGGTGATGGCCGGATGATTTTTGGGGACCGTTGGGCCCTAAGCTTCCTGACATTTGTCTTACAGATGAGGAAAAACCTCACCCAGGAACCTGTCCCAACTGGATATCAAACCCGGGCCCGCTGTGTGACAAGGAGCATGCTACCTCGAGACCACAGTGGTGGACAATCTGAATATAATCAAAGGTATAAATAGTGCTTTAATATGGATTGCAATATTTTGTAAATCTCCTGACAAAGTATTTTGTATTAATGTTTATAAGTATGTATAGTAGTAGAAATGGTTTGAAACATGCACAGGATTTCTAAACACACCTAATGTCACACTTGCAAAATGATTACTACCATATAAAATCAATACCTGTTCAATGGATACTAATTGCAAGTCCATTATACTTTTTCTTTTTAAATAAAACTTTGAAGTTTCCGGGGAAAATGATTTGATTTTGAGGTTCTTCAGTCTACCAACAGAGGGGACAAGAAGTGACTCTTCAGGATGACAAAACAACAGTTGTGAAAATACTGATGATGGAACTGAAAAATCATATTTGAAGAGAAAAATTATACGCTCAGACTGGGGCTCAAACCCAGGACCTTTGACTCTCTGGGCCAATACTCTACCGACTGAGCTACCAGAGCAAGTTCCAATCTAAATGCAAATTTTTCTCTTATATGTATTGTTTAATTCCAACACACCAAATGCTATGAAACCTTTGTTTCTATCTTTGCAAATGGCGGTTTCACTAAGATGTATGAACTGAATAATAAAAACATTTGAACTGAAGAAGGTCCCCTAAAACTAGTCTAAGAAGATTATGAGGTGAGGTAATAATATTTTACTAACTAAATAATGCCTCATAGTGTTAATTCGTAAAAACATACATTATACTTCATTTGGTCCACCGCTGTGGTCTCGAGGTAGCGTGCTGCCTTGTCACGCAGCAGGCCTGGGTTCGATCCCCTATCGGGACAGTTTTTCTGGGTGAGGTTTTATCGGGGTTTTTCCTCACCTATAAGACAAATGTCAGGAAAACTTTAAGGCCCAAACGTCCCCGAAATCATATGGCCATCATCATCATATCATCATCCTTCACTGTTGTGGAAAGCAACGGGAAGCTACCACACCTCCAATTCCCTAGTGAAAGCTGCAAGCAGAGCATGTAAATGCTATGATTGCAGTGAAGGACCTGCCTTCGGGCAGAATTACTATGGATGGATACTTCATTTAATTCAATTAATGTACACTATTCAGAAGAAGTAGCTCCGATTTTTAGTTTCAGACAGGTTCTAAAAAGTAAATGGGAATATGATGACACTACATATGTAGAGTTCCAAAAGCCATTCGGCTCATTAAGAGGGAGAAGTTGTATAGAGCCCTGCTAGAATTTGGAATTTCTGAAAAGTTAAACTTCTTCAAATGTATATACAGCAAACTCCCAATTATCCATGTTAATTGGGACCGAGATATGCACGGAAAATCGAATAACATGATAATCCAACTAAGATATTCTAACAATAAACAACAATAAACATGCAATACACTATGATGATCTTGAAGAAGATTTTCGGGCTGTAGGCCATGGTCGTGAGGCTTGTAGTTCCCCGACGTTTCGCCAGAGACTGCGTCTGGTATCCTCAAGGGTTGTCTTGAGACTGGCAATTCTGTCCGCTGTCTGTCTTATTTATACGTTCACCGCGATGTGTTCGTAAGTTGTATCTGCCTTCTGATTGGTCAGTGTTAGGGACTTCCATTGCCCCAATGAGCTTGCTGTTTGATGGTCTAGTCGACTGTACGTTATATCTGTCTTCTGATTGGTCAGCGGTAGGGACTTCCATTGTTCCACTGAGATTGCTGTTTGATAGTCTATTCGACTGTGCTTGTAGAGGTTTACATTTTGCGTTTTTTAGAACCGGTATCCATACTTTGTTGACTTTTAATGATTCTTCTTTTCTGTTGAAACTGTTATTATGTTTGTATATTTCGATGGCTTCTCGTTGTAGACGGGTAAAATAGTGTAATACACTATTTATTACAGTACTGTAATTCGAAAATGGTTGTACTTAAAGCAAAATTTGTGTCTAGGAACAACAAATCCCTGTTGAAACCATGTTTTACGCCAAGAAATCCAATATTTTCCTCTGCTTCAATTTATCGTTTAAATTCTTTCTGATTAACTAACTCACTGGCACTATCGAACCCAGAGGTCCATGGCCACGCGGACATAAGCTCTCCATACATCCCTATCCTGAGCCAATATTTTTCAATCATCCCCTGTATAATCTACTTCCCTCAAAATATTTAATGTTATTTTCCCACCTCATTCTTGGCCTACCAACTGGGTGTTTTCACACTGGTTTTCCTGTAAGAATCTTACATGCACGTCTTTCATTTCCCATTCATGCCACATGTCCTGCCCATCGCAGTCTAATGGACTTAACTGTTCTCATTATATCTGGCTTCCTATAAAGACCATGTAGTTCACTGTTATGAAGTCTTCTCCATTCACCTGTCTGTTCATCTCTCTTTGGTCCAAAAATTTTCCTAAGAACTTTATTCTCAAATACTCGTAATCTCCTTTCCTCCCTTAAAGTAAGAGTCCATATTTCGGTTCGATATAATATAACTGGTAGAATAATAGTTTTCTATATTTTCAGTTTAACGTTTTTTGAAAGGAGTTGGGACGTCAAGAGTCTCTATAATGCATAATAGCACGTGTTTCCAGAATTGAGCCTATGTTTAATTTCCTTGTGCATCTCATTCCTATTTGTGATTATTGTCCCTAGGTATTTGAATTCTGCCACCTCCTCAAAATTTCCCTCATTTGTCATTAGCTATCTGTTTCCACGATATAATGTATTTCTATGTGTGACTATATATTTAGTTTTATTGATATTTACTTCCAATCCCAATTTCTTAGTGTTACTCAGTAGTGTATGCATGTTGGCCTTTGGTATCTGCTTGCTATCGCTCAATAGTACTACTTCATCAGCATAAACTAACAGCTTATTAATACCATTGAGTTGTAAGCCTTCCTCATTCTCTGAAGATTTAATGGCATACTCTAGTACAAAATTAAATACTAGAGGAGATAGTGCATCTCCTTGCTTTAACCCATTCTGGATTTCAAATGTATCCGAAAACTGTTGCCTACACGCACCCTACTCTTTGTGCCATTCTGAACTCCAGCAGGATACTGTATAACTTCTCCCACTTAATTGAATCATATGCCTTTTTTGAAGTCTACACATAGTTGATATACAGTACCATTATATTCCGATTTCTTTTCTAAAATCTGTCTTAAACTAAAAATGTGAACTGTTGTAGACCTGTTTCTTCTAAATCCACATTGATGATCTCCTAGAATGTCATCAATATAAGGAGTAAGTTGCTTACTAATATATTAGTTAAAATTTTGTATGAAGTTAAAAGTAATGAGATGTCCCTGTAGTTGTTACAGTCAGTTTTATCTTCTTTCATCTGGAGAGCTTCTTTATTCCAAATCATATTAAGCAACTGGTGTATCTTGTCCATCAATTTTTCTCCTCCTGATTTTATCAGTTCTGCTGGGATCTCATCTGAACCCGATGCTTTATACAGCTTCAATGTTTCTATTGCCACTTCAACCTCTAATACACTTAATTCTGTGATTAGCATTTCTGCTGTCTGTAAATTATCCTCTTCAATACCTGTTCTGTATGTACATTTAATAGCCGATTAAAGCAACTTTTCCATCTATTTAATATACTCCAGGAATCTGCAATCATATCCCCATTTTTTCGAATTATGTTTGTTCTAGCCTGAAACCCTTTCTTCTCTATCCTAATTCCCCAATATAATTCTCTAATGTTCCTATTTTTGGCATTCATTTCAAGATCATTAATCTTCTCTCTCAAATATTCCCTCTTTTTACTCTTTAGTAACCTCGTGGTTTCCCATCTGATACTACCCAATTGCTCTAAATTTACCTCATTTGACTCGTGTAACCATTTCATTATTTGCTACCTTTCTTTTCTTTACAATGTTGGCACATTCCTCATCAAACCATTTGCCTCTTTTTTAAATAACCAATACTTCCTGATGCTGACAATTTAATGGTATCTCTTATAGCCTCCCATTCTTTATTTATATCAGTTTCTTTGTTTGCCATATTGTCGCCTGAAGATTTCAGTACATCTAAAAGCAATTTTAATTTGGTGTTCTTGCCACATTTCATCATTTTTCAAGTTTTTTAAATCAAATTTTTCAGAATCATCTTTAGCGTTTGCTCCTCTCATAAGCGATAGCCATTGTCTGATTTTCACCCTGACCAGATGATGATCCGAATTGCAGTCTGTCCCTCTAACTGATCTAATATCATTGATGCTACTGTGCCAGCATTAGTCCACTAATACGTGATCTATCTGGTTTCTAGTTTTGCCATCTGGAGATATCCAGGTGTATTTATGAATATCCTTATGCTGAAATGTTGTGCTCTTAACAATGAGATTCTTTGATGTGGCAAAGGTGACCCCATTGTCATTACTATCTTTGTGAAGACTGAATTTGCCTATTGTTGGTTTGAATATATCTTCCCACCCCACTTTTGCATTAAAATCTCCTAAGACAATTTTCATATGATGTTGTGAAAGGCTATCAAATCTTCATAGAACTCATCCTTAATCTTGTCATCTTTATCTTCTGTGGGGGCATGTACATTTACAATTACAAAATCATGTTGTTTACCCTTTAGAATTATGTATGATATCCTATCATTGACAAACTTAATATCCCGGATAGCAGACAGGTTCGTCCTTCGGACAAAAAAACCCATTCCAAATTCAGGTCTTTCTGCACATCCTAGTATAATGCAAAGCTTCCTGATTCCTGACTACCTTCTCCTGGCCATCTAACTTCCGGTAAAATGACTATATCCAAGGGTGATTTATCTAATTCACATGTTAATACCTCTAGCGCCCCACTATTATATGAAGTCCTAACATTCCATGTTCCTAGGAACATGTCCCTATGTTTGAGCCTTTGGCATGGGTTTCCTGAAGTAGTCCCCACCCGGAGAACCGAATAGGGGACTATTTGACCTCTGGAAAATTTTACCCCAGTTGAATCCATGTCCGTATTTCTTGACAGTTGTATTTTTACTGTGAAAGATCATCACTCTTTCGACCAAGGTACTTATTTCATCTTGCTTATCACCTTCGACCAGTCCGGCATGGGTAACCCTATCGGCAGCAATGCTATCGCCATCATAGCTCTCGGGATCATTTAAGCATGCAAGCCACTCTACCATGACAAGGTAAAGATACCATGGAGGGAAACTCTTTCTGATTACCATTCTTATTTTCCTAACATTTAAGACATCTAGGCGTGTTTCCTGGTCGGAAGCTCTACTTAGAGTGAACGCTGCGGGTGTTGTATTGATACTAGTGGTGGGAGCAGGGTGAGCGGGCGTGGCTCTTGCTGATTGGCTAATGGTCGTCTCCTTGTTGTCCCTAGTGTTGATGCATTTATTTTCTAGTGTACGGTACCAGGCCTTAGACAGTTTAATACCTTCCTCTTTTCTGTTAATATTTTCCTTATGCTTGTGTATTAACAGAAAAGAGGAAGGTATTAAACTGTCTAAGGCCTGGTACCGTACACTAGAAAATAAATGCATCAACACTAGGGACAACAAGGAGACGACCATTAGCCAATCAGCAAGAGCCACGCCCGCTCACCCTGCTCCCACCACTAGTATCAATACAACACCCGCAGCGTTCACTCTAAGTAGAGCTTCCGACCAGGAAACACGCCTAGAAGCACTCGCCACTGAAGATGCCCTCCGCAGTTGAGGGCGAAACGTCTGGTATCAACACCAACTATGGACCACGGCCACAGAACCCGGAATCACTCAACATCATGATTACCGGCCGTGAAAGCCTGCATTCAACTATTTAAGACATCAATGTAATCAAATTCATTTTTGTCTCATGTATTCTAACAAGACGTCTATAGATTTTGATGATACTGTGTGGCTAATTTTGTTTTCAAAGATTGTTGCATTTTCGTCTCCTCTTCTCCTTCCCCTCCGCCCTAGCACTTTGTTGACAATAGCCGCGTCATTCAATGTTTCGAAGACAGGTTCACACAGGTCACTCAGCAACTACTCAGTCACATTTTCACAGCCAGCAACTTCTTTCAACAAGTGAACTATATGTGTAGTGTCACAGTTTTTGGAAGTAATACTGCAAAGTCTTCTTCATTCTTAGGTGGCATGAGTTTATTCCACGATCGTTCTTCTGTGGTTGGTTTCACTTTTTCCCATGCCCTACAAATTCCATAAATGGCATCTAACACATTTAAAGATTTCTAAAATGTGACATCAGTTCCCTCATGTGTTAGGCTTTGTACAAGGTCGGTGCGATAATGTTGTTTAACATTAGCAATTGCACCTTGGTCCATGGGTTAAATCAGAGATGTGACACATGGTGCAGATACTTCACAATAATCTGACCATCATCAGATATAAGCTCACTGAACTTGGGTAGCAGGGTGCATTGTCTTCTAGAAGTAGGACAACTTTAACAGGTAGCCCTTCCTTCTCAAAATATGCCGTGGGTACCGTTAGATGTATCAGGGGAGGGGGTTATGAGTGAAGTTATCTTTATTGTGAGAGTTTCTAAGCGCAGTTCACAGTAGCATGTTTAAAAGTAAAGACTTTTTTCATAATAATAAAAAATACAGTACAGAATTTATCTTCATTTTTAAAAATACAGTAGGAAGAGCCATGCCCAGGTAATCCGCAAACAGATAATACGTGCACGGATAATCGAGAGTTTGCTGTAAATGGCAAATGGATTAGGATGCAGGTAGACAAATAGTTTTCAGATATTTTTTTAAATTTTCAATGGATTTAAACAATGATATGCATTTTTTTAAATATATGTAGGAAATAACACTGTGAGGTTTATTTTAATTCTTAATGAGTTGGTTATTTTGACCCACTTAATATTTCTTGAATTTTATGCAGACCTGGTTTCATCACTTTTGCGCGACATTGTCGATGCTTCCAACTGTTATTTTGTGGTTGTCCATCCTGTAAGTTGATTTCTGCTCCCTCTGCTGGGTGACCGATGAACTTCCAAATCAAATTTTTCCTTTTTCTCCAGGAATTTCAAAATGCATGGTTTTCTTTTTATTCTTGCAGATGTATTATTCCCTAGTATTCCAATTGATAAGATGCTCACATTTTTTAGAATATGGTTAAATTCACTGATAATTAAAAACAGAAGTAATTGAAGCATATTTAATGTTAACTAAACTTAGTATTGACAATAATTTTTTCACTTTTAATGGTAAATTTTATAAACAGATTTCTGGATTGGCAATGGGAAATCCACTTTCACCATTTTTGGCCAATTTATTTATGGGTTATCTTGAGTCTCATATCATCTATGCTTATCCTTAGATTTTAAGGGTCATATCTATGAACGCATTGGACTGTAAAAGTCGTTACCTGCTAAGAAAGTTGTATCCAAAGACTTTGCGTACTCAAAAGTCTGTTCATGCGATAATAATTGTCAAAATTCCTAAGCTACCTGGCGAGGTGACTTTGCAGAGAACGAATCGTGAGCAACCCGATGGTAATCGATGTACTTTGAAACCTTGCTGCTTTATCCAAGATGTCGGACCTTGAAGACTTCGATCATGTTTTTGGTATATGCGGAGAAGAGGAATTTTATAGAGTCTACCAACGAATTCAACTGGAAGAACAGGAGAATCGGCATAATATCGCACGACGCAGACCTTGTCATATATGGTTTTATTTGTGGGACGCAAGCGTAAATGCATTCCTCTAGCAGATGAAAATAACGGAAGTGGTTTTATCGCTGAGAATTCTGGGTAATTTCTTGCCAATATTACGAAAAAAACTACTTTCATGCATGACCAGTCAGCGACTCGCTAATTCGAACTTCGTATGTGCTAACGGGAAACTCAGCTCACCAGAGACTAACGTATTTGCATGCAGCCCTAAGTGTAATAGATTCAAAATACATTCAAGATACATTAAGATTAATTAATCTTCATCACGAATCAGTGAAATTCATTATTGAAATATAAAAAGATAACAAAATCCCATTTTTGGATTTGTACTTAATGGAAAATGAACAACTACAAAGAATTGAATTTAATATTTATAGAAAAGATACTTATACTGACTGTGACTGTGACTGAGCCTATAACAAATACGGCTACCAGATTGTATATAATAGTGCTTACATGTCAACATTTGTAGCAATTGATTATACCACCAAAAAAAGAAACCACTGTTTGCACTTTCTTAAATGTATACGACATCAAAAATGATTAATATACAGATTGATGTGTTTCATTTTTTCTCCACTAGAGAGCATTCTTACAATATTGCGTTCCTTTGGCAATAAATAGTATGATCTGGTTGCAGTGATAAACAAAAGAAGCAGTAGAAGCGTACGTATCGTTTCTCATTTGTTTTCAAAACATCGCCGTTTACATTAAATATATAAATATTTTAAAATAACTATAGTTAAATAATGATTTGTGAGAAACAGCTTAATTTTATTCGTTAAATAGTCCTAACAAATGCCACTCTTGATTTCCAAATTCTCTAGATAAATTCACTCCTCACTTCGTGAGTCGTGAATTTATCGATAATTTGGAAATCACTCGTGGCATTACTTATGATAACTACATACAGTAAAATCTTCAGGTTTTAATTATGTTTCACATAAACTTGCAATTTTCAACAGTCTATTATACAGATTAATGAATATTTGACTAAATGAAGAGGATTTCGAGAATAAATATAATCATATTGTACACATAGCTAACTTATATGGTTTTGGCGAAGACGTATTAGAGAAATTCCATATGTGACTGACTGACATTTACAATACACTTTTGCAGCAAAATGGTTGCATAAATATTACAATTGGTTGAAATTAGGGGTTTTATCGACGTGATATGATAGAAGAATAGTGTGTGGTTAAGACTGTACTTAAATATACAACTTTTGAAGAAAAACAGTGCTATTTATTATCTATCAAAGTATGACTGACTGACATAAATGTCAACTCATCATGCAACTTAACATGTTCATCTGCATCATTCTCTGAAGTGTGATTCCTAATTCAATTTTCCAAAATACCGTTTGAGGACACATTTCAAGTTACATTCTCAATAAAAAACGAAACATAAGTCACAATTAAGACCAGAGTTATAACCTAATATGTGATGTGTGACTGACTGACTACATTCTGTGACTGACTGACATATCTGAATTTTATTAAGACTTTAATATTGTGGAGCTGCAAATATTATACAAATATTACAAAATAATATGAAATTATAATAGATAGTCCATCGCTGTGGTCTCGAGGTAGCGCGCTGCATTGTCACGCAGCGGGCCCGAGTTCGATCCCCAGTCGGGACAGTTTTCCTGGGTGAGGTTTTTATCGGGGTTTTTCCTCACCTGTAAGACAAATGTCAGGAAAACTTTAAGGCCCAAACGGTCCCCGAAACCATATGGCCATCATTATCCTTATCATCATCATCATCCTTCACCGGTGTGGAAAGCAATGGGAAGCTACCACATCTACTGTTCCCTAGTAAAGCTGCAAGCACAGCATGAAAATGCTATGATTGCAGTGAAAGACCTGCGCTCGGGCAGAATTACTATGGATGGATAATAGATAAAAAGCGATAATATGGAAATGAATATAGAACTTCACTCCTTTTATCATGTATAGGAAATGTACAATTTGATATGCTGTAAAAGATTAAATAAATAGTGTAATTTATTTAACTTGGTTACCATGTATCATTTTAAAGTTCACAAAATAAAGAAAATATTAACTTATTATCAACAAAAGGCCTTCTCTATAGTTAAATATGCCTAATATGAGTATAATTTTATTACATCCATATTAACTGATTAAAAATTGATTTGATGCTCTTAATAGATTGAACCACTGAAATAAATAAAAATGCCGATATGGAATTTGCATTGTTCATTCCAGAACACTAAAATTGACTTTCACACGTCTCAACTTTGAAGACAAAAAACAATTAATGAAAAAGTACAGTATGCAAATTATTAAAATTTTTATTTAAATGTGGAAAATTCTGTTATAATTCTTTCAAAGCAACTGATTACAAATTATATTGCTGACATGAGTTCTATTTTTTAAAACTAAACAATTGAAAGAAATCTCTTACAATGCGTGAAATCTTACTTTATGACTGACTGTTCTCAGCTGGCGCACATAGTACAGCATTGTCATACGTATTTTCACTCTGTTGGTTTTCAATAACGCTACACCCAATAATAATTTTCTTTTACACTACCGATTATACAAACTTAATCACATATACTCCACGCCAATTGCATTTTTTATACAAGTAACTTCATATGATTTAAAACTGTTGCAATCAACACAATAATGGAACTGTGGCAACATCGCACTGTGGATCCCTGATAATACGACACACATGGCATGTCAAAGGTCAAACTAATGCGAGAACCTTTCAAGTTCAAGGACTCCCACACACACATTTTCTAACACATAAGAACCGCGCACTTGTTTTTAATTCCAGTACACAATACTCTAGTGATTCACTTAATGACATACATATTGAAGAATCGCATAATGAGAAATTATTTAAATGCCATTAATAAAAATATAATTTTCTTTCACACACGAAACTTGTGAATATTCTATAACATAAGGCTTCTGCACTTTCACATGGTGAACTCCATGAGTTGCCGGAATAGCTGCAAGATGTTGAAATAGCTTTTTTAAAAATTTGTGTAGCAAGCAATTGAGTGCACCGTGTGTAACACCGTGTAACATAAAAAAGTCAGTCACGGGATTCTAGCGGGAAACGTAATTACTTTACAAGACAATGTCGTTAATACTTTTTTGTTAGTTATGCACCGATAATATAGAATCCCAAAGGAAATTTGAATCCATTAATTATCGTATTGTATACAATAATTTTTGTATGTTTTATGTGACTGACTGTAACTTACCCTTAATAATAATAGAGCGCTTTTTAATTATCTAGAATATTATAATACAATTGTTAGCATTACATTTACGATCAGAAAGGACCAAAATATGGTATAGCAAAAGAGTCAGTGAAACAAAACAAACTTATACAGTGAAATCGTAAAACAAAATTTTGTTTAATTTTGCATGTGTTTTTAGGTTTCAGAATATGTGATGTTCTACTATTAATTTTAGAATCAAAATAATCCGTATTTTAAACATTCTTCTTCTTCTTCTTCCTTCCAAGTATTAGGCCAAGGCCTGTTACGATCCTATAGAAAATTTTCCTTATGGGAAATTCTCGTATAAGACTTGAAAGCATAATAATAGTCCCTTCGATTGGTTGCTGGCCAAAGGAAGGCAAGACCAGTGATGGGGCTGCCATCTTATAGCCTCTGGTCAGGCTTAACTTCTTGAATCAGAAAATTTAATCTGCAAAAAAAGTACATCTCATCGAAAAAATTACTCCTGTGCCAATTTCAAAATTTTCACATTGGTATGACATTTTCATGGAATTACTCTACATTTAAATCCTTCTGCTGACTGCCTTTTAGCTCAAATTGTCACATAAGAAGGGCTAGTAATTATTTTATGAAACAGCTGAGCCGAACAGTCTAACAGATTTCCTAAACCATGTTTATGTTAATACACAGCGGAGTCCAGCAAGCAACTGACTGCGTCATGCGTATTAGCAATATAAATGAGGGGACAAAAAGTCAGTCAGTCAGTCACGGGACTCCAGGGGAAAAATAATGACTTTACAAGAAACTGTCATCAATACTTTTTTGTTAGTTGTGTACCGATATCTTAGAATCCAAGAGGAAATTTTAATCCATCAATTATTATGTTGTGTACAGTAATTTTTATCCGTTTACTGTGACTGACTGACCATAACTTACAGTTAACAACTATAGGACACATTTAAGGTATGTAGAATATTAGAATGCAATTAATATTGTTTCATTTACGACCAAGGAGGACCGAAGCATGGTTTAAAAAAAGATTTTGTAAAATAAAACGAATTCATTCGACCAAATCATTAAACAAGAAATTGGTAAAATTTTGCGTATTTTTTCAGGTTTGGAATATGACAAGTTTTACTGCTATTATTAGATTAAAATAATGCACATTTGAAACATTTTCTTATAGAATTATAAAATTTGATATTCACAGATATATATTACATCAGCAAAATTATTCCTGCGTCAGTTTTAAAATTTTCACCTCGGTATATGACATTTTCATGGAAACGCTCATTAAAGAAAAAATTAATGAAATTTAAACAGCAAAAAAGGTTACATGAATACACCACTCTGCAAAATAACTCCAAAAAAGATGAAAAATTCAAGAAATTTACTTACCATCCAGAAGTTCATAACAAATTTCAAAAGATTTAAACAAAATTTAATATAACATTAGCTCAGATTAACAAATTCAGCCTGGGTAATCTTCTGTTAACTAATAAAAAGTTAAAACCTCAGAAAATAAAAAATCTGGAATTTATCAAATTAATTGCAAAGATTGCAATAAAGTATATATAGGAAAAACGAAAAGACATTTGGACACTCACACAAAAGATCACTTTAGAAATATAAAAAAATGGTGAAATTGAAAAATCAGCAGTAGCAGCACATAGCTTATTAGAGAATAATAGAATTGAAAAAGAAGCAAAACTTTTGAAACATCTTCCTCCTATGGAATTAACAGTTTGGGAAAAGATATACATTAATATATATATATTTTTGTAATGCAGCAGGTTGTCTTTTATGACATTTCTGGCTTTCTCCCCTGGCATTGGCAGAATTGTAATCCATTTCTTAGGTTGGGGCACCTGGAAGGCGGAGTTACGTTACCCTGATGATATGATGGTCAATAAATGATAATGAAGCACCAGGAGAGTTCTTAACCTAAATTCCAGACCATGAGCAACCATAGGAATAATTTTGAGTTTCTGGACAAACCAAATTTGATTACAAAGTTCATCAAATCAGCACCAGATGGCAGTTTAGAAAATGACTGGCATAATGAAGAATCGACAGTCATGACAACAGCTGATGATGGGAATGATGATTCCCGATACCGCAGTTCTGTGTTGAATAACATAGATGTATGAGGTAAGAAAAATTCACGATTCATTTGAGTTTTATTAAGAAAGCTATAATGAATTGATAGATGGCTTTTGAGATAGGGAATCTGTTTTATCATACATTCAGCAACTAAAATAAGGCTATATAAATTTTTAATAAGAACAATTTTGACCTATCGTAGTGAGACATGGAGCCTCACTAAAAGATCAGAGGTAGCTCTAAATAGATAGATCATTGGTTGATTAATGTCTTTGACATCGTCCAATTCCCAATAGCCAATTTTGTCGGTCCATCCAATCTCCTGATAGCTCTAAATAATTTTGAAAAAATAGTACTCAGGAAAATATTTGGACCAATAAATATGATCAGTGGAGAATACGATACACAAAGAACTGTATGACAATTACAGTGAACCTGACCTTGTCAATTTTATTAAGTTAGAGAAATTGGAATGGGCTGGCCATGTACAAAGGCTCTCAACAGACCGAGCACCAAAAAAAGGTGCTTACAGCAAGTTTTATGGGGAATAGACTAGTTGGAAGATTGAAAAAACGATGGGAGGATGGTATTAAGGAAGATGCTGCAAACCTACTTAAGTGTTGCAACTGGAGGCTTGCTGCGCAAAATAGAAATGATTGGAGGCAGGAGTTAAGGGAGGTCAAAGCTCAAATTTGAGCCAATTAGTCATTGGATGGATGGATGGATGGAATCTGTCTTATAATACTAATATAGACATATTAGTTTAACTGATTGCAACAACTATAGGGGCATCTCATTACTTTCAACTTCATACAAAATTCTAACAAATATATTAGTAAGCAGACTTATTCCCTATACTGATGATGTAATAGGTGACTATCAATCTGAATTTAGTTTGCAATAGATCAGATTTAAGGAAAGAAATTGGAATATAATGGCACTGTACATCAACTATATGTAGACTTAAAAAAGGCATATGATTCAATTAAGAGTGAAAAGTTAAATAGTATCCAACTAGAATTCAGAATTACTAAAAACTTTGTTAGACTTTTTTCGAATGTATCTGAATGGCACAAATAGTAAGATGCATCTAGGCAAGTTAAAGCAAGGAGATGCACTATCTCCTCTACTATTCTATTTTATACTAGAGCATGCCATCAAATATTTAAGGATGAAGAAGCTCTATAACTCAATAACATTAATAGTAAGCTGCTAGTTTATGCTAATGATGTAGTATTATTAGGCGATGGCAAGGAGATACTAAGGCCACCATGTACACTCTATTGAGTAACACTAAGAAATTATAGCTGGAAGTAAACATCAATGAAACTAAATATATAGTCACACACAGAAATACATTATATATAATATTATATGGAAATTGACAGTTAATGACAAATGAGAGTGATTTTTGAAGAACTGGCTGAATTCAGAACCAAGGAACAATAATTACAAAAAAGGAATGATGCATAAAGAAATTAAACTTAGGCTCAATTCTGTAAATGCATGCTATTACACATTATAGGGACTCTTGTTGTTTCAACTTCTCTCAAAAAAATGTTCCACTGAAAATATATAAAACTGTTATTCTCTCAGTTATATTATATGGAGCAAAACACGTACTCTTACTTTAAGAGAGGAGAACAGATTACAAGTATTTGAAAATAAAGTTCTTAGGAACATTTTTGGACCAAAGAGAGATGGACAGATAGGTGATTGGAGAAGACTACATAATAGTGAGCTACATGATTTTTATGGGAAACCACATGTAACAAGAACAATAAAGTCTAATAAACTACTTAGCTTATTGAAAATCATTTTATACTCATGGGCTAGTGGTCAGCTTTTCTGACTACAGTTAATGAGCTCCCAGGTTCGATTCTCGGTCAAACCATGGGAAATTGTCCTTAAAAAGGGAATTATTCCTGTGGTTTCACATGGTCTGGAATTTAGGTTAAGAGCTCTCCTGGTGCTTCATTATCATCTATCATCCATCACATCATCTGTGTAAAGTAACTCTGCCTTCCAGGTGCCTCAACCTAAGAAATGGATTACAATTCCTCCAACACTAGGGAAGAAAGACAAAATGATGGCATTAGAAAAAAAAAAATATATATATATATATATATAATTTCAGCAATGCTACAGTAGCATTTTAGTTTGATGTTAAGGGGTAATATTAAAAAAATTGTGTTTGCAATTTAGATAATGGCAAACAATATATTTGCTGTGTTCCAGGATGCAAAGTAAAGGATGGTCAACATTAACTGAGGGAGCAAATCAGTTATTATTTCATCACATTCCAGTTGCTAAATATGGGTAAAAAAACATATATAGCTGACAAGTTCAATGAATTTTTATCAGGGACATATCTAATGTGGTGCAAATCCCAATCCTTCCAGGGAATCTATCAATTAGTCAGTATGATAGTTTTAAACGCAATAAAAAATTAAATACATTTAAAGAAGTTTTAAAATGGAAGCTATATAGTGAGTCCAACAAACATTTTATTGATTTTTAATATTTTTATAATCATAAGTGTAATTTATTATGTAACAAACTTGTCTATTTGTTGTATTTGGAGCATTTTTAAATTTCAGTAGATATTTTTATCCATAGCATAGTGATTAAGGCACTAGCTACAAGCCAGAAAGTCGAGGGTTCAAGTCCTGGTGGGGTCAGGATTTTTAAACTGACTCAAATCTTCTGGCAGCACTATGGCCCTGGGGTCGACTCAGCCTCTAACAAAAATGAAGACCAGATGCTTGTTCTGGGGGTAAAGGTGGCCGTCATACCGGGCTGAGAACCCGGCTAACATCAAGTTCCAATTGTCCAGAAAAAGTGAGAGCCTTAACCAAGGGCCTCCTGAGGCCTGCAGTGGGATCACTTTACTTTACTTTACATATTTTCATAAATTAAACCTTCAAACCGAAGGACAAATTATATTTGAAGAGAAAATATACGCTTAGACTGGAGTTTGAACCCAGGACCTTTAGCTTTATATGCTATTGTTCTACCATCTGAGCTATCTTAAGCACTCCAATCTAAATGCAAATTTTTCTCTTATATATTTTTGATTCCTGAGAGCACCAAATGCTACAAACCGTTGCTTGATCACGCAAATGACAGCTTCTTATTTAAGAAGACTTATTGGGAATTATAACATTACTATATAAAGCCAGTATAGCTTTGTTCATTGTTTTTTTATACAAATTTAACATTTCTCACTGAAGGTCAAATAAAACTTGAAAAGAAGAATATATGCTTAGACTGGCGTTTTTTTAGCTAATGCTCTACCGTCTGAGCTATCTAAGCACTCCAATCTAAATACAAATGATCATTTGTGTGATCGAGCAATGGTTTGTAGCATTTGACGCTCTAGTGAATTAAAAATGTATGAGAAAAAAATTGCATTTACATTGGAATGCTTAGGATAGCTCAGATGGTAGAGCATTAGCATATAAAGCTATAGGTCCTGGGTTCAAATCCCAATCTAAGCATATATTTTTCTCTTCAAAAATAAATTCAAATATATTTAGTAGATAAGCTATAATAGAATCTATTTTTGATTACATTACCTATAAAAGGAGGAAACAGGTGTCAGTAGTCTGCGTAAAATATAGTTGTGCCACTGACTGTCATAATGATAATAAAATACAGTGCTTCTTATTCTTGTAATCATTCACTTCGGTCATAGATTCATGGTGGCGTACGCGATTATGGGTTGTTGTGTTCGCTCTGAATGCGATACACCAAGAGATGCTCCACGTTCATTAACGTATCACATAATGTTCTTACAATATTACTGATCTGCCAGCCACTACTTACTGTTTCTTGATAGAAAATTGGTCTAATAGTTCTATAGTCATTGTTGCACCACATCCATACGTTTACATCTCTATCTTAGAACACTACTCCCTGTACAACTAATTACCCTAAAATACATACATATAAAGACTAATTAGGTGCATTAGAGTTAGTCCGTAGTGCATGTTAATGAAAATTTCTTGAGAACATATATGAAACATGCATAACCCTTAAATTGGCAAAATACAAATTTCTTGTGTTAGTTATTTGAATGTGGCGGACCGCAGTGAAAACGGAATCTTGTGTAACTGTTGTTATTAGGTATATTGTATAATTAGACACACATTTAAGTGGTTTCTTTTTGTTCGTTTTCTTCTGATTTACTTAAAATATTAAATTAATTGAAGCAACTGATGTATCCAAAAGGATACATTACGAATTTAAGGGATAAGAGAAAAATGGACAGCACATTCAGCAGAAGATTGTGATGCCTACATAAATTCTTTTTATAGTTTAATATGTATTGAATTCTTCTTCTTTATCTAAGTCTCCTGTCATCATTCTGGGGGTCTAATTTGGATAAAATAAATACTTTGGGGGAAACTATTTGAACTGTGGTATAGTAAACGCCGAAAATAACGACTGAGCTACCGATATCAGGACATATTAATTTTCTACAACCGAAATAGATGGCATATATGTCGATAATGCAGCAAACTAATTTGATCTTTCTGCCATTCGCTTGACGTTTTTGGATCTATCACTGTTAAACATTGTTGACGGCAATCTGTTTTACCTATTTAACTCATGCCCCAAATTTCGAACTCGGGATCCAGAGATGAAGGGCGAGTGCCTAATCACATGGGCAACTGAGCCACCTACAGAATATTACAGTATACAAGTTTTTTTTTTTTTTTTCATCCTAGATTAGTAATTTGTGGAAGAATAAAAACTTTCGAGCAAAACTAAAATCTTACTATTTAATACAAATGTAAAATCAGTTTTATTATACGGATGTCAAACATGGAAGGTGGCCAAAGAAATCATAACTTGCTCCAGGTGTTTGTGAATTTGTGTTTACGTCGGATATTAAATGTGAGATGGCCTGATATAATATCAAACCAAGAAATATGGCATAAAATTGAGCAAGCACATATTGAAACACAAATAAAGACATTAAAATGACGTTTGAATGGACATACTCTGCGTAAACCTCGAACTGCGCACTGGACTGTGTGACGGAAACTAATCCCCCATTATAAAGGTTATTATTAAAATTAAATTAAAAGAATATTTATATTCAACATAAAAGGAGACTTCCAGTAATTACTTGTCAGGTAACAAATATTTGGAAGTAGACCTACATATGGGAACCTTAAGCTCGTGAACCCCCAAAGGATATAAGCAATTAGCTGCAAATCCTACAGTCTATTGGGATAGTCACGTACAAGCCATAAAACTTAGTAGTTAGAAAGGGTGGAAGGTACGTTGGATAATAAAACCTTCTTTACAAATAAACATCTTACAACCCTGCCGCCTGTACAGGTGTTGAGATGTCCAGAAAAGTAGCTTGTAAACAAGATCAATGAACTCGGGGAGTAACATGATCCCATGTGTGTGATTTTTGTAGGCGTAAATGTTTTTAGCCAATAAGAATGTATATTTTATATTATTATAATATATTAACCAATTGAATGTGAGATGGTAATAATGTTACCACCCTAAAGATTCTCAAAAAGGTCAGGCTTCGAAAGGAGTCTAGAACGAAGCAGACACAAACTCTCTCGCTCCTGCATTGGGCAGTATAAGTTTTTTGCTCGCGCCCTAAGAGCGGCTGCGAAATTAATATTGTTCTAAGGTTTTACAACGGCCATAACTTAGTGAGGACATTAGAGGTCACTAAGTAATTTTATAGTTAGGAGGATAGATCTCCGACTGATTAAACGAGTGCTATATAAGTCAAATATAGGGATCGCGAGAAATAAAGAGCCCTAATAGAAAGTCAGATTCGCGTAAATAGAGTGCGAACACCATAAAAGTGCCTTGAGAATCTTAAGGGCGATAGCTGCCAAACATTAATTCATATAATAAGAATATATTGGAAAGTGTATCAAGATTTCCTTGCATTTGAATAAAGTAATAAATAAAAGAAAATAATAATTCTTCGTCTATCTTCATTATCATAATGATCGTGATTGTCCCCTGAACCTCATTGTCCACCGACACCCACGTCCACCGCTCCCAAGAGACATGTACAACTGGAATCCTTAAGATTCAAGGAATTCAAAAGGAAGACCAAAAATAACATGGAAGAGGACTACTGAAGAAGAAATAGTGAAATGGGAAAAACTCGGTTGATAGAGTTAATTGGAGAAATGTCATTGCTCCAGCTAGGAGCGAAAGGAAACGATGATGAAATTAGTATTTTATATAACGACGCTTTTTAATAGCTACGGTTCTTAACATCGCAATTCAAATCTGGGCGTGAAAAGTTCAACACAGTTTATTCAGACTTTCATTTCACGCCTGAGTTTCTCTTAATTCCACGGCGCGATAGGCTAAGAAGGCCCTCGGCCTGCCGACTTCATATTCACTTCTCATTTACAGAGATGTACTATCATCCAGCCAGTATAGGGGTGGCATGTGGTGAACGTAAAAAAATATCCTAGCCCTTATAGCTTTTTCTCAATCTGTTATTCTAACTATCCAAATTCCCCACGATCCTGGGTGGTAACCGGTCCCATACTGGCCGAAATTCCATGAGGAAATGTTTTTCCCATGGGGTCTCAAACCAGCGCAAGTCCCGTAGCCCTGCATCAAGGCATAATGCCTTAAACCGGTCGGCTACTATTGGAGATTTACAGGGGTTGTTCTCGCAAGTTCTTCAATTTATATTGTCCTTTATGACTCCTAGTATGTTCTTGCACACTTCCACTGTGTTCTCTCAATAGGAGCGGTATTTGCAATCGAACTGAGGTTCTTTTACATGACGCAAATCTACGATAAGGGACCCACGGCTTTATTTCCTTTCTAAAGAAACCTATAATCAGATTTTTCCCCCAAATGCCCCAGGTTGTCATTTCCACGTTTCTGGTGTTCTCTCCTGGCATGGCATATTTGTAACCCACTTCTGAGGTTGGGACGCCTGGAAGGCGGGGTTACGCTGCACCGATGATATGAGAGTTGATGTGATGATAATGATGCGCCAGAAGAGGCCTTAAACTAAACTTAAGCTTAAGATGAATATGATATTGATGATAATTATAGTGTTCGGGGACCTTTTGGACCTTAAAGTTTCCTGACATTCATCTTACAGGTGAGGAAAAACCCCGAAAAAAACCTCACCCAAGAAACTTGTCCCCACCGGGATCGAACCCGGGCCCGCTGCGTGACAAGGCAGCATGCTACCTCGAGACCACAGCGGTGGACATAATCAGAACTGTTACATCCTGAAAAATCCATGGGTCTGGCCAGGTATGAACCCACGAACCACGGAATCAGAATAATGCATGATAACCACAGATCCGACTAGTTTTCCTCATTCAGTTGAAGGAAATGCCGTAACAGGCAATAGCCCTACTAAGGAGGAAATTGAGTATGGTACACAATTTTTTCCTGGACATTTGCATAATATATATATAATAATATAGACCTAAACTTCACTTTACGATAGTGTCCATTTTAATTGAACTGTTTAATTATTGTAGAATTGATTTTGTAATAACCGGTAGTAATTCCCATAACGGAAAAATATACAGTTGTTTGAATAGTAATGAATTCACGCAACGAATAAATAATTATCTCTAATGACATGCGTCATATACCATGTGATATGGTAACAATGTCATTGGATAAGACTAGAACGTAAATATCTATCAGTCAATGTACGCATTTCTTATTAGCTGGACCGGTTTCGCAACTTTTTTTTTTTTTTTTTTTGCATATGCCTTATTTCTTGGACAAGAGTCTAATAATTCTTATAAACTGATTGAGACGCACGATGCGATAAAAACAGAGGTCAGCACAGATACCACGGGATTATTCCAACAAAACTCCGTAGAATCATTTCTAATCAATCTTCTTATTTAAACAAGTTATTTTTAGTTTACAATAATATTACAAGCAGGAATGAGGGGCAGAAAGAAATTAAACATAAGCTCAACTTTTAAAACGCATGTCATGCATTAGGAGACACATGCCATCTCATCTTATCTAATATATAAAAATGAATGTTTGTTTGTTTGTATGTTCATACTTTATGCACGGCCATACCGTTGATCCGATTGTGATGGGTTTTTTTTGCAAAATGTTCAGGAGATTCCCGGGATGAACGTAGGCTATGAGAGAGTTGTGATATTCAACCCCTTCATCCCTAAAAATCACCCTTTGTAGTGAAAAACGTGAAATAAAGTCCCTATTTTGACGCTTAAATGGTTTACGCTGCCTAAAGCATAACAAATACACCAAATTAATGTAGGCCTACACAGAATTGACTATCTCAAAAAACTTTACAAAAAAGTCCGCGGCAGCATATGTTTGTCTTTTATGGATAACTCACAATAACCATTTTTGTCTTTCACTGATGCCAAGAAGATCGGGATAAGTAGATTCCCGGGCAAGCGTGCTCTGCCGTACCGTTCATCCGATTGAGATGGGGCTTTTGAAAAATGTTTAGGAGATTCCGGGGATGAACATAGGATATAAGAGAGTTGTAATACTCAACTCCTTCACCCCTAAAAATCACCCTTTGTAGTGAAAAACGTGAAATAAAGTCCCTATTTTGACGCTTAAATGGCTTACGCTTCCTAAACCATAACAAATACACCAATTAAGGTAAACAGAATTGAATATCACAACAAACTCTACACAAAAGTCCGTGACAGCATATGTTTATCTTCTACGGATAACTCACAATAACCATTTTTGTCTTTCATTGATGCCAAGAAGATCGGGATAAGCAAATTCCCGGGCAAACATAACAGCGCACGGCTGGTAGTAAAAACACATTAACATTTATTTAGGAGTAACAGCGCACGCCGGGTATTAGCTAGTCTATGATAAATATGAAACTAAAAACATAAAAAAACGGGATTCTTCCAGTTCTATTAAGTTACGCCAATACATACGTATTGGCTTTACGGTCCTTTCAGTCTAGTCATAGCCAATCCCTTGTTAGGAGATTCAGACCAAGCTAATATAGTTACGCTTATTTCCCTACAGATGCCATGAATGGAATGTTGTCAGCATACTGACCCAATGAAACAGCTATAGTAGTAGGTAACTAAGGTATTACTTGGATGATGAAGGTATCTTGCTTAGATGCCTCTTTTTCAGGCTTAAGATTTTTTACGAACCCGAAAATCTTCAGACTCGGAATCCACGGCTTAATGTCCCGGAAGACTTATTTCTCGAATTTTTTCATCCTAAAAGATCCATTGATCCCGACCGGGTTTGAACTCGCGACCCTCAGGACTAGAGGTAAGGAACATAACCACTAGACCATCGCGACGACGGATGTGAAATATTTTTTTGTCTAATGCCACCAGTGGTTTATGACATTTCTGGCTTTCTCCCCTGGTATTGGCAGATTCGTAATCCATTTCTTAAGTTGGGGCATCTGGAAGGCAGAGTTACGTTACCCCGATGATATGATGGGTGATAAATGATAATGAAATGCCAGGAGAGTTCTTAACCTAAATTTGAGACCATGGGCAACCACAGGAATAATTCCCTTTAATGAAAAATTCCTATGGTTTGACCGGGAGTGGAACCCGGGACCTCACGAGCAGAAGTCAGGAACGCTGACCACTAGCCCATGAGGATAGTTTCTTACTTTAGAGAGGAGAAAAGATTATAAATAGGCCTATTTGAGGAATAAGGTGCTTAGGAAAAAAATGTTTACCAAAGAGAAACGAACAGACAGGTGAATGTAGAAAACTATATAACAGCGAGGAAGGCCATTTTTCCTCTAATTTCCAATAATTCAACAAAATTATTTTCATTTCAACTCTAATTGGTGGAATTTTTATAATAGTTTGATTAAGCGCATAAATTGTATTAGAAATCAATTTACTCTCATTTAGCCTCCGTAAATTAAATTGTAACAACACAATAGATATGGTCTGTATAGGAAACCGGGCATGATGAAAATAGTTACGTCTCATGTAGGCCTACTGCGACGGGCAAGGCATGTGGGAAGAATGGCGAATGAAAAAGTAGAAAAGTAGTATGAAGATTTTTATGGTAGGAAAACCAGAGGGAAAATGCTCAGAAGGTAAACCAAGAAAGAGCCGCAATATAACATAAATCATGGTTTATAGGATGTAATTATACAAGAGGTGATTGTATAACATTAGCTAATGATAGGGATGTATGGAGAGCTTATATCCGGCGAGCCATGAATTTCCGGGTTCGATAGTGCCCGTGAGTCAGAGATTTTTTTTTTTTTTTTAGATGAACCCCGTTCCTAGAGGTCCGATTTTGCTGATTAATCACTCGACCTAACTTTTCTTAATTGATTGTTGTATGACCAGTTTTGTTCTAAAAAATGCGGCCGTCAGAGCTTTAACAAACACACACCCACACACATACACGTATGGGCATATATATATATTTTTTTTTTTGACATGGTAATTTTTATGTCTAGTAAGTAAGATCTGTGAAGATTTGAAAAATAATTTTAAAAAACTTTTTTATGAGAGCAATCTAAACCTACGTTCCGCCAGAATTTGCTAAAATGCCGCTCAGGACCGAACATGTACGTTCCATACCCAAGTACACCACCAATACATATATAACACCTTGACTTGAAAGTATCAGGGATCAGTGATATCTTCAGGAAAGCGAGAAGTGACTACTGTGTATTGAGGATTAAAATCTGGGCATGGAATTAACTTCACTCTGTGCAGGACATTCATTCTTGATACCATTTTTACTAACCCTATCTCACATATATTACAAATACATTTTCAGAACATCTTATAGAGAGCAGTTCCCATCGAGAAATGGTATGCTATTAAATATTCTAGTGGAAAGACAGCTTAGTTAGGAGGCTGTTTAATCAACTTTCCAAAGCGCATAACAAAGTATCGTTATAATAATTACTGCTTCCAATGCCTCGTAACCAAGGCTCTCACGTTGATCCAAGGTCTAATAGAAATTTCCACTTCCTACAATATCAATGATTATAATCTACAATATGAATCCTTATGATTACACAAGTCTGCATTTTAAAACTTTTTTCAGATGATTTATTTAAAATAGGTGTAAAGTAAAGTGATCCCACAACAGGCCTCAGGAGGCCCTTGGGGTAGTAGGAGGTTAATGTTCCCACTTTTTCTAGACAATCGGCACTTTATGTCAGCCGAGTTGTCAGCCCTGCGTGACGCCCGCCTTTACCCCCAGAACAAGCGTCTGGTACTCATTTTCGTTAGAGGCTGAGTCGACCCCAGGGTCATAGTACCGCCAGAGGGTTTGGGTCAATTTAAAAATCCTGACCCCAACGGGACTTGAACCCTCGATCCTCCGGCTTGTAGCTCAGTGCCTTAACCACTATGCTACGGCGTGCCCCACAACAGAGATTTAGGCGCTCTCCCCCTACAAGGAAGAATTTGAATCATACTAATTTAGTTACACTTGTTTTCGTATAGATGTCATTTTGTGTGGTCCGTGGTCAGCGTTTCGCCTCATACTGACATCTAGGAAACCAAGGTAATACTAGGACGGGAAAATTCGGTAAATTTTGCTTAGAGGTCTTTTCATTCAGGCTTAAGGATTTTTACGAGCCTGAAAATCTTCAGACTCGGGACCCACGGCTTAAAGTCCCTCCCGGAGGACTTACTCCTTGGATTTTTCCGTCCTAAAAAATCCATCGACCCCGGCCGGGTTTGAATCCGCGACCCTCGGGACCAGAGGCAAGGAGCATAACCACTAGTCCACCGCGGCCGACTTTAAAATAGGTGTTCATAAATCAATTGTTTGAACTGATTCCTGAAATGATTTCCATTTTTTATCTATCACGTCAGGTTTTTGCATAAAATAGGAATTTATATGTTTACATTTTAGCTATTACAAGCACAAATATATTCAATCTTCTAAATTTTTGTTAAAATTACATTTTAAAAATACTGTAGAGAACTGTCCTAATAATTTTGTGACTACCTTGTAACAAAACAGAAAGGAAATGTTGTTCCATTAATTTTGAAACTTTCTCTTCTTTGACTTCCTTGAAGTTCCTCCATTTTTAGTCTCCCTCAACATCTAACAGTAGTTTAATTCCATGTTCCCTGGTACCTCCTCTCCATCTCTTTAATATCCTGGTGAAAACGTTCACCTTGCTCTTCACTATAATGTCCGAGATTTTCGGGGAAGTAGTCGTTATGGAAACATAGAAATTAAACTTTCACACTCATGTTACAATTCAACTTTTTGAAAATTTCCAACATATTTTCCACAATTGCCTTGTAATTAGGATCTAGTTCTTTTTCTCTGCGTTTGTACCATGAGCAATGTGTTACTAGTTCTAGAAGATTCTTACTTTTAAGCAGTGAGCCTAGTAGTTCTGCAGATTACTTTGGCAAATTCAGATCACGAACTAGATCATTAAGGCCACTTTGAGAGAATCGTGGAGTAAAGCCATCTTCAGGCTGATATATATCATCAGTATCGTCGTCAGTGATTGCATCAAGTTCACTTTCAACATTATATCAGGTTCTCTAAAACAGCTGGAAGAAGAGGGTCAGGCAACTCTTCTTCATATGGAACTGGCTTAATGGCTGAAAGGATGCTTAGATATACAATTTCGTTCTTTTTTTTTTAATTACACCCCTGAATATTAAGCAAAACAGGAGTAACAGTCATTAAGGTGGTCTTTAGGCTCCCTCCACACCATAGGAATCGCAAATGGCATTGCACGTTTTCTTCTTTTTTGTCCACAATCTTAACCTCTCAACGCAATAGCGGCAAACTTTGTTCGGGGCCCACGCCTTATCCTGGTCATCAAGTTTCACTTTAAAATAAGCATAGTAAGCTTTTTTCACAAAGTCTGCAATATCCGTTCTTTGCTTAAGCATTCTAGGAAGTCGTAGATTAATGATTAATAGGGGATTACTGAATTTTATACCTAGAATATCTTTATGATGGTTTTCCACAAATATAGAAGAAAACGTTAGAATTGTTCACACACTTGCGTGTAGATATTGCCATACTTTCAGTCACACTAGAGAGATAAAATGAGAACAGCATTGATAATGCAAGTGTCTGAGAAGTCACCCAATCACAACCTCAGCAGCAGTTGTGCCAAACTAAAGGCTTACAGGCTTGAATTGACTAATTTCCTTCCAACAATACTCATTACCGTCTGGCACATATTATGCTTTCACCAATAAATATATGAAAACAGATTAGGTCCATTGTTAAAAAAAATTGTACGTGATAGAAAGAAAACTAAGAACAGATCTGGAATCAGCATAAAAAAGTGAACTAATACAACGTATTACTTTTCAGTCATCTGATATCATGCAGACTAGTGTTATTTGACAAAAGATATACTACAAATATTAAAGTTTTAAAAAATGTAAAACAGTTCCTGATATCTCAGTCGTCCTCAATAATTTGCAGTGTTGTTTTATAGGAGGTCTTTCGATAACTCAAGTATCATCTTCTGCTTTCATTTTGGTACCAACAACAGTCAGTATATAAACCCTCTGTACAAAACAATTACCAACAATAGTAAGTACCAAAATGAAAGCAGAAGGTGATACATAAGTTATCGAAAGGCCTCCTATAAAACAACACTGCAAATTATTGAGGACGACTGAGATATCAGGTACTGTTTTACATTTCTTAAAACTTTAACACAGTGACCTCAACGGAATTTCGTAATGCATTTTAAAAATCTTGACTACTACAAATATGTATGCATGTGTGTATATATATATTTTTATAAGTAATAATGCACACTTATGTATTACAAACCTTTTATAAATTGTATTGAATAAGATTAGAAGAACATCAAAGAAGCAATAATTCAAGCAGCCTCTGAATGCCTTGGACACAAAATATTAGAAAAAAAAATGGTTGCATATCTGGAATGAAGGTTTAAAAATATTATAGAAGAAAATAAACAAGCACACAGGTTGCATTTTCAAACAAAACATCTCGATCACCATATTCAGTACAACAAATTAAGAACAGAAGTAAGAAAATTAAAAAGAAAAATTCGAAGAAAGAATTGGGACAAAGTTGTAAAATATCTAGAAAGAGATACAACAGGACAAAAAAAAGTTTAAGATACTCAGAAATCTGGACAATGAAATGAAGGATAACCTACAAATAAACAATATTGCAATGGATGAATTATTATAAATCCCTATGGTATTACAGTAAATTGGAAGATCAAGATCAACATGAGAATGATGACAATGATGATGACAGTAATAATAATGATGCATGATCAGATTCAGAAGCATGAATTACTCCAGAGGAATTAAATAACGTTTTCTTCTTCTTTAACCTCATTGAAGTTTTGGCCTCCTCAACAATTTTTCTCCACCTGGATCTATCCTGGATACAGACTGGCCAATTTCTAATTTTTATTTCTAAAATATATTTTATAACATCATCCTGCCATCTGTTTTTTGGGCGTCCAGCTGTTCTGGTGCATATTGGTTTCCATTTGTATATTCTTCTTACAAGCTTGTCTTCCTGCATTCTATTTTTATGTCCAAACCAGCGCAGTCTTTGAGCTTTAATGTGGTTTATTACATTTTTATTTCGTATTAGATTATTTAATTCAGAGTTCATTCGTATACACCATGTGCCATCGCTTTCTCTAATTGGTCCAAAAATTCTCCGTAAGATCTTCCTTTCAAAGATTAATAGTTTTTGTTTATCAGACTCCTTCAGTACCCATGTTTCACAGCCATAAGTTACATAAATAACGTTTCAGAAACTTCAAAAATCGTAGGGTCCAGGGCTTGATAATTAGAATACTGAATTGTTTAAAAATGGAGGATGTAAACATAAACTACAACTGTTGTGTTTATTTAAAAGAATTCATCAGAAAGGATTAAAAATAATAAAAACTGTAACATTATTATATTATCTACAGCACATAAACTATAGCCTACACAAACATTTAAAAAAAATGCTGTAATAATGGAGGTGTAACATTATTATCTACAAAACATAAATTATATACACATTTTTTTTAATTGCGGAAACTATATAGATAAAACATTATTAAGCCTATCCATGTACAACACGTAAATTATACACAAATATTAAAAAAAAAATTGCTGAAACTATAGAAGTGTGACATTATCTACAACACATAAATTATATACAAATATTTTTTAAAAAATTGTCCCTATATTAACACTAAGTTACTCTAATTACTAATGTAAGCCTCTCATTGTACTAGTTATCTTATGTTTTATACCTGATGTTTAGTTATTGTTTACTTTATAATATCAAAATTTGTATCTGTTTTGCATCTATTGACGTATGTAACATCAGCATCATTGGTGGCACTACAGCACATTACGAATTACTTTCACAGAATCTTCTTCGATCTATCCCTATCATCCAATTTTCTCCAATCTGCTCAAACACCCTGCGAGATACAGACCTTCCACCTATTCTTGGGCCTTCTCATCCCTTATGGTATAATGGTAATTATCTTCACTTCTCTATCCTCATTCATTTTTGTGATGTTCAGGTCACTTGAGCCTGTTTGTTTTGATAAATGTGTCCAGACCAGTTCTCCATACTTCCATTATTCAAAGTTGTATCTTCTTCTCTATTGGTTTTGCTCCCTCATTTCTTTAAAAATGAATATTTCAGGTTCCTCCTTTCAAATCTAGTCTAAGACGTATTTGTCTGCTTTCATTAAGACCCATTTTTCATAGACGTATATAGCAATTGATATGATTAAAACTTTATATGTAACAGTTTTGTCCTTCTCGACACAAAATATGATTTCATAAAGTTCTTAATTAATAGAAGCATTTATTAACAGCTTTTGAATTACTGTTTTAATAATATTTCATAGTTCATTTCTGATCTTAAGTAGATAAAATCATTTACAATTTGAAATGTATATGAATTAATTTCTAGATGCATGAGGGACTGATTGTTGTTTGAGACACTCCTTTTGCTGTAACTTCTGACGTTTCTTCAAAAGATGTTAGATGCTCAATTCTTTGCGGCGTGCAATAACAAGACAAACTGCATAAATGTTGGACGATCACTAAAAGACAATAACACAGATTGGAAACAGCTGAGATGCGATTTTTAAGAAATATAGCAGGATATACTCTGCTGGATAAGAAAATAAATGAAGATATAAAAAAGGAACTAAACATTTTCAAACTTACAGACCGAATAATTAAATATAGAAACGACTGGAAAGAACATATTGATAGAATGCCAGAAGGAAGATTTCCAAAATTATTGCTAAATTATAAACCGCAAGGAAGAAGAAATGTTGGACGCCCATAGAGAAGATGGTCTGAACAATTTTAACAATTTTAGCTTTCATGAAACCGGAACGAGCCAACAGGCTTAATCTCTGGATGATGATGATGATGACTGCATAAATTTGTAAAGACAAAAATGTTAACGTACCGGTAATGAATAGGGAAATAATATAGTAAAAACCTAAATTCCAACCCGGCATTTGCCTTGATGACTGAGGGAAAACCAAGAATAAACGCAGTGATGTTAGCCGGAACAGAGACTGCTCGTTTGGACAATTAAAAATGAGTGGCACAGAATTTGTATAGTAAGTCATAGGCTGCAAAAACGTTCTAAATGACACTTATATGCAATATGATTTTCTATGTTTCTGTAATTTTGCGTGTTCCTAAAGTTTTGCGTGTTTTTTTTTATCAAGTTAACACAAATTTTATTTAAAGGTAAATTCCACAAAAAGGGAACTTTAATTGCGAGGGAGGGAAATTTTATTTTGGTGGGAAGTAGGATTCTTTTAAGTTGATAGAATATTCCTATTTTTTCGCGGGAAAAATATTTTCTTGGTATTTATTTTTTCTAGCTTTGATAGAGAATATGTCAAATGTCTCAAATTTTAATATCGCCTTAGCAATCATTTTTTTAATGTTTACTGCATTTACAAATAGTTAAAGGCGCACTAGTTGAGCGGCAAAGGCCTCTTCAATTACCCCTCTAACGGACTGTATGAGATTTACATTGATATTGCTTTGGCATCCTCTAATAAACAGAGTTGGATTCAGAAGGTATTGAGTAAACAATCTATCTGAAAACAGAATTATAAACAATAATGTAATTGATCCATATTTGGTTCGTCTTCCGGGCTTATAGGCCGTGGTCTGGTTGTCTTATTAGTTTCGACCTAATCCTTTATGTCAATTGCTTTAATGTTATATATTGAGCTGAACACCCGCTATAGGGGAGGGAACGGACGAAAACTAACAAGGTGGTGGAGCTAGTACAACTGCAGGAAATAAATCATATACATTCATCTAGAAACTTTGACCTCCAAGCCACCACCTCCAGTCTTATTGCTTTGTTCTTAATGTTCTGTATGTTTTGAAAATGTAGGCTATAATACTTCCATCTGAACATGCTCACCCGATTCCTGACATCACTGCAACAACACTTACATCATGTTATTCAGTTCTGCATGTAACGGTATGTTAGCTTCCAGCAAACTTACTCAAGTTCAAGACACGCTTATTTTAATTATAAACATTAGATTCAAAAATATATTCATTCAGCGATATAAGTAATAAAGCAAATTCATTTAAATTGTGCTAGAGCATGATTTTGACTCGCTGTAGGATTGACATAGTTTTAAATAATTATATTTATGTTGTAATAACCACTCAGTCGAGGAGTCCTTGTCTGGTCAAAAAAAGTGTGTGTGTGATCCCTCCCACTACAGGTCGTTCCACTGTAAGGCCCGGTGACATGTGGTAGGTAAAAACTACCTATAAGGTGAGAGGTTAAACTAAATTAATGTAATGGAATGTTGTAATAACTAATCTACATGATATCGAAATTAGTATATATGTAAAGTCCACCGCTGTGGTCTCGAGGTAGCGTGCTGCCTTATCACGCAGCGGGCCCGGGTTCGATCCCCGGTCGGGACACTTTTTCTGGGTGAGGTTTTTACCGGGGTTTTACCTCACCCGTAAGACAAATATCAGGAAAACTTTAAGGTCCAAACGGTCCCCGAAATCATATGGTCATCATAATGATCCTTATCATTATCATCATCCTTTACCGATGTGGAAAGCACACCTACAATTCCCTAGTAAAGCTGCAAAGCATAGCATGAAAATGCTATGATTGCAGTGAAAGATCTGCCCTCGGGCAGAATTACTATGGAATGGAATATATATATAATTATTATGCCTATGTCGAATTTCTGCAAATGCCTAGGAATAGCATATAATTAACAACATGTTAACTATTCAGGGGAAAACGTTATTTGATAAAATACACAACACAGAAATTAGAGACAAATGTCATATTCAAGACATAACCAAATTTATTATAGATAGACGAAAATATTGGAAGGGTCATATAGAAAGATTGGAAGAAAAACCGACTTGCAAAAAGAGCTAAAGAAGATAGACGAATGAACGGGAGAAGAACAAGAGGAAGACCAGCCAAGAGATGGATATCCAATACGTCTTCCTCCGAGGAGTGATTTTAGAAATAAACAGGATGAAAATCCTGCAAATTATGTTTAAGAAGAAGACCTAGGAACAATATTTACAAACAGAAATGAAGTGCAGCAAGAAACGTAACATACGCTCAACTCGGGAAACGCATGATATGTAGGCCTATTACAGGGACTAAAAAACTACTTCACCAATTTGAACGGGCTTTTCGCCATTATTTAGAGAATTTTTCTGGAACAATGACCGTATATAACAAATTACCGTACGTACTATAGGACCGGAGCTAAAAAAAGTTAATCACTAAATTAATGTACACAGATTTAAATAACTAAAACAATTCTACGGTACAAAAAGGTCCACGACAGCATACGTCTATCTTTTACGGATAGCTCACAATAACCATTTTTGTCTTTCAGTTCATTTATGCCAAGAAGATCGAGATAAGTAGATTCCCAGGCAACCAGCAGAAGGTATCTAAAAATAATTACAATATATAAGAGTCCCAATTCCTTTCAAAAAACGTTAAACTGAAAATATATAAAAACTATTATTCTACCAGTTATATTGTATGGGTGCGAAACATGGACTCTTACTTTAAGGGAGGAAAGTATTTGAGAATAAAGTGCTTAGGAAGGTTTTTGGACCAAAGAGAGATGAACAGACAGGTGAATGGAGAACACTGCTTAAGAGTGAATTACATGGTCTTTATAGGAAGCCAGATGTAATAAGAACAGTTAAGTCTCGTAGACTGCGATGGGCAGGACATGTGGCACAAATGGAGAATAAAAGGCGTACATGGAAGCTTCTTGTAAGAAAACCAGAAGAAAAACGCCCAGTTTGTAGACCAAGAATGAAATGGGAGAATGACATTAACTATGATTTGAGGGAAGTAGATTATACAGGTAATGATTGGAAGGCATTGGCTCAGGATAGGGATGTATGGAGAGCTGATGAACCTACGGGTTCAATAGTGCCAGTGAGTAAGTAAGTAAGAGTATATAAATTTATAATTTGTTTTTTACTTGTTCAACTAAACGTAAGTAATTTAGACGTAGCAGCTTACGCCGGATATTAGCTAGTACATAATATATTTTACATTGTGCATCCTAATGGATCTCTACATTAAAGTAAAGGATTGGACACCCCTGTATGTAGCTAAATGCTAAACTTAGCAAATTCCTTGAATTTAGGTAAATAACCACCCCCTTCAACAAGGTTATTTCTTTTGTTCCCCTTCTCCTGTAAACCGTCCTAAACTTTCGTCAGTTGCAAAATACCGTTTTCACTACGGTGGAACATGCCATCAGTGTGCTGTGATTCATCATGTCAGTTGCAAAATCATTGTTATTCAACACCGTCAAGCAGTTCTTTACAAATAATAAAGTAAGTTAAAATATAATCTTATATATAAAAATTAATATTTGTTTGTTCGTACTTTATGCGCGGCCATACCACTGATCCGATTGTGATGGGGTTTTTTGCAAAATGTTCAGGAGATTCCTGGGATGAACATAGGCTATAAGAGAGTTGTGATACTCAACTCCTACACCCTTAAAAATCGCCCTTTGTAGTGGAAAACGTGAAAAAAGTAGCTCTTTGGGCGCTTAAATGGCTTACGCTGCCTAAACCATAAGAAATACACAAAATTAATGTACACAGAATTGAATATCTCAAAAAGCTCTACAAAAAAGTCCGCGACAGCGTATGTTTATCTCTTACGGATAACTCACAAAAAACATTTTTGTCTTTCATTGATACCAAGAGTCACGGATAACTCACAATAACCATTTTTGTCTTTCATTATACCAAGAGTCTCGCGCTGTAGCCGAGTGGTTAAGGCAAGAAGTCTTGGCGCAGAACTACGGGTCTTACGCTGGTTCGAGTCTCTACGGGGGAAAAAAGTTTTCTTATGGAATGTCGGCCAGTATGGGACAGAAATTAAATCTAGCTGGGGGGAAAAAAAAAAAACTGTTTTGACTCACTCTCATCAATTTATCTTTTTTTTCACTCTAATATAATTTTTATATGACGGTTCTTAGCTTATCTGCAAAGGAGGGTACAATTCTAATGTTCATGACTATGTGACGTCATCATTCATGAGCCACAACAGAAGGCTGTAAGCGGTTTTCTTGCGAACTTATTTAATAATATCTAATTATGTCCTAATTTCTGAATTTTATGGTTAAAAAGTAACATATGTTTATCGTCCGCCCATGACATGAGAATTGAACGTTCGGGCAGGACAACGTCTGCCGGGTACGCTAGTATATTATAATATTTATAAAGCCAGTTTCATTGAAATAAACATAATCGTATTGAAAGAATTGAATTGATTTTACTGATAACAAAACAATAAGTTATATGTCACATAATAGTTAGAGGAATTTACATTACAAATATTGGAAACGAGTTTAACGCATAAAAATGTTTCAAAACTAATTCGCAAAACATTTTCAACACTTGCTATGTACATAAATTTATTTCATATTAGATGCCATATGTGGAAAGCAACGGGAAGCTACCGCACCTGCACTTCCCTAGTAAAGCTGCAAGCATAGCATGAAAATGGTATGATTACAGTGAAGGACCTGCCTTCGTGCAGAATTACTGTGGATGGATACTATTAAATTGTCAGATGCAATAAAAACACATAGTGCCAATGAGTCTCGTAGACTGCGAAGGACAGGATATGTGGCACGAATTCGGAATGAAAAAGGAATATAGAAAATTATTGTAGGAAAACCAGAGGGATAGCGCCCAGTTGGAAGGACAAGAATGAGGTGGGAGAATAATATTGACCTTGATTTGTGGCAAGTATATTGTACAGGAGATGATTGGAAAACATTAGCCCAGGATAGGAATGTATGTAGAGCTTATGTCCGCGCGGTCATGGACCTACGAGCTTGATAGTGCCAATGAGTTAGTTATAAGGCCTACGTCGAATTTCTTCAAATAGGCTGCAATAATTACAAACAGTAAGCAATTAAACACAGGCTGAACTCGGGAAACGCATGCTATACATTATACGGACTCTCGACTCCTAACACTTCTCTCTCTAAAAAAAAAGTTAAACAATACACATCTAATATATAAAAATTAATGTTTGTTTGTTTGTTTGTTTGTTTGTTTGTTTGTTCGTACTTTATGCGCGGCCATACCGTTCATCCAATTGTGATGGGTTTTTTTGCAAAACGTTCAGGAGATTTCCGGGATGAACATAGGCTATAAGAGAGTTGTGATACTCAACTCATACACCCTTAAAAATCACTCTTTGTAGTGGAAAACGTGAAAAACATTAATTTTTTGATGCTTAAATGGTTTACGCTGCCTAAACCATAACAAATACACAACATTAATTTACACAGAATTGAATATCTCAAAAAGCTCTACAGAAAAGTCCGCGACAGCATATATTTATCTTTTACGGATAAATCACAATATCCATTTTTATCTTTCATTGATGCCAAGAAGATCGGGGTAAGTAGATTCCTGGACAAGGGTGCACATACGATTGTGATGGGACTTTTTGCAAAATGTTCAGGATTTACCCGCGAAGGTTATATGCTATAAGAGAGTTTTAATGCTCAAAGCATTTAAAAATCACCCTTTGTAGTGAAAAAGTAAAATAAAAGTGTTTTTTTGTACGCCTATATAAGTTACGCTGCCTAAACCATAACAAATAAACCAAATTAATGTACACAGAATTGAATATCTCAAAAAGCTCTAGAAAAAAGCGCACGCCGGGTATTAGCTAGTGATTAATAAAGTTTTCTTGGGTTTTCCGCGTCTTGGATTTCCTTGATAATGACATGCTGAAACGTTGGAATGAGTTACCAGAGGCCACCAGAGGCCGATCTTGAATCCATGACGCGGAAAATAAAATAAAAAAAACTGTATTAATCATACTTATACCCACGAAAATCTGCATAATAACTATACATACATACTGTACATACATAATATTCTTCCGGTTATATTATGTGGATGCGATACATTTAAGGGAGGAGAAAAAATACGATTACCTTGAGAATAAAGTTATTAGGAAAACATTTGGACCAAAGAAAGTCGAACAGACCGGTGATTAAAGTGCAATGACCTAGATTTTACCCTTGGTTACATGATCTTTATGAGAAATCAGCGATGTTATAACAGTTATCTCGTAGAGTGCAGGACATGTTGCACGAATGGAGATTAAAAAACAAGAGGGGTTTGGAAACTTCTTGTAGGGAAAACTAGAGAGAAAGCGTTCAACAGGTTAAGTCGATAATGAGGGGGAAATTAATATTATCCATGATTTGACGGAAGTGAATTTACAGAGAAGATTTATTTTTTTTAATTGGAAAATGTCCACTGCTGTGGTCTCGAGGTAGCGTGCTGCCTTGTCACGCAGCGGGCTCGGGTTCGATTCCCGGTCGGGACAGGCTCCTGGGTGAGGTTTTTCGGGGTTTTTCCTCACCTGTAAGACAAATGCCAGGAAGCTTAGGGCCTAACGTTCCCCGAAAATCATTCGACCATCATCATTACCCTCATCATTATCATCATCATCCTTCATGGTGTGGAAAGCAACGGGAAGCTACCACACCTATAATTCCCTAGTAAAGTTGCAAAGCATAGCATGAAAATGCTATGATTGCAGTGAAAGACCTGCCCTCGGGCAGAATTACTATAGATGGATGGGTGGAATTGGAAAATATTAGCTCAGGGTAGGGACATAGATGAAAATGATAAGATTGTATGGAGAGCTTATGGCCAAGCGGCCATGAACCTCCGAGTTCGATAGTGGCAGTGAGTTAGTTTATTATGTATTTTATTATTTTTAGTAAATAAATAGTAACATTTTCTGTACATAATTTATTCAACAACTAATCGAAAATTGACACCCTTAAATAAGCTCTTAACTTCACTTATGGAATGTTCAGGATATTAAGATTATTTCAGACTAAATACGAATAAAAGTAATATATTCGAAATAGTAGCCAACAAAAACTTATTGCATAAACGTGTAGTCAATTTCTTCTTCTTTATTTGTAGGATTTTCATTCTGTTTATTTTCCAAATCACTCTTGGCTGGTGCCTCTTGCTCTTCTCCCGTCCATTGGTCTATTTGCTTTAGCTCTTTTTGCAAGTCTGTTGTCTTCCATTCTTTCTATATGATCTTTCCAATATCAGCAATTTTCATTAATGTCTGTAACAATGAATGAAAAAATAGTTGTTTCAACCTGTACTGTCAATTGACAAAATATAATATGCCTAACGCATTTTATAACTTGAAAATCATTTTATGGCTGAAGTTTCTATTAGGTTTCTGAATTTTAAAATATTCCAAACAATTTTGTCAAATTATTTCTAACATCTCCTATTATTAAAATTTTTCTAACGTTTCTTAAAGCATTGTTTACAATTCTTAATGAATTCCTAAAAAGTTAGTTAGACTTATTCGAATGTGTCTAAATGGCTAACAGTTTTTAGATACTTTCAAAATTCATAATGGGAATGAAAGAGGGACATGCAAGCTCCTTGTAGGAAAATCAGAGGAAAATGACCCAGTAGGTAGGTCAAGATGAGGTGGGAAAATAACATTAACCATGATTTGAGGAATGATTAGGAAATGTCGCCTCAGGATAGGGGCGTAGGCCTATAGAGAGCTTATATTAACGCGGCAACGAACCTACGGGTTCGATAGTACCAGTGACCTCCTAAAGAGAGAAGGGACAAAAAATAACAAGATTTTTATCATTTTTTTCCCGTATTAATTAAAAAAGTCTGTAATACCACATATCACTATAATTAACAGAAAAAAAATTCAAGTAAGAATTAAGAACTAAATACATTATATTTATTGGTACCAAAGAAAATTTATTTCTCATGTTACTTTAAAAAAACTTCGATGCCCGTAAATTCCAAAAATCTCCAGAAATGTTTCAAGACCTGGCAACTCCGGAACTGGAATTTAATATGTTAATATGGTTGAAAAAAGGCACTTTTAACATTCAATAATCAGAAAATCAGGTACGAATGAATGAAATATGCATTTTTAGGGCCAGTTAAACTTTCCCATGTTTTACTAAACTTTTTCATGAAACCGTGCAGTAGCAACTAACGAACACGTACAGTTAGTGCAGAACGTATTGATACACTTAAAAATATCGCAGAGAGAAATAAATAATTTAATTATTTCGTCACTATATACAAAAACAGAATTATATAACTTTACATTGCACACTATAAAGTTAAATAAACGCAGTTTACTCTACTTTAACATAACAATTAACGAGTAAAAAATAATTTATACACGAACAACAAAAATTAACATACAGAAAGTATTGATACAGTCTCATATTATGAAAGTTTTGAGTTTTTACTTTTTGAGTTCATTACTTGGTTGAGAGCCCTTTTGATTCCAATATGGCTTCAGGACGACGTAGCATCGACCCGACTAAATATTAAGCTACTGAAGAAGGTATATTTCTCCATTCTTCTTCAAAAGCATTTCTCAGATTTTGCTTGTCGGAAACCTGCCTTGAACGAATTCTTTTTTCCAGATGTTCCCATAAATTCTCAATAGGTTTTATGTCCGGAGACTGCGGAGGCGTTTCCATGTACTTCGGTGTGTTATACAAAATCCATAAACGCGTATTGAAACCGGTGTGTGCTTGGGATCATTATCTTGCATAAATACAAAATATTGTTTAATTCCCGTTTCCTCTGCAGAGGTATGAAGATTGGTCTTCAGTATGTTCATATACTGTTTGTGATCCATCACATCACCGATAAAATGCAATATCCCGACTCCAGAGGTACTCATGTATCCCCATACTAATAAGGAACCACTACTATGTTTCACAGTGTGTTGGAGTTTTTGCTTTTGTAGCTCTGTATTTTAATTCCTCCAGACTTTTCGTCTTCCATCTGAACAGGAAATTTTGATTTTAGGCTCGTCAGTATAAATTACTTTTTTACAAAATTCTTTGGGCTGTTTATGTGTGTTTTAGCGAAGTTCAAATTTTTCTTTCAGTTTTCTTCCAGTTTTCTTCACTTACTGAGTATTTCCTATGGGTTGTTTTCCTACGTAGTTCGTTAGCCCACAGAACATTGCTAGCAGATATACTAATATTAAAGTCAGTTTTGATACCAGCTGCTAATTTAGGGGCACTACGTTTAGGTTTTTGCTTTACTTTTCTCATTAATGCTTTTCAACATTAACATACAGTTTTCTAGGCTATTTTCGAAAGATTTTCGTGCCAACTCTATCAATTATATGCTGAAAGGTTGCTCTCGGCCTTCCAATTATTTCACTAATTTCATTTAGCGATTTACACTGATTATGCAAGCCAATAATAATTTCCTTCCTTCTACTGTAGTCTTTCTACCTTTGCACTCCATTACAGCGTTAATATGCAGCCAGAACACACACAACTATTACCCATCCAAGTGTTTTGTGCAGACGGAAAATATGTTAACTAACAAACTGTCTTTCTCTTTCTATTCCTTACTATGTTGCCACTTCCTGTCCTTTGTATTATGTTGTTCGATTGGCAGGTAGAGAGCTGACAAATACTATGTATTTTAATGATCCGTCGTTCTGCGCTGTCAGTGGCAGAATGACTAACTTGACAACCCTGTTACTTTTGGTGTTACGTCTAGGAATGAGCTGCCCCTTCCTTGCCCTTCTCATTACATGTTGCCACTTGTGATTTATTGTCAGACTGGTAACGGAGAGACGACAAATACTGTGATTTTAAATGATCCGACCGCTTGAGCGTTCAGTGCTTAAATGACTAATTTGACAACCATGTCAAGATCTTTCCCATGTCAAGATCTTTCACACGTGTTTAGAGATTCTTCCCCCACATTTGAAGTTGAAAATTTTCAATACGTGATCGGATGTACAGTTTTCTCCTACATCCCTTCCACAGATTCAGATCGGCGACACTAGCGCTAAAACTCTTCCCCTCCGCCCGTGAACAGTTAACTTGGATGTGTAATACATGGCAAAGTACTCAAGGCTAGAGTGAACAACAACACTACCAGACCCACCCCCACTCGACTTCATGTGAACATGCTGTTGACCAAATCTTAGTAATGTATCAATGCTTTTTGTTTCTTAATTTTTGTTCTTCATGTACAAATTATTTTTTTACTCGTTAATTGTCATGTTTAAACAGAGGAAACTGCGTGTGTTTAACTTCATAGAGTTCAATTTAAAGGTGTAAATTTGTTGTTCTTGTACATAGTAAAAAAATAATAAAATTATTTATTTTTGTCTGTGTTATTTTTAAGTTGAAAATATATAAAACTATTATTCTACCTGTTATATTATATACTTGGACTCTTACTTTAAGGGAGGAAATGAGATTACGAGTATTTGAGAATAAAGTACTTATGAAAATTTTTGGACCAAAGAGAGATGAACAGACAGGTGAATGGAGAAGACTACATAACAATGAACTACATGGTCTTTATAGGAAGCCAGATATAATAAGAACAGTAAAGCCTCGTAGACTACGATGGGCAGGACATGTGGCACGTATGGAGAATGAAAGAGGTGCATAGAAGCTTCTTGTGGGAAAACCAGAAGGAAAACGCCCAGTTGGTAGACCAAGAATGAGGTGGGAGAATAACATTAACTATGATTTGAGGGAAGTAGATTATACAGGGAATAATTGGAAAGCATTAGCTCAGGATAGGGATGTATGGAGAACTTATGTCCGCGCGGCCATGAATCTACGGGTTCGTTAGTGCCAGTGAGTAAGTAAGTAAGTTATTTTTAAGTGTATCAATACTTTCTGTACTAACTGTACGTTTATGGCCGCTCAGACATAAGCTCTATATACATCCCTATTCTGAGCTAATATTCAATTAATCCCCTATACAATTTACTTCCCTCAAATCATGGTTAATGCATTTTCCAATTTCATTCTTAGACGACTACTGGGCATTTCCCTGAAGAAATATTCATGCCCCTCTTTCATTCCCCATTCGTGTCACGTGTCCTGCCCATTGAAGTCTACAAGACTTAACTGTTCTTATTATATCCGATATCCCATACAGAACATGTAGCTTACTGTAATGTAGTATTGCCCATACATACGTAATGCATTTTCCATCTACCTCTGTGATTGACACATGTGGATGTGAAGGGCCAGCAGCCGGCTGGTAAAAGGGCAACCGCTGAAAAGTGGAAAGACCCTCAATCGGAAATATCGTTGCAAAATGTTTAAAAGATTACGAAATATTAGAGGAAAAAAAAAAGACGGAAAATTATCTAGAGCAACAGCATCATAAAAATGTTGTATGGAAAATAATAGAACAAAATATTCTGAAGTTCAGCCGAAATAAGAAATGTTTAAAAAGGTCTACAGAAGGCGTCTTCTAGGGCAAGCTTTTAAGTAATGAAACATCTGGTTGATGATAAAATCAAATTTTTCACCTGAGCAGTTTTATCACGTTTTGAATTTAATAGAAGAAATATAAGATGAAATTTATGTACATGTACTCGTACCTTAAAATCCCCTAGGGTACAATGCAATATTTACAGCTTTTATTTAAATATTGACTAAGTCTAAGCCATAACAAATATTTTTTTCTGTGTATATCTATAACCCTTCGTGCTTATATCATGTGATTTTCAACAAAACTAATCAAAATTTCATCGTTAAATTTATTGAAGTTAGAAAATAAGTGTTCTTATACCGACAATTTGTCAGAAAATCTTTGTTTGTTTTTAGCAATTCACAAATGAGTACGGATAATAGTTTCTGTATTCTATGGAATCGCAAGTAAAGTTCGTCCGCAATTTAAGAATCTACGAGGATCGCCAGCGATGAATTCTGATACCAGCATCAACGTTGTAGAGAAACCACATGCATTCAAAAATAAGGGTAGCGAATACAACGGCGATGTGCGCTGGCGGTCTTGTCGTAGATAAACCATGGCTTAAAGGTGGGTATTACCCGTTTAAGGAGTAAGCGCAGTTGTTGACGGAGGGCATTTCAGTCGTGTTTATACAGGAATAGAATACGTGACACTGCTATCTATGAGCGCAGAGGGGAATGGGACGTGGGACGCTGATAGTATACACTGCTTATATGACGTCACGTGTAGCAACAAACAGAGCTTCGTAATTCTTCCGCCTGCAGAGATATTTTGAATGACTAATATATACGTTCAAGGATGCTTTATAAGCATACTTGAACGTCGCATCGCGTCGGTAGGAAAATTTTGTGTTTGTACATACATAATACAGATACTTGCACAATATTTTCCTACGCACGTTTAAGTATGCTTGCGCAAGAATGTTTGAACGTGTGTACTCACCTGAAATAAATTATTGCATACTTGTGCATAACCATATGAGATGAACTTAACAGTGACAGAGATGAGTGAAAATAGTTTATGTAAATATCGAGGAAATGCATTAATATTGTACCTTCAACAGAGGTGTATAAAATATTCGATCATGGATAGAACGAGGAATTACTGTATATGAAGAAAATTATGCCAAAATTTGAAATCATAAAACAAAATATGAAAATTATGCTTAAAAATACATGAAAATATCATTTTACTGGTACTATTAAACACGGATGTTTATTGCGCGAATATAGGCTCTCCATGCATCCCTATATGAGTTAATGTTATACGTCATTGCCTGTATAATGCATCTCCCTCAAATTATGGTAAAAGTTATTATCGCACCTCATTCTTAGCCTACCTGCTGGACGCTTTCCTTCTGGTTTTATACTAGACCAAGGATCTGCGAATGGCGGCCCTCTAAGCCATTTCAATTGACTCACGAAGAACTCTCTTATTTTAATCTGATTTAAAGTTTTTTTTTTCACTTTTTCAATAGGAGTTTAAGAACTAACATACCTTCCATGACGCATTTTTTATTTAATTGCATAACACATATGAAATTCTTGAGCATAATATTAGTTATAATACATTTGAAATTAATTCTGAACTTATCAATTCCACACGTGTTATTAAACACGTTCATCAACCGAACAATCCCTAGTAGCGTGAGAAAGTTTATCTATGGCACTCTGTCATGTGACCAAGGACAAGGTTAACGAAATTACTTTTCCCTCCTCTATCCCAATTCAGTACGATTGTGGTTTTGAATTGTCACATTGAATATGCTACTTGTAAAATACCTTTTTTTTTTTCTTTCATAAATAGTAACTTAAGTATATTGTCGACTACTATTTCGGTAAGAAAATTTTAATGTGCGGCTCTCCACCTGTATAGAAAACATATTTTTGGTCCCCAGGTTCACTATAATTGTTTTAGAATGTTAGATATATTCAATACATGAGATTCAGTTACGCAGGGACTGCGGAAATTAACCAAATTCCTCAACAAATCTAATTTATGGCACTATTGGTAGCTTACAAGAATATATGTTTGTTTTGACTATTTAACTCATGCCACAAATGGGAGTCCAATGGCCAATCATATTTCAATGATTTCTTATTTACAACCAATTACAATAGTTTTTCATCTCGATTTTATCAATTTAATTTAATCGCTCTAAAATCAAGCTCCTCCTATTTAACATTCTTAATAGGTCACAGTATTATTTCGAAGTGAGTGCATGTGGCTACCAGATTGTGTATGTAGTGCACGAATATTACCAGATAGTGCTTGGTGGGTATAATATAAAACACATTTGTGACAATTGATTATACCACAAAAGAAACACTGTTTGCATTTTCTTAAACGTATTATTTCCCAGGAATCTACGTTCCAGAAAAATATAAATGACATATTTACATCATAGGACATCAGAAATTAATCACTAACCTATAATGTTGGTTATAAATTTCTCCACTAGGGTGCATTCTTACAATATTGTGATCCTTTGGCAATAAATAATATGATCTGGTTGCAGATGTGAACAAATGGAAGCATAACAATCGTTTATCATTTGTTTTCAAACATCGCCGTTTACATTAAATATATAAATATTTTAAAATAACTATATCTAAATAATGATTTGTGAGTAAACAGCTTAATTTTATTCGTTAAATAGTCCTAACAAATGCCACTCTTTTTTCCAAATTCTCTAGATAAATTCACCCCTCACTTCGTGAGTCGTGAATTTAGAGTTTATCGATTATTTGGAAATCATTCGTGGCATTACTTATGACTATTTAACTCATGCCCCAAATGGGAGTCAATGACCAATCACATTTCAAAGATTTTTATTTACAACCAATCACAGTCGTGTTTCGCCTAAAATTTACCAACTAAAGTTTATCGTAATAAAGAAAGCATCTCCTCTTTAACATTCTGAATAGGTCATAGTATTATTTTGCAGTGACTGACTCCTTAAGAAATACGGCTACCAGATTGTATTTATAGTTCGTGAATGTCAGCAGAAAGCGCATGCGATAGATAATATAAAAACATTTGTAACAATTGATTATACCACAAAAAAAAACACTGTTTGCACTTTCTTAAAGGAATTATTTTCCAGGAAATTACGTTGCAGAAAAATATAATTGACATATTTACATCATAGGACATCAAATTAATTAATACCTATAACGTTGGTTATAAATTTCTCCACTAGGGTGCATTCTTACAATATTGCGATCCTTTGGCAATAAATAATATTATGATCTGGTTGCAGTGATGAACAAAAGAAGCAAATGAAGCGCACCAATCGTTTCTCATTTGTTTTCAAACATCGCCGTTTACATTAATATATAAATATTTTAAAATAACTATATTTAAATAATGATTTGTGAGTAAACAACTTAATTTTATTCGTTAAATAGTCCTAACAAATGCCACTCTTGATTTCCAAATGTTCTAGATAAATTCACTCGTGGCATTACTTATGATAATTAAATCGTATAGTAACCAAGGGCCATCTAGTCCTGTCGAGCCATGGAATATCAATTACCATTGTGAGAAAAAAAAGTATATATAATAAGGTAATAAGAAAAGTGTCGGCAGCGGTGGGCTAGTGGTTATGCTCCTTGCCTCTAGTTTCGAGGAACGCGTGTTCAAACCCGGCCGGAGTCGATGGATTTTTTAGGACGGAAAAATCCAAGGAGCAAGTCCTCCGCGAAGGACTTCAAGCCGTGGGTCCCGATTCTGAAGGTTTTTTAGGCTCGTAAAAGATCCTTAAGCCTGAATAAAGAGGCCTCTAAGAAAAATTTACCAACATCAACGACCTAGTTGCCTGGTACATGTCTCATTGGGTCAGTATTGACCGCATGCCATCCATGATATCTACGAGCAAATAAGGTATTTAAAAATTAACCGGGTCTAACTCCTTACAAAGGAGAGGCTATGGCTCAACAATGGGCTACGCCATTATATATATATATATATATATATATATATATAATAAATAAATTATAGTACTCTTAATAGTTGCCCTATGATGATGTAAGTGTCTTCAATTGGCAGAGCGTTAACGTTAAAAATGTTTCAATAAAATGTATGCTTTCAGGCTAACTCACACTTCTACAGGTCGGATTTTGCTGATATACGGAATATATTTTATCGTTAAAATTACAGTTACGTTCCGAGAACAGACAGGCGGCCGCTAGAGCGATTTTTAAATGTCAGTGTTCAGATAAACTCCCACATCTAATGATCGGTTTTCGCTGATTTTGGAGAATATGTTTCTCGTTTTATTTTCATAGCATATACTGAATTGCATTAAAGAGAATAAAATTGCGGCTGATAAAGCCCTTACATTTATTGAATTACTGCTATATGCCGATTTGGTTCCGAAAAGAACAAACATTACGTTGAGAGCGTTAAAACACATAGGCCTATATATATCATAGTTAAGTATCATTGACTGCGATGGACAGGATATGTGGAACGAATGAGGGATGAAATAGGTGCATGGAAGCTTCTAGTAGGAAAACCAGACGATAAACACCCAGCTGGTAGGCCAAAAATCAAGTGGGAGAATAACCATGATTTGAGGGAAGTAGATTGTACAGGGGATGATTGGAAAACATTAGCTCAAGATAAGGATATATGGAGAGTTTACGTCTGCACGGCCATGTGCCTAAGGGTTCCATAGAGCCAGTGAGTGAGTTAGTTACATAGTCTATATATTTCTCATGTTCATTTCGGTGTCTGGTATGTAGGATCAAATCTGTAATTTTTCAAAAATATTCTCACGAGAACAACCATAATAGTTTCATTCCTTCGGAAGTCGTTAAAACTGATATTGGCTTTGTTTATCTATACGTACTCGAAATTGAGTATGAAAACATACATATTATATAGCCAAAGCTCCTCACGGACTGACTACAGTACTCTATGTCGGTCTGTAATGAAATCTCTGATACCAAATATCTAATAAAATCTTTCTTTATAAGGATTCTGTTTCATGATCATTTGTGTTTTTTTTATCAGATAGCGATCGAAAGTTTCAATTTCATAGCCCTTATCATTATACAGTACACTTTATGCCATAAAATGTATTATTAATATCAGGTATTAGTATTCTATTTGTCGATGGATTTTTTTAGAATGGCGATTTTTAGGCTCGTAAAGATCCTTAAGCCAGAATAAAACACCGCTAAGCAAAATTTACCGATCTCTACACCCTAATAATACCTTAGTTGACTGCTAGATTTCTCATTGAGTCAGTATGTTGACCGCATGCCATTCATGATATCTATGTGCAAACATGGTAACTAAATTAAATTAATCTACCGAACTCCTAACAAAGCTGAGGCTGTGGCTCAACATTGGGCTACGCCATTATAGATAGATAGATAGATAGATAGATAGATAGATATATAGATAGATAGATAGATATATAGATAGATAGATAGATATATAGATAGATAGATAGATAGATAGATAGATAGATAGAGTAATCCCATTCCATTAACATAGTAGGCCTACTTTATATCATATAGTGGCACGACCTGTCGGGAGAGGGATTTTAAATTATGGATCTCACACAAACTTTTTTTGACCACGCAAGGACACTGAATGAGTGATCAGCTCAATGCCAGGGCCTCCTCCGAGACAACACAACATTAAGACGAAACACACTATTCACTCACATTCATACTAAACATGGCGAATATGTTAATGATGACCAGATGATGTTCAGGGACCATTTGGGCTTGACACTTGTCTTAGAGATGAGGAAAAACCCCGAAAGAAATCATCACCCTGGAAATTTGTCGCAGCCGGGTATCGAACCTGGGCCCGCTGCTTACGAGGCAGCGACGCTACCCAGAGACCATAGTGGTGGACTCCTCTATTTATTCACCTATTAATTTAGATTATTGAGTGAGCGGAACGGACATGAAGGTCCAAACTATGAAGATGATGGTTGATTAAAATAATAACTTAACCAAGGAGAATTATTTATCGCGGAATAAACAGGGTTGCAAAACTGGATTTTCTTCAAGCACAACAAAAAGTCATGTCTGGAAGTAAACTATAATTATTACATTCTTAAGGATTACAACATTCTTTCTCCCCTCTACCCGCTCAGGCTACTACGCAGTCTCTTAACTTGCTCCAGTGTTCTCCAACTTTCTCCAGATTATGAATATTGATTTATTACTATTTCAAAGTGTCGTTTCCTTCTTACATAGCCTACCACAGCCCAGTACCTTTGTTTCTATATATTTTATTAATCTAATATATAAAAATGAATGTTCGTGTGTTAGTTTGTTTGTTTGTACTTTATGCGTTGATCCGATTGTGATGGAGTTTTTTGCAAAATGTTCAGGAGATTCCTGGGATGAACATAGGCTATAAGAGAGTTGTGATACTCAACTCCTACACCCTTAAAAATCGCTCTTTGTAGTGGAAAACGTGAAAAAATAGCTTTTTGGACGCTTAAATGCCTTACGATGCCTAAACCATAACAAATACACAAAACTAATGTAGGCCCTATACAGAATTGAATATCTCAAAAAGCTCTACAAAAAAGTCCGCGACAGCATACGTTTATCTCTTAGGATAACTCACAATAACCATTTTTGTCTTTCGTTGATGACAAGAAGATCGAGACAAGTACATAGATTCCTGTGCAAGCATAGCAAACACATGGCGGGTATTCTTTTACGGATAACTCACAATAACGAATTTTTTGTCGTTTAGCTCATTTATGCCAAGAAGATCGAGATAAGTAGATTCCCGGACAATATCGGGTAATCAGCACGGGGAATCTTAAAATAATTACAATATACATTTATAATTATTTTTCATCATCATCATCATAGTACATTCACGAATTTAGGCCATTTGTTGACCTGTTTCGGCCTCAAGAGAAACACCATCCAAAAGTCTTTTGAGTGGACGTCCTGGTCTTCTTCTTCCTGCGGGTTGATATCTTAACATTATTTTTCATTTTACTTATTCAACTAATCTTAAGAAGTACAATATTTTTTGTCTTTCAAGTCATTTACGTCAAGAAGATCGGGATGAGTAGATTCCCGACAACGCCGGGTAAACAGCACGAGGTAGCTAAAAATAATTACGATATAAATGTTTTCTTTCACTTATTTAACTAAACATAAAACACATTAGTGTTCGTATTTCAGCTCATTTATGTCAAGAAGATCGGGATAAGTAGATTCCCGGGCATCGCCAGGTAATCAGCACGGGGTATCTAAAAAATTTAAATTTATAATTATTTTTCTTTTACTTATTCAACTAAACATAAAAGCACATTAATTTTCATAATTTAGGCTAGCGGCGCACGCCGTGTATTAGCTAGTGAGATATGTGAGAATCTGTGACTAGTCTATTTTAGTATCTATTCACTTTTAACCCTTGCAATTATTCTAATTATAAATTCTTTACAGATTTCTTTTATTAACCAAACCTTTTTAATTAATAATGAAAAAAAAATCCTTCTTTCATAGCCTACCACTGCCCAATACCTTTGTTTCTAAAAATTGTATTCATGAAATGTAAAACCTTATTCGTGAACTGCATCATAACAGTTATAGGGATCAGATGACACCAGGCACGTAGCCAGGATTTTCATTTGGGGGGGGCTGAGTCGGAGTGAGAGAGAATCCACCCTAATAAAACCCAATTATAAAAAAGATGGGTATAATGGAATGAATAACAATAACAGTTAAAATAAACATTTCAGTTTATTTATTTACATTAAAAACATTTCTTGGCAGATTACTAATAAATTGAAAATCAAAGTAGTAAACATTGTTTATTAGATAGTTTTGTTATTTTTGTAAGTTTTGTGGCCCCATTTTAATTTACAGTAAGTCTCCTTTTCTTCTCCCCAGCCATTTTATCGATCACTTTATCAGGTTTGATAGCGATGTCCCGATGAATGGAAATCATCGCTAGTGCACTCAGTCTTTGATCTGTCATCAAACTTCTAGACACACTTTTCACTCTTTTCATGGTCGAAAAAGATCTTTCCACACTGCATGTTGTTACTGGTAGGGTAGCTAACACTGTCAGAAGGAAATTGATTGGCCGATAATATGTTTTGTCATACATTTCCAAGACTTTCGATACCTTTCTTAATAGATGGTGTTATATTACACTATAATGTGTATTCAGCTTTAATAGCAGCAAGTGATATATTATCAATAAAGTACTCTGACAGTTTTTCGAAATGGTTTACTTTGTCGGGATCTGTGAATCCAGGAAGGAGAACTTGGAAACCGGTTAAAATATCTTCATTAGATATGAATCTGTCTGTTATGTTCTGTAGAAGTGATTCTACACATGGTATGTATACTGTTACTCTAAAATAATCTTCTACCGAATTAGTCTCTGGATTTGCTCGATTCATCTATCTTGAACTTAACTGAGGAACTGTCAAGTCACAATGAACTATTTCTTCAGACAGTGATTTTGATGAAGAAAATAATTCTGCAAACTTATTTTTTGCATCTTTTCTCAAAATTTCTGGAGATTTTAACAATGTTTTGGCGTGGTTCATAGCAGATGTCATGTCCAAACTTTTTTCCTGAAAAATGATTGACAGGGGCAAAGTAAGGCTATAAGGTTTTTCACAACTAACAGACTGACAATAAAATCACTTTTTTCAATTGCAGCCAAAAAGTTTGAAGCTGAAGAAGAGATTTTCAGTGGTTTCTCCACAATTTCTTCTAAGCTAACTACAATTGGCTGAAATAGCTCAACAAATGTCAATACACTGTTCTGACTTCCAATGAAACGAGTCTCACATAATCGTGTCAGCCTTTTTTCTTAGTTTCTGACACATGAACGCTGATGTTTACCTGCAAAACATTGTTAGCATTTGTATTGTTTCTGAAAAAAATGTTATTTATTTTATTGTTCCAAGGCAATTTCTGACAGAAAAGTTTGAAAACGTGTCACTCAAAGCAAGGTTCAGTCTATGGCTAGCACAATGGAAGTACCTTGCGTTGGGATATTTTTCTTGAATCCTAGTTTGAACTCCAGTTAGATGGCCAGACATAGTGGCAACTCCGTCGTAGCCTTGCCCTACACATTTGTTCATATCCAATTTCAACTTGTTACATTTTTCCAAGATAACTTTTGTGACATTTTCTGCTGATTGGTTGTATATTGGTACAAATCCTACAATATCTTCTCGGAGTATAGGTAAGTCGTCTTTTAAGTCTACACAGCGAAAATATAATGAAAGCTTTTCCATTGCTGAAACATCCATAGTTTCATCAGACAGTATTGCGAAGCAATCAGACTTGTTGACTCTAGAAACAATCTCTCCTGTAACTAAATTTGAGCAGATTTGAATGAACTCATTCTGTATCTCGATGCTTATGTATGTAGCATTCTTGTCGCAATTGATGATATGCCTTCTCAGATTTTCGTCTCCAGAACATGCTCTGAACCGTAGCAAAGCACGAAATTTCCCATCTTTTTTGTCTGGTTTTTCTAAGGAGAGGGGCCCACTGTCTAGATCTCCTCTAAGAGGCAGCTCTTGCTCAGCACAAAAGAGTATTATTTCAATTATCGGTATTAGTGCAGACCTATTTTCCTCCTTTTCCCTTGCATGTTGTGTGTCAATCTGAGAAACAACATCCATTTGTTTTCCTGACATGGTATTATTGAACTCTTCTGCATAAACAACACAAGCCTTGTGATATTCTGTAGTTGAGTGCTTCTTGATGTTTGTTTAGCTTTCTTCCAATCTCTAAAACCACAACTTACTAATTTTCCAGTAGCCTTGTGAGCTCCTTTTACAATACCTTCATGAAAAAACAAAAAAACACGGTTTGCAATAAACTGCATCTTCTTTTTTGGAATAGTCAAGGCAAGCAAATCCTGAGGTAGGGTCTGTAATCCAATTTTCCTGGAATCGTCTTTCTTAATTTCTACCTTCGGTTGAAGGAAGCTCCTTTTCCAATACCTTCATGAAAAAACAAAAAAACACGGTTTGCAATAAACTGCATCTTCTTTTTTGGAATAGTCAAGGCAAGCAAATCCTGAGGTAGGGTCTGTAATCAAATTTTCCTGGAATCGTCTTTCTTAATTTCTACCTTCGGTTGAAGGAAATACGTAGGGCTGTTTTGGAAGAAGCACTGACTGAAGAATGTTTTTCTTTGTGTTGTCATCTAGACAGTCTCTTTGAATATCTCCTATGTTAAAAGACTCTGTGTGCCATGTAGACACACAAGTTGTAGAAATATCTGAGATTTCACTACTTTTTCTTGAATTGAGCAGTGTACATCTGATGCAGTTATTGTACTGCTTTTGGAAGGAGTAGAATAATCCGCACCTGAAATCCAAATAAATGAATTAGTTGTCTAATGAATAATAGATAAACGGGAAAGAGTGAGGGATGGTAAATTGTATTTGTCACGGCCAACACAATATTTTTTTTTAAATATAGCTGATACAAAAACAGTTACAAAAATATTTACTTGTATTGTTCTTTTTAATAAGCCGGGCTAGAAAGCCCTATTATTCAAGATTGTACTTAATGTAAAATTTGACAAAGTGCAATAGAAATGAGCTATAAGTTTGACCAAGTGCAGTATAAATGAGCAATCAAGTATTGAAAATAAAAATACATTATATAATCGTTTTCCATTGGGTTTTTTTATGTTCATGTGTTTTTACATGAACATGAAACTATTTATTTAAATATGCATAGTTAAAATAAATTACCTAAAGAAAATAGCAAAGGATTTCCAGAGAATTTTAATGGTGCAAACCGTACAATTAATAAAGTCAGTATAAATATAAGGAAACTTTTAGTATAGGTTTTCAAAACTTACTGTACAGTTTTTCATCGTAAATTTACAACCATGTAGCCTATTTAAAAACAATAGGCCTACATTATTATTGTTCCGAGTAAAACTTACCTGCAGATAAAATATCTTCCTCTCCAGGTTTTTTGAAGAATTTTACTAGTATCGAATGGGGTTATGCTCGTTTGACTTAATTTCATCTTGGAAGGAAAACTAAGGAATCAAAAACATGACTAATATTGTGAAATGTTTCAATAATGAAAAGTATAGAGCAAGATTTCAGTCAAAATCATCTCTTTTACAACCTAAACACCAAACGATTTAGACAAATAGAGTCACAGTCATTGCCGTCACCAAGTTCCCGCAAATTCCTCGTTGTCTTGTGGTTGTGTAATGAAACGTTGCGCGCGAGGCTGGAATTAACACAGCTGTTTACATCTAGACAATTCACAGCTGTTCTGTTGTGACGCTCTGGTTGGCGAATCGTCCAGAACTGCTCTGTTATATTGGTAGATGCGGCTTCGTAAAGAGCAAAGGCAACAACCATAGCTGCCAACCTCACATCTATGACAAAACAAAAAGCCATTCGCAGGGCAGCTCTCCTTATTTCGTTCTTGGTTTAGTGATGTGGATCCATTTAAGTGAATACATAAAAATGATATACAGCTACCTTTATTCAGTTATATATTAAAATAGAACAAATACAAAATAACTTTTATGTGGATTGCGTTGTAGACAGTGATGTTTTTATTAATCTGAAAACAAATTTACATTCACCCTGAAAATTTCGGTGGGGGGGCTGAAGCCCCTTAAGCCCCCTCCCTGGGTACGTGCGTGCATGACACCCTTATCTTTGAAGATCTGAAATACAGGAACAGCTGATTGACCAGGCCTGTCGCACCATAAAATGAACATAATGAATAAAGCTGGAGCAGTTGTATCAGCATTGAGACTTTCTAACCTTCAATGTTTATAACGGTATGCAAACAGAACAGGGAAGTTTAACTCACCTTTCTACAATACAGTCTGCAGAAGTCAATTATACAAAAGTTTGTCACACATGAACTGCGTAAACTAAGTGAAATCATCAGGATCTCCAATTTATGATGCGATTTTGCATGTATATTTATTTTATTGTCCCGCGCCGTAGGCGAGTGGTTAAGGCAAGAAGTTTGGCGCAGAGCTACGGGACTTCCGTTGGTTCGAGTCTCCATGTGGGAAGAAATTTTCTCGTTAGAATTCGGCTAGTATGGGACTGGTGCCCACCCAGAATTTCAGGTAAACCCCCCACTTATATTAGTCGGTTTTCACCGATTTTTGGATAATGCCTTCCTCATTTTGGGTCGGTATGTTGACCGCATACCATTCATGACATCTTTAGGGAAATAAGCGTAACTAAATTAACTTGGTCTAGTAACTCCTAACAAAGGAGAGGCTACGGCCCAACATTGGGCTGTTACGCCATTGTATATAGGTAGACAGATCTTTCTCGTTTTATTTCAAGAGTATGTACTGAATTTTATTACGAAAAATGGAAAACTGAGGCGACTAGAGCGATTTTTTAATTTTCATTTCAGGTGAACTCCTACACCTAATGGCCCAATTTTGCTGATTAACGAATTCGTCCTTACTTTTTTTCAATCAATTGTTATGTGCCGAGTTTAGTTTCGAGAAAACAAAAACTGCTGCCGCTATAATGTTAACGGACACACACACACACACACACACACACAATATCATAGTCATTTTCGCTGTCTACTAGCTATGATCAATGAATGTATTATATTATTAGGCCTATTTATCAACTTTTTTTTCGCAATTTGCTAATGCTAAATTCTTCATAGAAACTGTCTACAGAATAAATATCATTCTTCATAAAGAATACAGTATTGATTGTACTGCCAACAGAGTTAAATATCTCTGATCTGTTGTGTATTCTGTTATAAACATTGAAAGATAGGACATCTCAATGCTAAAAAACACTGCTACATTGTCTCAGCTCTAGTATGATACGAGTGATTAAATTAATTTTTTGACAGAGAAAAACAGGGTAAACTCCGACAGAAACCTGACTTGACTCCGATTCGTCCACCACGAACCCCACTTGCAGTGACAGAGACGCGAACTCGAACCCCAAAGTTGGAGAGCGAGTGTCTACTTATGACACGGAGCCGTCATGTCGGGACCTAATTATCGGACATTTATTCTGTATATTTTACGCGAGACCAGATCCTGCCGGCCAGTAACCTCATTAAAACCAAAAATTGACAACATTTCTGAAAATTTTACATTAGTATAACTTCGTTATTTTTTTAAACTATGAGTTATTTCATAAGATAGAAATTACTTGTGCATTAATTTATAAGTTTTCCCCCCCCCAAAGCCACCAGGCTGTCTTTTATTACATTTCTGGCTTTCTTCCCTGACATTGGCGGTATTATAATCTATTTCTTAAATTGGAGCACCTGAAAGGCGGAGTAACGCTACCCCGATGATATGAAGGGTGATAAATAATAATGAAGCGGTAAGAGATTCCTTAACCTAAATTCCATACTATGGGCAACCACAGGAATAATTTCCTTTAAGGAAAAATTTCTATAGTTTGATCAGGAAACGAACCCCGAACCTCATAAACTGTAGTCAGAAACTCTGACCACTATCCCACCAGGCTAGTCAAAAAATGTATAAGAATTTATAAGAGTATTTAATAGTACTTTGTTTATATTTAAGTTTCATATTAATTTGATTTAGTATTAGTTTGAGAGGAGCCACTTATGAACACATTTTTATAGAGGCCCTATGATCTAGTTTACTGATGTCTTAAATCTCTAATTTAAATGAAACTATTATTATTATTATTATTATTATTATTATTATTATTATTATATCTATCTATCTATCTATCGTCGGGTTTTTACAGCTGCTGCCGTCTTCCCGTGCCAAACCTCCAAAGCCTACGGTCTTGGGCATCTTCGATGCTTAGCCCTCTAGCTTGCATTACTGTCTTCATTTTTTCCTTCCATGTTAACCTTGGTCTCCCTCTTTTCTTCTTTCTGTTCGGATGCCATTCATATAGTTGCTTCGGCCATCGCTCATCTTCCATTCTTAAGACATGTCCTAACCACTTTAATTCCTTCTCCTCAATTCTTTCAATTATGCTTTCTTCTGCTTCCATTATGTTTCTAATTTCCTTATTTGTGACATGTTCTAATCTAGACTTTCTGGCACTTCTTCGTAAATAATCCATTTCTAGAGCTATTAGTCTATTCTTGTAGTACTTATTGATTGTCCATACCTCACTCCCATACATTGCAACAGATTCCACCAATGTTTTACCAATATATTTTTTTGTATCTTTCCAAATATGTTTATCCCACCATATGGAATTTAACGATGATATTATTTTGCTACTCAATTCAATTCTATGTTTTATGTTCTCTTTGCCTATACCTTCAATGTTATCCATAATTATTCCAAAATATTTAGTTTGTTTCACTTGCTTTATTTGGATTCCTTCTTCCAATATTAAATTTTCTCGTTCATTGCTATTTATTGCCAGATATTCTGTTTTTTGTAAATTTACTGTGAGACCCCATGATTCATATGTGTTTTTCAACCTTTTTTATCATGAATTCCATACCAAATTTGTCTTGCGCTAAAACCAGTTGATCATCGGCAAATTGTAATGTCAGCAAAAATCTGTTGCCTATTGGGATCCCCATACCTTTGCAGCTTTGTTTCCATTTCATTAATATGGATTCTACATAAATATTAAATAAAATTGGTAATAGACTGCAACCTTGTTTCAATCCCTTTGTGGGTTTATAGGATTAGACATTATATTTCCAATTTTAACATACGCGGAGTTATCTTTATAGATTTGTTTAATAATTTCTATTAGGTTTTTATCAATATTGTATTTCTCCAATACTTCCCATAATTTGTTCCTCGGAATTGAGTCATAAGCTTCCTCTAAATCTATCATTGTCAAATGGGTTTCTTTCTCTCAACTACAGTCCGTTTTTCAATTAACTGTTGTATTGCAAATATATTGTCAACACATGACCTTCCTGGTCTGAATCCAATTTGATCTTCTCCTAATTTGTCTTTAATATTTTTTTGTAACTTTGTTTTTAATAACTTCGTAAATATTTTATATAATGTGTTATTTATACTTAGTCCTCTGTAGTTTTTTGCGTCTCTTCTATCGCCCTTCTTGTATATTGGTACAATGTAGCTTATTTTCCATTCATCAGGAATCTTCTGTATTGCAATGCACTTATCAAACAAGTCCCTCAATCTACCTATTACATTTTTTGGGCCATATTTAATTAACTCATTGGGTACGTTTCCCAGCCCTGGTGCCTTTTTATTCTTTAGGGTTTGAATTTCTAATTCTATATCTATTGTAACAAATTCTATAGTTGGATTTTCTATTGTTTCCATAAACTCATTTCTAGTTTCTGACAGTAAAGCTTTGTAATGTTTTTCTGCGTCAGATTTTATTAACAAATTTATCTTGCTGGATCCTTGGTTGGTTTTCAGTGTTTTTAGAAATCTCCATACTTCCGATGATTGTGATCCTCCTACATAACTTTCTATTTCTTGGCATTTGCTTTTCCATAATTTGTTTTTTCTTTCTATCACTTTCCTTTTAACTTTGGCGTTTGTTCTCTTGTATTCTATCCAATTCTCTGTTGTTTTATTTGCCAACCATTCTAAGTAGCATTTTTGCTTCTTTTTGGTTTATTATTATTATTATTATTATTATTATTATTATTATTATTATTATTACTTACTTACTTACTTACTTACTTACTGGCACTATCGAACCCGGAGGTTCATGGCCGCGCGGACATAAGCTCTCCATACATCCCTATCCTGAGCTAATGCTTTCCAATCATTCCCCGTATAATCTACTTCCCTCAAATCATAGTTAATGTTATTCTCCCACCTCAATCTTGGTCTACCAACTGGGCGTTTTCCCTCTGGCTTTCCTACAAAAAGCTTCCATGCAAGTCTTTCATTCCCCATACGTGCAACATGTCCTGCCCATCGCAGTCTACGAGACTTAACTGTTCTTATTATATCTGGCTTCCTATAAAGACCATGTAGTTCATTGTTATGTAGTCTTCTCCATTCACCTGTTTGTTCATCTCTCTTTGGTCCAAAAATGTTCCTAAGTACTTTATTCTCAAATACTTGTAATCTCCTTTCCTTCCTTAAAGTAAGAGTCCAGGTTTCGCACCCATATAATATAACTGGTAGAATAATAGTTTTATATATTTTCAGCTTAACGTTTTTTTGAAAGGAGTTGGGACGTCAAGAGTCTCTGTAATGCATAATAACACGCATTTCCAGAATTGAGCCTATGTTTAATTTCTTTGTGCATCTCATTCCTATTTGTGATTATTGTTCCTAGGTATTTGAATTCAGCCACTTCCTCAAAATTTCCCTCATTTGTCATTAGCTGTCCATTTCCATTATATAATGTATTTCTACGTGTGACCATATATTTAGTTTTATTGATATTTACTTCCAGTCCTAATTTCTCAGTGTTACTCAATAGTGTGTGCGTGTTGCCCTTTAGTATCTCCTCGCTATCGGCCAGTAGTACTACATCATCATCATCATCATCATCATTATTATTATTATTATTATTTTGATTATTATGATTATTATTATTATCATCATCATCATCATCATAAAACCAAAATTTATATCTAATAAAAATTGCTAAATATGTACACATATATGAACTAAAGATTTTCAAAATATGGATTAAAACTTTTTATATAAATAGTACAAAAGTATTCTGCCACATATTAAAAAAAATGTTTGTTAATAAACTTTTTTTTAGAAAAATCACTTACATATACGGTCGTAATTTTACAGATAACGATTTACAATCTGGTGCTATTTTAACTGTTTAATAAACAAATATATAAACCACAATGAAGATGCACTCAAAACTCATATGCGACTTTTGTGTCCGTGAACTAGCGAATAGAACATATTAAGCTAAATATTTGCACCCTGTAACCTACATACTGTAATTCTTCTAAATTGCCTGGACCAGATATGCTGTGGTCAGATATAAGAAATTCTATTGTTACAGGGGGTTGATAGGCAATAACAGTGCAGAGGTTTAGAAATAAAGAAAAGGATGTGGATACAACACAATTGTTTTCAACATTTCATAAACATTCAAGAATCCATCTTTGAAATACAAACTTTAGTAAAATATGCTTTAAATTATTATTATCTAACAAGAATAACTTTCTAACCATAAAAAATGGAACATAATTGAAATAAAACATTCAGTTATGTAAAAATACGTGATATCTTCTGAAATATGTAAAAATATATACTGTACCCTGGAATATAGACGAATACTGAAACACAGATGTGTGTTAAATCATTTCAAATACCCTAATTTGCAAAAAAACATAGCGAAATTTTAACTTTTACTAATGTAAAAACAAATGTATTTACATAAAAATCCTAACCCTGATAATTATTAAAGGGCGGTAAAATATGTATTATCCCTTAGGCTGAGTATCAACCGATTATACCATTTACATATGTTCAAGTAAACAGCGGCAAGAGAATACAATCTGATAATGAGAATATCATCACTAACATTCAATAATCTCCTTCTTCTTTGGTTTTCCCCCACTTATAGGTTTACCGTCTTCAGTTTCCATTTATTTCTATCATTCCAATCTCCTTCCAAATTCCTGTCATTCATTATAGTTCTGACATAGGTTTTCCATTTCCATCTTGGTCTGCCACATTTATTTCTTCAAGGGGATGGCCATTGGTATATATTTATATTTTTTGTCCATCTTTCATCTTCCATTCCCTGTACCGTAATCTGTGGTCATTCCATTAATGAGTTTGATTTTCAATCCTCGTAACAACAGATGTGGTGACATTCATTTCTCTTCCAAGGAATTCATTTCATTATAAAAACTCATAATCTATAAATACTGGAATGAAATTGCAATATAGTTATGAATCATTTAATTATTTATGAATTGTAGATTCATGTGGAATATGTTGCATAGTATACTCCTCCAGAAAACCTCTAAATTGTGGATTTTCAAGTAGAACATTTTTGTTTTGTCGGATCTACCTATATTTATACGCCTATTCCATAACAACCTACCTTGCAACGCGTGTAAGTGCAGGTTTTTCCGCCTTTTAATTATTATTATTATTGTTATTATTATTATTATTATTATTTGTTGTTGTTGTTTATATCTAATAGTTCGATGCACTATTTCCTCTATATTCAATTTTGTACTAGAGCATGTCATAACTCAATTGTATTAATAATCTGTTAGTTTACGCTGATGATAGAGTATTCTTAGGCGGTAGAGTGGAGTCTCTAAGGGCTAACATGCATACTCTATTAAGTAACACCAAGAAATTGGGACTGAAAGTAAACATCCATAAAACTAAATATATGGTCACACATCGAAATATATTATATAATGGAAATGGAGAGTTAATGACAAACGAGGGAAATTTTTAAGGAATTGCTGAATTCAAATGCCTAGAAACAGTAATTACAAACAGGAATGAGGAGCACGAAGAAATTAAACATAGGTTTATTCTGAAAATGCATGCTTTTATATATTACAGGGACTTGTCTCAACTTCTCCCCAAAAAAAAAAAAAGATTAATCTGAAAATATATAAAATTGTTACTCCCCTAGTTTATATATGGATGCAAAACATTGACTCTTACTTTAAGAAGGGGAAAATATTACAAGTATTTGAGAATAAAGCTCTTAGGAAAATTGTTGGACCAAAGAGAGATGAGTAGACTGGTGAATGGAGATGACTATAGTGAGCTACATGATCTTCATAAGATACCAGATATAATAAGCACCATAGACTGCAGTGGACAGGACATGTGGTACGAATGGCGAAGGAAAGAGGGCCATGGAAACTCCTTGTTGGAAAACCAAAGGGAAAGCGTCCAATAGGTAGGCCAAAAATGGGGTGGGAGAATAACATTAACCATGATTTTAGGGAAGTGGATTATACAGAGGATGGATGACCATGAACTTTCTGGTTCGATAGTGCCAGTGAGTTAGTTATATCTAATAGCTGGTACATTTATAACTAGAGCAAGGAATTTTCATATATGAAGAACATTATACCAAAATATGAAATCGTAAAAACAAAATATAAAAAAAATATGAAAATTATGACACAAAAATATCATGGAGTTACTATTTTCTAAACATTTTACATATGTTTATATACATTATAAGTTATATATGCACATACCAGCACATAAATGAGACAAGTAGGCCTTATTTATGGCTCAAGAAGTCAAGATGTTCATTGTATTTCGATTTTAATTAGCTTTTTCATTAATTCTGACACAATATAAAATATCATGTTTATGATTTTAAACAATTTTAATGGATCACGCCATAGCGTAGTTGTAGAAGGAAATGTGCTACAAACAGGAAAGTTGTGGGTTCGAGTCTCGATATGGTCAATATTTTTAGCTTGACCAGACCTTATGGTGGCATTGTGGCCCTGGGGTCGACTCGGCTCCTAATGGAGAGAGGACAATTTCGTCCAATTTAATGTTATTGTTACATTTTGCATCTATAGGAATTTAATAGTTTTGTGCAATGTAAAAATATAAATAATCCAAACTGTACCTGCTCTAAGGACTAGTGATATATTTCATGGAAGCCTGTTTTTGTTTGGTTGCAATGTTTTGTTTCTTGTGTATGTTTGATTTTCATAATTAAATGTCATTCAATAAATTAATTAGTTGTATTATATATAACCTCTCAGTTTTGATTTACTAAGGTAAAGTGATTCCACTACAGTCTTGGAAGACTTTGGGGTAGTGGCGTGTTGAAGCTCCCATTTTTCTAGATAATTAGGAGTGAGATGTCCGCTGGTTGTGGGATCTGCCTGATGGCCGCATTTTTTTTTTCGTGAAATGGGTCTAGCATAGCGTCTAGTCTTGTGCTTTGAACAATCCAATTGTCAATTCTGTTCGTAATACACAGGAGTTTCTTTTTTATTATTTTCTGATAGTAAACAATAAGGCCTATCTGTCAGAATTATTTTGCAAGATGAAAAATTATGCTTAACATCACACGATGTTATGGCAGCATACTTGTATCAAGTTTGTACTTGATAGTTTGATGTGAGAAAAATGTTGTCCTTACCTACATGAACTTTACTTATTTTACAAAGCACTGCTTCAAATTTAGCAGCAGCAGTCTTTTCTAAACTTATAGCTGTAATCTGTTCACAAAGTAAGGACTGCCCTCAGGTAGCAAGAACGAACTGACAGCTACCTGACCACAGAATATTCCAACATTGTTGTTTTACTTATTCATCTAGGGCCTAGGTGTTTTAGGCTCATGTTCTTTTTCTGGGATCGAATTTAGGGCAAAAACCTCCATCTAACTTGGGCACTCTGTGACTCCTCATCCAATTATTTATTTTTATAATATATATTTAACTTGTTCAGAAGGGGTACTGAAGAATTTTCACTTGTCTACCATATTACACTGTCAAAAATTACATAAATAGTAATTTAAATATATTTTAATGAACTTTCATTGAAAAAAATACCGGAATGTAAAAGTTGAAAAAATGAAGGAATATGAAATTTTCACTAAAATATGAACATTTTGCCAAAATATGATGAAACATGAAAAAAGTTTTAGTCTTATTTGATTCTACATATCATAAGTCTCTGCGCTCTCTGACTAATAGCTTAAAAGATGAAATTTCATAAAATTCCTCGCTCTATTTATAACAATTATTTACCAATAATCGTTGAGGAGAAATGTACATATATGCAGAATAGGCCTATATCAAAATTAAAATAATTTGACCATTATATATGGTGTTGTCTGTCTATGTCTTCTTGTCGATGACACAGCTTAAAATATGGAGAGTCTGCTATTTCTAATCTGTATATATTTATTTAAGCAGTCGTGCTCTGTATATATTCGAGAAAGAACTATAGAATTCCTTCTTGGCCAGACGGGTATGTCTTGCTTGAATTGAGGAATTCCAGTCTCCGGTATTTTTCCAGATGGTATACCATGGTAACATACATTTGATGCCCGTGATCTATAACTATTCGGTTCTCTATGATAACTAATGCACTCTCAATCTCATTAGTATTGAAAACCTCCCTTTTAAGGACGAATCTTTAAGAATCCTCTGAAAAAACAAAATGCTACATTATTATTATTATTATTATTATTATTATTATTATAGTTATTATTATTATTATGATTATTATTATTATTATTATTATTATTATTATTATTATTATTATTATTATTATTATTATTATTATTGATCTAAGTTCATATCGGTTCTTGGAACTTTAAGTGTATACAGTAGGGTGTAAATTCTATGTTTTTATGTGTTTTGAATAGAAAAATCACTGATTCAGTGATATGAAATTTAGTGAATATGATAAAATGGGTTGTGTTAATGAAATTCCAACCCAGTGTTTGCCTTGGCGGTTGAGGAAAACCAAGAAAAAATCTCAGTTGGTCGAAATGTGGTTTGAACTCGGGACCTTCCAAGTTTGTGAAATTATACCGCCTGAGCCATCTCATTCGGCGTGAATACTTTCTTTCATGAAATTAAATTAATTTTAGCTTCAATATTCTCGTCCACCTCTGCGATAATTAAATGTTTAAAAACTTTATTAAATTTAAATTAATCAAATTAATAGAAATTTACTTATTATCCTTCATATTATTAGTTTAACCTTAACTTCTCCCTTTACTATTCCCATGTCAATGTCACCCGAGCCTCACAGTGACACATGAGGAACGAAATTCAATTACGATTCCACAATATATCTCAAGATTCTCTTTAATATTGTGGTAATGAATGCTAGATGTTACGTCAAAATGTTAAAGTATAATAAAATTTGCATCAGTATAATAAAAGAAGTGTAATAAGTATAATAAAATAAGTATAATATAAGTAAATAAGTATAATAAGTATAATAAAATAACACAGCAATTTAATTCCAGTTTAATTTCTAATTGAAGAAATGTAAAAATCTAACCAAAATGTGTCCTAATAACCAAAGCTATACAAAATTGCTTAGTGTAATGCTAGTGTGAGTTATTTTAGATATATATATATATATATATATATATATATTAAGTTCGATGTTTTATCACGTGAAGAAAAACTGAAATATTATTTGAACAATTTTAAAACCTAACTAAAATGTGATCTAACCAATAGGCCCTAACTAACGCTAGACATCAAGGATAAATTTAGTGTGAACTTACTACTTTTGATAGCTTATTAAATTCAAGACCGACACGTTTAAATATGATGTATAACTCAAATATTATTCTTTATATATTGGTAATGGTATGATGTGTGTTAGCTGACATCTGACATATTGCAAAGTACATGGTTCAAAATTAGGGTAGTTTTGTGCTTTAAAACCTAAATGGAGTCACCTCAACCCCCAAACTGCTTAACAAACAACAAAATGATTGTACATATTAACTAAAAATTAAATATAATAATTTGAAATGAGTGAAACTAACAAAAATCAGTCACAATAGTTCGTTATAGAGTAATTCCATATGTGACTGACTGACATTTACAATACACTTTTGCAGCAAAATGGTTGCATAAATATTACAATTGATTGAAATTAGGGTGTTATCTACGTGATATGATAAAGGAATATGTGTGTGGTTAAGACTGTACTTAAATATACAACTTTTGAAGAAAAACAGTGCTATTTATTATCTATCAAAGTATGTGTGACTGACTGACATAAATGTCAACTCATCATGCAGCTTAACATGTTAAATCTGCATCATGCTCTGAAGTGTGATTCCTAATTCAATTTTCCAAAATACCGTTTGGAGGACACATTTCAAGTTACATTCTTAATAAAAACGAAACAAAAATCGCAATTAAGACCAGAGTTATAACCTAATATATGATGTGTGACTGACTGACTACATTCTGTGACTGACTGACATATCTGAATTTTATTTAGACTTTAATATTCTGGAGCTGCAAATATTATACAAATATTAAAAATAATATGAAATTATAATAGATAAGTCCACCGCTGTGGTCTCGAGGTAGCGTGCCGCCTTGTCACGCAGCGGGCCCGGGTTCGATCCCCGGTCGGGACAGTTTTTCTGGGTGAGATTTTTATCGGGTTTTTTCCTCACCTGTAAGATAAATGCCAAGAAAATTTTAAGGCCCAAACGGTCCCCGAAACCATATGGCCATCATCATCCTTTTCATCATCATCATCATCATCCTTCACCGGTGTGGAAAGCAACGGGAAGCTACCACATCTACATTTCCCTAGTAAAGCTGCAAGCATAGCGTGAAAATGCTATGATTGCAGTGAAAGACCTGCCCTCGGACAGAATTATTATGGATGGATAATATATAAAAAGCGATAATTTGGAGATGAATAAAGAACTTCACTCCTTTTATCATGTATAGGAAATGTACAATTTGATATGCTATAAAAATATTAAATAAATAGTGTAATTTATTTAACTTGGTTACCAAGTATCATTTTAAATTTCACAAAATAAAGAAAGTATTAACTTTTTAACAACGTAGGGCCTTCTCTATAGTTAAATATGCCTAATATGGGTATAATTTTATTACAACCATATTTACTGATTAAAATTTATCTGATACTGTTAATGGATTGAACCATTAAAATAAATAAAAATGCCGATATGGAATTTGCATTGTTCGTTCCAGATCACTAATATTAACTTTCACGCGTCTCAACTATAAAGACAAAAAAAAAAGTAACGAAAAAGTACAATATACAAATTATTGAAATTTGTATTTAAATATGGAAAATTCTGTTATAATTCTTTCAAAGCAACTGATTACACATTATTTTGCTGACATGAGTTCTATTTTTAAATTAAACAATCGAAAGAAATATCTTACAACGCGCGAAATCTTGATTGACTGTTTGCAGCAGGTGCACATAGTACAGTGTTGTCATACGTATTTTCACTGTTGGTTTCCAATAACGTTACACCCAATAATAATTTTATTTTACACTACAGGTTATACATACTTAATCACATAAAATCCACGCCAATTGTATTTTTATACAAGAAACTTCATATGATTTAAAACTGTTTTTGCAATTAACAAGCATGACTCTGTTTCACAAAGTGAATGCTAGTACAATGTGGCAACATCGCACTGTGAATCCCCGATAATACGGCACACATGTCATGTCAAAGGTCAAACTAATGCGAGAACCTTTCAGGTTCAAGGCCTTCCACACACACACATTTTCTAACACATATGAACCGCGCATCTGCTTCTAATTCCACTGACTTAATAACATACACATTGAAGAATCGCATAATGAAAAATTATTTAAATGCCATTAATAAAAATATAAAATGTAATTAATATAATTAACGTAATTACTTTACAAGACAATGTCGTTAATACTTTTTTGTTAGTTATGTACCGATAACATAGAATCCCAGAGGAAATTTGGATCCATCAATTATCGTATTGTGTACAATAATTTTCCCTCCATGGTATCTTTACCTTGTCGTGGTGGAGTGGCTTGTGTGCTTAAATGCTCCTGAGAGCTATGCCGGCGGTAGCATTGCTGCCGATAGGGTTACCCATGCCGGACTGGTCGAAGGTGATAAGCCAGACGAAATAAGTACCTTGGTCGAAAGAGTGACGATCTTTCACCGTAAAAATACAACCGTCAAGAAATGCGGACATGGGTTCTACTGGGGTAAAATTTTCCGGAGGTCAAATAGTCCCCCATTCGGTTCTCCGGGCGGGGACTACTTCAGGGAACCCATGCCAAAGGCTCAAACACAGGGACATGTTCCTAGGAACATGGAATGTTAGGACTTTATACAATAGCGGGGCACTAGAGATATTAACGCGGGAATTGGATAAATCGCCCTTGGATATAGTCGCTTTACAGGAAGTTAGGTGGCCAGGAGAAGGTAGTCAGGAATCAGGAAGCTTTGCATTATACTATGGGGGTGCAGAAAGACCTGCATTTGGAACAGGTTTTTAGTCAGAAGGAGGATCCTATCCGCTATCCGAGATATTAAGTTTGTTAGTGATAGGATATCATACATAATTCTAAAGGGTAAACGACATGATTTTATAATTGTAAATGGTACATGCCCCCACAGAAGATAAAGATGACAAGATCAAGGATGAGTTCTATGAAGAATTAGAATGCTTATTTGATAGCCTTTCACGATATCATATGAAAATTATCTTAGGAGATTTAAATGCAAAAGTGGGGCGGGAAGATATATTCAAACCAACAATAGGCAAATTCAGTCTTCATGAAGATAGTAACGACAACGGGGTTAGATTAGTCACATTTGCCACATCAAAGAATCTCATTGTTAAGAGCACAACATTTCAGCATAAGGATATTCATAAATACACCTGGACATCCCCAGATGGAGAAACTCGGAACCAGATAGATCATGTATTAGTGGATAAACGCTGGCACAGTAGCATCATTGATATTAGATCAGTTAGAGGAACAGACTGCAATTCAGATCATCATCTGGTCAAGGTGAAAATCAGACAACGGCTATCGCTTATGAGAGGAACAAACGCTAAAGATGATTCTGTAAAATATGAATTAAAAACTTGAAAAATGATGAAATGCGGCAAGAATACCAAATCAAATTGCTAATAGATTTGAAGTACTGGAATCTTCAGATGACAATGTGGCAAACGAAGAAGAAACTGATATAAATAAAGAATGGGAGGCTATAAGAGATACTATTAAATTGTCAGCATCAGAAAGCATTGGTTGTTTAAAAACGAGGCAAAACAAGAAATGGTTTGATGAGGAATGTGCCGACATTGTAAAGAAAAGAAAGCTAGCAAAAATGAAATGGTTACACGAGCCAAATGAGATAAATTTAGAGCAATTGGGTAGTGTTAGACGGGAAACCACCAAGTTACTAAAGAGTAAGAAGAGGGAATATTTGAGAGAGAAGATTAATGATCTTGAAATGAATGCAAAAAATAGGAACAATAGAGAATTATATCAGGGAATTAGTATAGAGAAGAAAGGGTTTCAGGCTAGAACAAACATAATTCGGAATGAAAATGGGGATATGATTGCAGATTCCAAGAGTATATTAAATAGATGGAAAAGTTTTTTAATCAGCTATTAAATGTACATACAGAACAGGACATTGAGGAGGATAAGTTACAGACAGCAGAAATGCTAGTCGCAGAGCCAAGTGCATTAGAGGTTGAAATGGCAATTGAAAAATTGAAGATGTATAAAGCATCAGGTTCAGATGAGATCCCAGCAGAACTGATAAAATCAGGGGGAGAAAAATTGATGGACAAGATACGCTGGTTGCTTAGTATGATTTGGGAAAAAGAAGCTCTTCCAGATGAATGGAAGGAATCAATTATCGTACCAATTTATAAGAAAGGAGATAAAACTGATTGCAACAACTACAGGGGCATCTCATTACTTTCAACTTCGTACAAAATTCTAACAAATATATTAGTAAGCAGACTTACTCCCTATATTGATGACATTCTAGGAGATCATCAATGTGCATTTAGAAGAAACAGATCTACAACAGATCAGATTTTTAGTATAAAACAGATTTTAGAAAAGAAATGGGAATATAATGGTACTGTACATCAACTATATGTAGACTTCAAAAAAGCATATGATTCAATTAAGAGGGAGAAGTTATATAGTATCCTGCTGGAGTTCGGAATTCCTAAAAAGTTAGTTAGACTTATACGAATGTGTCTAAATGGCTCAACGAGTAGGGTGCGTGTAGGCAAACAGTTTTCAGACACTTTTGAAATCCAGAATGGGTTGAAGCAAGGAGATGCACTATCTCCTCTACTATTTAATTTTGTACTAGAGCATGCCATTAAATCTTTAGAGAATGAGGAAGGCTTACAACTGAATGGTATTAATAAGCTGTTAGTTTATGCTGATGATGTAGTACTATTGGCCGATAGCGAGGAGATACTAAAGGCCAACACGCACACACTATTGAGTAACACTAAGAAATTAGGACTGGAAGTAAATATCAGTAAAACTAAATATATGGTCACACGTAGAAATACATTATATAATGGAAATGGACAGCTAATGACAAATGAGGGAAATTTTGAGGAATTGGCTGAATTCAAATACCTAGGAACAATAATCACAAATAGGAATGAGATGCACAAAGAAATTAAACATAGGCTCAATTCTGGAAATGCATGCTATTATGCATTGCAGAGACTTTTGATGTCCCAACTCCTTTCGAAAAACGTTAAGCTGAAAATATATAAAACTATTATTCTACCAGTTATATTATATGGGTGCGAAACATGGACTCTTACTTTAAGGGAGGAAAGGAGATTACGAGTATTTGAGAATAAAGTTCTTAGGAAAATTTTTGGACCAAAGAGAGATGAACAGACAGGTGAATGGAGAAGACTACATAACAATGAACTACATGGTCTTTATAGGAAGCCAGATATAATAAGAACAGTTAAGTCCCGTAGACTGCGATGGGCAGGACATGTTGTGCGTATGGGGAATGAAAGACGTGCATGGAAACTTCTTGTAGGAAAGCCAGAAGGAAAACGCCCAGTTGGTAGACCAAGAATGAGGTGGGAGAACAACATTAACTATGATTTGAGGGAAGTAGATTATACAGGGAATGATTGGAAAGCATTAGCTCAGGATAGGGATGTATGGAGAGCTTATGTCCGTGCGGCCATGAACCTACGGGTTCGATAGTGCCAGTGAGTGAGTGAGTGAGTACAATAATTTTTGTATGTTTTATGTGACTGTCTGTAGCTTACCCTTAATAATTATAGGGCGCATTTTAATTATCTAGAATATTATATTACAATTATTAGTATTACATTTATGACGAGGAAGGACCGAAATATGGTATAACAAAAGAATCGGTGAAACAAAACAAATTTATACAGTGAAATCGTAAAACAAAATTTCGTTTAATTTTGCATGTGTTTTCAGGTTTCGGAATATATCATGTTCTTCTATTAATTTAGATCAAAATAATCCGTATTTCAAACATTAATTTCTATAATCGGAAAATTACATCTGCAAAAAAATATCTCATCGAAAAAATTACTCCTGCGCCAATTTCAAAATTTTCACGTCGGTATGACATTTTCACGTAATTACTCTACATTTAAATCCTTCCGCTGACTGCCTTTTAGCTCAAATTGTCACAGAAGAAGGGCCAGTAATTATTTAATGAAACAGCTGAGCCGAACAGTCTACCAGATTTCCTAAACCATGTTTATGTTAATACACAGCTGAGTCCAACAAGCAACTGACTGCGTTATGCGTATTAGCAATATAAGTGAGGCGACAAAAAGTCAGTCAGTCACGGGACTCCAGCGGGTAAAATAATTACTTTATAAGAAAATGTCTTCTATACTTTTTTGTTAGTTGTGTACCGATAACGTACAATCCAAGAGGAAATTTTAATCCATCAATTATTATGTTGTGTACAGTAATTTTTATCCGTTTTCTATGACTGACTGACCATAACTTACAGTTAACAACTATAGGACACATTTAAGGTATATAGAATATTAGAATCCAATTAATATTGTTTAATTTACGACCAAGGAGGACCAAAGTATGGTTTAACAAAAGGTTTTGTGAAATAAAACGAATTCATACGACCAAATCATTAAACAAGAAATTGGTAAAATGTTGCGTATTTTTTCAGGTTTGGAATATGACAAGTTCTACCGCTATTATTAGATTAAAATAATGCACATTTGAAAATGTTTCTTATAGAATTATAAAATTTGATATTTACAGATATATATTACATCAACAGAATTATTCCTGCGTCAGTTGCAAAATTTTCACCTCGATATGACATTTTCATGGAATCGCTCTATAATGGATGTTAAACATCGTTCACTATGTAATTCATATTAACAGATTCTAATATCGTTCGTGCAACGTTTCTTCATAATTACCCAATTCTCCATTGGAATTAGTATTTTAATATTAAAGGAGCCCAAACCAGCTGGACGTATCGAAACCAGTTAATTTTAGGACTCATTTTTCTGGATTTTCATCTATTTATTTTGTTTCTTTTCCCTTTTAGTCCTCATGACATTTCGGACCATTCGCTTTCAAACACTCTGTATACATTCATGGCACAACAGTTCCGAACCAAAGCCAGCTGAAAAGGTTACTATAACTGCCTGCAGTAGGGAGAACAAGGAGTGAAAAAGCGTGTCGCAATCTCTCACTCTTAATTTGAAATATAGATTTTCGCTTCTTCTTATATTGATTATACCAAATTCCAGATGTCTTCGGAGCAAAGCAGTAAGCCAGCCCTCCCCTTCATTTAAAATGCTGGCGCGTCATTGGTTGCGTTGCAAATGTCTGGTGGGAAATCCCACATCAGCATTATTCACAATATTACGATATAAGTCAGAGACGCTTGTCGTCCCAACTCCTTTCAAAAAAACGTAAAAATGAAAATATCTTCTTCTTCACTTCCTGGTTTAGGCAAGAGTTGCCTGTTCCGTCTTCACTTATAGATCTAAGACCATCTCTTCCGAGGACGTCCGACAAAAAAGACTTCAACGGCAGATTCGGCGCAGAAGGAGTCCTTAATCACGGCGGATCTGGCGGAAATGGCAAACCTCTAGATGGGGTTAGTACATCCAGGAGCTGGACCTAAAGCTTCGAGGTGGCAGCCCCACCAATGGTCTACTCTGCATAGCGTTGGTACCGCGATCAGAGGAAAAAATATTACTCGTATTCTTCACAATGGAAAATGAAAATATATAAAACTATTATTCTACCAGTTATATTATATGGATGCGAATCATGGACTCTTACTTTAAGGGAAGAAAGGAGATTACGAGTATTTGAGAATAAAGTTCTTAGCAACATTTTTGGACCAAAGAGAGATGAACAGACAGTTGAATGGAGAACACTATATAACAATGAACTACATGGTCTTTATAGGAAGCCAGATATAATAAGAACAGTTCAGTATCGTAGACTGCGATGGGCAGGGCATGTGGCACGAATGGGGAATGAAAGAGGTGAATGGAAACTTCTTATAGGAAAACCAGAGGGAAAACACCCAGTTGGTAGACTAAGAATGAGGTGGGAGAATAACATTAACTATGATTTGAGGGAAGTAGATTATACAGGGAATGATTGGAAAACATTAGCTCAGGATAGGGATATATAGAGAGCTTATGTCCGCACGGCCATGAATCTACGGTTTCGATTGTGCCAGTGAGTTAGTTAGTTATTACAACACAAGTTCTTTTTTTTTTCCTCAGTATCACTTATGTGCTAAGTATTGATGAAGCGTTATGTTCAAGTGTTGAGCCTACAGTAGTGAATTTGATATATTTAGCTGGCGTGTGCAAGTGTATTTTTTAATAAGTGCAGTATCCCTTTCTGTCCGATAATTTAATGCCAGGTCCTTCCAGAATGTCTCCTGTGAAGAAACATAAACAGAGGAAAGGATTTCGTTCGGGAGAAGTACAGACAATTATAAACGTTTATAAAACGTTATTGAAGGAGAACCCTCACACAGCGATTAGAGATTATTGTTATTGGTATTTATTATTTATTAATATATTATTATTATTGGTATTCATTATTAGTATTAGCATTATTTATTATTATTATTAGTAGTATTAGTATTACTATTATATTATTATTATTATTATTATTATTATTATTATTATTATTATTATTATTATTATTATTATTATTATTAATTTCATTATTATTGTCAGTATTGCATTTCATTGTTGTTAAACAAATGTGTTATGAAACCGTAATTGCGTGTCGATGTACTCGTAAGGTTTATCCGCTTGTGAAACGCGCTTTTTCGCCGTTACAACCACTGTTTACATCTGCTCCGTAGACATCTGGAACCGACTATAGTTACTAATTTCCCATGACTAGTGCGAGGAATTATGTGAAATTTCATGTTTTAAAACTGATGATCAGAGAACATTCAAACAAAGAAATTTAATTTTTTTTGGTAGGATCAAATGGAACTAAAATATATTTCATAACATTTTGACAAAATGTTTATATTTTAACATATCTTTGAAGATTTAGAATATTTTTTTTTCTAGACGTCCTTCACACTTGTGGAATTAGCGAATGTCTTGAAGATAAGCCAATATTACTCCCAGTTACAGTCTAATACCACTAGAAAATATAGAGAAGGTTCTAATTGTATATTGTGAACAGAATTGATAAAATTTAATTTTATTGTTGAATGTACATTTATTGGAGTTCGATGCCTTTATGCAATGTAAATAGCGATCCTGCCAAATTGTAACTGATCTAAATTCTATCAGTGATATAATATTTCGGAAGATTGTTTGTTTTGGTCCCTATGTTTCGTTTCTTGTATATGTTCTTTGGATATATATATATATATATATAGCATTATTAAGACTTGGGAAACTAAAATATAACTCACTTCACCACTTAATGCAGATGGCCAGATCATGTTAGCTAATTATCAAGACAATATACAAAAATGAACATACGCTTTATACGAAATAGCAAATGATTATAAATCTGAAGATCTCCAAAGAGAAAACTAAAATAATGGCACATGAAGTAAAAAAATCACCAGAGATCTAAAATTGTTATTAATAACCAGTGTAGGCCCACAGAACATGTGAATGAAGTCGATTACTTCGGATGTAATCTCTCCTATATGAACTACAGGGATGTTGACATAAAATTAATCAAATTGCAGTAACTTTTCGGTGCAATAAAATCAACACTACTAAGAAAAGTCAGACCAGAGACAATTTTGAAATTCTATACAAATATGACAGTCCCAACTTTGTTGTATCGATCAACCGTCATTGAAACCATAAAGCTTACCGAGATAATAGGTATGGACACATATCACGGTTGTCCAGTTAGAGATTACCTCAAAATGTAGCCTATTTACTTACAGATATAATGGGAGGAGAGATATTGGAAGGCCGGCGATGATGATACCAGCTGACCTGAGGTGAAATAAGCCGGATATAGTACAATAATGTCATTTAAAAAAATGTATTTTTTTTCTGAGAAGTAAAACTACTCTTTAAAATAGCCTATATAGCATCAAAATGTATGCTACTGAGCCATATTTTAGTCAGGTTTATTATGCAGCGACGGTATTAGTTTCTGGTTATTTTTATGGAAACATTTATTGAGACACACTCCCACAGCTTTAATGTTACTGAAATTTCACAGAAGAAATGGGTAAAATGAGCCATGATCGAAACAGATGGTAATCTGAAGGCGCAAGATATGGGCTATATAGCCTAATGCTTGGGGTAGAAGTTCGATCCTCCCAATTCCTGAATTTGTGTGGTGGTTGTCTTGTAATATGGGGTCCGGTCGGATTTAAAACCACGACCCTCAAAAGTGCATGAACTCATTACAGTTGTTGCGAATAAAGATCTACATCGCCTGTTTGGAACATACTTCCGGTGAATCACCTTCAACATTCCACCAGGGACACAACATTGCATTGAAAACAAGACATTACTTACTTATGAGACAACTTTATATATAATTTTAGAAAATTATAGCTTCATAATATTTATATGTCATAATTTTCACATTTTTCATAATTCGTCATTATTTTATTAATATAATTCCTCGCTTTATTCTTCACAAAGTTTAGTGAATCCCGTTTCAGACCGCTATATATAAACAAAAATATCTATGACATAGCGAAGCAGGATTTGTAGAATACTAGACGGAGGTGCTTACCGTTACATCATAGAAGCAGTATTGTAATATATATATATATATATATATATATATATATATATATATATATATATGAGCCGAATCGAACGGTAGCCTTTGATATTCGTAACCAATAGGTTCCTGATTCAAATTCTAACCCAGCAACACTGCTGAGATCGTTTCAATGTAGTGTTGTGCTGTACCTTTTTGCACTGGAATTTTATTGAATTCTAGTCAGGTTTCTTTTTATTCACTTTAATAACATAAATAAATAATAGCTTTAAAAAACTAAAAGAACACGCTTTATTAGAAAACTAAAAAATGAAAAATAATTTTAATTTCTAACACGCTTGGGATAAAATAAAGTGGTCAACAAAAAATCATCTCCAACACATATAGAATAAAATTAGAGTTATCAACAAAAAGAAAATAATTTTACCATCAAAAGCGTAGGGTGCTCTATATCAATTAATATATTTGATAATAAACAGATATTGCTAAAAGTAAGCTCTCTAAGAAGAAAATGTAAAAATCATAAAAAGCACCCCACGCTTTTGGTGGTAAAATTATTTTCTTTTTGTTGATAACTCTAATTTTATTCTATATGTGTTGGAGATGATTTTTTTGTTGACCACTTTATTTCATCCCAAGCGTGTTGGAAATTAAAATTATTTTTCATTTTTTAGTTTTCTAATAAAGCGTGTTCTTTTAGTTTTTTAAAACTATTATTTATTTTTTATTTTTTAGTTTTAATATTTTACAGAATAAGATACAAATGTAAATATCTTTAAATTCGATACTATTGTAGTATGAGCTAAAAGTAATACTCTTCTATAAAAAAAGAACCCTCCCAGCCGGATTTGAACCAGCGACGTATGGATTACTGAAATTATATACCACTAAGAGTTCACTGTTCTACCAACTGAGCTCTTACAACGATTGACTAAAAACTCGACAAGTCCGCAACCTATTATACCAGTTTTCATTTTTTTGATTTTCGAATGATTCTGGCCAGGATTTTAGAAACAAAATATGAAATTATTGTATTGTCACGGATCCTCTACACGTATACAAAGTTTCAAGTCGATCCAATGTTTCTAAGTGGGTGAAAATCGCGTTGAAAGATTCCGTTACATTGATACAAAAACACGTTTTTTGATTTTCTGATGATTATGGCCAGGATTTTAGAAAATAAATATGAAATTATTGTATTGTCACGAGTCCTCTACAAGTATACAAAGTTTCAAGTCGATCCAATGTTTCTAAGTGGGTGAAAATCGCGTTGAAAGATTCCGTTACATTTATAGAAAAACACTTTTTTTGATTTTTGATGATTATGGCCAGGATTTTAGAAAATAAATATGAAATTATTGTATTGTCACGGGTCCTCTACAAGTATACAAAGTTTCAAGTCAATCCAATGTTTCTAAGTGGGTGAAAATCGCGTTGAAAGATTCCGTTACATTGATACAAAAACGCTTCTTTTTTTTTATTTTCTGATGATTATGGCCAGGATTTTAGAAAATAAATATGAAATTATTGTATTGTCACGGGTCCTCTACAAGTACACAAAGTTTCAAGTCGATCCGATGATTTTAAGTGGGTGAAAATCGCGTTGAAAGATTCCGTTACATAGATAGGTGGATACAGGTCAAGCTAATATAAAGCGTGCAAAATAATGGTTACAGACTAAGGTTAGGCCTACGTGATATATAGGTTGGCCTCTGACAAAATTGTATTATTTCTAATAAAATTATATTTATTCAGTGATGAGGCAGTGCTTTAGTTTAAAACAAATCACTGTTTTAATTCCAATTATTTTATGTTTTATTGACTTCAATAAACATAAGAGAATTTACTAAGATTATTAATATGGACAGAATGATTCAGTATTACCAAAGAAAATAAGCAGCATGATGGCCTGCAGCAGTTAGGCCCAATCATTCAAGTCACGTTTAGGTGAATTGAGGAACAGTTTATATACACTATTGGGCAGTGATATTCATTGTCTAGTTTGGTGAATCTGAGTGTTACACATGAATGTGAAATGACTCATATGGACAGAATTCAGATTCGGGAGATTGCACAAGTATTGCTAATTACGGGAATGATTCATACGAGAAGTTTTATAACAAAGAATGTCAGGTTTCTTGTTCAAACTTGTCATAAAGGTACGTACACACCTGCGCGCCGCAAACACGAACGGCGCGCGCGCCGCACCATGTTCGTCAGATTTGGACGGGGTTTTAAGGTGCGCGCGAACGGCGCGCGCGTCTCTCACCACGATCCACTCATTGTCGGTTTTTTCCACGAACACTTTGATGGTTCGCTGTTTAGATTTGGACGGGTACCTGAGAGGTTCGTTGCTTTCGGTGCGCACCTATTATTTGAGTATGTAGTGGTCAGAGGAAAACGTGTTAAAACTTGTTGACATTTATAGAAGCAAGCAATTATTGTGGGATCCACAACATAAGGATCATTTTAAAAAATCATTGAAAGGAGATGCCTGTTTTTTTTTTCAATGATATGTGTTGAAGCTGTATTTAATTTTGTGCCCCTCGTTGTGGAGACATTTAAAGTTGGGTTTCTCGGTGAGATATCCGAAGTTGAAGATTTGTGATATAACTTAAATCACTTTAAATCTGCCACGGCACTAATAACTCTCTTCAGGGGAATGAGGAAAAGTTTCTTACACAAATAACAACACTTTATTAACAGTTGAACGATAAGTTAGTTTATTTAAAACTTTCACTTTGGTCAAGATGAATCTTGTAATTTAAAAGTTCCAAAAGATTCCGGCTTAGGTTGATATTTTTCACTTCTAGAAGATTACCATTTTATGTATTTAATGGATGACGAATGCTAACGGTCAATCCAGTCATTATTATTCATTATTTTCACTTAGAAACTGTTTTTCACCAAGATGGATGACTATTATATCACTATATAATCTTTCATACTTTTAACACTATTTCTTTCAACCAACATCAATAAAATAAACAATTATTTCCTTATTCTTTAAGGAGCAGTCGCTGAACATGACCGACCATCTTCAAGTATTGTAGCCATCTTGTTATTTCAGTTATAATCTCTATGGTCTGATTGGTCCAACAGAAAAGGAAGGAGTATTCTCAAGTTAACTTCTATCCAATTCCACCAATCCCATTTATTTCTTTATAAAAATTATCAATTTGAATATTTGAAGTATTTTACATACTGCATCAGTTATAAAAACATCTAACTGTATTAACAGTTTATATTGACCAGTTATTTTTTTTTTTATATACTTATAAAAAAATTTGAATTCTATAAATCAATCTGATGTCCATTCTTCATATAAATAAATATAATTATAAACAAAACAAAAACCCTTATTATTTTTATATGGGGATAAATATCCGGTTTTAAATTGCCCCTGATTTATTTTAATCTTAGCTACAACTAAGTGTGAGGCTAAATTAAAATAAATCACTTTCCCCAAATATCAAGTTTCTTTCTATACAAGATTCATCTGTATTAGAATCAATACAATGTAATACATCACAATTATAATAAATACATGTTACATAAAGAAATAGAAGTATTAATTTTACAAAATTTACATACAATATTTTAAATACACTTTGAACTATTTGAAGTCACCAGCTACAACTAATTAATAGGAGTCTGAAATGGTTTCAACAGTTCTTTGGAATATTTTCCAATTTCTTTTCTAGTGTCTATTTCTCTTAGCTCATATGTAGTATCATTAAAATTTTTAAATATTTCATAGGGACCTTTATACAATAGGTTCATCCTATGATATTGTTTCTTTAAAGCATTGGATAATGAAATATCCCTTATGAGAACTTTGTCTCCAACTTTGGGATTCCACTTCCTTTTATGTCTTTTAACCTTATTGTTGCGCTTTTCTGCGCGACATTCTAACCTTTCAATAACTCTTTTACATATTTCCTCGGATGTCTCCGGGATTTGACTTTTATCAATGATAGGTAATGGTAAATTAGCAATTAACCTGTCAGGTTGTTTACCTGTCATTAGGAATATGGGTGCTTCCCCAGTATTGACATTAATTGAATGATTCATAACATTCTCTATGACGCTGATATGTTTAAACCAGTCAGAATGTTTATGATGGGTCAAAATTCTTAAACTTGTAGTAATTTCCCTATTAACTCTCTCACAGGGATTACTTTTTGGGTGATATTTACTACAATGGTACAATTTAATTCCTATCGCAGTAAGTTTATCTTTAAACTTAGGACTTGAGAACACTGAAGCATTATCACTAAGTAGTGCATCAATAGGTCCATAATTAGGTAAATAATCTCTCACAATTTTACCTAGGCAAGCTCTGCTATTTACACTTCTTAATGGATATATTTTTACAAATTTTGAGAATACATCATATAATACAAGAATATGCTTGTAACCAAATTGTGTAGTAGGCATTTCTCCATGAGTATCCATTACTACTAAGCTATTTACTTTGTTCCTTAATATGTTTTGTGGAACTATATCATATTTTACGTTCATACATTTGGCTTTTTGACAAGTTATGCATGAAGAAGTAAACTTTCTCAACTTTTTATCTAAATGTTTAACATAAAAAAATTCACTTATGTTGAGAGCTAATTTTTCACAACCTGCATGATTTAAGCCGACATGAAAAGTTCTAAATAGTGGAACTTCCATATTATTAGGAATTATAACTTTCCATTTTTTCACATTTCTCCCATGTAATTTGTAAAGAATGTCATCCTTTATACCGATTTTCTTATTACAATCAATTCCATTTTTGTCATCATTATTTATATCTCTCGCACTATACTTCAATCGTTGTAACTCTATATCAGATTTTTGAGCTCAACAATGTTTTTCATCAACAATGAAAATCCTTTGTCTCTATACAGTTTTACATTAAACATTACTACTTCGTGTTTAGGAGTATGTACAGTTTCAGGTATTTTCCCAACACTTTTCAATCTAGACAGGAGGTCAGCAAACACATTCTGTTCTCCTTCTATGTGTTTTATTTCAATATCATAGGAAATTATTTCCATGATCATCCTACTCAGTTTATTATTGGATAATCTACATTTACTTATAAAACTTAGTGAAATGTGGTCACTATGAACAATAACTTTGTTTTTATAAACATAAATTCTAAATTTATTATGTAAAAATGCTGTATAGGGCCGAACTTTGGGGTCTAGTTCTATCTGCCAAAATGAAGAAGTTAAATCAATAGAACTAATAAATCTACCTGTTTTCATATTTGCTATAGATGCTTCAATTGTCTCGGGCCTATAATTATCCCGGACAGTGAAAGAATTAGTCCTACGACTGTCTAAACACAGGCGAATTTTGCCATTAGGTTTTAACACCCAGCAAATATGGTTGGCGTAAGGAGAATCAGATTTCTGTATTATTCCTTGCATTAACATGTCATCTATCATTTGATCTGCCTGCTCTCTGATAGCAATAGGGATGGGTCTACTTTTAATATTTATAGGTGGATGTTCCATCACTTTAAAGGAATATTTAAAACAGTTGCACAATCCCGGCTTCGAAGAAAAAGAACTCTTATTTTTCATTAAGATGTCATACAACATGCCTTTCTGTTCATTGTTTATGCCATGAGTGTCTTTAACTTTTTCCTTTATCATTTCACAGATGTCTTTTTCAAGTTCGTCACTCACACAATATAATAGAGGAATTTCATCATACTCAGTATTGCAAGAGACACATTCTAAATCACAACATTTACATGCGACATAATCGTCAGCACAACCATTTCATTAGTAAGGCTTTCTTCGCCCTCGACACTTTTGTCGGAAGTACAATTAACTGCAATATTATCTTGCATTTGGCATCCACGGCCATTCACCAATTCCCTCTCCTCATGAACAACAATATTCTCTATAAAAATGTGTTCTTCAGCAATGTCACTCTCCTTCTTACTTAGATTCTTATTCTCCTCATATTCATTATCAAATGGGATGATGACTCTCACATTATCTTCATTATACAAGGAAATATTCTTACACTCAAAATTTATTATGGCATTATATTGCTCCAACAGGTCGCAGCCTATTAACATATCACAAGACAAGTATGGAGAAATTAAACATATTGCACTGAAGTAATATCCTCCGATACGTAAATCTAGAAGGCACTGTAGCTTAATTGGCAGTTTCTTCTTGCCTATCGCAAGAGTACAATACACTCCACATATTCTTACAGTCATTATCTTATTCCCTTTGTTGACTAAGAAATTATAAAATTTCTGATCTATTGTTGTGTTTGAGCAGCCACTATCCGCTATGCAAGTAACATCATTGTTAAAAATATTTACTTTAATTTTGGGTGGTCGTCCTATGACATTTAATTCTTTATTAGTAACAGGCATAGTATCCTGATTCTTAGAAACATTCAAATGATTATTCAATATTATGCTATCTCGCTGTCTTGAGGTACATAACTTACTATCTCCTCTCATATTTGCTGGTACAATTTCTAAATTTTGAAACCTATCAAAGCATCTATTTTGGACCCCTAAGTTCATAACGATTGAGGTACATTGCGGAGTCTTTAATGTACCTTCTATGCGTTTAAAGCACGAGGTATCCTGTGATTTACTTCGTGGTCATTTTCATTACTAGGTATATCTTGACTTTGGTTGTGAATAGTTACAGAGTCTATTCTATTTTGCTCTGTCCTATCACTAGTTTCATTAATTTGACAATTTTGTTGTCGTTGGAAATACCCTTTATTTTCATTACCATAGGTATTCCTTTTCTTCTTTTACCTCTACAGGGAGAAGTCCAATACCTATTTCTATTATCTCCTACTCTGTTAACATCCATATAATTAATTTGTCTTTCATTCCTATTTTCATTACGTTTGAACCATCCATTCTGGTTATTGTTACTATAATTATTAGTCATCCTATTTTTATTGGGCTGTTTCTATTTGAACAAACCTATTATTATTGTTGCCCTGTTTGAAACTTCTTTCTCTATTCTCATTATGATATTCATCATTTCTTTTAGTTACAAAATTACCTTTCTTATTATAGGGCTCTGCCCCTTCCCCAAATAAATTTCTTTTACTACATTTATCTACTTCTCTTTTATTCTCTAGTAGAGCTAACAACTCTAACATTTCAGAAACATTTTGTGGTCTGGCTACTATCAAATGATATCTAATCTCATCTGGGAAGTGATGCGATAACATAGAAATTAAAGTTCTCTCATCTATTGGAGGCTGTAACAATGATGCCATTTTTGCCTTCTCCAAGAAATAATTAAGATAACCTTGTTTACCATTGTTGGAGAATTTTCCACTAGTTAGGTCTAACCTTAGTTTGTTTTGTCTTTCTGGTCCCCAGTAGTAACCTAAGAAAGCATTTTTAAATGTTTGATAAGTCATTGAATCATGGCAAGCTATCTTAAACCAAGACTCTGCATTGTCTTTTAAACTTTTTCTTATGAAGAACATTCTGAACTTGTCTTCTATTCCTTTGATTTCGAAGTATTCTTCAATTTCCCTAATGAAATCAGTAGGGCTTTGGCCTACAGTATCACCAAAATTAGGTAAGTTAATTTCCCCTAAAAGATTAGCAGGAATTTTACATACATTTTTACTACTACTACTAGAAGGAGGATCATTATTAACATTACTAGAATGTCCTGACATAACCTCAATCTCCTTTTCACTAGTTTTTGACACATATTTGTTTTCAAGTTCGACAATCTTAGTTATCCATCCTTCAACTTGTTCTTTTATAATAATTACTTCATTTGTTATCTTTGATTGAAGTTCTTCATTACCTAAGATAACACTTTCTTCGGAAATTTTTAGTCTATCTTCGACTTTAGTTCCTAATTCTTCGATTTTATCTTGGCAACTTTGCCTTACCTCAATCAAAGATGTTTCTATTTGATTATGAGTTTCATCAATCTTTTCATTACATTTTTCTATCTCATTTTTACAATCTTTGGCTATATTTACTATTCTCTTTTCCAGTTTAGAATTGTTTTGTTTGCATTCTAACCTAATGCTTTCTAATTTTTCATCTAGTTTTAAGTTATTTTCTTTAATTTCTTTACTAAGATTGGAAATATTTGTATCAATTTTATTGCTGAGATTCGAATTGTCATTCCTAATTTCTTTTAATTCATCACTATTCTTTTCTAATTTATTACTGAGATTTGAATTGTCATTCCTAATTTCTTTTAATTCATCACTATTCTTTTCTAATTTATTACTGAGATTTGAATTGTCTTTCCTAATTTCTTTTAATTCTGCACTATTCTTCTCTAATTTACTTATTAATAATGCTACCCAAGGAGGTGTATCATTAGTTTCATTATTTTCATTGTTACACAAAATTAAATTTTCTTGGCCTTCACTAATTTGTTCGTTTTCAATATTAACAGTTTTACAAGTTGTATTTTCGTTATTGGCCATTGTTGGGTATTTTAATATTTTCTTATTTCTTAAAAGCATTAATTGTTATTATCACTAATTCACTTTTCACATATAAATTTTAACTGTACTCACTTTTGAAGATTTTTATTACTTTCCTCATTCTCGTGGTCCTTGGTTCGATTCAGGTTTACAGGTCCCTGGTTCGATTCCCATTCGAGCCCTCGTTGATGCGCCATTTGAAGCTGTATTTAATTTTGTGCCCCTCGTTGTGGAGACATTTAAAGTTGGGTTTCTCGGTGAGATATCCGAAGTTGAAGATTTGTGATATAACTTAAATCACTTTAAATCTGCCACGGCACTAATAACTCTCTTCAGGGGAATGAGGAAAAGTTTCTTACACAAATAACAACACTTTATTAACAGTTGAACGATAAGTTAGTTTATTTAAAACTTTCACTTTGGTCAAGATGAATCTTGTAATTTAAAAGTTCCAAAAGATTCCGGCTTAGGTTGATATTTTTCACTTCTAGAAGATTACCATTTTATGTATTTAATGGATGACGAATGCTAACGGTCAATCCAGTCATTATTATTCATTATTTTCACTTAGAAACTGTTTTTCACCAAGATGGATGACTATTATATCACTATATAATCTTTCATACTTTTAACACTATTTCTTTCAACCAACATCAATAAAATAAACAATTATTTCCTTATTCTTTAAGGAGCAGTCGCTGAACATGACCGACCATCTTCAAGTATTGTAGCCATCTTGTTATTTCAGTTATAATCTCTATGGTCTGATTGGTCCAACAGAAAAGGAAGGAGTATTCTCAAGTTAACTTCTATCCAATTCCACCAATCCCATTTATTTCTTTATAAAAATTATCAATTTGAATATTTGAAGTATTTTACATACTGCATCAGTTATAAAAACATCTAACTGTATTAACAGTTTATATTGACCAGTTATTTTTTTTTTTTATATACTTATAAAAAAATTTGAATTCTATAAATCAATCTGATGTCCATTCTTCATATAAATAAATATAATTATAAACAAAACAAAAACCCTTATTATTTTTATATGGGGATAAATATCCGGTTTTAGTGTTTTTTTCGTGTGTACTGTAATTGTATAAATAAATTAGAATTATTTAGAAAACATTATTTATTTAAGACGTTCATTTCATAATATTATGTATGAAGTATCACAAAACAATACAATATATAAACACATTTATTGCTAATTATTTATTTATCTCTTCAAAGACTCCAAAGAGCAAGACTGCTCATGTTAAGGGGCAATATACAAAAATAATGGCCATAAAACAATTAACAATAAAAACAAGAAAACAAATTCAGGCATAAGTTTAAGTAATACAAACTACTATAGATGCACAATATATATACACATATAAATACAATATTTAACAGGATAATATTAATAATAATAAAATTAACAAAATTAACTAAGAAAGCAATGAGAAAAAATTTTTTTTAATACAATTAGAAAAATGTTTAACATTCGTGAAATGTTGATATTCAATAGGTAAGTAGTTATTTTAATGGTTGATTAATGCATAACGAATCCTTTTATACCTTTTTTTTAGAAACTAGTATCTTTGTGCAATAAAGTACAACCTCTAGTATAATAATCATGTACATTTTTATTCAAAATTAAGGCCATGTTATGGTGAGATAGATTCTTAATAATTTTAAACATATATATACAAATCATGTCCACCGCTGTAGTCTCGAGGTAGCGTGCTGCCTTGTCACGCAGCGGGGCCCGGGTTCAATCCCCGGTCGGGGCAGTTTTTTTCTGGGTGAGGTTTTTATCGGGGTTTTTCCTCACTTGTAAGACAAATGTCAGGAAAACTTTAAGGCCCAAACGGTCCCCGAAATCATATGGCCATCATCATCATCCTTATCATTATCATATCATCATCATCTCATCATCCTTCACCGGTGTGGAAAGCAACGGGAAGCTACCACACCTACACAATTCCCTAGTAAAGCTGCAAGCATAGCATGAAAATGCTATGATTTGAGTGAAGGACCTGCCTTCGGGCAGAATTACTATGGATGGATATACAAATCATTATTTTTTTTAATTCCTTTAATGCTATAATATTTGAAAAAGTATAAATAAAGTTATAAGATGTAATAAGTAATAAGCGTGACCAGACGTCCCGATTTTGGCGGGACAGTCCCGATTTTTAACAATTTGTCCCGCGTCCCGCGGCATTTAAAAAAAAGTCCCTATTTTTGGGAAAGAATGCAGGACAAGCGGGAGAACGGAAAGGGAATAGACATCGTTGGTTACACCTGCTCTGCAAAATGTCTACTGAAGGTTTGTGGGTTTCCTATGGATCGCAGGAGGTTCGTTGAAATTAATAATTTCGACGAACATAACACGCGCCGCGCGCGCGCCGTTCGTGTTCGCGGCGCGCATATGTGTACGTACCTTAAGGGCTGTAAATGAAAGCTGTATTGAAACAGTAACGTAAAAAAACTAGCTGTACATCTTTATATATAGAAATGAATATGAGTGTTTGTCTGTCTGTCCTTTATGGACTCAAAAACTATTTGGCTGATTTGAATTTTTTTTTATTATTTACATTTTTTCTGGGACAATTAACGTATATAACATATTGCCCTACGTACCAGAGGGCCGGAGTTAAAAAAAAAAACTAAAAAAAGAAGTCGATTTTCGACGCTTAAATCGTTTACGCTGCCTAAATCAAAATAAATACACCAAATTAATGTACATAGAATTGAATATCTAAAAAAATTCTAGATAAAGGTCCTCGACAACATATGTGTATATTTTACGGGTAGCTCACAAAACCATTTTTGTCTTTCAGCTCATTGATCGGGATAAGTGATTTCCAGGCTACGTCAGGTATTCATCACGGGGCATCTAAAATAATTACGATATAAATTGATAATAATTTTTCTTTTTGCTTATTCAACTAAACATAAAAAAACACATTTAATTTATTTAGACGTAGCAGCGCACGCCGGGTATAAGCCAGTATATAATGATGCTCTTTTAAATAGTTCAGCGTTCCAATTCAAATCTAGGCGTAAAAGGGCCGACAAGTTTGCTTTAGCGGCCTCTTATTTCAGAACCTGAGATTATTTTATATGTCGTGAATCCACCACAAGAGACCATGGTTCTCTTCCGACGGAGACGACACTCGGAATTTTTACACTCTGAAAAAAAAAACTGCCGGGTTTGAACTCGCGAACTTCGGAATTAGATGCAAATACGATAGCCAGTAGTCTCCAAGGAATAATCATGTTTAAATTATATTATAGCTTAAGGAGTAAAATTGAGATGTGTGTTCAAATCCCAATGCAAAATGTCAGCGAATGTAGAAGAGGTTGATCGGGTTCGAAATTTGAACCCGGAACCTTTCCAAGACGAGTATCAACTCGATGTTTAAATTGTATGTTATTTGTATGGTTTAAATAAGAGTATAAAAGAGAGGTTGAATATTATGATAGTATTCTTGAGCGATTGTAAAATAAATAAATACAAAAAGCGCACAATTGCAATGTTGAATAAATCTTTTAGTTTTCAAAATATGCATGTTCCAATTCAATAAATGAATTATGTATTAGATGCTAATGACGATCCTATATCTGCATTTTCTATGATGAAATTAAATTACAAGATAAATTTATGGAGATATTCCAAAGCGATTCTAGCCTCCCACAAATTGGTAATCATAAATTATTCTCGTGAAATTGAGAGCAAGTCTATTGCAGGTAAAACCTGCTCCCGTTCCTATCAACGTTTTTTTTCTTTCTTTTCAATGTCGAGTACGTAATTTTCATAATCACAACTGGAGGCATACAGTAATTTTATAAAGAGAGAGCGTGTGTGTGTGTGTGTGTGTTGTAGCGATATAGCCTATGCATATTCACGTTAGAACGAGCGCAGATTACAAACTATTGCGATTCTTTTCGATTATCATCTTCGATTTCATCTCGTGGCACTTTCCTAATGAGAGTTGAGCAATTTCATTTGAAATATTTTAAGGGTAGGATGAGTTATTTTAGTTATATTTTTTAGGTTTAAAGCTTGCAATTCTTGTCTGTCCACAATAATAATAATAATAATAATAATAATAATAATAATGATAATAATTGTTATATATATATATATAGACGACAAAGCAAGAACCGTACAGGCCACATGGCCTAAAACGAATTTGTTCATGATGATGATGATGATATATATATATATATATATATATTACCGATTATCATGATTTGAGATAACTATTTTATACAAGCAATGATTGGAAAAAAATAGCCATGAACCTCCGGTTCGATAGTGTCAGTGAATTAGTCAAATTGTGTGTGTGTATATATATATATATATATATATATATATATATATATATATATAGCAGATTTCACAATGTTTAACATCTTCCTACGCCCTTTTACCTCATGGTGCTTAAAACACTATCAATCCACGTTATTTTTGGTTGTCATCATCATCATCTTCTTCTTCTTCCTTTTCTTCTTCTCCTTCTACCACCAGGTGGCATCCACTCCAGCTTTTTAATTGGTAATCTGTCTTCTGTCATTCTTTTTACACGCCCATACATTTTTCATTATTTGTGTTTTAATGAATTCCACAATTCTTAATGTCTGAACAATCGTCTTTTGTTTAATTATACTATTCCATAGTAATTCTGCTCGAGGGTAGGTCTTTCACTGCAATCATAGCATTTTCATGCTAAACTTTGCAGCTTTACTAGGGAATTATAGATGTGGTAGCTTCCCGTTTCTTTCCACACCGGTGAAGGATGATTATGATGATAATGGTAAGGATGATGATGATGATGGCCGGATGATTTTCGGGGACCATTGGGCCCTAAGCTTCCTGACATTTGTCATACAGGTGAGGAAAAACCCCGAAAAAAAAATAACACCCAGGAGCCTGTCCCGACCGGGAATCGAACCCGGGCCCGCTGCGTGACAAGGCAGCACGCTACCTCGAGACCACAGCGGTGGACTGTTTAATTATAATGTTTCTATTTTTTTTAGAAATTACAGTTTAACGCCTCCAAAAATCCTTTTCTGTAAAATTTAATTAATTTACGTCCTTGAAATAAATGCAAAAAATAGGAATATATCAGGGAATTAGGACAGGGAGGAATGGGTTTCAGGCTAGAACAAACGTAATTAGGAATGAAAATGGGTATATGATTGCAGAATCGAGCAGTATACTAAATGTATGGAAAAGTTACTTTAATCAGTTATTAAATGTGTATGCAAAACGGGCTATTGAAGAGGATGATTTATAAACTGCAGAAATATTAGTCACAAAACTAAAGTGCATGAGAGGTGAAATGGCGATAGAAAAATTGAAGATGTATAAAGCATCAGGTTCAGATGAGATCCTAGTAGAACTGATAAAATCAAGATGGGGGAATTGATGGGCAAGATACGTCGATTTCTTAGCATCATTTGGGGAAAAGAGGCTCTACCAAATGAATGAAAATAATCTATTACACTAGTCAACAGTGGTTTTGTTGCCCTTGATATAAGATTAATTTCGGATATATTTACGCTCACAATTCATTAAACTATCAATGATTTTGGAAGATTTGCTCTGTTTTTTTTAATCTTTATTTTCATTTTACACTATAAAAATCGGAAAATATGAATAAATATAACAGATATATTTATAATGTCATTTTTTTTTTGAAAAATTAGTATACACCGACGTAAATAGAAAGAAAAATATCCAAAACTCATGTTATACTTCAGTGAAACGCCTTTTATAAGATTTTCTTCTATAATTTTTTAGGGGACAATTTCTTTTTAAAAACCAGCAGTAATCTGCCATCATGTGACGGTCCCATCTACCCTGATACCTTTCTTCTATTACTTTTAGATCCTAGTGAAAGCGCACTCCCTGTTCGTCGCTATAATTTCCTAAATTATCCGGAAATCTATCCAGGTGACTGTTGAGAAAATGTAACTTTATACTCATATTTGCTCCCATAATCTTGAAGCTTGTCAACATGTTTTGCACAATTTCTTTATAATTTGGTGCTTTATAGTTACCTAGGAAATTTTCTACTACCAATACAAAACCCTTCCAAGCTTCACTTTCCGGAACAGTCATAACTTTGATAAAATTTGCATCTTTCATCATTTGCCGAATTTGAGGACCATCAAATATTCCGCCTTTTTACTTTTACATACTGAGCTTAGGAAATTTTCTACAAATGTATTTGAAACATTTTCCTTCCTTGTCCAACGCTTTGACGAATTGTTTTATCACATCCAGATGTACGTCGTGAGTACTTTAATTCTGTCAAATAACTGAGATCACGGCCGATGTGCGGAGTGAGGGGTGTGAGAGTGGGGATCACGTGATGTTTGTATACGCGAAAAAAATGCGCAGAAATAAAATCATGACTGGAAACATAAATTTTATTAGTAACAAGCCGTTTACTGTTTAAGATATAAGATACGCAAAAATCATAAAAACTAGAGTACATTCAGCACTTTCATGAACATATTCGTAAATTGTGCGCTTAAAAACATAGAAATTCGCTGAGATATCCAGGGCAACAATTTTTTTTTGTAGAGCTGTGTTATCTAACCAATTTATAAGAAAGAAGATAAATCTGATTGCAATAACTAAAGGGAATCTCATTAGTCATACTTTGAACTTCGTATAAAATTCTCTACATATATTAGTATCAAGACTTACTCCTTATATTGGCGATGTAGTATACGATCATCAATGTAGATTTAGAAGAAACGGATTTAAGATAAATGGGAATATAATGGCACTGTACATCAATTGCATGTGGACTTCAAAAAAGCAGACGATTCAATTAAGAGGGATAAGTTATAATTAGGGCTAGGATTTTTATGTAATAAAATATAAGATTGCAATGCAGATAGTATATATTATTCAACTGTTCGTGTGTGAAACTAAAACAAAAGACAGAAGTTTAACTTTTCGTTATACTATTCAACTGTTTGTGTGTGAAACCAAAATAAAAGACAGAAGTCTAACTTTTCATTATACTATTCAACTGTTTGTGTGTGAAACAAAAACAAAAGATAGTCATAAGTCTAACTTCAAATTATACTATGTTGCAATCCTAACTTTTAGTACATAAGAATCCTAGCCCTAGTTATAAAAGAGGCTAGTATCCTACTGGAGTTTGGAATACCTAAAAAGTTAATTAGACTTAATCGAATGTGTCTAAATGGCACAAAGAGTAGGGTGCGTGTAGCAAACAGTTTTCGGATATTTTTTAAATTCACAATGGATGCACTATTTCCTCTACTTTTCAATTTTGTACTAGAGCAAACCATCAAATGTTTAGAGGATGAAGAGGGCTCCATATAACTCAATGGTGTATTAATAAGCTGTTAGTTTATGCTGTAGGCGATAGCGAGAAGATACTAAGGGCCAACACACACACTCTATTAAGAAACACTAAGAAATTGGAAAGGAAGTAAACATCAATAAAACTAATATAATGGTTACACATAGAAATACATTATATACTAATAGAAGTGGGCAGTTAATGACAAATTATGGAAGTTTTGAAGAAGTGGCTGAATTTAAATATCTAGAAACAATAATTACAAATAGGAATGAGATGCACAAACAAATTAAACGTAGGCACAATTATGGAAATGCATACTATTATGCAATGCAGGTACTCTTGTCATCCCAACTTCTCTAAAAAAACGCTAATCATAAGATACATAAAACTATTATTCTCCCAGTTATATTATATGGATGCGAAACATGAACTCTTACTTTAAGTGAGGAGAAAAGATTACGAGTATTTGAGAAGGATGTTCTTAGGAACATTTTTGAACCAAAGAGATATGAACAGACAAGCGAATGGTGAAGACTAAATACCAGGCTACATGATCTTTATAGGAAACCAGATATAATAAGAAGACTTAAGGCTCGTAGACCGCGATGGGCAGGACATGTGGAACAAATGGAGAATGAACGAGGGGCAATACAATTTTGTTGTTGTAAACCAAAGGGAAAGCGCCTTGTTGGCAGACCAAGAATGAGGTGGGAAGTAGATTATACAGAATATGATTGGAAAACATTAGCTAAGGGGAGGGATGCTTGAAGAGTTTATGTCCGCGCGGGCATGAATATACGTTATCGGTAGTACCAGTGAGTTAGTTAGTTAGTTATTCTTGATTTTAATTACTATGTTTCTGCACCATGTCATTATGCTCAATATAATTAAATCACTGGCACTATCGAACCCATAGTTCATGACCAAGCGGATATACGCTCTCCATTCATCCCTATTCTGAGCCAACGTTTTCCAATCTTCCCCTGTATAATTTACTTCCCTCAAATCATGGTTAATATTACATGCCCGCCTCATTATTGGCCTTCCTGCTGGGAGCTTTCCCTCAGGTTTTCCTACGAGTTTCCATCCCCCTCTTTCATTTCCCAATCATGCCACATGTCCTACCACCTTAATATATAGGACTTAAATGTTCTTATTTCGTCTGGTTTCCCTTATCGATCATGTAACTCACAGTTAAGTAGTCTTCTCCATTCACCTGTTTTTTTCGTGTCTCTTTGATTTATTTTATTTATTTTTTTTTTTTCCAGCTTAACGTATTTTGAGAAAAATTGGGATGACAAATGTCTCTGTAATACGCAATAGCGTTAATTTTCATAATTCAGTCTATGTTTAATTTCTTTCTGCACCTCAATCCTGTTTGTAATAAATTATTATTGTTCCCAGGTATTTAAATTCAACCACTGTTTGAAAATTTCCACTTGTCCTTAACTGTCCTTTTCCAATATATAATACATTTCTTTGGTTTTGCTGATGTTTACATCCAACCCCATACTTAATAAAATGTGCGTGTTAGCCCTTAGTATCATCTCCATGCTGTCACTTAATAACACTAGAACAGCACAGACTATTGTATATCTGGCTTAACTTGGCCAAGAGAGAGATGGAGATATAAGGGTAGATCCTTGACCGCTTTCCCCCATTACAAAAGAAAGAACTCACCCTGTAGTCAGTTTTCGTCTTCCCCTTACCCCTATTAACATCTGGTGAAGAAAAACTGACAACATTGGTGTGGGTTGAGAGAGGTGAGCACTGCTGTCTCTTTCTACAAATTTCTTGCAAAGTTAAAACCAGACGGACAATAAAAACATATTGTACGCCTTCTTTATCCTCTTATTAAATATTTGATGGCATGTAATTCTAGTACAAAATTGAATAGTAGAAGATAAAAATGCTTTAACCCATCTTGCCTCATTATTGTATGAAACGTTTTTGTTAATGTTTTAGATCTTATATTCCGTTCCCATATAACACCGTTTAATTTTGATATTGCATATTTACCGTTATTTATCATCTCAACATCTTCAGCATCACGACTTCTACTACACTACTATAATGGCGTAGGAGTTGCTAGGAGTTACTAGACCAAGGCTATTTAGTTACACATATTTGCCACAGATGTCATGAATGGTATGCGGTCAACATACCGACCCAAAGGAACATCTAGCAAGCAACTAAGATGACTGAGTCGATAAATTTTACTTGGATGCATTTTTATGTAGGCTTAAGGGTCTATTTCGAGCCTGAAAATCTTCAGACTCGGGACGAACGGCTTAAAGTTCCTCCCGGAGAATTTGTTCCTCTAATTTTTCCATCGCCCCCGGCCGGGTTTGAACCAGAGGCCTCCGAAGGAGAGGCAAGGAGCATAACCACTATCCACCGATCAACCTGCATTAATTTTTATTCCCAAATATACCCGTCACACGCTTTTATTTTTACATGTCTGTCTTCTAAAACCAGATCTTTTGATTGATAACTTATATCTTCTATTGCCATACAGTATAAGCTACCATTCGTATTTAATCCCATTTTTTTTGCATCCTTCTCAGTTTTTTTTGCCATTTATAGTCTACTATATCTCCTAAACTTATAATTAAGCCGCATTCCATAAGTCGCTAATCACATTCTACAAATGTAATTCATTCTTTTTTTTTTAATTGTACAAAGTAGATCCCTGAGAGAGATATCCCTACTTTGTCGGGGATGCAGCGCTGCAAAATCCTTTCGGTAAACATGGTAAGAAGAATGTGAAGGTCAAGGATGGCGTGAGAATGTTCTTCGAAATTAATCCAAGAGTCCAGCCATTTCAATTAAACATTCCTTACAAATATTGGATTTTCGTACAAATTGGCTTTGTGATAGCATTTGAGATTTGTATTCGGAAGGTCTCAAGTTCAAATCTCGGTCAAACTGAGGTTTTTTTCCCTTGATTTTCGTCATTTGACAAGGCAAATGCTGGGTTGGAATTTCATTACCAGGACTTTTTTTTTCACCACGTTCCCCATTTTAAAGTATCATTAAAAATAAAAAAAAAAGATACAATATGACATTTGGATTCAAGATTTTAAGAATCGTGATTGTTCACTTTTGAGCTGTTTAAGTGAAATTGTACAAACGTACCTGAGTTACCCAACTATAGTATTTATTGCTCAGACCTTTCGGATTGTCATCCATCATCAGCATTTATTCAACAGTTTTAAATTGCATAGGTCTCTCTGACGCTGATAATGGGCGACAGTCAGAAAGATTTACGGTATTTAACACCCTACTTGAAGATGGCAGGATAACTCAGATCGTATACAACTACCTTGTCCGCCCTTGGATGTTAAAGACCTATAAATAACAGTCCAATCAAAATAGACCAAAAAGATGTAAACTTCGGAATATTCGCGTAGAGCAGAAAATTGGTATAGATTTTAATTACATAAATACAAATGGAATGTCAAAACACCCCATCGATCCAACTTGTACTAAAAATTTTATTCAAGGTCATATGTCAAAAAATCTGATTTTCGCATATAATTCGTAAATGGCAGGAGTTATCGTAAAAATAGTTCGTTATTAATTTGTGGATTATGTGATTCTCTACAAAAAAAAGGTATTTATCCTTTTTTTTCCCCCCCAACGACCCATCATTCTTGAGATATCCGATTAAAAAAAGTATGAATACTAAATATTAGTATAGGCCTACTAAACGTTAGCACTCATCGACTTATTAAATAAAAAAATGTAAAAACTTTAGAATATTGCATAAAATTTTTATTGAAGATCAAATGTCCAAAAATCTTAATTTTGCCTATAATTCTTAAATGGCGTTATAGAAAAATAAAATAGTTTTATTATCGATTTGTATTAAACGAATATCTAAAAAATATATATATACAGACCTACTTTTCATGAAATGTCGTGGTTTTAATTTAGAGATAATAATATGCTCTTAAAGACGGCCTTTCAAATATACAACAAAGTTTAAACTTCAGAAAAATGCTCATAGAATTGAAAATGTAAATAGTCCTACAAACGAAATGTCGAAAGTTCCCATCGATCCCACTCGGGCTAAAAGTTTTATTCAAGGTAAAAAAATCGGAATTTTGCAAATATAACTCTTAAATGGTAACTGTTATTGTAAAAATAATGTATTATTATTAATGTGTTAATTATGCGTAGAAATAACTTTTTTATTTGATTGAATATCATTCATATTTATGGGATTTGTATTTTTTATTTCTTCTTTAAATTCTATACAAAAAAATTATATCTATTCCTTTTTCCTTATGACTCATCATTCATGATATATCGCGATTTTAAAAATTAGAAATACTAATATGATGTCTATATACGTCATCAGACTTCAATATAAAGGAATATCTGATAATTTATTTCCGCATCACCATCATCATCATCATCTTCTTCTTCTTCTTCTTCTTCTTCTTCTTCTTCTTCTTCTTCTTCAAGGTATGGGCCTATTGACCCGTTCAGCTCCCCACTGCTCAATATGCTACAGGCCGTCCTTCCAACGTCGTAATCTACAGAAATCCAGGAACAAAAGAAAAAAAGAAGGCGTAAAAGAATGAAACAAAGAACAAATAACTGTTGAAGCTGAATTTGAAAATGAAGGATATTAATCATATCACAGTTCAATTATATTTAATCCCGGTTTCACAATACTATAATCTGTAGTATTATTTTTTAAACGACAGAAAAACTATCTGATCAAACAAATTTGATCAGACTAGATCGTGGATTATGTCTACAAGGAAAACCATGTAAAATAAATAATAGTTTTAAAAAACAAAAAGAACACGCTTTATTAGCAAAATAAAAAATGAAAAATAATTTTAATTTCCAATACGCTTGGGATAAAATAAAGTGGCCATCAAAAAAATCATCTCCAACACATATAGAATAAAATTAGAGTTATCAACAAAAAGAAAATAATTTTACCATCAAAAGCGTGGGGTGCTCTATATCAATTAATATATTTGATAATAAACAGATATTGGTAAAAGTAAGCTCTCTAAGAAGAAAATGTAAAAATCATAAAAATCACCCCACGCAGAAAATAATTTTACCATCAAAAGCGTGGGGTGCTCTATATCAATTAATATATTTGATAATAAACAGATATTGGTAAAAGTAAGCTCTCTAAGAAGAAAATGTAAAAATCATAAAAATCACCCCACGCTTTTGATGGTAAAATTATTTTCTTTTTGTTGATAACTCTAATTTTATTCTATATGTGTTGGAGATTATTTTTTTGTTGACCACTTTATTTTATCCCAAGCGTATTGGAAATTAAAATTATTTTTCATTTTTTAGTTTTCTAATAAAGCGTGTTCTTTTAGTTTTTTAAAACTATTATTTATTTTTTATTTTTTAGTTTTAATATTTTACAGAATAAGATAAAAATGTAAATATCTTTAAATTCAATACTATTGTAGTATGAGCTAAAAGTAATACTCTTCTATAAAAAAAATCCCTCCCAGCCGGATTTGAACCAGCGACGAACGGATTGCTGAAATTATATACCACTAAGAGTTCACTGTTCTACCAACTGAGCTCTTACAACGATTGACTAAAAACTCGACAAGTCCGCAACCTATTATACCAGTTTTCATTTTTTTGATTTTCGGATGATTCTGGCCATGATTTTAGAAACAAAATATGAAATTATTGTATTGTCACGGGTCCTCTACAAGCATACAAAGTTTCAAGTCGATCCAATGTTTGTAAGTGGGTGAAAATCACGTTGAAAGAGTCCGTTACATTGATACAAAAACACTTTTTTTTTATTTTCTGATGATTATGGCCAGGATTTTAGAAAACAAATATGAAATTATTGTATTGTCACGGGTCCTCTACAAGTATACAAAGTTTCAAGTCAATCCAATGTTTCTAAGTGGGTGAAAATCGTGTTGAAAGATTCCGTTACATTGACACAAAAACACTTTTTTTTTATATTCTGATGATTATGGCCAGGATAGAAAATAAATATGAAATTATTGTATTGTCACGGGTCCTCTACAAGTATACAACGTTTCAAGTCGATCCGATGATTTTAAGTGGGTGAAAATCGCGTTGGAAGATTCTGTTACATAGATAGATAGATAGATAGATAGATAGATAGATAGATAGATAGATAGATAGATAGATACAGGTCAAGCTAATATAAAGCGTGTAAAAATGAGCTACTGTACGTGTGATGGCGTGGAAAAGTGTGCATGTTATGCAGAATCATCATCATCATCCATGCAGATATTAGGAGGAATTTTCCATCCAGTGCTTTTTCAGAATGATTTTCCTATATTTTTTAAATCGCGATATATCATTAATGACGGCTCTTAAGGAAAAAAAAACTTTTTAAAATAGAGAATCGCATAATAACAAACGAAGGTGCCGTGGAAAAGTGGGTATGTTATGCAGAATCGTCATCAGCATCATCATCATCCATGCAGGTATTAGGCAATGTGGTCTGTTACGGTCTCAAAGAGGAATTTTCCATCCAGCGCTTTTTCAGAATGATTTTCCTATACTTTTTTTTTAATCGCGATATATCATTAATGACGGCTCTTAAGGAAAAAAAATATATACTTTTTTAAATAGAGAATTCCATTTAATGATTATACAGTATGTGAAATCTTAGTTTTTGGACATTTGACCTTGAATAAAATGTTTAGCACAAGTGGGATCGTTAGGGATTTTTTACATTTAATTTGTAATGATGCTAGTCCATACCAATTTTCAGCTCTATGCGAATTATTCCGAATATGAATGTCTATTTTGACTGGGCTAATAAGTATTATATAATACGTATATCACATATGTACGTTTAAAAAATCTGATCATCGATGTATACTGTAGGTTTTGCAGCTCCCAATTCCGATGAAACAGGAATTTCTCTCTCTTTATCTCTCTCTCTCCTCCTCTCCCCCTCTCTCGCTCTCCCCTACCCAACCTTTCTCTTTGTCTTTGCAGTAAACAAGTTTAGGTTGGCGATGCTGGTTGAATGTAGTGAAGTTTTGACCCGTAGAATACAGATCTGTTATGTTATTTCAAGGTTAATGATTGAATTGAATTATCGAGTGACAGGATTCATAACGCGAAAATAAACTTCCTCCGATATTCTGTCGTCACTTATTAGTACGTAGTAGTGTATAAAATAACACATCACGCGTTCAGTGTAATTATTATTTGAGTAGTGTGTGACTAGTTAGACGTGTCGTGTTAATGGTTGAACTTCAGAATACAGAACATTAATAAAATCAGTGCTATTTTTCTTATAATTAGTATTGTATTGACTTTTTTGTGCGTGCCATTTTAATTTATATCGAATGACAGGTGAACATCATGGTTAATTTGTCTCGTTTGCCGAGGGTACTTTTCAAAAATAAGGTATGTCTTTTTTTTAAAGCGATTTTTCAATTAAGTGAAAATGTTTTAAAAGCATATTTAGTTTATATTGTATCTACCTCTATAGGCTTATTTATTTTTTCGCGCCATATTGCACCAACCAACAATCTTGAAATGGTCTTTAATATTACGTCATGCCGCCAAAATCAAATGTTTTACGCCGCAGGCACCAAAATGAGTATTATAAAATTATACTTTTGTGCTTTTTAGACTAATTTTCATTTTCTTTTGATAGTCCAACAACTCGGATACAATTAGAATAGAAATTATTAAACGTTTATGATCAAAAAAGTAAATTCACTGTTGGTTAATATTATGTGACCTGTAATAAATACATAACAATAGATCTACTAAATTTTGTAACTAATAATTTTATGCTTTATGCTCAAGTTTACTTTGCTTATATCAAACAAAATAATCATGCATCAGTCCTGTTGTAACACAATGCTAATAGGCCTTAATACTTTTCTTAACATGTAATAATTTAAAGATATAAATTAGGTACAATAAAGCAGCCTACATTGTTTCTTAGGTTAAAATATGACTTGCCTTTCTTTTCTCGTAAAGGAAACAAAGTGGGATGTAATAATGTAATAAGGTGTATGCAACTTTAACTCTCAAAATGTTTTATATTGATTTATGTCTGTTGTCTTTACATCCTTACAGGTTTCACTGTTCGCTGTCTCCATCTGTTTGAAATCCTCATGAGATGTTAGGAACAAACAAACTAATAGCCTACATTTAATTTATTCTGTTTAATTTGTCTACTATAGCATTTTATTAATTATTATTTATTCACTAATGTTCATATATAAATTATATATTAACTTAGATGTAGACCTGTACATTTAACTTTTATTTGGATTCCACATTAGGAGTAGAACCTTCACTTTTATAGAACTGCTCCATACTTTAAGGTGTAGCATAAAGTTTATTAAAGAAGAATGATTAACTTATGCAATTATATTTGAACAAAGAAATAAAACATGAAAGTAATTTCTTTCTAATAGCCATACATATTATAAACAAATTCAGAAAAATAGAACTGTTTCTATAAAAATTATTATTATTGATGAACAAAGAAACATATAATTATATTGTGCTTTAAAAAAACATTACGATGCACCAACATGAAAATCTCTTAGAGATAAATTGTATGTTCTATTTTGTAAAAGTATGTTGACCAATCACATGCACTGTTTCTACAATTTATAGACTAAATCATATAGGGTAGAGGGAAAGAATCAGCTAAGTCACTTTTAAATCAAAATGGAATTTGAGGTGTCATTAGATTCTCTATGAAAAGGACTATATTTAAGAAATGTAAAATAGTAAGATATATGTAGTGATGAACTCTATTTTCCTCCAAAGTTTGGCATACTGGTACAGGTAAGGAAGTATGGAAGTTGTACAACTAAAAGTACAAATATGTTTTCTAGGTTTCAAGGAAAAAGTGACTTACATGGTTTTTTCCTGCATCCTTCATACAATAATGAATACTAAGAGTATTCAAATTAAATAAAGTAGTAATATATTCATTTTGTCCACCGCTGTGGTCTCCTCCAGGTAACGTGCTGCCTTGTCATGCAGCAGGCCCATGTTCGATCCCTGGTCGGGACAGTTTTTCTGGGTGAGGTTTTTTCGGGGGTTTTTCCTCACCTGTAAGACAAATGTCAGGAAAACTTTAAGTCCCAAACAGTCCCCAAAATCATATGGCCATCATCATCATCCTTATTATCATCATCATCATCCTTCACCAGTGTGGAAAGCAACGGGAAACTACCACACCTGCAATTCCCTAGTAAAGCTGCAAAGCATAGCATGAAAATGCCATGATTGCAGTGAAGGACCTGCCCTCGGGCAAAATTACTGTGGATGGATGGATATTCATTTTAATTTAATTTTTATAATAATTATTATATTCCATAAAACTGAACTCCATTTATGGCACTTTTTCTGTGTGACAATAAAATTTTGCAGATGTGCACTGACCAATATCTAAAAAAAAAAAAAAAATAATAGTTTACAGAAATTATAACCAACCTCTTTGTTTACATTAAGAGCAAATTAAGTGTGACATATTAAAGGCATGAGTTTTTAAAATTATAAATGCACTTAATGTGTATGATTAAAGATGGCAAGCAAGGTTTTTCTCTTTGAGCAGGACATGATGTGATATTTGTTACAATTCTTTAACAAACCATTTTAATTTACTTGATGCAAGGCCATATTCAAGATTTTACTGCCACAGGACATTAAACAAAGCTGCCCCTCCCAACAAATAAGAAAATAATCTAAAGGTACATATTAAAACAAATGAGAGCAGTAAACATATTTTCAAATGAGAAAATTATGTGCCGTAAAACATATCATGATTAGTACATCCTAATGCATTGTTTTTATTTTACTTATTTAATAAATAAGACAACAATATCTAAAAACAGATGTTTTCTTTCCGCACAATGAATATGACTGTCCATCATAACAGTTAGGAAGTTACATTTTTTAATTATTCTGGTAACTGGAAGAGCGTTGACCAGATATAAATATTTTAAATTACATAATATCATGAATGGCCATTGTTTGAAGATAAACTAACTAACTCATTGGTACTATAGAACCCAGAGGTTCTTGTCCACCCAGACATAAGATCTCCATACATCCTTATCTTGAGCTAACATTTTCCCTATATAATTCACCTCCCTTAAATCAGGGCTGATGTTATTCTCCCACCTCATTCTAGGTCTATCTACTGAGTGTTTTCCCTTGGTTTTTCTATAAGAAACTCCATGCCTCTTTTTCACTACCCATTCATGTCACATGCCTTGCCTATTGCAATCTATAATACTTAGCTGTTTTTATTACATCTGATTTCCAATAAAAATCATGTAATTCACTATTATATAGTCTTCTCCATTCATATCTGTTCATCTCTCTTTGGTTCAAAACTTTTCCTAATAACTTTATTCTTTTTTTTTATTCAATGCCCCAGGTTGTCATTTCGACATTTCTGGTGCTGGCGTAATTGTAACCTACTTCTGAGGTTGGGACACCTAGAAGTTGGGGTTATGGTTGCCCCAATTGCTAGATGATGCGCCAGGAGAGTCCTTAATCCTAAACTTCTAAGGCAATTATGAATGATGATGATTATGATGGCCATATGATGTTCGGGGACTGTTTGGGTCTTAAAGTTTCCTGTCATTTGTCTTACAAGTGTGGAAAAATCCCAAAAAAACCTCACCCAGGAAACTTGGCCCAACCAGGAATAGAACCCGGATCTGCTGCATGACAAGGCAGCATGCTACCTCGAGACCACAGCGGTGGACATAACTTTATTCTCAAATACAAGTAATCCTTTTTCCTCTCTTAAAGCAAGAGAAGAGAAGTTTTGTAATTAAAGATACCATGTATTTCCAGAATTCAGCCTATTGTTTGAACATAGAGAATATAGATATAAAACTTGTTTTATTAGCACGAATACTACATTTCAGCTCGTATTGTTAATTAGAATTAGTTGTTTTCTTCAAATCTTAATTAAATATGTGCTCCTCATGGTTACACATGAAATAAAAGTAAATATTTTTAGTTAGTTAATTGTTTGAAATTGTGGCTGATAATATTATTTTCTTTGGGTGAAATTTAAATTTTGAATGTAAATACTTTCATGTGAAGATTACTTACATACTCACTAGCACTATCGAACCCGTAGGTTCATGTGAAGCTATAAAATCTTAATAGGGAATTAAAGTTGGAAACTAAATGGCAGATATGCTGGCCAAAAGAGAGCAACTATTTACAAACCACTATAAAAACAAAATTAAGTTAAAAAAATTTGAATCATCATCATCTGTCACAAATCAGGCCTCTGTAGACCTGTTTCGACCCCATCTAGCAGTCTTCTAAGAGGTCTTCCTGGTCGATGATGTCCTTTGGGTTTATATTGCATCATTATTTTTGGGATTCTTGAATATTCATTCTTTTTACATGGTTTAGCTAGTTTAATTTATATCTGTTGAGTTATTCTTCTACTGATTCTACTTCTAATTGTTCTACAATTTCTTCATTCCTTTTTTTTTTATCTAAAAGAGTGTATCCTGCTGTCCTTCTGAGAAATTTAATTTCCTTTTATTTTAAAATCATTAGAAAGTAACATTATGAGGTTTAATTTAATAATTGAGTTTATATTTTTTAACATTCTTACCTCATATGTTTGTTTTGTTGGATGATTGTTTCAAAGCTTATTGCTCCATCTTCAGCTTGTCACAAACATATGAGGTAAGAATGTTAAAAAATACAAACTCAATTATTAATTTATTTTCCATTGCTTTGATTCTGCTTGTCTCTTTTTCCTTAACTCCAAATCTCACTTCCATATAAGAAAGGGGGACAATTCTTTACTTTCAAGCCTGAGAAAAAAAGCAGTATATGATAGTCAAAAAACCAAAATCAAATAAAAATATCAACAAATAATAAATATAAAACTAGATGGGAAGAGATATGCAAATATCCATTTCAGTACCATATCCTGACAATAACAGTAGAACTTCCTGTAGCTACATTCCGTCTCTTCACTAGCCACCACTACTTACTTGACTACCTCCAGAAAATTAGAATTGCTGACATTGCAGAATGAAACAGAACAAATAGACCTACTCAGTCAGTAAAAAAACATCTCCTGGCATGTAAACAAGCTGTACAGGAACAAACAACTCAGAAAGGTCTCTTTGGGAGAGCAAGGGGAAAAAATGGCACAAAGTAATTAAAAACCTCTTCACCATTGGATAACAACAAATGTTAATACTGGAGTATTAATAGTTGTGTTCTTGAAATGTAAAGAATTTGGAAGTATTTTAGTACATTTAGAGGAATCATTATAGCTGTCCTGAATTAAGGCCATATTAAACCATGTGTAAATACAGATCTGATTATGGAATTCATATTTTGTTACCATAGATCTTATCTGCAGTCTGTCCTAGTGGACCAATGGTTATCTTAGTTTGTAGATTCAAACCCTGGGGCCGTTGGATTTTGGAAGGTTAAAAAAACTTGAGAATAGGTTTCTTTGGGAGAGAAGTAATGCCAAGGATTCAATGTAAAAGATCTATGTAACTTCAGACAACCAGAAGCCTGAAATGAGAGGTCCTGAGCAAAATTTCTCAGCCCTTCGAAATCTGCATTTGAACAGCGATGCTAATGACCTGAGCTGTTAAATAAAATATTAACTCTGTAATGGTCATGGTTTTGACAATATTTCAGTTGACATACAGTAATCAAGAAGAATGGAAGTTTACATGAAGTTCATTGATTCATTCATATATGCAGAAGGTAACCTTTAAGTTTGAAGGTTTAATTCGCACATTAATTTTAATTGATTTTCTAAGTAACCTACTTACAGTTTTAAGACAAATGCTTAAAGAGATCTGTTACACAATCCACCAGCCTCACAGATATATATATATATATATATATATACACATATATATACATGAAAATTATTGTTAGGAATTATTTTGTTTAAAAAATTACAATATTTTTTTTTAAATTAATCAGAAGTACACTACTCTACTATTCTGTGGTACAACAGGACTAGAAAACCCTTTTCCTACCAGTAGGTTGCTGACATCACATCCAAACGTATCAATTACAGAGATGGACAATTATCCAACCAGTGATCACCATAATGAGTCCTTCAGGTGTTTTTGCTAGTATTCTAAACCTGGAGCCACTACTTATCATAGCTCATGAAGCTGCATGTCCATGGGTCTCATTTTGGTTAGAGATCCATGAGAAAATTTCTGGCTCACACCAGTGGAATCTCTGCAGTTCTGCACCAAGGCATGATGCCTTAATCTGCTTGGCTTATGGCATAGGATCAATATTTATACTCATCATCATCCTTCACGGATTAGGTCTTTGCCTGTTCCAATCTCACATCTGTTCAGCCCATCAATTACAAAGTTTATTTATTCATGTCAATTCAGGTTACACAACATAAGCATTGTATCAATTACAGGAATCTTTGTGTGCTAGCTTCACAATAGGATACTTGTATGTGATGGTTGCATATTACTAGGGTACATAGTCTTTTAATTCATTTATCAGAATTGAAGTTGTACTATAATCTCAATGTAAATTGAATCGCCAATTATAACAGGCCATTAATGGAATTGAAATGCTGATTATTTATTTATTTATAGGTGTTTAATAAATTACAATGGGAAGTAACATTATGAGGTTCTTTTTTAATAAATAAGGTGAATCTGGTTACATCTTATCTCATAAATTATTGTGTTCCATTTGAACATGTTTCGATATGCTATGTATATCATCATCAGCTTGTCCAGACTGTTGAGTTTTATGTTGTCGGCCCTGGATGTCAGCCCTGGATGTCGACTCCCACCAGATTCACCTTATTTATTATAGAAGTATTTATTCCAGTATGTAGTTAGTTTCTGGCTGACAATGATACTAAGAGTTATCAGATACTTTTGAAATTTGCAATGGGTTAAAGTAAGGAGATGTGTTATCTCCTACTATTCAATTTTGCACTACAACATCCCATCAAATTTTTAGAGGATAAAGAGTGTACGCAACTCAATGGCATTAATAAGCTATTGATACATGTTGACAGTGTAGTATAATTATGCAACAGTGAGAAGATATTAAGGACTAACATGCATATTCTATTAAATATCATTAAACAATTGGATAATGACTTAAATATCAATAAAACTAAGTATGTGATCAAACACAGAATTTCATTAACTAACTAACTAACTCACTGGCACTATCGAACCCGAAGGTTCATGGCCGCGCGGACATAAGCTCTCCATACATCCCTATCCTGAGCCAATGCTTTCCAATCATTCCCTGTATAATCTACTTCCCTCAAATCATAGTTAATGTTGTTCTCCCACCTCATTCTTGGTCTACCAATTGGGCGTTTTCCCTCTGGCTTTCCTACAAGAAGTTTCCATGCACGTCTTTCATTCCCCATACGCGCAACATGTCCTGCCCATCGCAGTCTACGAGACTTAACTGTTCTTATTATATCTGGCTTCCTATAAAGACCATGTAGTTCATTGTTATGTAGTCTTCTCCATTCACCTGTCTGTTCATCTCTCTTTGATCCAAAAATTTTCCTAAGAACTTTATTCTCAAATACTCGTAATCTCCTTTCCTCCCTTAAGTAAGAGTCCAGGTTTCGCATCCATATAATATAACTGGTAGAATAATAGTTTTATATATTTTCAGCTTAACGTTTTTTGAAAGGAGTTGGGACATCAAAAGTCTCTGCAATGCATAATAGCATGCATTTCCAGAATTGAGCCTAAGTTTAATTTTTTTTGCATCTCATTCCTATTTGTGATTATTGTTCCTAGGTATTTGAATTCAGCCACTTCCTCAAAATTTCCCTCATTTGTCATTAGCTGTCCACTTCCATTATATACTGAATTTCTACGTGTGACCATATATTTAGTTTTACTGATATTTATTTCCAGTCCTAATTTCTTAGTGTTACTCAATAGTGTGTGCGTGTTGGCCTTTAGTATCTCCTCGCTATCGGCCAGTAGTACTACATCATCAGCATAAACTAACAGCTTATTAATACCATTGAGTGTAAGCCTTCCTCATTCTCTAAAGATTTAATGGCATGCTCTAGTACAAAATTAAATAGTAAAGGAGATAGTGCATCTCCTTGCTTCAACCCATTCTGGATTTCAAAAGTGTCTGAAAACTGTTTGCCTACACGCACCCTACTCTTTGAGCCATTTAGACACATTCGTATAAGTCTAACTAACTTTTTAGGAATTCCGAACTCCAGCAGGATACTATATAACTTCTCCTCTTAATTGAATCATATGCTTTTTTGAAGTCTACATATAGTTGATGTACAGTACCATTATATTCCCATTCTTCTCTAAAATCTGTCTTAAACTGAAATCTGATCTGTTGTAGACCTGTTTCTTCTAAATGCACATTGATGATCTCCTAGAATGTCATCAATATAGGGAGTAAGTCTGCTTACTAATATATTTGTTAGAATTTTGTACGAAGTTGAAAGTAATGAGATGCCCCTGTAGTTGTTGCAATCTGTTTTATCTCCTTTCTTAAAATTGGTATGATAATTGATTCCTTCCATTCATCTGGAAGAGCTTCTTTTTCCCAAATCTTACTAAGCAACCAGCGTATCTTGTCCATCAATTTTTCTCCCCCTGATTTTATCAGTTCTGCTGGGATCTCATCTGAACCTGATGCTTTATACATCTTCAATTTTTCAATCGCCATTTCAACCTCTAATGCACTTGGCTCTGCGACTAGCATTTCTGCTGTCTGTAAATTATCCTCCTCAATGTCCTGTTCTGTATGTACATTTAATAGCTGATTAAAGTAACCTTTCCATCTATTTAATATACTCCTAGAATCTGCAATCATATCCCCATTTTCATTCCGAATTATGTTTGTTCTAGCCTGAAACCCTTTCTTCTCTATACTAATTCCCTGATATAATTCTCTAATGTTCCTATTTTTGCATTCATTTCAAGATCATTAATCTTCTCTCTCAAATATTCCCTCTTTTTACTCTTTAGTAACTTGGTGGTTTCCCGTCTAACACTACCCAATTGCTCTAAATTTACCTCATTTGGCTCGTTTAACATTTCATTTTTGCTAGCTTTCTTTCCTTTACAATGTCGACACATTCCTCATCAAACCATTTCTTGTTTTGCCTCTTTTTTAAACAACCAATGCTTTCTGATGCTGACAATTTAATAGTATCTCTTATAGCCTCCCATTCTTTATTTATATCAGTTTCTTCTTCATTTGCCACATTGTCATCTGAAGATTCCAGTACTTCAAATCTATTAGCAATTTTGATTTGGTATTCTTGTCGCATTTCATCATTTTTCAAGTTTTTTAATTCATATTTTACAGAATCATCATTAGCGTTCGTTCCTCTCATAAGCGATAGCCGTTGTCTGATTTTCACTCTGACCAGATGATGATCCGAATTGCAGTCTGTCCCTCTAACTGATCTAACATCAATGATGCTACTTGTGCCAGCGTTTATCCACTAATACATGATCTATCTGGTTCAAAGTTTCTCCACCTGGGGACGTCCAGGTGTATTTATGAATATCCTTATGCTGAAATGTTGTGCTCTTAACAATGAGATTCTTCGATGTGGCAAATGTGACTAATCTAACGCCATTGTCGTTACTATCTTCATGAAGACTGAATTTGCCTATTGTTGGTTTGAATATATCTTCCCGCCCCACTTTTGCGTTAAAATCTCCTAAGACAATTTTCATATGATATCGTGAAAGGCTATCAAATAAGCATTCTAATTCTTCATAGAACTCATCCTTGATCTTGTCATCTTTATCTTCTGTGGGGGCATGTACATTTACAATTATAAAATCATGTCGTTTACCCTTTAGAATTATGTATGATATCCTATCACTAACAAACTTAATATCTCGGATAGCGGATAGGATCCTCCTTCTGACTAAAAAACCCGTTCCAAATGCAGGTCTTTCTGCACCCCCGTAGTATAACGCAAAGCTTCCTGATTCCTGACTACCTTCTCCTGGCCACCTAACTTCCTGTAAAGCGACTATATCCAAGGGCGATTTATCCAATTCCCGCGTTAATATCTCTAGTGCCCCGCTATTGTATAAAGTCCTAACATTCCATGTTCCTAGGAACATGTCCCTGTGTTTGAGCCTTTGGCATGGGTTCCCTGAAGTAGTCCCCGCCCGGAGAACCGAATGGGGGACTATTTGACCTCCGGAAAATTTTACCCCAGATGAACCCATGTCCGCATTTCTTGACTGTTGTATTTTTACGGTGAAAGATCGTCAGTCTTTCGCCCAAGGTACTTTTTCGTCTGGCTTATCACCTTCGACCAGTCCGGCATGGGTAACCCTATCGGCAGCAATGCTACCGCCGGCATAGCTCTCAGGATCATTTAAGCACGCAAGCCACTCCACCACGACAAGGTAAAGATACCATGGAGGGACAGAATTTCATTATACAATGGTAATGGATATTTAATGACAAATGAGGGAAATTTTGAAGTGAAGTGGCTGAATCTATGAACAATAATTACAAACAGGAATGAAGTATAAAAATAAATTTAAAATAGGCTTGAATTCTGAAAATGCATGTTATTATGTGTTATAGGGACTTTTTGTCACACCAATGTCTCTCAAAAAATGTTAAACTGAAAATATAAAAAACTGTTATTCTACCAGCTATATTACATGAATGTGAAACATCACTCCTTCTTTAAGGGAAGAAAAAAAGATTATGAGTATTTGAGAATAGAGTTCTTAGGGAAAAGTTTGGACCAAATGCAGATGAATAGTCAGGTGAATGGAAAAAGATTACATAACCTTTATGGGAAGCTACATTTAATAAGAAGAGTCACGTCTCATAGACTTTGATGGGCAAGACATGTGGTATAAATGGGGAAAGAAAATGGGGCATGGAAACTCCTTGCAGGGAAACCAGACAGATAGCACCGAAATAGGCCAAGAATGAGGAGGGAGGATAACACTAACCATAATTTCAGGGAAGTAAATTATACAGGGGATAATTAGAAAACATTAGCTCAGGATAGGTGTGTATGGAGAGCCTATGTCCATATGGCCATGAATCTACAGGTTTGATAGCACCAGTGAGTTGCTTAGTTATAGTACAAGGTAGAACTAGTGTAGTTGAAAAGGCAATTCTGAATTAAGGGGAAAATCAAGAATCAGAATTTGGGGACTGACTATATAGATGATTTTTCAAGGTAGAAATAGATCCTTTCATAGTGGTTCTTATAATTTGTACTGTTGCTTCGGAATGACTGCTTTTCTAGTGCCTGAGGGCACACTGTAGAATAGTTGGTTAAGACAATATGCTACAATATTTATAATATAAAAATAGAATACCTGGGATCTGAATCTTCCTCAACTTTGGATGTGGGGTGTGGAGTACTACAAAATTCCCACAAACAACCAGTACCGAGTTACAAGCTGAAGATGAAGCATATGCTTTGAAAGTACTCCACACCCCACATCCAAAGTTGAGGAAGACTGAGATCTCAGGTATTCTATTTTAATATTATAAATATTACATAGAAATCTCAACGGTGTTTCATCATGTATTTTAAAAGTATCAATATGCTCAAACCAGAAGATCTGGTGTCCTGATGGGGCCAGGATTTTTAAACTGACCTAAACTCTCTGCCACCATCATGGCTCTGAAATTGACTTAGGGTCGAATGTTTGAACGCATTAGACAGTAAAAGGCGTTCTCTGCTGATAAAGTTTTATCCAAACACATTTTTCTTACTCAGAAATCTATTCACGCGGTAATAATTGTAAGCTACCTGACAAGGTACCTTAAGATCGTAGCTCAAGATATAAATTTATGTAAAAATCCCGAAGGGAACCGATGGTAACCGATGTAGTTTGAAACTTATCCAAGATGTCGGACCTTGAAGACTTCGATCATGTTTTCGCTATACGCGGAGAAGAGGAATTTGATAGAGTCTACTAAAGAATTCAACTGGAAGAACAGGAGAATCGGCGTAATATTGCGCGTCGCAGACGTGTTTGTATACGGTATTATTTGCGGGATGCAAGCATAAATGCATTCCCCTATAGCAGACGAAAATAACGGAAGTGGTTTTATCGCTGAGAATTCTGGGTAATTCGTTGCCAATATTACGAAAACGTCAACATTCATGCATGACCGGTTAAGGCGGCCGTTAATTCGATCTCAGCTCACCAGTGATTGGAAGTAATTTGAGTAGAGACTAATGTATTTGCATACGACCCTAGGGTTGCATACCAGATGCTTGTTTTGGGGATAACAAAGGCCATCATGCAGGGCTGACAACCTGGCAAACATCTTGAGCCGATTGTCGAAAAAAATGGGAGCCCTTGCCTCCTATGTTTTCGAAGGGCTACAGAAGACTTTTAGTGGTATTTTTCCTTGTAATGAGGGATAGTAGGTTTGTACATAATCTTGCCTCATCTGGCTGTTTAAGGCTGGATTCAAATGTATTGTATGTTTGATGATGAGTTGATGGTATTATGGTGTAATGACCCACCATATTAATACAACATCTACTGCCATTCTCAGCTATCCCATGAATTTCCTTATGGACTGTGAGCTGTTTTGATCAACAGATGGCTATGCATTAGTTGTTTCCCCAATTTAAGGGTTAATAACTTCTTGTCAAGTGATAATGAAATTTATAGTGAAGTAGAAACCAGAATTAGTGCAGCAAATAGAGCATATTTTGCCCTCCTACCCTTATTGAGGAGGCAGATGATGCATATTAAGAATACATAATTCTCTTATAAGACTCTTAGTAACCTATGGAGCAGAAACGTGGTCCCAATATGCAGATATTAGTAAATGGCTGGCTGTTTTTGAATGGAAAATTCTGAGGAAGATAATGGGACTAGTCAGAGTTAATAACGAGTGGAGAAGAAGATCTAACAATGATTTCAAACAGTTGTGTTACGGATCTGGATTTATAAAAACTATGAGGCTAAAGTGAATAGGGCATGTGAATAGAATGGAGAAAAAGAGAGCTCCTTATCAATCAGCCAAACAGAAAAGACAAAGAGGGAGATCTAAAACTGGAAGTGGAATGATGTGTACAATGATATAAGGAAGTGTAAAATCAAAGGTGGAATGTAAGATCTAAGGATGGAGATGACAGGAGGTAGTCAATGGAGGAGACAAAGATCTAAATTGGACTATAGTGCAGTGTAAGAAGAACAACATCCAGTTTTGTGCATTACTTAAACACATTAAGTTTCTCTGACTTACTTGTTTACATTGCAGTAGTCAACCTTCCCTTTGCAAAGTCAAACTCTTTGTAATGCAAATCTGAATTGTGCTGCACTGACTATTTTGTTCATACACTACTATTGAATATTGACCAATCCAATTTACACTCCATAAGAGTTTGACACAATCATGATCAACAGTCACTGAAGTTCTAATGAAATAATATTGTAATGTAACTAACTAAATAACTAACTCACTGGACTATTGAACTCACAGGTTCATGGAGGCATGGACATAAAATCTCCATACATTCCTATCTTGAGTTAATGTTTTCCAACCATCTTCTGTATAATCTCCTTCCCTCAAATCATGATTAATTTTAGTCCCCCATCTCATTTTTGGCCTGCCTACGGGTACTTTCTCTCTGGTTTTCTTTGTAAAGGGCTTTCCATTCCCCATTCGTGCCAAATGTCCTGCCCATTGCAGTCTAAGAGACTTATCTCTTCTTATTATATCTGATTTCTCATGAAGATCATGTATGTTACTGTTATGTAGTCTTCTTCATTTGCCCGTCTGCTCATCTCCTTTTGGTCCAGAAATTTTCCTAAGAATTTTATTCTCAGATACTTGTAATCTTTCTCCTCCCCTAATGTAAGAGTTCATGTTTCGCATGATCCATATAATATAACTGCGAGAATAAGAATTTTATATATTTTCAATTTAACATTTTTTTGAGAGAAGTTGGGACGACAAAGAGTTCCTGTAATGCATACATTTTCAGAATTGAGCCTATGTTTAATTTCCTTGTACACCTCATTCTTGTTTGTAATTATTGTTCCTAGGTATTTCAATTCAGCCACTTCTTTAAAATTTTCTTCATTTGTCATTAACTCTTCATTTCCATTATATATTTCTATGTGTGACTATATATTTTTAGTTTTTTTGATGTTTACTTCCAGCCCCAAATTGCTTATGTTACTCAATAGAGTGTGCATGTTGGCCCTTAGTATCTTCTCGCTATCATCTAATAATACTACATCATCAGCAAAAACTAACACCTTATTAACACCATTGAGTTGTAGGCCTTCTTCGTCCTCTAAAGATTTGATGGCATGTTCTATTATAAAATTGATTGGTAGAGGATATAGTGCATCTCCTTGCTTTAACCCATTGTGAATTTCAAATGTAGGTATTTGAAAATAGTTTGTATACACACATCCTACTCTTTGTGTCATTTAGGTACATTCAAATAAGTCTAACTGGCTATTTAGGAATTCCAAACTCAGCATTATACTTTTTAACTTCTCCCTCTTAATTGAGTCTTATGCATTTTTTCAATATATGAGCCTAGTTGCTGCTTAGTGCTACTGTAATCCCATTTTGTTTCTAAAATCTGTCTTACTCTAAAAATCTGACCTGGTTGTAGACCTGTTTCTTTTAAATCCACATTGATGATCTCCTAGAATGTCATTAATAGGGAATAAGTCTGCTTACTAATATATTTTGTGGGGGTTACGGAACCCAAAACCACGCTGACTGCTACCATTTGTACGGGGGGGTTAGAAAACCACGCCTCTACTACCATTGGTGGGTTTAGAAAAGGAAACCACGCTCAGCGTAACACTTGTCCGGGATCGGGCTTTGTAATTTGCTGTATTTATTAATGTGGTCCTGATATTCAAAGAAGTTATCTGTAAGAAAGCAGCTTGCCTCGGGCCCATGAAAGGCAGCTATTAATTCATCTTTCTTTCCCTGATGAACATATATACATATATGGATACAGATTATTAAAAGCATACAGTGAGTGATTTTTGTATAGGAGAGTGAACAACTACTTATACTTGAATAATAACAGAGGGGCGTTGCTTAAAAAGATAACCTTTTAATATAAACAAGTTGGTTTTAAATAAACAATAAATTAATAACAAAAGATGATTCTTGATCAAACGACCAAGCATAGCTGTAAAAATAACTGAATAAATAACATACCATACATAATACCACACTCACACACGTGTCCAAGCTTTAGGAATCACTTCTTCCGTACATTGCTGGACTAACTCAAAACAGACCTCTTCTCGGCCTCAATTAACTTTCTATATAGACCACCATATTAACCTTCCAGTCGCATGGTGAGCTGGAACAGGATTCCACCTTTGAATCCGTCTTTAAATAACCAAAACGTCGGTTGCTAGGCTGATCGAATGATAATGTTCGGTAAGAGTACAATGTATATAAAGGTTCGCAAGTAGAGGGGATATGCGCCGTAGAGATGCGCGGCAGAAAGGATGAAAAGGGGAGGGGTAGGCACAAGGAACACAGGACATTGGCATATTTCATAAATGTTCTGTAGTAGGGAGGAGAACAAAGATACCATACTGAACCGCAGAAAGGCACTTTCGGTTCAATAACTCCCCCTGCGCCCTCCGGGTAAAAAAAAGGAAGACAGTCCATAAATTTCAAAATAATGTCCGGTAGAACAATCCCACGTTGGGAGGGGCACATCAACACTATCAGATTCCAGCGGTAAACTTCTACACAAATCTTCATCGTCCCCTAAATCACAATCACCACACTCGCTTCCATGTTGACTATACAGGTGCTGAAACTTAATTCCATCTAGATTCAGTCGCCCTAGTACAACTCTGCGGTGTTCCCGGTGAAGAACAGGGTGACGATACCATAATTGGATTGCCGGATCGCAATCCCGCTCCACCGCTATCCAGGAATCTGTAGTTCTAGAGCCACCATGTCGGTCAGCTGGGCACTCCGGGGGTCGGCCGGATCCACCAAGTGCTCGACTGCCGAGCATTCCAGGCTGCGTCGTGATGCCAATGTTAAGGAAGGGTAAACTGAAACAAAAAACAGGCGAAGACAAGAAAACGGAACCTCAGACATACTAGTTCAGCATGTGACATAATACAAAATGTTTTCGTAATAAACATCTAGTTTAACATACAGATATATTCACAACAAACATGCTTGGATTCACTTCATTACAGAACATAGTTTAACTTGACTGACATGTTGTTTTTACAACGTGGCCATGGACGCTTACTAAGTTCTAGTTACCCTCGTTTTAGAACTTAGCCTGCGCCTCATTAGCAAAACCTGGACCACGTATACTGAAACTCACTCTAGTAGCTCCCACAACCAAAAGGTTGACTCAATCAGCTCATATACCAATATACATAAGTAGCTTCTTAATATCCCAAACAAATATACAAACAAACTACGTAGAAACAACTAAGATCGACACTCTCTAGCGAGATGTCCAAAACGCTGACATTTCCAACATTGTAAATTACTTTTCGATTGCCAAGAGTGATCGCGAGAAGAACGATTCGCAGAAGTAGTGGGTTTACTTAAATTATCAGGCCTGCTTTCTCGCTAAAGTTCCTTTGTCTTTCAGCTATCTCGAAATCAGCCACTTTCCTAGCCAAGGCACACATTTCGGCTACATTTTGAGGTTTCGTAGCAAAAACCAAATGCTGTCTGGTGGCCGGGGACATATTTTGTAGAATAATGTCAATTAACTTTTCTTCCGAAAATAGAGGGTTCAATACAAGTGAAGCTCCCTGAATATTGGAAATAAACTCCAGCAAAGATTCTTTAGAAAGTTGGAATCGTCGTGACACAAATTTAATCCAATAGTCCTCTAATAATCTAGGAGGCAACAACGAACATTTCACATATTCTAAACTCTCCATCCAAGTAAATCTCAATTTAACAACCTCACTCCAAACCTTCAATAATATTCCTCCAATGCAACTCAAAATCGAGTTTACAAAATACTCATCGGGAACCAATTTCAATTCGAAGATCGAGTTGAGTTTAATAAGGAAGACAACTAGCAACTCCTTATCATTACCATCGCAGGGATCAACTTTTCTAATTAACTCTCGAAAAATTCGCTGATTATTTCCTCCGTATGAGAAGAAAGGTTGGGGACCGTTCCACTAGAAAAATCCTTGATGGAGCTAAGTCTACGATCAATTATATTCTTGTTCTGTTCTGCAGAATAATCCTCCGGAACTGCGCTGTCTACAATAAACTTACGCTTTACTAATGTTTGTTCAGCCGGGGAGAGAGAATTCATATGAATTTTAAGTCGCTGACGTAATATATTTACATCGCCTTCAACCTCAATACCTAGTAAGCTCAACTCTCGGACGAGATTGTCTTTTGATATTACTATCCAACTAGGCATGTTTACAAAGTACAATGAACAAAAGATGTAAACAACTATAAGCGAACGTAGTTTAGAATGCATAAGTCACTCTCTGTTTACTTATAAAGAAAGATGAGTCAATATCATTTACGTGAAATAATACAAACGCGTAAATAAATGCTTTTCAATAACTTTAACATAGATACCAAGTATCGAAAACAAATAGTTATCCGCAGGGTAATATCTCTGAAAAAATGTCGACTTTCTAATTCCAAACTTCATTTACGACCATACAGAGTCTATACCCTTGTCTTGGCACTTGAAACCAAAACTCCGAAACTTGAGTAGAAAATTTTAAATCGATACTACTAGAACCACTGTTAATAGAGTACAGCATATCTTTCAAAGTTGAAAGATACAAAACCACACGCTCTGCATACCATTTGTAGGGGTTACGGAACCCAAAACCACGCTGACTGCTACCATTTGTACGGGGGTTTACGAAACCCAAAACCACGCTGACTGCTACCATTTGTGGGGGTTACGGAACCCAAAACCACGCTGACTGCTACCATTTGTACGGGGGGGTTAGAAAACCACGCCTCTACTACCATTGGTGGGTTTAGAAAAGGAAACCACGCTCAGCGTAACACTTGTCCGGGATCGGGCTTTGTAATTTGCTGTATTTATTAATGTGGTCCTGATATTCAAAGAAGTTATCTGTAAGAAAGCAGCTTGCCTCGGGCCCATGAAAGGCAGCTATTAATTCATCTTTCTTTCCCTGATGAACATATATACATATATGGATACAGATTATTAAAAGCATACAGTGAGTGATTTTTGTATAGGAGAGTGAACAACAACTACTTATACTTGAATAATAACAGAGGGGCGTTGCTTAAAAAGATAACCTTTTAATATAAACAAGTTGGTTTTAAATAAAACAATAAATTAATAACAAAAGATGATTCTTGATCAAACGACCAAGCATAGCTGTAAAAATAACTGAATAAATAACATACCATACATAATACCACACTCACACACGTGTCCAAGCTTTAGGAATCACTTCTTCCGTACATTGCTGGACTAATTCAAAACAGACCTCTTCTCGGCCTCAATCAACTTGTCTATATAGACCACCATATTAACCTTCCAGTCGCATGGTGAGCTGGAACAGGATTCCACCTTTGAATCCGTCTTTAAATAACCAAAACGTCGGTTGCTAGGCTGATCGAATGATAATGTTCGGTAAGAGTACAATGTATATAAAGGTTCGCAAGTAGAGGGGATATGCGCCGTAGAGATGCGCGGCAGAAAGGATGAAAAGGGGAGGGGTAGGCACAAGGAACACAGGACATTGGCATATTTCATAAATGTTCTGTAGTAGGGAGGAGAACAAAGATACCATACTGAACCGCAGAAAGGCACTTTCGGTTCAATTTGTTAGAATTTTGTACAAAGTTGAAAGTAATGAGATTCCTCAGTAGTTGTTGCAATCAGTTTTATCTCCTTTCTTATAGATTGGTATGATAATCAATTATTTCCATTCATCTGGAAGAGCAGCTTCTTTTTCCCAAATCAATGAGTAGGGCAATCGCATGAATGAGGAATGGTGCTGCAACTATTTGTAGGAAAACTAATGAGGAAGCTTCCAGTAGTTAGGTCAATAACGCGGTGGGAGAATAACATTAACATTGATTTGAGGGAGCTGAATTATACAGAGAATGATTGGAAAATATTAGCTGAAGATAGGGATGTATGAAGAGCTTATGTTCACAAATATATTAACTTCTAGGTTTGATAGTGTCAGTGAGTTAGTTAGTTAGTTATTAATCTGGTTCATGTGATGAAATATGCAAAGACAGAATTATTTACTCTAGCTGTCTAGTCTAGAGATTACCAGTTCAAATGTCCTTATGGAAATGATTAGAAAAGACAAATTGGGCAGACAAAAATTAACACTAAATATATCATATTAATAAGTAAATCAATTATAGAAAAAAAATTCTAAGTATTCTGTCACAATAGTTTCCTTTAAATATAAAAAATTCGAGAAAAAAATATTGGGAAGACCAATGAAGACTGTTCTGAATGATGTAACAGAATTATTATAGGATGCCAGAATTATCAAGAAATGAAAAGGGTAACTGAAAAAGTGAAGGGTGAATTCACTGACTATTTAACTCATGCCCCAAATGGGAGTCAATGACCAGTCACGTTTCAATGATTTCTGTTTTACAACCAATCACAGTCGTGTTTCACCAAATATTTATCAATATTAAATTTACCATATTAAAGAAAGCTTCTCCTTTTTAATATTCTGAACAGGTCTGACCATTATTTTGCAGTGACTGACACTGTAAGAAATACGGCTACCAGATTGTATATATAGTGCATGGATGTCAACACATTGCGCTTGCAGGAGTTAATATAAAAACATTTGTAGCAATTGATTATACCACCAAAAAAGAAACCACTGTTTGCACTTTCTTAAATGTATTTTTTCCCAGGTAATAATCCAGAAAAATATAATTGTCATATTTACATCATACATCAGAAATGAATTAATATACAGTTTGATGTGTTTCATTTTTTCTCCACTAGAGAGCATTCTTACAATATTGCGTTCCTTTGGCAATAAATAGTATGATCTGGTTGCAGTGATAAACAAAAGAAGCAGATGAAGCATACCAATCATTTCTCATTTGTTTTCAAACATCGCCGTTTACATTAAATATATAAATATTTTAAAATAACTATAGTTAAACAATGATTTGTGAGTAAACAGTTTAATTTTATTCGTTAAATAGTCCTAACAAATACCACTCTTGATTTCCAAATTCTCTAGATAAATTGGAAATCACTCATGGCATTACTTATGACAAGGCATTGCCTTTACAAGGTGATGAGACTTATACGAAAATGAATTGTTGCCACATATCTCGAGCAAAAGATAATATGAGGGAGATTCAGACTCAAATGGAATAAGATGACATAAATGAACTTACCAAATGTCATCAGGGCATCAAAGTGAAGGTCAAAGGAAACAGAAGCAATAGTATTATGGGCAACAACCCAATATTGCTAATAATATACCAAATAATCACTAAAGGTCATTCAAAGTCTTTAAAGTCTTTGAATTTATTCTATAAATGTATTTAAAATGCATTTATATAAATGAATTGGATATTTTTACATCTCACCTCATAAAACAATATGATTTTCACCAGATCAGTTTCAGAAGGCATCCCCCTCTATCTTCTGCTAAACTCCATTGTATTATTAATTTGTGATTTAGAAGAAATAGGTCTACAACAGATCAGCTTTTTTAGTATAAGACAGATTTTAGAAAATAAGTTGGAATATAATGGCACTGTGCATCAACTATATGCAGACTTCAAAAAGGCATATGATTGAATTAAGATAGAGAAGTTATATAGTATCCTGCTGGAGTTCAGAATTTCTAAAAAAACTAGTTAGACTTATTTGAATGTGGCTAAATGACACAAAGAGTAGGGTGCATATAGGCAAACAGTTTTTGGATACTTTTGAAATTCACAATGGGTTAAAACAAGGAGATGCACTATCTCCTTTACTATTCAATTTTATACTATACCATGTTATCAAATCTTCAGAGAATGAAGAAGACCTACAACTCAATGTTATTAATAAGCTGTTAGTTTATGCTGATGATATAGTATTATTAGTCAATAGTGAAGAAATACCAAGGTCCAACACACACACACACACACACTATTGAGGAACACTAAGAAATTGAGACTGGAAGTAAAAAACCAATAAAACTAAATATATGTTTACACATAGAAATACATTATATAATAGAAATGGAGAGTTAATGGCAAATGAGAGAAATTTTGAAGAAATTAAAATACTTAGAAAAAATAATTACAAGTAGAAATGAAATTCACAAAGAAATGAAGTGGGAGAATAACATTAACCATGATTTAAGGGAAGTGGATTATACAGAGAATGATTGGAAAACATTAGCTCAGGATAGGAATGTATGGAGAGCTGATATCCACATGGCCATGAACCTACTAATTCAATAGTGCGCAGTGAGTTAGTTTAGTTACTAGTTAGTTAGCCTTCAGATAGGAAACTAGTTTTTCTCTTCAAAATATTTATATAAATAGGTTTCTATCTCTTTAAGAGAAAATATGGAGTTTCTATCTTCAATAATAATTGTACTTAAAATGTACGGTTTTATATCAATCATAGGAGGAGTTACAAAATACAGTAAAACTTGCTCAAAGCAGAATCGAATGGGACCAATTTTTTTTTTTTCCACATTGGACAAAATTGTACATTATAAAAAAAAACTAAAACTCATTAAAAATCTTAGATTATAGAGTACCGTATGTATTTTTATGTACCTTGGATTAATTGTAGTCCCACTGCTGTTGAAAAGTGAAATATAGTATGTATGAGCAACTTCGACGGTAACGTGCAAAAAAACAGTCCCATTTTGTCAGCGAAAAAATGTCTCTTAAGCGGGTATCCTGAAATTCAAGTATGCAGTTTCGGTTTTCGCTCACTAACTACACTTTCGTCCATATTCTTTGATTCCCCACAAATTTCATTCCACACTACATTGTGTCATCTTTTAAAACTGTCCAGCCAACCTGAAGATTCCTTGAAATCGTTATTCCTTTAGAGATTTAACAAGAGCTAGAGGTTGTATTTGGAACATCGGTCTGGAAATGTATGGAGATTTATCTTCAATCACTTTCACTTGTTTTGCTTAATGAGAATGATACATACATTTCAGCCATCTTTATTCTGTAAATTCAGAATGTTACCTGTGAAAGATCAGTCTCATAACTTAACAAATTTAAGATTTTACAGCGCAATTGTTATTTTCATGACAGGTATCTGTGTATCGCATAACGGGTGTGCAATGAGGCCAAATCTATACAGGTAGAATCTATACAGTAAAAGCTCCTTATTCACAAGGGATATGTTCCGCAAATATGCTGCGAATGCAGAAACCCCGAATATGGAATGATAACTTGTATGGGTATATATTCCAAGGTTACAGAATAAAATTAAAATTATCAAAATATCAGAATAAAATAAAAATTATCAAAATAAAATTAATTAATGAGAGATTTTGAACAATTTCTATTAATTATTATTACTGTCAGTTTAGGCAAGGACTTAAAGAACTTAGTAATTTTTTCCTGTTTTTGCCGCTTTTAAAAGGTCTTTCAATTAAGATTGATATTCAACTGTGAATTCTGCAATATAATTCCTTATTTTGTCTTTAGATTTCTTGATTCATTAACATTGAAACAGCATGATATAGATGCAAAAGACTGGCCAATGTATATAAATGGTCAAGCATTTTTATTTTTACTTTAAGTGGTAACACTAATTTTTTTCTCTTTGGTACTAATTATTTTTCTTTCCATTTACTCGACATTATAAACTGGGAACAAAGCACAAGAGACACATGTTATTCACTCAAAATTATTGCAATGAACAAGTTCAAACAATAATATACCAATCGTAGCGATGGAGGCATTTATCAAAGTTCATATCGGCATGGGAAATACAACAGCTTTTAACAATGAACTTTAGGGTCAGTGACAATTAGGTTTCGATTTGTTTTGATATTTATTTGTCCATATGGTTTGAATCACTTTGCAAAAGCCGTCTTGACACCTGCCTTCAGTAAAAAAAAAGCTGTTGATATAGTATAACTAATAAAGAATGTCCATACCTCAATATGTAAGTTACCATTTGCCTATAAGTCAGATTACTTCATCCACATTATATGTTATGTAAAGTGAAAACCATTAAAATATCCAGAGTATCGGTATTGTTAATGTATCTAAGTTATACAAATGAAATTAAATACTAGCTTAAAGCAGGAAAGTGTACTGTTCTTGTGTCTTCTCACATTTTGTCTAAGAATATTTTTCTTCTGTTGAATGTTTCATATGGGTCATCTGACTACTCTCCTCCAGACATCTGTACCCTCCCACCATGTTTTGTTCTTTATGTTCATTCTACTCCTCTTGCCTCTAAGTTTTCAGATATTCAATTATCCACCTCATTCTTGGTTTCCCCAATTGTTGCTTCCAATTTTTTATTCTCATTTCCAATGTTATTTTTGGTAGTGTCTCTAATGCCATTTGCTTAACATGTCCAAATCATTGTAATCTCTTTTGTTCAATATATTCCTGTAATAATCCAATAACAAGCTGTTCTCTAATTTCTGTATATCTAACTATATCCTGTCTGGTCTTTCCTTCTATGCTTCTTAAAATTCTCATTTCTTTAGCTTGCATTCTGGTTTCATCTTTCTTTGTTAATATCCATGTTTATGCTGCATGACTTAATTTAGGTACAAAATATATTATATATATATATATATATATATATATATATATATATATATATTATATATATATATATACATTTTTTCATCCCATTTACACAGAATATCCTTAATTAAATTATATTGATTCTTTATATTGTTTCCTTTTGGTACTTTGGTACTTCTGAAGTTGGAGCACTTGGAAGGGGGACTTAAATTACCCTAATGATACGATAAATAAAGCATCAGGAGAGTCCTTAAATCTAAACTTAACATAAACTCTAGACCATGGATGACTATTTAAGGAAATATTCCTATGGTCTGAGTAAGAATCGAACCTGGGTCCTCATGAACTGTAGTTAGAATCTCTGTCCACAAAACCATAAGGCTGATCTTTAAAATATAGAAAACAATATTATGGGTGTAAAACCTGTTCACTTGCATTAAGAGAACAAAACAAGGTAAAAATGTTGGATTATGGTTCTAAGGCAAATATTTGGTTCCTGATAGATTAGAATGGGGAATCAAGGAATTCTATAGTGTTGACCTAATATTGTCAGGGTTATTAAGTCTGGTTCCGTGCCATAACTGAGTGGTTAAGGTAAGATGCCTTGGCACAGAGGTATAGAATATGCGCTGGTTCGAGTCTCCATGGGGGAAGAAATTTTCTCATGAAATATTTGCCAGTATAGGATCGGTGCCCACCCAGCATCGTGAGGAATTTGGGTAGCTACAATAAGTAGCAGCTCCAAGTTGAGAAAACCAGCAATAATGGATGGGGGACCCAACATGCTGACCATATGTCATCCCTACACTGGCTGGATGATCGTCTACCTCTGTGATTAACACATATGGATGTGAGACCAGTAGCTGGCTGGTAGGCCAAGGGTCTTCTAGGCCTGTCGCACCATGGAGTTTTATTGATATTGGGATGGGCAAGTTAAGTATCTTGAATAGTAAAAATAGAAGTTCTTTCAACATTTTTATTGTGTAACCCTTAGGAAAAGAACATTAGGAAGGCTTTGACATAGATGGAAAAATATTATACTATTGTACTGTATTCCTTGTTCAATTTCTGTTTTATTGTGCTGTACTATGTAATTTTTAGTCTTCCTCTTTTCCTGTGGATTAATTTCAGAGCTCTCTCAATATCATTTTAATGTTTAATCTCCTTCCAGATTTAATTTTGCGATGTTATCTTCCATAATTCTTTGTTTCATATGGTTTTTGGCCACCATGTTCTTAAAATAAATCTCGGGCAACTGCAATTTTTTACATACTAATGTAGTTGTTCCTTTCCAAGTTTGACACCCATATAGCTATGTCCTTCTTTTCACATTACTATTGAATATATTAAATAAAATACTATCTGCTAATTCATATAAAGGACTATTGTTTTTATACATACTACTTAATTTCCCCAAATATGGAAATGTTTTTCTAGAACATGCTGTAAAATGAATGGCATGCTGATTTATAGCAACATTTTCAAGTTATAAGAGCACCACCTGCCTTAGGGTATTTCTTTATATAAATACAGATATTATAACAGTATATTTAGTAGATTTATTGCAGAGTGACATTGAATGGAAGGAATGCCAGGTATTTTTATGCCTAAGGGAATTTGGAATACCAACATTGCTAACCAACAGAAATGCTAATCGTAGAACCAAGTGCATTAGAGGTTGAAATGGCGATAGAAAAATTGAAGCTGTATAAAGCATCAGGTTCAGATGAGATCCCAGCAGAACTGATAAAATCACTGGGAGAAAAAATTGATGGACAAGATATGCCAGTTGCTTAATATGATTTGGGATAAGAAGCTCTTTCAGATGAATGGAAAGAATTGATTATCATACCAATGTATAGGAAAGGAGGTAAAACTGATTGCAACAACTACAGGGGCATCTCGTTATTTTCAACTTCGTACAAAATTCTAACAAATATATTAGTAAGCAGACTTACTCCCTATATTGATGACATTCTAGGTGATCATCAATGTGGATTTAGAAGAAACAGATCTACAAGAGATCAGATTTTTAGCTTAAGACAGATTTTAGAAAAGAAATGGGAATATAATGGTACTGTACATGAATTATACGTAGACTTCAAAAAGGCATATGATTCAATTACGAGAGAGAACTTATATAGTATCCTGCTAGAGTTCGGAATTCCTAAAAAGTTTGTTAAACTTATACGAATGTGTCCAAATGGCACAAAGAGTAGGGTGCATGTAGGCAAACAGTTTTCGGATAGTTTTGAAATCCAGAATGGGTTGAAGCAAGGAGATGCACTATTTCCTCTACTATTTAATTTTGTACTAGAGCATGCCATCAAATCTTTAGAGGACGAAGAAGGCCTACAATTCAATGGTATTAATAAGCTGTTAGTCTATGTTGATGATGTAGTACTATTGTGCGATAGCAAGGAGATATTAAAGGCCAACACGCACACACTACTGAGTAACATTAAGAAATTGGGACTGGAAGTAAATATCAATAAAACTAAATATATGGTCACACATTATATAATGGAAATGGACAGCTAATGACAAATGAGGGAAATTTTGAGGAAGTGGCTGAATTCAAATACCTAGGAACAATAATCATAAACAAAAATGAGATGCACAAGGAAATTAAATATAGGCTCAATTCTGGAAATGTGTGCTATTATGCATTACGGAGACTCTTGACTTCCCAACTCCTGTCAAAAAACATTAAACTGAAAATATAGAAAAACTATTATTTTACCAGTTATATTATATGGGTCCACCGCTGTGGTCTCAAGGTAGCGTGCTGCCTTGTCACGCAGCGGGCCCGGGTTCAATCCCCGGTTGGGACAGTTTTTCTGGGTGAGGTTTTTATAGGGATTTTTCCTCACCTATAAGACAAATGTCAGGAAAACTTTAAGGCCCAAATGGTCCTCGAAATCATATGGCCATCATCATCATCATTATCCTTCACCGGTGTGGAAAGCAACGGGAAGCTACCACACCTATAATTCCCTAGTAAAGCTGCAAAGTATAGCATGAAAATGCTATGATTGCAGTGAAAGACCTGCCCTTGGGCAGAATTACTATGGATCGATATTATATGGATGCGAAACATGGACTCTTACTTTAAGGGAGGAAAGGAGATTACAAGTTATATTTGAAGAGAGAAATTTTTGCCTAGACTGAGAGCATTTGGCCCGAAAAGCCAAAGGTCCCGGGTTCGTGTCTCGGTCTAGGCGAAAATTTTTCTCTTCAAATATAATTTATCCTTCAGTGAGAAGTGTTAAATTAATAATAAAAACATCAGATTACAAGTATTTGAGAATAAAGTTCTTAGGAAAATTTTTGGACCGAAGAGAGATGAATAGACAGGTGAATGGAGAACACTGCATAACAGTGAATTACATGGTCCTTATAGGAAGCCAGATCCTAAGATCCAAACTATATGCACAGGGAGAAGAAATTCTGGAATGCATGCTGCTCTAATGCCCACCATTTCTCAGACACCAAAATATGCTGAAATCTTGCGGAAATTAATTATCACTCAAGAAAATCTTGACTACAAAATCTCTATGGTCACTTGTTGCAGAAACATTCAACAAACATCGAGTCACCACAGTTGGTTGTCTCTGCTCAGCATAAGAAGTGAGAAGTAATAAAATATGGACAGATATATAAAATAAAATATGTTTTAAATCATACCAAATATACTGTACCTATTTATCTATACCAATTTGAGCAGATGATCAAGTCCTTTTTGGCAATATCCTAGATGAATTATAATACTCCAGTCACCACTTAAATCTCTTCTTCTTCTTCTTCCTTCCAAGTATTAGGCCAAGGCCTGTTACGATCCTATAGAAAATTTTCCCTCCAGCATTTCATAGGACGGCCCAGTGATCTTCGTCCTCTTGGTATATAATTATAAACAGCTTTGGGGATCCGATTTGAACTCATTCTTTCAAGATGGTGTTTCCAATTTAGTTGGTACTGTTTAATATATTCCAAAATTGGCGTAGTCTTCAATTCTTTTAAGATATCGGTGTTCCTTTTCCGATCCCATCTGGTGTAACCCGCTGTTCTGCGCATGAATCTCATTTCACAAGCCGTTATTCTGCTTTCATGTTGTTTTTTTAGTGTCCATGCTTCACTACCATAGGTCAACACTGGTCTAGCCAAAGTGTTATATAAACGTAATCTGGTGTTTTTTTTGTACAAGGGATGGTTTCATAACTTGATTAATAATTCCTAAACTTTTATTATAACTAGTAACTTTTTCAGGGATATCCTTTTCATCTCAGATAGAGAGATAATATCCAAGATATTTAAATTGATTAGATCTCTCTAAAATTTTATTCTGGAGACAGATTTTACTTTGTATGGGGTCCTTGCCATGAAATGCCATAATTTTAGTTTTGTTAATTGATATTTCCATATTAAATTTGGCAGCTATTTTTTGTAAATTATAAATTGATCGATGCAAATCATCCCGGAAGGATCAAACTTAAATCTCATAAGAAAAAAATAACAAAAAAAATTTGTATATATATACATATAATTTGAAAAAATCAACAAAAAGAAAAATGGGTTTCAAGGGAAAAGAGCCAGTGAGAAGTTAGATTTCCATTGACTATTTAACTCATGCCCCAAATGGGAGTCAATGACCAATCACGTTTCAATGATTTCTGTTTTACAACCAATCAGAGTCATGTTTCACAAAATATTTATCAGTGTTATAATTACCATATTAAAGAAAGCTCCTCCTTTTTAATATTCTGAACAGGTCTGGCCATTATTTTGCAGTGACTGAGCCTGTGAGAAATACGGCTACCATATTGTATATATAGTGCATGAATGTCAACACATATATAAAAACATTTGTAGCAATTGATTATACCACCAAAAAAAGAAACACTGTTTGCACTTTCTTAAATGTATTTTTTTTCCCAGGTAATAATCCAGAAAAATATAATTGTCATATTTACATCATACGACATCAGAAATGTATTAATATACAGTTTGATGTGTTTCATTTTTTCTCCACTAGAGAGCATTCTTACAATATTGCGTTCCTTTGGCAATAAATAATATGATCTGGTTGCAGTGATAAACAAAGGAAGCAGATGAAGCGCACCTATCGTTTCTCATTTGTTTTCAAACATCGCCGTTTACATTAAATATATAAATATTTTAAAATAACTATAGTTAAATAATGATTTGTAAGTAAACAGCTTAATTTTATTCGTTAAATAGTCCTAACAAATGCCACTCTTGATTTCCAAATTCTCTAGATAAATTTACTCCTCACTTCGTGAGTCATGAATTTATCGATAATTTGGAAATCACTCGTGGCATTACTTATGATAATTTCATATTGGTACAGGTCAACTCCTTCAAGTATTTAGATTGCATACTAACATTTTTTGAAGAAAGTGATATTCCTAATAAAATGCAAACCTACATTTTTAAGAGAAAACTAGCACATTAGAACACAATGTCAATGCCAATCACAGTTTGAATGGAAATGTTTCTCTCTCTTATACAATCCTGCACACCCGAAGACTTGAATCTTCATTCTACAATGCCATCTGACTGCTTCTATTTAAGAATACTTAATTGGATTTAAATACTATTATTATAGCCAGTAAAGCTTATTTTGTAGTGTTTATTTATTAAATTTATCACTCATCCTGAAGGACAAATTAATTTTTGTTTCCCTTCAAAAATTAATTAGTTTTTCAGGGTGAGTGATATATTTAAAAAAAATATTACAATAAATCATTGAGAATCAACAATTAAGTCTTTTCAGTTATAAAAGTCAAAAAACATACATGACTTAAATTATATAACATTTTAGTATGTTCAGTTCCCATTTAAGCTAGCGAAGCCTGGATCATTAGCATGGAAGATGAATGATATGTTGACAGCTGCAGAAATAAGATTTCTATGAAATGCTTCTGGCTACAGTGTTATGGATCATAAGAGAAATACTGACATTGCTGAAGAATTAAAAGTAATACCAATTGTTATTGCCTACTACAATATAGACGAAACTGACATCAGGATGTGAAAAGAATATAATGTGCCAGAATACTCGACAGATGATTCAGTACATACCTCACGAGAGGGGGCAGTAGGCCTACCACTTGACAGGATAATGATGAAATACCGAGTGATTCAAAAGTCCTCTTACACATTTTTTTAAAGAGAAGGTTGTAAAGGGAACTTGGTTAGAGATTCAAACAAAACACATGCTTTCCCCAATCTGACTGCTATTTCATTATTGATATAATGTGCTTTTTCACATGCATTTCTCTTAATAAATACATGCTTTAACAATATAAAATAAATAACACTGGGTGACTGATGTCCCTAGGATTGAGTGCCACATAAATTATCCATACAAATTTTAAGATTCCATTTATACCATACAAGTGAGTCAAAGATTCAGAAGGCTTGTTTTTCTCTATCAATCAAACAAACAAACTTTTGTACATCCTTACACTACTGAAATCTTCATTTTCCAAACTGTAAAACTGATTTTATATTCACTTAATATTGTTCATACAGGTAAAACAATATTTGATTAGTATGCTCTGAAATATATGCAGGCCACTGTGGCAAGTCAACAAATTGAAAAGATGAATAAATTACAATAGGAAGTAACATTATGAGGTTCTTCTTAATAAACAAGGTGAATCTGGTTACATCTTATTTATTAAGTTTTGTCTCAGTTTAATCCTCCAAGGAGCATACACAAAGATAGCCAATGATGTGTATTATTTAACCGCATATCTTTGATTTGTTTCATGCCCCAGATTGTCAGCCTAATATTCTAATGGCTTACTTCCATTTGTTTTCTTTGATAATGAAGTTCATTATATTAATATACCATGAAGCAGAGAAATGCAGTAAAACTTGTACTAGAACTAGATGAAGTATGATTTATATACAACCTTGACATATTTATATGATAATAACCTACTTACAATTATATGACCATTGGGTTATCTCATTGCACAACATATTGTTGTTCTTCATTTCACATTGTTTGGTGATTAGGAAACTCCAATTTTGATTTCCCATGTTTAGTACTGGTACTCAATGCATTTATTATATATTTTTTTAGTTTGAATTCACTTATATTTGTGATTTTAGAACAGATAATGGATTTTAATAATTATGTAAGATCATTTGCTGGAAAATCAGTACATGTATCTGGTACTCATTTGCATATAGGCTAAATTGATCCCAGGAAAAGTTTTGACTAGTTTAGAAATTTTGGAGGAAAAACTAAATTCATGGAGGGAAGTAAAATATCTGTTAATATAGATATGAATACTTATAAAATTCATAGCAAAACACCATTGAGGTTATGCAATATAATGTTAAAATATTAAAATAAGTATCTGATATAGCAGTCGTCCTCAACTTAATTAAACTTCTGTTTAAGAAACTTCGTCAACTATTTGGTATTGAGTACCAAGCAGAATGCAGAATATGAAACATGTTTTTGAAAGGCATCCATAGTTTTAACCACTTGACAAAAATTCTTAAGCAGAAGTTTAATTTAGTTGAGGATGATTGCTATATCAGATACATGTTTTAAAATTTTAACATTATACATAAGATAGTAATAGGAAATTATAATTTTGAAATTGTTCAGTAATTTAAGTATTTGAACACAATTATATCAAATGATAAGAGCATAGATCAATCCGGCTGAACTCTGTGAAAGAGATGAGTTTCATAAGATTTACATGGTCGCGTTACCAATCCAGATGCACAACTACATATTTAATATAACAAGATTACCGAAAGCAGCATTTAACTACAAGCCAAGAGGATCAAGGAATATAGGAAAGCCAGTGAAAGCCTGTGAAATGAAAAAGAAGAAGATAAGAGTGTAGATAAAAAATAAAAAGAATAGCATTTTCATGGCTGATAGATGCTATCATGAGTTTAAAAACATTTTAAAATTGTGATTTCTGAATTTGTATATCAAACTAAACTTGTATAAAACTCTTTGAAGATCTGTGCTACCTTAAGGTTGCTAGTACTGAACTCACAAATAATGAAAACCAACTCTGAATTTTTAAGGGAAAATTTTAAGAAAGATATTTGATCCAGTAAATGAAAAAGAAAACTGGTGTATAAGGTATAATGATGAATTATTATATTGGAATGGACTGAACGGTGGACCATGGTGAACTTGATATTATGCACATTGTGCATTCTTCTTCATTATTATTATTATTATTATTATTATTCTTATTGTTGTTATTGTTATTATTATTATTATTATTATTAGTAGTACTATTATTATTATTATTATTATTATTATTATTATTATTATTATTATTATTATTATTATTATTATTATTATTATTATTATTATTATTATTATTATTATTATTAGTAGTGTAGTATTATTATTACTATTACTATTACCATTACTATTACTATTATTACTATTATTGCTATTATTATTATTATTTATTATTATTATTATTATTATTAATTATTATTATTATTACTATTATTATTAGTATTATATTATATAATTATTACTATTATTATTATTTATTATTATTACTATTATTATTATTGTTATTATTATTATATTGGAATTTTATTCATTATTCTCTGAAATAGATATTGGTACTGTAGGTACTAATAATTTTAATTAATTTTTTTCAGGGGTTGTTTTTTCAGACATTCTAATACATTGTACTTTATCACTGCCACTATATAATTACACTCGCAAGGATATTATATATACTCACAGGAATAAAAGATAAAATCTCGGGTCTTATAAATAACACAGGTCTTAAGATAACCATTCACTGGAGAGGAAAGTTACTTGACTGGATCTCATTAAATCTGTACAAAATTTGGTGGGATGTTGTCATATGCCAACTTGAAAATATTAGTTTTGTTAAACATGTTAAATATACATCTTGTAATACTGTAAATATTGAATATGCATTTAATATCATATGTCTTGTTAAATTTAACCTCTACTTTGTTAAACTCGGTTTAAATAATTACCAATAATCTATAATTACATCAGTGGTAAATGAAACTGTAGAGACTTTGGAAGCATTATGAACATATGTTTTTTTTACAATCTTCTCCTGGAGGGAGTAGAAACCTGTCAATGAAGACAACAACCCTCTCTCCACTACAGTTGCCTCTAGACCCATCCTCTCTGGAGTTATAGTAAGTTCAATGAGGGAGAGAGAGAAAGGAGATGTTTCCATACTTCCTATAATGTTCTCATCTTTTCCCATTCAAGAAAATTTCTTAGCGTTAATGATTAAAGTACTTAGGAAAATTTTTGGACCAAAGAGAGATGAACAGACAGGTGAATGGAGAAGACTACATAACAATGAACTACATGGTCTTTATGGGAAGCCAGATATAATAAGAACAGTTAAGTCTCATAGACTGTGATGGGCAGGACATGTTGCATGTATGGGGAGTGAAAGACTTGCATGGAAGCTTCTTGTAGGAAAGCCAGAGGGAAAATGCCCAGTTGGTAGACCAAGAATGAGGTGGGAGAATAACATTAACTATGATTTGAGAGAAGTAGATTATACAGGGAATGATTGGAAAGCATTAGCTCAGGATAGGGATGTATGGAGAGCTTATGTCCACGTGGCCATGAACCTATGGGTTCGATAGTGCCAGTGAGTAAGTAAGTAAGCATTAATGATTTTCTGTTTTTTGCTTAGAGCCTTTCAAACACAGGAAATTTAAAAATAAATGTTCACTATATCATATCTACAATTCTATAAACAAGGTAATTTTTTTAGCATTTCAAAATGTTCAGAGTAAATATAAAACATGTTAAGCATATTTTGTAGTTAGAGAAAATGTAGTAAAGTGTTAAAAATTACTATAAATGAGAACAGTATTCAGACTTTTTTTTGAAATTTTAGGGATATCCCTGCCTCCACAAGCCACAACTGGATTTGAGTGTATATCAGTGTAATTACCTACTTTCATGTGGACTTCTTGTATCTTAATTCTTATGAATGTTTTTACAGTTTCTTTGCAGGTGTGTTGTTACATATAAAGTTAAAGCAAACGAACCACAAAATGAAGCACACATTGAGTCACACAGCACATTCAAGGTATGTGAAGTCAAAATCCTAACATGTATAATGCATCTAATTTAAGAAAGAAAAATTAATGTTTGAACCTGGACCTCTCATTCTCCATACAAGTGTGTGGAGAACAAGAGGTCCAGAGTTTAAATCCTAGTTCAAGCATTATTTTTTTCTTAAATTAATTTCTATCCAGGATTGGAAAATGTTAATTAAATAAAAACATTGAAAATGTATAATGCATTAATATCTTGTTGACATGCAGTTCACTTTATATACAATGTCTTGGATGAGTATTGTAAGTTTGTTAATTCCTATAATCATATCAACATACGCTATTGTCTAAGTCTACTGATGTTAACCCATACAGGACAGTAGTATTTTGTTTCTCATGCAGAAAGAATGTGAAATAATTTTATCAAAATAAAATAAATAATATAGGAATTGAATTATCTCATTTGAGACATTCCTGTGATTGTAATAAAATGTTATAAATAATAATGAATTAATTTTAATTCTTGTGAAAATTAGGTCTTAAACGTAGACAACTTGAAATCTTAAAGGTTGTGCCTTGAAAAAAGTATTTGTGTATATTATATAATAAAGATTTTGAAAATTGAATTCAATTGCTGATAAACTTATCTGGGTTGAAAATATGATTTACATTCTCTCAGGAATGTGGTCCTACACAATCGGTTTCAAAAGTTATGGTCCAAAATGAGGGATGAGAAGTAAAAAAAGTAAGGGAAAAAAAAATAAATCCAGTAAAAATGGGTATGAAATTTAATTGCTTCCTATCTGTCATTATTTTGCTGATAGGGCTCGCTGATTACTAGATACTAATGCCAATAAAGTCCAAAAACTTCATGGTGCAACAGGATTAAAAGGCCCCTTGGCCCACCAGCCATCTGCTGGCATAACATTTACAATTACAGAGATGGCTGATTATTCAGCCAGTATAGGGGTGACATGTGGTCAGCAGGTTGGATCCTCCAATCCTTATAACTGGTTTTCTCAACCTGGAACCGCTAATTATTGTAACTATCCAAATTCCTCAATGCTGAGTGGACACCAGTCCCACACTTGCCGAAATTCCATGAGAAAAATTTTTCCCTACCAGTACTTAAACCAATGTAAGTCTCATAGCTCTGCACCAAGTGATCATAACAATTTAAAATGCTATCAGTTGGGTCCCCATTCTGGTAATCTTGATTACAGCACAGGCCTCTCCTGCCCTGACATCAGACGTATCCTCTCCCTAATGTGCATAGAATTATATAATTTTCCTTATTTAACAATCTTTTAGTAAATTGTATGCAAAAATACATTGCTAAATCAATTGTATTAAAAGTTGATTTCGATCATAAATTTCAGGACTTCAAAACTATAGACATTTTTTTTTTATTTGCCGATCCTTTCACTATGGATATAATGAAAGTGCGATTAGATTTACAAATAGAAGTTACAGATCTACAGATAGATACATACTATAAAATTAAGTGTAATAATCTGAATGGCATCGATATGTATGCAAATATTTGTGAGTCAAAATATTCTGGTCTCAGATCATTTGCTAGCATCATGGAAAAAGAACTTTAGATGAGTGAAGCCAAACCACCCAGCCTATATGGACTACCTAAGATTCACAAAGAGAATAAACATTTAAGACCGATCATTGGCGTCATAGGATCACAAACTTATAGCCTGGCTAGATATTTATCTACTTTGCTGAAACTCCATATGGCCAACAGTGATATATATTTCAAAGACTCAACACACTTCTTGGAAAAGCTAAAAGAGATAACACTGTAATCAGAAGATCTAATGTTTAATTTTGACATGATCTTGTTTTTTTACCAAAGTTCCAGTAAAGGAGACTATTAACCTCATTACTGCTAAGTTTCCTCAGAATATTAAAAATCTGTTCAAACACTGCCTAACCACCAGCTATTTTCTATTTAACAACTACTTCTATGAACAAATAGATGGAGTAGCTTTGGGCAGTCCTTTGAGCCCAGTAGTTCCTTCAAATTTCTTGGAGAATTTTCAACAAACATGTCTGGATACAGTCCCCCTTAAATCCAAGATATGGCTTCTCTATGTAGATGAAACCTATGTAATTTGGAACCACAGGGAGGACAAACTAGATGAATTTTTTCTACACATCAACAATTATGAACTCCAATAAACAGTTCACCTTAGAAAAAAGAAACAGACAAAAGCATAGGATTCCTAAACAAAATGATCAGATGATAGAATGACAGCAACATTTCTTATACTATATACAGAAAACCAACTCATATTGACAGATACTTGCAAAAACCTCTAATCACCACCCAAAACAGGAAGTTGGAATTATTAAATTCTTGACAGATCGAGCAAAGAAACTGTGTCATCTTGATTCATTAATACCTGAATTAGGATTATAGTTTATATCTAAAAAAAAAACACAACATAGTATTACAGATATATTTACAATGATGTATGTAAATTTACACATTCATATTGATTAATAAATAATTTTTTTGAAGAGAAAATTCTTTTTCCTGAACTAGGAATTGAACCGAATACATCCAGCTTTATGCATCAGGCACTTATTTATGCTATCCTGGTTCTAGTTCAATCACAAATTTATGTTTCTTAAAAAAACTCCTTTGTTCACTATACAATTGGGTCACTTCTTATTTAATAAGACCTTATGATTGGATTATTAATACTACTACTACAGTTAAAAGCTTTTATTATGTTCCATCCATAGTAATTCTGCCAGAGGGCAGGTCTTTCACTGCAATCATAGCATTTTCATGCTATGCTTTGCAGCTTTACTAGGGAATTATAGGTGTGGTAGCTTTCAGTTGCTTTCCACAACTGTGAAGGATGATGATAAGATTGATGATGATGGCCAGATGATTTTTGGAGATTACTGTGTCTTAAGCTTCCTGACATTTGTGTTACAGGTGAGGAAAAACCCCCAAAAAAAAACCTCATTCAGGAGCCTGTCCCGACTGGGAATCAAACCCAGGCTTGCTGCATGACAAGTCAGCACGCTACCTCGAGACCGCAGTGGTGGACTTTAATTATGATGTGATATGTAAACTTATACACTCATATTGAGTGATAAATAATTTTGTCTCCAAAATATAGAACAAACAAAAAGTAGCTGACTGGCAGTTTGATTGATTCAAATTGCCCACCTCCAGATAAAATTTGTGCGAGAGTACATTGTAGTGTGGTTGGTTAAGGCAATATGCTACAACCTGGAAAGTTGGGGGTTCAAGTCCCAGTGAGGTCAGTATTTTTAAATAAAATAAAACATCCTATCAGCACCAAGGCTTTGAAGTTGACTCATCCTCCAACAGAAATGAGTACCAGACATTTGTTCTGAGAGTAAAGGCAGCCATCATACAGGCCTGACAACCTGGCTGACACCTTGTTCCAATTATTTAGAAAGATGGGAATCTCAACCTCCTACTACCCAAAGATCCTCCTAAGACTTGTAGTATGATTATTTTTCACTTTGAGATAACTTTATATAAAAATAATATAACCGAAAACCAGAAATTTCCTTTGTTCTTTGTCTTGACAATTCAAGGTGCAGGATAATGAGTTATAATAACACACTGTTATTTATTTATCCAACAGATTACAGCATTCTGTAAAATTCCATACAGTTGGCAACATTGTTGACTCAGCTCAGGCAATAAAATTGCCCTTTAACAGAAATTATCAGTTATTAGATAAATTAACGTATGTAAAATGATGGAACTTTGCCATCTGTTCTGATAACTCATTGGAAGAATAGAAATCTAATTAATTTTCTGAAATTAAGCAAGACCAATTAAAAGTTGATATGTCATGCATTAAATCAGTTCCATAATTAAAAAATTCTGTGATAATGATGAAAACTAATATATCTGTCTATTTTGCTTCAAAGCTGGAAATATTTAGTCAGAGTAGGTATAATCTGTTGTTACAAAGGAAACATGGTTGTTATTTAAATTGAGTTGTTTGCGAAGTTGCAGTTTCCTATCTTGCACTGCAATACTTAAAAAAGAATATTTAAAAGTTTAATGATGGATGAATAGAGATAATGATGATCTCGATCTAAGTCTTAAGGGGAGTTGGTTGTGTATAAGGGTAAAAAATAGCCCATAATCAAAATATTATATCTCTATGATGTTTTATGTAAATGAATACACTCAGTTTGAATGATAAATAATTTTTTGAAGAGAAAAATGTTTCCCTGAACTGGGAAAATTATTACAAAAATTTTATTTATTTTCCAATTAGGTGTATAAATTTACATAAAACATCAGTAATAATAACTCTGCAGTCTATAATAGTAGTATTAATAATCCCATAATAAAGTTTTCTTAAGTTAGAAGCAACCCAATTGCATTGTGAACAAAGATTCATGCTGCAGGGAAATGGAGAAGAATTAGTTAATCTTATAACATTAGATTGTCAAACTAAAATAATAATTCATGATATTCTTCTATCCCTCAAATTGGGATTATATAAGAGAGAGAAAAATTTGTATTTGAATAGGGAAGCCTGGAAACCACAATGGTTAGTGTGCTGGTGCTAAAACCAGAGGTCTTGGGTTTAATTCCCAGTTCAGGTAAGCATTTTTTTCTTTAAAAAATGATTATATCTCTGATTTTAATCACCTGACATTAAAATTGTTTTATTCAATTAAGCTTATATTGAGCTTTAAAAAAATATATTTTTAGATTTCTTTAAATCATTCAATCTTTTAAATTAAATCTAGAAAAATCACCCTCTCTTGTACACTTTTTTCAGGAACTACTTGAGGTAGGCTATGGAATTTTCAGAACACTATATGCAGTATATGATGAAGCTCCCTTAACAGATTCAGTATAATAGTCCTTTAGATACAATATTTTGTTAAACAGTTTTTTCTGAAAATAAAATATTTTTTTCATAGTTAAAATTCAATCACATCCTGCATTCAAAATATTACATCTATATATGAGGTATTTTATCAAAGAAATTGAATACCAATTACGCCATTTGAGCACCATCAGTTGATGTGATGGTAGCAACAGCTGTCGGTCTTCGGATGAACAAGAATTGTATAAGTGCAAAGAAATGTTGATGTTCTTATCGGTGATCAAATGGCGTAATTGGTATCATACTGATGTACAAAATCAGAGATCCAGGATTCAAGCCCCAGTTCAAGTGTTCATTTTTCTTTCTTAAATTAGATTCTATCCAGGATTTGAAAATGTTATTTCAAATAAAAACATCATCATCATCATCATGAACAAATTCGTTTTAGGCCATGTGGCCTGTACGGTAAACCTAGCGAAGATGGTCTTGATCTTTCCACCGATGTTTTGGTCTTCCTTGGTCCCTATGTCCAGTTGGGGTATATTGGAATGCCAATTTTGGAAGTCTATTTCTTGCCATTCTTCTCAGATGATTTTTCCATTCTTGTTGGTATCTTTGGCTATTTTTTAAACTTGCTACTCCAAGTTTTCCTCTGTAGTAGTGTTCCTTTGGTGATCCAGTCTATTAACTCCTAACAATGATCGTAAGAAGCGCATTTGGCTTACTTGAAGTTTATGAGAGTTCTTTTATTTAAAATCCAAATTTCACTTCCGTATTTTAGAGCAGCTTTTGATGTGACGTTATGTAATCTTAGTTTTGTCTCTGTCCTCATCTGTTTACCAAAATGTCTTCGTATTACCCCATTCATTTTATTATATTTTTGTAATTTTGAATCAATGTCACTCTTATACTCTGCAAATACACTTCCTAAGTAAGAGAAATCTGACACTTGTTCTATAATTTTTCCATCAATCTCAATTTTCACCCGTTGTATGTTTTTTCCACAAATAAAAACATTGAAAACATAAAATTTTACCGCTAAAAAAAATGAATAAATTCTGAATAAAAATACTTCTGAATAGAAGACGTCAGTTGGCATGATGGTAGCAACAGCTATCAGCCTTCGGATGAACGAGAAGTGTATAAGTGAAAAAGAAATGTTGACATTCTTATCGGTGCTCGAATGGCGTAATTGGTATCACACTGATGTACAGAATCAGAGATCCAGAGTTTAAGCCCCGGTTTGAGTGTTAATTTTTCTTGTTAAATTAGATTCCTTATATTTTTCAAAATCTGAAATATGTGATCTTTTTTAATAAAAGTCTTTGTACTACTTAACACTTTATAATATTAACAAAGTTCTTGAAAGTAAAACCAACATTAATCCCACTGACATCAAGCTTCTAAATGTAGTGCCATACAAGTATGCTCCCATCATATCGCGTGTTTTGGAGCTTACTTTTTCATTGTACAAAAGCAATTTGACAGATAGGTAATTATGGTCAACAATCAGAAACAGATTAACTTCTAATTGTGCATTGTGAATAGAATTGACAATTTAATGTTATTGTTACATGTAAATTTATTGGAGTCCAATATCTATAATGGCAATATAAATGGCAATCATGCCAACTATAACTAGTCTAAATTTTGTCAGTATTGCATTTCATAGAAAAGTGTTTGTTTTGGTTATGTTTTATTTCTTGTACAGTATATGTTGTTTGGATTTCATAATATATCATTGAAAAAATTAGGCCCCTAATAGATTGTGTTATGTATATATATATATATATATATATATATATGGTGTTGCAAAAAAACACCGACAACGGAGATGAGGTAGTATATTGAGATATATTGATAATTTTTTAAATAAAGTACCAATGTCAGGAAATGATGTGTTTTCACACTATGACTAGTTAATTATGTTTCAAGATCAGTGTTGGTTCGAAGGATTTGAAGACTCATTACTTGACAACACCTCACAGGTATGGAACCTATTATATGTGGCTGAAACACGACAGAGCTCCAGCTCACTTCGATGCCAATATGAGGAGACATTTGGATACCATGCATCCAGGTCGATGGATGGAAAGAGGGGGACTATTCCTATGGCCTCCGAGATCACTTGATCGTAACCCTTCCATCTACTTATTGTGGTACAACTTGAAACAGTCTGTTTATCAGACTCCAGTAGAGTCATGTATGGATCTTATAGCCTGAATCCATGCTGCTATACAAATAATTCAAACGAGGCCAGGCGAATTTGAATGTGTGTGCCAATCAGTACACCACCGATGTAGGCTCTGCAATGAAATGGGAGGTGTATATTTTGAAAACTTGATGTGACTGTGACAGTATTGTCAAGTATCGAGTCTTGAAATCCAACTAACAGAACTCTTGAGAAGTTAACTACTCATAATGTGAAAACGCATCATTTCTGGACATTGTACTTTATTAAAAAATGATCAACATATCTCAATAAACCACCTCACCACCATTGTAGGTTTTTTTTTGCAACACCCTGTATATGTAGAGATGTAATCTAGAACCTTCAAGTGTGATTAATCTATTAATTTATTTTCTGTTAGATCAGAATTAAATCTAATTAAAATGAATATCTTGATTTCTTGACCCAGTACTCCAATAAATGATATGACTTGTTGTATATATATATATAATATAGTTATAGATAACACTAATTAAAACGAATAATATCTTGGTTTCTTGACCCAGTACTCCAATAAATGATATGACTTGTGTATATATATATATATATATATTATAGTGTGTGTGTGTGTCGTGTCAGAAAATATTAGTGTCATAATATTTCATCTTTTCATATGTTGTTACTATAATTTCATATTTTGGTATAATTGTATTTTCATAAGTCCTCGCTCTTATGATAATGTGTATTATTTTTAAATTTTATACTTTTAATGTAAAATATTACCAGTTTTCAGATTTATCAGTGCAATTGGCTTCACCAGAACAGCTACAACCAAAACCAGAGGTGACACAACTGCAATTTGGCAAAGTTTTTACAGATCATATGTTAAAAATATTTTATTATGAATCACTTGGAGGCTGGCAGAAACCAGAGATTGTACCATTTGAAAATATTGTGCTTCACCCGGCAGCTAAAGTTTTACATTATGCTACAGAGGTGAGTAATGTTTACAAGGTGTCAGTCAGAACTGGTCCACGTGCTTTCATTAGTCAGATCAAGTTCACTGCTTAGCTACCACATTGAATCTAGGGATAAGTTGTATATATGAGGAGTTGTGTGGGTAGTAAAAATTGTCTTGCATTGCATAATACAACTTAGCACTGAGTTTTAAGACATGAGGAGGAAGAAGATTGACACTCCAGTATGACCTTGAACTGACTAATAAAAATACATGGGCTTTAGTGATTATTATCATATTGGTCTCTAGTTCCAAAGTTTGCATACACAAACCTAAGCTGGGGTTAATGGATTTGTTTACATAAAAATACTGAAAACATGGCACCATTTGAAAGATGTGGGAACTTGAATAAAATAAGAATTCCCTGACCAAAATTAAGTGCACTTTCAAGCCCCAATTTCAATTATAATATTGCTAGGATCAATGCATTTTGTAGAATGGTAAAATCCAAGAACCGAGTCCTCTAAGTTATGGGTTTCAAGTCTTAAGATTTTTGAGCTCTTAAAAGAACTTCATGCCTAAATTAGGGCCTCTGAGCAAAATTTAATCAGTCTTTTCATCCAAATAATACCTTAGTTGCTTACTGAGTGACTTTTTGAGGCAATGAGCTAACCATTTGTCACTCACTGACATTGGAAATAAACTTAATTAAATTAACTTGCTTAAGTAACTCCCACAAAAGAACATCTCTGCCCCATGTTAGGATGTAAGGGTACAGAAAGAAAAGAGAAAAATCAAACAATAACCTACAAAATATTAAGTTACAAAGTCTTGTAATCCACCTTAATTTAAAATTGTAATTAAAATGTATTCCTGTTCAGAAATTGCTTTATTTTCACTTTTTGTTTGAAAAAAATTCAAATTTACATTCCATAGCATAGCAGGCCTAGAAAGTCCTTGGTCTACCAACCAGCTGCTGGCCTCACAGAGGTAGACGATCATCCAGCCAGTGTAGGGGTGACATGTGGTCAGTAAATTGGGTTCCTAGCCGTTATAGCTGGTTTTCTCAACCTGGAGCTGCTATTTATGGTAGCTACCCAAATGCCTCACAATGCTGGGTGGGCACTGGTCCCATACTGGCCGAAATTCCATGGGAAAATGTCTTCCCCCCATGGAGACTCACCAATTTACATTCAGTGTTCAATAATACTCTGAAGAATTTTGTGAATATGTCACCTCTTATTTCTCTTTGTTTTCTACATAGTTCAACAGAAGTTTCCCTACAAACTTCTACAGATTGTTCAGGTATGTTGACTGAATATTATGATATAAGGAACTCATGGTCTCCAGTGATTTATTACAGAGTAGTGTGTTGTTGATGTGTTAGACATGTAAAGTGATCCATGGCATTCGTTGGCACGTGGGCTTCATAGAGCTTGTCATTTCTAGTGAATATAGTCTGCCTGCAATTGCACACTACAGTCAGTCTAGAATGCAGGTACGGAGGAAAAAAGACTGCTATTTTGTTGAGATTTGTTATCCAAACAGTCTTAGCCAGTATTGTGTGATATGTTTGTTTTTGTAATCTATCTATCTATCTTCGGGTTTTTACAGCCGCTGCCGTCTTCCCGTGCCAAATCTCCAAAGCCTACGGTCTTGGGCATCTTCGATGCTTAGCCCTCTAGCTTGCATTACTGTCTTCATGTTTTCCTTCCATGTTAACCTTGGTCTCCCTCTTTTCTTCTTTCTGTTCGGATGCCATTCATATAGTTGCTTCGGCCATTGCTCATCTTCCATTCTTAAGACATGTTTTTTGTAATGTTTTTTTTTTGTGTCACACTGTAACCATATGGTCTAAAGACTTGTGCAGTGTTACGAGACTTGCACTGGTTCGAATCTCCATGGGGGGAAAAAAATTCTCAAGGAATTTCAGCCAATAAGTACTGTGTTCAGATTGAGAAAACCAGCTATACCTATAATGGCTGGGGGACCCAACATGCTGATCACATGTTATCTCTATACTGGCTGGATATCATACACCTCTGTGATTAATACATGTAGATGTGAAGCCATTTCAATTGTAAATTTACTGAGCAAATTGGCTCAACAAACTTACTATGGGGTTTTCCTGGTTTTCCACAATCATGAAGACAAATTCTTTGTTAGAATTTTATTATCAGGATCCATTTCATAGCATCATTAAATAATTACATGATATTTGATCTTAGATTTCAATCCTTCATTGTGGTTTGACTTATATATATGCAACTGATTTGTTCCCTTCAATGTAGTTATTTAAATTTCCACAAAGTACCCCTGTGCGATAGTATTTTTAAACTCTACTCAACCCAATCATTCAATTTAGGTATATAATATTAAATTCTGAGCAAATATAATTTAGTTAAGTTAAACTATTTTCTTTCTTACCGTATGTATGAATTTAATTAATTCACAGAAAATTTCATATTGTCTTAGAAAGCCAGAAACATGCAATAGGTCTTAAAACTCTCATCAACACATAGTCCTGCTTCATGCTCACTGCACCAATAAATTAATTTCTTTCTTGTACCTTCTTGGCATGCACTATATACTGTCTTTGTAGTTTTGCCTTCTTTCTTGTTTCAGGAATCTTTTCAGGGAAATGACATTTTGGAGGGCTGTTATTCAATATTTAAATAATAATTAAATTATTTTGAGTCTATGATATCTTACCTCAATATTAATGTTGATTTGTTCTTGAATATGTTTTGATTAGTCTTCTAATTATCTTCAGACTAATCGAAACATGTTCAAGAACAAATCAACATTAATATTGAGGTAAGATATCATAGACTCAAAATAATTTAATTAAAAGAACCTCAAAATATTACTTCCTAAAATAAAACATTAATTACAACTACTTTAAATAATAAATTCTAATCACTCTACCTTCCAAATTTGAATGTTGTAATTGATGAATCACAATCCTTTCCACTTAAAACTGGTATTAAAATATATGAATTGTGTGAGTCTATATTGTATTCCATCTTGTTTATACACACAACCCAGGGTTAGGGAAAGAATTTTTCAGGAGAAAAATATAAGTACCACACAATGTGACACTTTACAGTTATTTTTCTGGAAAAGTAGAATACAGGAAAGGTTCAAAAGAAGGGACTGTTGAAATGGACAAAGACAAAAACATTTCCATTCACTAACTAGTAGCCATCTCATTCCATTTGTCAAAAAATGAAGGGCAATCTTTTCTTAACATACAGTGGAGGAAATTGGTATAAAGCCACTTGTTAAAAGGGTTAACACAAGTTTATTTACTCTTTTTTGGCATTTTTCTATATTAACTTAGGAGGTGATTGAGTATAAAACACACAAATAATGTCAAAATTAATTATCCATTTCCGTCCAAAAAAGTACATGAAAACTGAAACCACTCTCACATATGGGTGGAAATTAGTATAAAGGCACTTTGTGTATTTCACATATTAAACCAAAAAGACTGAGCGCAAAGTTTACAACAAAGTTCTAAAATTTAGTTGAACCTCCATTGTTGTTAATTACTTGGAAGATTCTCTTTGGCATTGATTTCTTCCACTGAGATTGAAGCCCACTCTTCCTGAATAATATTTTTCTGCTCAGTCACTGTCCCAAACTGCTGTCCATTGCGATACACACGCCTTGCCAGGATCCCCCATAAGTTTCTCAATCGGGTTTAAATCAGGATTTCTGACTGGCCACGTCAAAAGTGGTATTTCTTTCTTCCTGAACCACTCCTTTGATATAGCAGACATGTGAATGGAAGCATTATCTGGCTGAAAAATTAGATCTTCGCCAAATTCCTCATACATTCGTATCAATTAGGATTCCAGAAGCTCCTCAGTGTAGGACTCAGAATTCATCTTAGTGCGTATCCATGCTATTTTTGATCTTCCTTTAAAGTAGAATGCTGCCCAAATCATAACGCCTCCACCACCGAAGTTTCTACTCATTCTAACTTGCTCTTCAGTACAGAGGTCGTTCCAGTAATACTGAAGGCCATCAGGCCCGTCCAGATTAAACTTCTTCTCATCACTGAACATTTACTTTATTCCATTCTGAGGTCCAGGACATGTGTTCTTCAGCAAAAGTCATTCTAGCTTTCTTATGTGCATGTTCAGAGGTAGTTTACTAAGACTTTTTTTGAATTTTAGGTTCTTGTCTTCTGACAGAATTTGTCTTAGTCGTCTGGCTGTTAATGACAACTTCAAATCAGCCTGGATTTGAGAAGAAAACATATTCTTACCTTTTGCTTTACGTAAAATGACATGTTTAGTGTGCTCAGACAATTTTCTTGTCTATCCATATTTCCCGTTTTTTTCATATTGTGAGCCCAGTTTGATAAAATTATCAATTACACATCTTGAAGCCCCAATTTCGTAGGTATTTGTCTATTGGAAATGTCCATCTCCTTGAAGGCACTAACTCTTGATTTCCCTTCATTTGATAGAGGGTTTCCACGTGGAATTGTACGTACTGCTGACTTGTAACTGATGAACGATGCTCACAGACACGTCGTCTCCATGTAATTGCAGTGTTTTGTTTACATTTATGTCTCTGTAAGAGCCAGAAGTTGACCTGGCTTTATACCGATTTCCACCCCTAGGACAGCATTTTCTTAGATTTTACGTATTATTTACATATATAATAAATACAAAATGAGGAGACCTGTATGAAATTATGTCCAAGATAATTATATGTAATCTATGACACACATACGGTATTTGCATAAATATTTCAGGTTGTTTTACTACTAAAAGTTAGTGGCTTTATACCAATTTCCTCCACTGTATTAGCAAAAAAAAAAAAATTCTTCAGCATTGAACTTTTATAGAAAAAATCACTATGAGGTTTAATTTAAATCTTATTCTTGAGCACATTTAACAAGCTAGTTATAAGCTTTGGAAATCACAGTTGTACCCATGTATGTAAGTATGGCAAACTGTAATTGGGAATTTAAATGACTTGCATATAAGTATAGCTGAGATGTGAGTGGACATTTAAATGCCCAAGCTGACAGGTTAAAAGCATCTATAAATATTAGAAGAATTTGAAAGTGAACTGTTTATTTGCTGGCAAATCAGTTTGCTTAAAATAGTTGTTAGTGTAATTATTAATATTAAAATCCTAATGACCTTGAAAATCCATAGCAGATATAAACTAATTAGTCTACAATTGTCTTAATTAATTTATTACTTTATTTATGCACTGCTATAATCTCATCTTGTTTGAAAGAATTTAAATGAACTTAAAAAATATGAGTTCAAGTCTTAACCAGAATTGACTTACGATGTTGTTTGATAATGATCATGATAACATATTTATTTTCTTTTCATATTATAAGTATATTAATCCTGCAACATAGCCAAGTAATCTAGAGCATCATGCTTTCATAGGGGGACTTGCACTGATTTGAGTTCCCATGGGGGAAGAAATTTTCTCATGGAATTTTGGCCAGCGTCATGAGAAATTTGGAATAAGCAGTGGCTCAAGGTTGAGAAAACCAGCTATAACAGCTAGGGTATCTAACATGCTAATCTCATGATACCCCTATCCTGGCAGGATGGTCATCTACATCTATAAATAGTACTCGTGGATGTGAGACCAGCAATCATTTGGTAGGGCAAGGGACTTCTAGACCTGTCATGCCATGGAGTTTTAGTTTTATTGTAGGTATTTTTCATTCTTAAGTTTCTTTACTGAATTGTCATATATTTAATTTAAATTTAAAATCTTGATGTTAGGATGGATATATAATTTCTAATCATTTGATTGTGCACTAGTTATTTGGGTTAAATACAAATCTCTTCATAGTACATATATTAAGAAGGCTAATTTATCTAGTGGAAGGTGACATTAAACTTGATGGGTCAATTAGTATTTATCAACAAGAGTAGGTTATGTAAAATACTTGGTATTATCTTCTCTTCTCTTTTTCATCTCCTCACACAGCACATCTACTGTATTTACGCATGTACGGGGTGAATCATAAATGTGGCTATACGTTTGATTGCATTGTGTGATGAAAATATTACCATTACAGGGAAATATAAAATTTCTGTTGGAAAGGCAATTATTCAAATTACAACATTGGAATAAAACAAAACAGTGTAGATCTTATGTCTTTAGTCAAAATGGCATTGAATATGCAACAGCAAATTACAATTGCTGCATGGGCAATAATGTATGCTAATGATCGTGAGGCTGCAAGACGTGAGTTTAACGTAGCATTGCAGCCATTGACTGTGGGGAAGTGGAGAAAACGACTGCTGGAAACAGGAAGGATGCAGAAAATCAAACCTCCTGGAAGGCCTCACATTAGCATGGATGCAGAAACAACGAAGAGAATTGTGGAGGTGTTCGACACTAGCCCACTAAATCAACCCGCCAAGCTGCATGTGAGCAGTGGTTTGTTTTGTTTTGTTCTATTGTTGTAATTTGAAGGATTCCCTTTCCAATGATAACATCATATTTCCTTTAATAATAATATTTTCGTTACAAAATGCGATCAAACGTATAGCCATATTTCTGAATCACTCTGTATATGCTGCGTGTGTGTATAGGCCGCATCCAAGTTTTGCGATAATAAATTGAGAAAAAAATATTTGTCTTATATTTTCGCTAAGAAGCAGTGCAAAAGACAGAAGTAGGCCTACACCATTTTTTAATTTGGCAATGTTGTAAATTCCAAAGCTTCTGCTGCCGACCATGTAATGGTATATTCGGTCTGTGGCTCATTAAAACAAGGGTAAAAGAGACGGTCAGTTGGTAGGTACGGTATTCATTGTCATTCCTGTTCACTGTGTGTAAACATGGGTTGATGCAGAGCAAGTTATACCTCCAAGTTCAAGTTACAAGTGGTGCGCTATGCAGCAGAACATGGAAATAGGACAGTAGGAAGAAAGTTTGGTGCGATGGTGGATCCAAACAAAACATGCACTTGAAAACACATCACAACATAGACAATATCCACACTTAGAAAGAGTTCTCCTGGATTACATACGGAAAACAAGGGCAGACAGATTTTCTGTATCCGTCAAAATCATACAATTCAAAGGCTTAAGATAGCGAAGAATATGGAAATCCCATGTAATGAATTTAAGGCAAGTTAGGGCTGGGCAAGGCGATTTATGACACATCACGACCTTGTAATTCGGCGGCGTACATCAATAGCGCAGAAACTTCCCGATATGTACCAGTTATTTTGTTATTTCATGTATAAGCCACACCCTAATTTTGAATCTTAATTTTAGGTAAAAAAGTGTGGCCTATAGATGAGTAAATACGCTACTAAATTATTGTAATCAAATTAATGGTAAAGAGAAAAATGTATAATAATTAAATGAATCGTGATTTTTTCTTACCTCATACATCTATGTTTTTTTAAACACAGCACTGCAGTCGTGAAAACAGCTGACGATGACGACAAAGTGTCGCCGATACTGCAGTGCTGTGTTTAAAAAACATAGATGTATGAGGTAAGAAAAAAATCACGATTCATTTAATTATTATTAATTGAACCTCATAATGTTAAAAATTCCCAAATTTAATATATAAATATAACAGAAAAATGTATGCCTGAACCGGGAATCGAACCCCGAACCTTCAGCTTTCCGTGCTGATGCTCTTAACCATTGAGCTAATCCAGGCTTCCTTCCCATCCAAGCAAAATCCTTCCTTTACCTTACTGTCTTGAAGGTTCGGGGTTCGATTCCTGTTCAGGCATACATTTTTCTCTTTACCATTTGATTACAATAATTTAGTAGTGTACTTTAATATACTTATTTCAATCATAGTAACAGCTTTAGCTTCGTAATATTAATTTAATAAATAATGCTGTAGCTATGTGGAGTCCCTTCATGTCTTCTTCAGGTAGAAGCCATTCATTGTGTATTTGTGAATGATGATTCATAGCATTTGAATGTGGGACCAAGACAGTAAGGTAAAGGAAGGATTTATGCTTGGATGGGAAGGAAGCCTGGATTAGCTCAATGGTTAAGAGCATCAGCACGGAAAGCTGAAGGTTCGATTCCCGGTTCAGGCATACATTTTTCTCTTTACCATTTGATTACAATAATTTAGTAGTGTACTTTAATATACTTATTTCAATCATAGTAACAGCTTTAGCTTCGTAATATTAATTTAATGAGTAAATACAGTACAGCAGAAGAACTTAAACTTATCTATCCTGAAGTTTTTTTTCTGTATACAGTACAGAAATAAATCATCTTTTATAATGTGGTTTGATGTAGAAGTACAGTAAAAGCTCCTTATTCAAGGAGGATATGTTCCATAAATATGATGCGAATGCAGAAACTGCAAACATGGAATGGTAATTTGTATGGGAATATAGGGAGTTCAGGTTCTGAAATATAATAAAAATTATCAAATTAAAATCAATTAATGAGATATTTTGAACAATTTCTATTAATTATCATTGTCAGACTTAGGCAAGGGCTTAGAGAACTCAGTAATTTTTTTCCTGTTTTGTCACTTTTAAAAGGTCTTTCAATTCAGATTGATGTTTAACTGTGAATTCAGTGATAGAATTCCTTATTTTATCTTTGAATTTCTTGATCAAACATACAGTTCATTCATTAACATTGAAATAGCATGATATAGATGCAAACGACTAGCCAACACATAAATGGTCAAACATTTATATTTTTACTTTAAGCGGCAACACTACATTTTTCAGCTTCGGAACTAATGTTTCTTTCTTTATACTCAACATTATAAATTGGCAACAAATTAGAAGAGACACATGTTATTCAATCAAAATTATTGCAACGAATGACAAGTTGAAACAATAAAACACCAATCGTGGTGAGGGTGGCATTTGTCAATGGACATAGCGGGGCATGAAATACAGCGGTGGTGGTTTTTAACAACAAACTTTAGGCTTAGTGACAATAAGCCTTGTTTTACGTTGATATTAATTTATCTGTTTGGTTTGAATCACTCCTTGTAAAAACCGCCTTGACATGTGCCTGCAGTAAATAAAGTTGCCCATGCATTAATAAAGGGTACTAATCCTTCTAATATACCAACGGGATCCACGAATAAAGAAATTTTTAGCAGTGAATACAGGAGCTGTGTCACAATTTTTTAACCTGCAAATAATGAAAACGTGAATGAGGGAACTGCAAATAAGGAGCTTTTACTGTACATAAATTGAAAATGGATCACATTTAGAGCATATTTTGGAATCTGAATATGGAAAAATACATCAGATTAGCTTTAAACACACATTATTTGTTATTAAAATTAAGTTTATTATGTATGAAACAAGAAACTTAAAATACCATGTAAATTTTATACCATCAAGTGGAAATATTTTTTACCTTGAGTTAAAGCAGTTTATAATGATCGAGAAACTCCCTCCAAATGATTTGGAAAGTTTTTCATTATTGAAACCATGTAATCTCCATTGGAGCAAAGTAGCACTGTAATCTGTCAAAAGTTTTATTTCAGTGTATCTTAAGGTACTTACTTACTTACTGGCACTATCGAACCCGTAGGTTCATGGCCACGCAGACATAAGCTCTCCATACATCCCTGTCCTGAGCTAATGCTTTCCAATCATTCCCTGTATAATCTACCTTTGGCATGGGTTCCCTGAAGTAGTCCCCGCCTGGAGAACCGAATGGGGGACTATTTGACCTCCGGAAAATTTTACCCCAGATGAACCCATGTCCGCATTTCTTGACGGTTGTATTTTTACGGTGAAAGATCGTCACTCTTTCATCCAAGGTACTTTTTTCATCTGGCTTATCACCTTCGACCAGTCCAGCATGGGTAACCCTATCGGCAGCAATGCTACCGCCGGCATAGCTCTCAGGATCATTTAAGCATGCAAGTCACTCCACCACGACAAGGTAAAGATACCATGGAGGGATGTTAAGGTACTTTATTTTTTATTTAAGAAGAAGTTTATGAGGTGAGGTAATAAAATGACTTATATAAATAAATAATAGTTTTAAAAAACTAAAAGAACACGCTTTATTAGAAAACTAAAAAATGAAAAATAATTTTAATTTCCAATACGCTTGGGATAAAATAAAGTGGTCAACAAAAAAATCATCTCCAACACATATAGAATAAAATTAGAGTTATCAACAAAAAGAAAATAATTTTACCATCAAAAGCGTGGGGTGCTCTATATCAATTAATATTTGATAATAATCAGATATTGGTAAAAATAAGCTATCTAAGAAGAAAATGTAAAAATCATAAAAAGCACCCACGGTGGGGTGCTCTATATCAATTAATATTTGATAATAAACAGATATTGGTAAAAGTAAGCTCTCTAAGAAAAAAATGTAAAAATCATAAAAAGCACCCACGCTTTTGATGGTAAAATTATTTTCTTTTTGTTGATAACTCAAATTTTATTCTATATGTGTTGGAGATGATTTTTTGTTTGACCACTTTATTTTATCCCAAGCGTACTGGAAATTAAAATTATTTTTCATTTTTTAGTTTTCTAATAAAGCGTGTTTCTTTTAGTTTTTTAAAACTATTTTTTATTTTTTATTTTAATACTTTACAGAATAAGATAAAAATGTAGATATCTTTAAATTCGATACTATTGTAGTATGAGCTAAAAGTAATACTCTTCTTTAAAAAAAGACCTCCCAGCCGGATTTGAACCAGCGACCTATGGATTACTGAAATCATATACCACCAAGAGTTCACTGCTCTACCAACTGAGCTCTTACAACGATTGACTAAAAACTCGACAAGTCTGCAACCTATTATACCAGTTTTAATTTTTTTTATTTTCGGATGATTCTGGCCAGGATTTTTGAAACAAAATATGAAATTATTGTATTGTCACGGGTCCTCTACACGTATACAAAGTTTGAAGTCGATCCAATGTTTCTAAGTGGATGAAAATCGCGTTGAAAGATTCCGTTACATTGATACAAGAACACTTTTATGATTATTGTCTGATGATTATGGCCAGGATTTTAGAAAATAAATATGAAATTATTGTATTGTCACGGGTCCTCTACAAGTATACAAAGTTTCACGTCAATACAATGTTTCTAAGTGGGTGAAAATCGCGTTGAAAGATTTCCGTTACATTGATACAAAAACACTTTTTTGATTTTCTGATGATTATGGCCAGGATTTTAGAAAATAAATATGAAATTATTGTATTGTCACGAGTCCTTTACAAGTATACAAAGCTTCAAGTCGATCCAATGTTTCTACGGGGGTGAAAATCGTGTTCAAATATTCAGTTACATAGATACAAAAACACTTTTTTTTATTTTCTGATGATTATGGCCAGGATTTTAGAAAATAAATATGAAATTATTGTATTGTCACGGGTCCTCTACAAGTATACAAAGTTTCAAGTCGATCCAATGATTTTAAGTGGGTGAAAATCGCATTGAAAGATTCCATTACATAGATAGATAGATAGATACAGGTCAAGCTAATATAAAGCGTGTAATAATACCTCATAGAGTTAATTCCTAAAAAGTGATTTAATTTTAATTAATTTCCTAATGAATGGCTCTGTGGCACAACTATTAGACACTTGCTCTCTACCTCTGAGTCCCAAATTTGCACCTCAGTCACTCCATGTGCAGTACATAGTACATGATTTGGACCCAGGCATGTTTCTCCCATTTTCCTCTGCCAGAAACTTAATTTCATATCTTCTCCATACTTACGTCATTGATACCCTTTCATTTAATTTTATCTGTCCCTGTGATGGTGCCACATGCGTGTATCCATGTATTTCACAGACCTTCAGTAATTTGTGCTTTATCTCATTTTACCCCTCAATCTAGCATTATGGATAGGTGGTTTACTTTTTACTTAAATTTATTAGAATAGGTAATTCTGCTTTATCTATTTATTTTTTGTGAAAGTATAATTAATAGGGGATGGATACATATGACTGAATATTCAAAAGGATAAGAATGATTGGATAAACGACCTGGCAAGAAAAGCTGAAGAAGCTGCAAACAAAAATGGTCTGAAAAATTATATAGCATTACATAATTTCTTTCTAGAAAATGTTATATATAAGATGGCCAGAAATATAATCAAATGAAGAACGGTGGAGAAAAACTAACCTATCTCCAATATGTCACCAAATAAAACACAGAAAGTGGAATTGGATAGGCCACACATTGAGAAATCCAGACAGAGCCATCAAGAAGACTACACTAGATTGGAATCCGCAAGCTGCACTAGATTGGAATCTGCAAGTAGTAAAAAAGAGGAGACGATGTAGGAAAACTTGGAAGCGATCAGTAGAGGAGGGAGCAAAGGAAACAGGGAAAAGCTGGAAACAAGTGAAATACTGGCTGGAAACAGAGTATGCTGGAGGAACTTTATTGCTGTCCTATGTTCCATTTAGGAATTACAGGAAATAAATAATAAATAAATAAAAAAGTAAATTTAATTATGTGTGCAGTACCAATTTTTAATATTAATGCTATACATTTATGTAATAAATGATAATATAGCTTCATATATTTATGTATCAAGCAAGAGGAAGACGTGATGTTGGAAGACCTAGAAGACGTTGGGCTGATGCATTATGAAGTTGGAATGGGCAATTGCCTAATACCTGGAGTGATGATGACAAGTATAGACAGACAGAATAAAATAAAACATTATAATAATTAAAAAATTTAACCTCATAGGAAATTGAATCTGTGACCTCTGGCATACAAAGTAAGCCATAAGGCACTGAGCTAAGCATTCGTTGGTTTGCTGTGCATAAAAGAATGCTGTTCATTGGAGGAAGGGGAACGTATTGTAGATCTACTGTGCAATTAGTTTACTCATGTGAATCGCGTGTTAAAACTTACAAATGTTTGAGATCAAGAGGCCACTCTTTTTACTAAGTGTACATCAGAAATAATGTTCCTGGTAGATGTGAAGAAACCTGAAACAGTGAGCTCAAGGGGCTCCAGTGAAGACACACATCAGATCTAGCAAGTCTTCTTTGTCCTGTGGGCTTCATTTGAGTGCTTCTATAGCTTGGGAATGAACAAAATGCAGTGCTAAATGTATTCTTACCTTGACTACGCAAGTCAGTATCCTCTACTGACCCTCTTTTTTTACCAATCAGCTTCAATACTTATATAACTTGAACTGGAGCAGGATAACTATCAAAACAATGGTATGTAATAATAATAACCTATAACAACAATGCTGATGTAATTGAACATCTCCCAAGTAATTCACATGATCATGGGGAATTTCAGCAAAAGGTGAGTGGAAAGGGAGCATTAGCATATAAGCAGTGTGACTCTATTTTGTTCACTGCCAACCTATAGCTCATTAAGAATCTTGCATCCCAATTTGATATTATCACCATTTTTTTATTTGATGTTATCTAGCTTCCTATTTCTGATTTTTGGTTATTGAGTAACTCTCTTTATAACTTCAATAACTTTTTAAAAATGTTTTTAATGTTAAATGGAACATGTGCTTTTCTTTTGTCATTTGCAGAGTCCTACTGTGTGATGTATTAATGTAATAAAATAATGAAATATTAAAATAAGTACCTGATATATCAGTCGTCCTCAACTTAAATTAATTTCTGTTTAAAAATACTTCATCAAGTAGTTAAAATCATGTAGTCCAAAAAAACTCTAAGCGCAACAGGCCTAGGAGGCCCTTGGCCTACCAGCTAATTGCTGGCCTCACATCCACATGTGTTAATCACAGAGGTAGACGATCATAAGCCAGTGTAGGGGTGACATATGATCAGCATGTCGGGTCCCCCAGCTGTTATAGCTGGTCTTCTCAACCTGGAGTCGCTACTTATTGTAGCTACCCAAATGCCTCACAATGCTGGGTGGGCATCGGTTCCATACTGCCATGACAAAATTTCCTCCCCCATGGGAACTCGAACCAGCACAAGTCCCTTACCTCTGCGCCAAGGTTTCTTGTCTTAACCACTTGCATAGGCCTTTCAGAAATTGATATATCTTCTTTCTTCTTCTTCCTTCCAAGTATTAGGCCAAGGCCTGTTACGATCCTATAGAAAATTTTCCCTCCAGCGTTTCATAGGACGGCCCAGTGATCTCATCCTGTTGGTATATAATTATAAACAGCTTTGGGGATCCGATTTGAACTCATTCTTTCTAGATGGTGTTTCCATTGATATACGAAGTACTTATTTTAATTTACTTTTTTTTAGGAATTAACACTATGAGGTATTATGTATTTAGGTAAAAAGTTTACCTAGAAAAAACTTATTTTAATATTTACATATTTTATTACATACCTCAATGGTGTTTTACAATAAATTTTAAAAGTATTGAGTATTAACCTAATCCAGTTAATTTTAATTTCAGTTATTTGAAGGTATGAAAGCATATCGTGGAGTAGATGGAAAAATCCGAGTATTCCGTCCAGAAATGAACATGGAACGAATGAATATGTCAGCTATAAGAGCTGGTCTGCCAACATTTGAGGGCGAGAATCTCATCAAGTGTCTTTGTCGACTTGTCAGTATTGATCAGGAGTGGGTGCCTCACTCAGAATCATCCAGCCTGTACATCCGTCCTACACTTATTGGCATTGATGTAAGTTCACATTAATTATTCATTCACTTGTAATTATCATAATGCATAATTACCATTTCAATCAGCAACACTGTAATTATATCATGTGACTAAATTAACAATTTAAAAATCTACCACTTTTAAATTTAAAAAGTTCTCACATATTAATAGTTATTTTACTATAGCATAAATATTATTGAATCTCTTGAAATTTTAATAATTCATTTCTAAATAAGGAAGTACATTTTTTTATCTTTAACCAGTGGAAAACGAACATGAATTAAAAATTGTGTATTTTATATCATATTGATGTACAAGTTACAGAAATGAGATGCAAAAGTAATGAAACGTAAGCTCAGCTCTGGAAATGCGTTATATTATGCATACAGGGACTCATGTCATCCCAACTTCACTCATAAAAGTTAATCTAAAAATATATAAAAGCAGTCATTCTTTCAGCTATATGGATATAAAACATGGTATCTATTTTAAGAAAGGAGAAAATATTATGGATATTTGGGAATAAAGTACTTAGGAAAATTTTTGGACTAAAGGGAGATGAACAGACAGATGAATGGAGAAGACTACATAACAGTGATCTATATGAGAAACCAGATGTAAAAAGAACAGTTAAGTCTCATAGACTGTGATGGACAGGACATGTGCAATGAATGGAGACATGGAAACTTCTTCTAGGGAAGCATAGGTAGACCAAGAATGAGATGGGAGAATAATAGAATCATGATTTGAGAGGGGTGAGTTATATAGAAATTATTAGGAAACATTAACTCAGGATAGGGATGTAGGAAGAGATGTCTGTGCGGCCATAACCTATGGTTCGATAGCAGCAGTTAGTATTAATGTACAAGTTGATCTATACCTTACGGTCTATACACATATGTGAAATGTTAAAATTTGCCATCTTGATAGGCGAATAAATAATATTTGTATTGACTTAGGCTTTCACGACCGGAGCTCATGTAGAAGCCCAAAAATCTTTTACAAGGTCATAATATTTGTATTGTCATTTTATTTCAATTCTATTGAAGATGTACGCCATAGCATATAGTGGTTAAGGCACTACGCTACAAGCCGGAAGGACAAGGGTTCAAGTCCCGGTGGGGTCAGAATTTTTTAAACTGGCCCAAACCTTCTGGCAGTACCATGACCCTGGGATAGACTCAGCCTCTACCAGAAATGAGTACTAGATGTTTGTTCTGGGGGTATAGGCGGCCATCATGCAGGGGTGACATCCCGGCTAACATCAAGTGCCAATTGTCCAGAAAAAGTGGGAATCTTAACCTCCTACTACCCTGAGGCCTGAGTGGGATCACTTTTTTGTGTTCACATTGATTTTATATGTTTCTGACCAACCATGAGCAGCTACTACAGATTTTTCTACCTCTCCATTTTTTACATTTTTTACATGTTCCTTTATTCTAATGGTCAAGTTTCTCTTTGTTTTTCCTATGTATATCTTATCACAGCTATCTCGCAGAATAAAAACTTAATACCTGAACAACCAAGACACGAATCAGTAGCAACATTCAGACTGTTAACAGGCCATGACTACCTGGCAGCACACCTCCATAAAATTGGAATCTTCAACTCTCCAAATTGTATCCTGTGACAAGACAATAACACTACCATGAAAAAAGATCATCTAGCTAGCTGTGAGGCTCTGAAGATGTCACCTACAAGAACTCTGGCAGGACTCTATTGGGAAGCAAGAAAGCAAATGGAACACATCCAAGCTAATGGGCATTAGACTACTACTACTACTCTTATCACAATCAGCACATTTTATTTGGTACATTCCTGATTTTTTGCCATCATTAATCTTCTCATTTTTGTTAGTTTTGATTAGTTTATTCAAGCTGTAGGCCTAATCATTCTTCGGTGCTAATTTTATATTAAATTTGTCAAACATCTTTTTTTTTAAATTTACTTCATGCCCACGGATGATACGTGAATTTCCTTATTTCTTTTCAATTTGTTTTTCCATCTGAAGAGTGCTTTCATTTATCAATTTATGTTTTTTTTTGTACTTATCTATTTTTTTGGATACAATTTGTTCTTCAAACAATTTTCCTTCATTAATTTAATTATGTGTTTTTTTCTCTATTTCAAAATTTTCTTTGCTCAAGGGTAATGTTTACCAGTCTATATGTCAGGCTGTTAAAGACTGCCAATTTGTGTGTAATATGGTTGAATCCTGTTGATTTAATACAATTATACATTATATTTAAAGAGAAAAATTATACGCTCAGACCGGGACTTGAACCCGGGTTCAAGTCCCGGTCTGAGCGTATAATTTTTCTCTTTAAATATGATTTATCCATCATTGAGATGTATGAAATTAATAATAAAAACATCACAATTATACATGTTTGATTTCTATTGAATACTAAATTCTATTTTTTTTTCATTTCTATACAATTTGAGGTCCAAAAATGGTAAATGTGTGTTCTTTTCAGTTTCTTAAGTGAATTTGTTTTAATCTTTAATTTTAGGAAGTTATATTTTGAGGTTATTTTAATTATATTAATTATATTAATTATATAATTAAAAATTAGAACCAAAGAACACATAAGAAATATTAAAAATGGAGAAATTGAAAAATCTGCAGTTGCTGCTCATGTTTGGTCTGAAAAACATAATATAAATTCAGACACTAAATTATTAAAACAGTTAGAAAATACAAAAGAGCTGACTATTTGGGAAAAATTTATATTCAGAAGAACAGAAACAGAGTTATGAATTTTGATATTCCGATGGAGGGTGACCTTGTTTGGAGGTTCTTTGGCCAACCACAGGATGGAGCTGACATCGACATCCAGGTGGTGCAACATAATGCAACATAAATAAAACCAGTCTGGGAAAGCTGAAGATAAAAGAGAGAATTGTTTTGAAACATGTCCAAGAACAAATCAACATTAATATTGAGGTAAGATGTCCAGACCAAAAATAATATAATTGTTTTAATCTGTATATTCTAAAGTTGTAAAGCCATTTCACTATATGTTTTTGTTTTATTATTGAAATTATGTCATCCACATATCTACACCAAAATTTGAACTTCAAAGGATGTACTTTCATTATATTGCATTTGAAATTACTCATAAACAAATTTGCCAAAAAGGAGATAATGGGTTACCCATTGAAAGAATTTACCGGTACTTTTCTCTATTAATGCATAGTTCAGTTAATTATAAATATTCTTCTCTTCTCTCTTTGAGAATCTAATTTTTGATTAGCCAATTGTTTAAAATTTCCACTTTTTTTCTTTTCTTTTAGGACATTAGTAAACAACGAACTGATGTCAAAAGAAATTAATCTATCTGTGGGCTCAATTTCTATCTTCTCTAATTTTTTCACTAGTTGGAAGTGAATTTTCAATTTAAGGGGTTGAATACTACAACTATCTTATAGCCTAAAACCTTCCCGGGAAACTCCTAAACATTTTGCAAAAAGCCACATCACAATCAGATGAATGGTGTAGTAATGCATTAAGGACAAACAGACAGATGGGATACATTCTTTTTTACATAATATAGATATCATCCTATATTTTCCTTATTTGCAGCACTGACATTGTTCTTAGAAAGTACATGTCTATACTCACACCATTTCACCACACTCCCCTCCCACTATGTCAAACGGCAGCCACAGTAACTTATCGAGTAGGGACGTTGCCAAACTTCCTCCAGTGTCATGGCTCTTGAATATTGAATAATGCAAGGATGGAGTTGAGTTGACAACAATGGAGTGGAAGTGCAAGAGAGAGATAGAAAAGAGAGAGAGATAGGAATGCAGCGAGGGAAATGATTTGCCGAGGCAGAAAAGAAAGTAGGCTTTAGTTTCCATATCTTACGGGGCACAGATCAGTTGGACAGACAATGTCTCTTGTATGCATTTTTTTTTTCTTCAGCTTTCTTTAGTTCCTCATTCCATGTGTGTAGCAAATATCTTCATTTCTTTTTTCTTTACTCCTAGGCTTTCTGAGGCAGCCTTCAACATAAGTGCTTTAATTTGATTCCATTCTTGTTCAAAATGTTCTGCTTCGGATAATGATTGCAATCCTTTGTTTATCCCATTTTCATATAAAGCCCTTATGCTCAGTTTTTTTTTCTCTAAAAGATATATTTTATACTGGTGAGATGTTTTATATTTTAAGATTCTCATTGATTTTATTTATGGTATTTTTGTGGTAAATGTAATGTGATTTTGATTATGCGTGTATTATTATTCTTTGCACCAAAATATGATCCAGTTTAACCTAACCTAACTTCTAGTAAATTAATCTGTCCTATGTCATAGCCAAGTGGTCTATAGCATCAAGCTTTGATCCAGAGCTACATGTTCGATTCCCAATAGAGGAAGACATTTTTTCATGGAATTTTGAACAATATGGACCATTTCCCGCCCATCATTGTGATATAATAATTAATAGCTTTAGGTTGAGAAAACAAGCTATAACGGTTGGGGGATTCAACATGCTGACCACATGTCACCCCTATACTGGCTGGATGATCTTTCATCTTTGTAAATAACACATGTGGATGTGAGGTCAGCAGCATCTGATAGGCCAAAAAAAAGGCCTTCTAGATCTGTTTGCACGATGGAATTTTAGAGTCAGTAAATTCATCTAACTCACCAGGAATATCTGTTTTGTATACTGATGAATTTAATGCCAATCAATTGATCCATGAAAATTCAACCAGGAATTTAAAATGGTTTTTATAAATGATCTGTTGATTGTATTATTAATATAAAATTATAGAATATTCACCTGGAAGGTCCGTCTCCTCAACTTAATTATCATTTAACTGTAGCGCTTTCGGGACTTGTCCCATCATCGGCAGGATTCAAAACTGGTGTTTCACTGAAGATCTGGTAGAGGGGGTTACATGTATTGGGTTCATTTTCGTTTATCAGGCTGTCATTGTGAGCTGCTTTCATGATTTCCATCTCTTCGAGTATGTTTATCTTCGCTGGATTATTTTCTCTGTGCATTACTGTTAGGGTGTTTTCAATATTTAACATGTGATGTCCTTCATGGATAACGTGTTTTGCATAGCTTGATTTACCTTCTGCGTGAATGAAGTCTCGAAAATGTTCTTGAATCTGATGTTAAAACTCCTGTTTGTCCTTCCTATATAAAATTTGTTGCAGTCCTTACATGTCAGTTTATAAACTCCTTTGCTGTTGAAAATGTTATTTTCTTCAATGTTATTGTTTATTATGTTGTTTAATTTGTTATTGGTTCTGTATGCTATTTTTACGTTTTTATCGGCTTTCTTTAGTGCATTGGCTAATTTTGTCGTTTCTTTTCCTGTGTATGTAAGTGTTATCCATGTTTTCTTGTTGTTGTCAGATCTTTTTCTAGTTTAGTTATGTTGTTCTTCCTTTTTTGTTTTTTTACGAGCTTATCTATGAATTCTTCATTATAGCCATTGGTTTTTGCCATATACTTAATGTAGTTGAGTTCTTGGAAAAAATTGTCTTTGCTTAATGGGAGTTTCAACATTCTACTGACTAAGCTATTAAATGTACTAATTTTCTGTTGAAAAGGGTGTGTAGAATTTTTGTTTATGGCCAGAGCATTGTTTGTGGGTTTCCGGTAGATACCGATTTCTAGTTTATTGTTGTGTCTATAACCAAACCACAACTATAACCAAAAATCTACACAACAATAAACTAGAAATCGGTATCTACCGGAAACCCACAAACAATGCTCTGGCCATAAACAAAAATTCTACACACCCTTTTCAACAGAAAATTAGTACATTTAATAGCTTAGTCAGTAGAATGTTGAAACTCCCATTAAGCAAAGACAATTTTTTCCAAGAACTCAACTACATTAAGTATATGGCAAAAACCAATGGCTATAATGAAGAATTCATAGATAAGCTCGTAAAAAAACAAAAAAGGAAGAACAACATAACCAACATAACTAAACTAGAAAAAGAATCTGACAAAACAAGAAAACATGGATAACACTTACATACACAGGAAAAGAAACAACAAAATTAGCCAATGCACTAAAGAAAGCCGATAAAAACGTAAAAATAGCATACAGAACCAATAACAAATTAAACAACATAATAAACAATAACATTGAAGAAAATAACATTTTCAACAGCAAAGGAGTTTATAAACTGACAGGTAAGGACTGCAACAAATTTTATATAGGAAGGACAAACAGGAGTTTTAACATCAGATTCAAAGAACATTTTCGAGACTTCATTCACGCAGAAGGTAAATCAAGCTATGCAAAACACGTTATCCATGAAGGACATCACATGTTAAATATTGAAAACACCCTAACAGTAATGCACAGAGAAAATAATCCAGCGAAGATAAACGTACTCGAAGAGATGGAAATCATGAAAGCAGCTCACAACGACAGCCTGATAAACGAAAATGAACCCAATACATGTAACCCCCTCTACCAGATCTTCAGTGAAACACCAGTTTTGAATCCTGCCGATGATGGGACAAGTCCCGAAAGCGCTACAGTTAAATGATAATTAAGTTGAGGAGACGGACCTTCCAGGTGAATATTCTATAATTTATATTAATTTTGAATAAACCTCAACGGAACACATCATGAATCTTAGAACAAGTTTTTTGATTGTATTAATGCAAGTTGTCAAGGCCTTAGAAACATGCCCAAACCTATGATAAATGCAGTAGATTGGCTTTGTTAATTTTGCAAAAATTATGCATGTGTCAATAAGATTATCGTAATGCTTTACAATTCATTCTAATTGATAAAGTATTTACAATAGTTTTTGATAATATCAAGACACTTACCAGGTGGTTTGTTTTGTTAACTTTGTTTATTCCTATGTTTGGTAATCATCATATGGAATATAAAACAATGCAGATCAAGGTTGGATCGTGTTAGCAATAAATTGATTACACAAATACACAGTTATTTATTTGTTCATATGTATCACAACTCTGCTTCTTGACCGTCCCATTAGAAATTATCGTATTAAGAGTATTACTTGACAAGAGAAACAATTTCACATCCCCCTGAACGTTTATCTTTCAAAAAACGCCACGCCGTCATGCAAGAGCAGCATAAACTAAGCAAATTCCTTAGAATGTAAAATACATGGTCCAATTTTATGAAATATATATTTATTTTGTTAATGTATCCAGTATTGTTGTGATGGAACAGAAATTACATCTGCTAGAGTAACCAAAGAGAGATGAACAGATAGATGAATGGAGAAGACTATATAACAATGAGCTACATGATATTTATGGGAAACCAGATGTAATAAAAACAGTTAAATCCTATAGATTTGATGGACCTGACATGTGACATGGTGAATGAAAGAGGGGCACATATAGGAAAACCAGAGGGAAAGCAGCTGTAGGAAAACCAGAAGGAAAGCACCCAGTAGGTAGTCCAAGAATGAGGTGAGAGAATAACATTAACAATAACATGAGGGAGGTAAATTAAACAGGGGATGATTGGAAATATTAGTTCAAGATAGGGATTTATGGAGAGCTTATGTCTTCCTGGTCATGAACCAATGGGTTCAATTTTTAAATTTTGGCTTTTAAGTAAACTCCCACTCTTATAGGTTTAATATCACTGATTTTCAGAAAATACCTATCTCATTTTATTTCAATGGCATATACTGAGTTTTGTTGTGAAAAATAAAAAATTGTAGCCTACAGAACAATCCTTAAATTTTCTCTTCACATTAATCATCTACTCCTAATGGTATAATTTTGCTGGTTAACAAATTTGATCTTTTTTTTTTTTCTTGTTTGATTGCTATATGCCAAGTTGTATTGCAAAAAAAAAAATATGTACCTGCTAGAGCATTAACAGACACACACACACACAAACATATATATATATATATAAAACTCACTGGCACTATCAAACCCATAGGTTCATGGCCTTCCAGGAAATCACTGGGCCGTCCTATGAAACGCTGGAGGGAAAATTTTCTATAGGATCGTAACAGGCCTTGGCCTAATACTTGGAAGGAAGGAAGAAGAAGAAAAAGGTTCATGGCCACATGGACATAAGCTCTCCATACATCCCTATCCTGATCTAATGTTTTCCATTCATCCTCTGTACAATCTACTTCCCTCAAATCATGGTTAATGTTATTCTCCCACCTCATTCTTGGTCTACCAACTGGGCGTTTTCCCTCTGGTTTTCCTACAAGAAGCTTCCATGCAAGTCTTTCATTCCCCATTTGTGCTACATGTCCTGCTCATCGCAGTCTACAAGACTTAACTGTTCTTATTATATCTGGCTTCCTATAGAGATCATGTAGTTCTCTATTAAGTAGTCTTCTCCATTCACCAGACTGTTCATCTCTTTTTGGTCCAAAAATGTTTCTATGAACTTTATTCTCAAAAACTCATAAGTTCCTTTCCTCCCTTAAATTAAGAGTCCATGTTTCGCATTCATATAATATAACTGGTAGAATAATAGTTTAATATATTTTCAGTTATTTTTATATATATTTTTGGGAAATGCTGGGTGACATGTCCTTAAACTTTTTCTGGACACAAAATGGTCCTCTATAATTAAGGTTATATGTATGATTGCATGGTGTATCCTGAATTCCATTGCAAGTTAGTTTTGAGATTAAGGTAAGATTAGTAGCAAGATAACAAACTATTTACTTCTTCTTCTACACCTAAAAAGTTGAAAATGACAAATAATTCTTGTATGATTGAAAAACCAGCAACTTTGATGTCTCTAGAGTATGAGAAAAGTGAACCCAAAAACCTGAACAATGAACCCACCTGTGAACATATGGTGAATGAACCTGTATGTAATAGTAGGACTAAATTAGATGATATTCCAGATTGTTGGACTTTGGATAAAAAGAGTGCAGTTTGTGAGAAAAATGACTAGTTAATTGTTTCAAACAAAATTTGCAAAGAAGTAGGAAATTTGGGAATAGAAAGCATCACGCAGCTGCCCAAGTGCTATTTTGTGCTAAAGATGTTTGCACTAGGGCTTTTGTAAATGAACAAGAGGTGACAGCAAATATATTTCACATTGCTTATAAAGCCTGAAAAAGAATCAATGTTTCAATGATTGTGAGACCGAAGTTGAACTGTAAGAACTTAACAGAGTTGTCGTAGGCAGCATTTTACATTCTGGAAATGTTTGTACCAACATTATTAAAGAAATAAGAAAGACAGTGCTTAAGACAATTATTGGGACAAGATCAAAAGTTTCATTAATTATTATTGATGAGAGCACAATAAATAGTTAATTATCATCTTTAGTAATTTATTTACAAACCAAAGTCCCTGACGTGAGAGAGCCCATTAATATTTTCCTTGATATAATTGAGCTAAACAATGTTACTGCTGAAGATATTTGTAACACTTTGCTAAACTGTTTGGAATCCATAAGATTATCCAAGTTCCTGAAAGAAAATCTTATTTCAATTGCAACAGATGGACCAGCAATGATGATATTTTGGTTTGCCATTGTGCTAACAATAGACTTGAATTGTCAGTTGGTGATGTAATAAAAAGAGACTTCCCATCACATGTGAATCACTTCAAGTTTTCCTTAGACAAATTGTATTCATTTTATCATCAGTCACTGAAGAATGCTCGGGAATTAGAGCAGCAAAAATTGAAATTTTTAAAATAGACAGAAGTCTTGGGCATCAGATGAGTAACATCGAGTTTCAGAGGTGTGTCAGCAGTGTGGAAAAACTTTAAAGCTTTGATCACTCATTTCACAGTTGCAAAAGATAATAAAAGCAGGGAGTCAACTGACAGAGGTATGTACGAAGGTTTTGTTAAAGTGCATCACTACAGTTGACTTTATTCTCGACTTAGCTTTAATGTGTGATGCGTTCAAGAAATATCAGAACTAACTCTTGAATGACAGTCATGAAACATCATATTGTATTCTGCCCAAAGGAAGATAAGACATCAGCTGTTGGTGTTTGAAGAAAGAAAACTAATCTGTAATCTTCATTACCACAAAGCTCTCAAAGCAGAAAAACGAATAAACTTGAGAACAATTACACTGGAAAAGGGAACAAAATGCAGACATCTTGAACTCAGCAGATTTATGATTCTTTAAGACAGTGGATGCTACAGTCAAAGGATATTCCAGGGTTAAATCATAATATTGATAAGATTCCATTTCATCCATATTTCTCTATCAAAGACGCTTCTCTGAATGTGCGGAAGTGTTGAACTCATTAACTAGGCTTGAAAATCCTGGAACAACATGTGGCAAAACAAGTGTAAAAATCTTATGTCATCGTTTTCATCTTCCAGAAAGAGGGGATACTTAGAGGATTTTGGGATAATCTGATGAAGAAGATAATGCCAACATCCCTTATCTCAATGCAGTGAAAAGTGTTCCCATATCTGTTAGTGAATGTGAACATTGGTTTTTTGCAAATAAATCTCATTATTACACCTACAAGAGCTTCATTGCATCTTTCTACTATCAGCAGTCTGATGATCATTATGTTGGTTGGTCCTCCATTGCAGTTGCTTCAACCTATGGATTATGTATGGTCTTGGTTTATGAAAGACTGACATCTTGCTTCTGACACTAAGGCTCGAATCTATGAATGCATTAGACCGTAAAAGTCGTTCTCTGTCTGTACTCTGCTGAGAAAGTTGCATCCAAATACATTTTTACGTACTCAAAAATCTGTTCATGCGATAATAATTGTTGAAATTCCTAAGCTACCTGGCGAGGTGACTTAGCAGAGAAATGAATCGTGAGCAACCCGATGGTAACCGATGTAGTTTGAAACCTTGCCGCGTACCTTGCTGCTTTATCCAAGATGTCGGACCTTGAAGACTTCGATCTTGTTTTCGGTATATACAAAGAAGAGGAATTTTATAGAGTCTGCCAAAGAATTCAACTGGAAGAACAGGAGAATTGGCATGATATCATGTGATGCAGATGTCATCGTATATGGTTTTATTTGCAGGATGCAAGTGTAAATGCATTCCTCTAGCAGACGAAAATAATGGAAGTGGTTTTATCGCTGAAAATTCTGGATAATTTCTTGCCAATATTACGAAAAAAAACTACTTTAATGCATGACCAGTCAGCAACTCACTAATTCGAACTTTGCATGTGCTCCCAGAAAACTCAGCTCACCAGAAACTAATGTATTTGCATGCGGCCCTAAGAGTAAAGGAAGAAGACATGAAGACTACAACAGCCATGAACTGAGGTCAATTTGGAAACTGTTGTAATGCTAGGTAATATTAATTACTATGTAAATATACATTTACTTACATAGTTGTTCAATGCAAAACCATTTAAAAAAATAATCATAATAAGCTACATTGGAAACTTCAGTAATTGTCGCTGTATTGTACTGAGTGCAAGAGTACTCCGAAATATTTTTTCAGGTTGTATATTTTTTGGAATTCACTAAAAGTAAATTGGGAATTCTGTAAGTGCAGTACCTCAATATAACATTGGTCATTAGAAAGAATGATCTAATTAAAGCAGGAAGTACTAACCTCAAGCCTTAATAAAACTTCAAGGTGGAACAGAAATCTACCATCAAATTTTCATAGTTTGTTCAGGAATGTTTGTGGAGACATTTAGTATAAGGAAACCATGATCTTTGCTGAATTACATGTTGGATCAATGATAATTGAAACAGTACATATTCAGATCATTCAGATTGAAGCAAGGTTTTCACAGTGGAGCAGCAAGAAAGTGAGAAAAGGTCAATGATTATAAAAGTTTGTCATGCAAAAACTGCACAAATTAAACAAATTCCTCAGCAAGTTCAATTTATGATCAAATTTTGCTGGTTTATGGAACATATTTTTCTTTTGTTAATATGCTTATGTTCTATTAAGGATTTGTAGGGATAACAGACCCTAATTAAAAAAAAGTCAATCCTGTTAAAAAAGAAAGGGACAGGTACATTTGAAAGAGAGACTGACCACTTTATACTGCATTTCCATCAAGGTGTTTCTTATTTACATTTGGAAGTAGAAATATAGGGGACACTACACTACAAGCCGGAATGTCGGAGGTTAGGTTCAACTTAGCTTCTAATGGAAATAAGTACCATATGTTTGTTCTGGAGGGTAAAAGCGGCCAATACATAGGAACAATAACCCAACTGATATCTAGTGTCAGTTGTCTGAAAAAGATGGGAGCCCTAACTTCCTACTACAGAGCCTCCTGAGGGCTGTAGTAGGATCGCTTTACCTACATAAAAGTAAGTAACTCACTACCAAACTGTCAAACCCAGGTTCATGGCCACGTGGACATAAGCTCTTCATACATCCCTATCCTGATCTAATGTTTTCCATTCATCACCTGTCTACTTCCCTCAAATCATGGTTAATGTTATCCTCCCACCTCATTCTTCATCTACCAAATGGGCATTTTTCCTCTGGTTTTCCTACAAGAAGCTTCCATGCCCCTCTTTCATTCTCCATTTGTGCCACATACCTTGGCCATTGCAATCTTATTATATTTGGTTTCCTATAAAGATCATGTAGCTCACTGTTTAGTTATCATTTCTATTTGCCTGTCTGTTTGTCTCTCTTTGGGTAAAAATTATCCTAAGAACTTTATTCTCAAATACTTTTATAATCTTTAATAACATTTTCTCCTCCCTTAAAGTAAGAGTCCATGTTTCACATAATATAATTAAATTGGATCAATAGTAGATCAGAATAAAAATACATGACATAAAAATTTGATCTTCAAATAAATATAAAATAATATTATTTAAAAATACACTTCATATTACATAATATTATTTGGTATCAATCTTCTATAAAAAAAAATATTTAATCTTCTAAGAGTGGAAATTATTTTTCAGCCATGTTTGGGTGTTGCTGCTTGTGGTTCAGCAATGTTATATGCCGTCTTGTGTCCAGTGGGTTCCTATTTCAAAGGAACAGGTGAAAACCCAATATCTCTTCTCGCTGATCCTCGTTTCACTCGTGCCTGGCCTGGAGGCTGTGGTGACAAGAAGATGGGTTCCAACTATGGTCCAACAATACGTGTGCAGGTAAGAACTGATTTACAATTTTTACATACATACGCACAAACATATATATATACACATACATACACACACACACACACACACACACATATATATATATATAAATATAAGTTGTATAAATTTACCTGAGTTACCCAGTCACCCTCATTTATTGGTGTATTAAAATAATAGTTGAGGATGCTTAGATTACTCAGGCTTGTTTGTACAATTTAACTTAAATATTACATAATTGAATTAAACAATTTTTTATACCTCGCCTCATAAAACCATGTATTTTTCACTTGATTAGTTTCATAGGCAATTGGCTCATCAACAGCTCAATTCTGCTCAATTGACTAATTTCCAAGCCAATTGTCTTGATCAAACTCTGGAGTTTAGCTGACGATGAAGACAATTATCTTGAGACTAATCAGGTAAGAAATACATATTTTATGAGGTGAGGTGTAAAAAAATTATTCTGATTCAATTATGTAATGTTGATATTTGCCTCTTAGGGCCGCATGCAAATACATTAGTCTCTACTCAAATTACTTCCAATCACTGGTGAGCTGACTCACCGTGAGCAAGTGCAAAGATCGAATTAGCTAGCCACTAACTGGTCATGCATGAAAGTCGTCGTTTTCGTAATATTGGCAAGAAATTACCCAGAATTCTCAGCGATAAAACCACTTCTGTTATTTTCGTCTGCTATAGAGGAATGCATTTACGCTTGCGTCCCGCAAATAATACCGTATACAACGATGTCTGCATCGTGCAATATTACGCCGATTCTCCTGTTCTTCCAGTTGAATTCTTTGGTAGACTCTATCAAATTCCTCTTCTCCGTGTATACCGAAAACATGATCGAAGTCTTCAAGGTCTGACATCTTGGATAAATCGGCAAGGTTTCAAACTACATCGGTTACCATCGGTTCCCTTGGGGATTCTCACGATAAGTTTCTATCTTAAGCTATGATCTTAAGTTACCTCGTCAGGTAGCTTACGAATTTCAACAATTATTATTGCATGAATAGATTTCTGAGTAAGCAAAATCATGTTAGGATAAAACTTTCTCAGCCGAGAACGCCTTTTACGGTCTAATGCATTCAAAGATTCGACCCTTAGTGTTATTTCCCATCAGAATTTTTATTAAATTTAACTTACATAATTACCTCAACAGTAATCAAAAATGATTCTTAAAAACTTATACAGGCTATCTCATTATAACATCAAAATTATACAGTTGATAGAGGGCTCTAAACTGAACATTTTGATTTATGGAACTAGTGGTTGGATATGGATATTTCAGACTCTATGAGAACTTGAAGATAATAATTGTGAAAACCATTTATGCAAGCTGCTTGATTTTTGACACTCATAACAAACTTATAGCTCAGTTGTCGAAAATGATAACTATCTGCCTCAATGCATGAATTATAACAATGTATGAAATTTTGTCGCACTGTCTCCAAAATAGCTGATATCTGTTGCACAAGTAGAGAGGCAGCTGTACTCTTTAGTATCTCCTGAGATTTCATATACCAATGACTTGTTATGCTTCCCATATGAAAAAAAAAATCCAGAAGAGTAAGATTCTGTGATCATGTAGGGGCAGGACTTCCCCTTCCAATCCAATAATCTCTCAAATTCCAATAACATTCTTCTAATTATAATTTAAACACACAATCACATCATAATCTTTTGCAACATAGGACATATTGTCACTTAACATCATATACTATATTCACTTCTCACTAATGGATTTCCCTACCAAATAAAATCAAGGGCTGCTAGATGTTAGAATCATTTAGAAAAAATCTAAATTTATCTTTGCTTTAATTTTGGTTTGAACATTACCTTTACACATAATGAATGTACTTGGTGCTTCCTGTTTATTATATTATTATTGTTATTACCATATTTGCTCTCTTATTTTGTGAATCTAAAAGGTGGATGTGTGATTTATGCAAGGAAAGGTTCAGAGACTGGTACTGTATTAGATATCGTTAACAGAAAACAAGTTTTCAGGGCAAAACTGCATTCCCACAGCATGGACTTTAGAAATTAATAACTTTCCCTTAAACATATCTGGCCCTACACTGAACAATGAGAATTGGTCGGGATAAGTTCATTTTCCATTTGAAGGGGTGTTGGTACAATAGTTTAAGCCAACTAAGAGGCAGTCATGAAGAATGAGCCATTTTTATATCTTACCTCATAGTTTGTTTTCTTAAATACAGGAACTGCAGTTTTCAAAAGGAAACATCACTTCCATTTTCAACTGACTTTATGACTACCCATGGAAGGGATGTTTCCTTTTGTAAACTGCATTTCTCATGTTTAAGAAAAAACAAACTATGAGGTAAGATATAAAAATGACTTCTTCATGAATAAGAACCTCATAATGTTATTTCCCATATTTAACTATGAATAAGAGGCAGTCATTTGACCCCACCCCTGATACTCAGTCTCATCCCTTGTATGGACGTATCCAAGGCCAAGGCTTGTCTTTATACCTTGGGTCATAGAACATTTTTAAAATTCCTTATCTATTGTGCCAGGCTTGTATCACTAGAATGTCGGCTGTAGCCACATTCCGACTGTTCACTGGTCACCATTACCTATTCGATCATCTCCACAAGATGAGAATCGTGAACAGTACTCAGTGTTGCATATGTAATGAAAAAGATCAAGTACTCAACCAGGAACATCTGACGTGCAAAGGGACTGGACAGGAGAAAACAGCTCTACCAAGAGATGATAAGTCTCTATTGGGGAGCGAGAGAAAGAATGGCACAAGCCAATTAACACTTATCATCATTGGACAACAACAACATAAAGTGGTCTGCCAAAATGCTGTGTAAATTGAAAATAGACCACATTAATGCCATATATCCTCCTAGCGCAGAACCTGAAGCATGTAAAATACAGTGGGTGGCATTAGAAACATGACAATAAAGTAAATTTCAAATTATTTATATTTATATTTTTTTCATTGTGAGTTCAAATAAACAGTTTGAGGTGGAGCCAAAATAACTAACTCATTAAGGTAGAATATTTTTATCACTCACCTCATATTGTTCTTCTTATTTGATTATAAACTAGTTTCCGAACATAGTTTCTGTTCCATCCTCAGTATCGTCATGACCGTTGTTCCTAAAATAAGTAACTAACTCATTACTTATTTTAGGAATTCACACTATGAGGTATATTCATTTAGGTAAAAATTTTTATCACTCACCTCATATTATTCTTCTTATTTAACTATAAACTAGTTTCGGAACTTAGTTTCAGTTCCATCCTCAGTATCATCATGATCTTTGTCCTGTCGTCTTGAAGAGCTGTCCTTTGCTCCTTCCATTGGCAGACTGAAAAACCTCGAAACCAGGACATTCTCCCCGGGAATTTCAAAGTTCATCAATTTCTTCTTTTCACTCTTTTGAATGTAGATCTTTTCCCAAACAGTGAGTTCTTTTGGTTTTTCTATTTGTTTTAATATCTTCAGACAGATTAGTTTCTTTTGATGTTGTTTCCTTATTTCCAAGCATTCCTAAAGATCAAACTATGGAAATTTTAGAGATTTGGCTGAACAATAATAAAATTAAAAAAGAAAAGATAGTCGAATACAAAACTTTAACTAAATTGTGTATTGATAATATGTTTTTCACCTACAATGGAATATTCTATAAACAAAATTCAGGACTTTCTCCATTCTTAGCTAATCTGTTCATGGGAAACTTTGAACACAAGATAATTAAATGAATCGTGATTTCTTCTTACCTCATACTTCTATGTTTATTTTAAACACAGCACTGCAGTATCGGTGACCCATTGTCACCATCGTCAATGGGTCACCGATACTGCAGTGCTGTGTTTAAAAAAACATAGAAGTATGAGGTAAGAAGAAATCACAATTCATTCAATTCTTATTAATTGAACCTCATAATGTTAAAAATTCCCAAATTTAATATATAAATTTAACAGACAAGATAATTAGTGGACATCATTTAATTTTCAAGTTCTGGTGCAGATATGTGGATGACATAATTGCAATAGTTAATCATAAACAGATAGATAATGCATTGAAATTATTGAACATTCAAAGTCAAATTATAAGGTTCACTATGGAAACAGAAATTAATAGAGAAATACCATTTTTAAATCTAAGGAATGAAGAAAATAAGATAGAATTTGGATTTACAGAAAGAAGACACATATAGATAACTATATAAAAGCTTCAGGTTTCAATCACATAGCTCACAAAGAAGCAGTTTTCAATAGTTTGACACATAGATTAATGAACATACCCATGAACAAAGAAAATTATGAAAAAGAAAAAGAACACATAATCAACGTAGCCAAAACAAATGGTTTTGAAGAAAGAATGATACACAAGAAAATAAACAAGTTCAAAAGACAAAAATTTATTAATCAAAGCACTCTTCTAAAAGGAAAAGAAGAAAATGTAAAATTCAGGAAATTCACATCATCCATTAAAGCACCACAAGTTTAAAAAAAATTTAAAGATTTCAACATAAGGTTAGCACCCAAAAATGACTACAGCATCAGTAGATTGATTAGACCTAATAAAAATGAGAAAATAAAAGAAGAAAAATCAAGGATTAATCAAATTAAATGTAAAGAATGTGAGAAATTCTATATAGGAGAAACTAAGAGAAATTTAAAAACTAGAGTGAAAGAACATCTCAGGAATGTCAAGAAAGGGGAAGTAGAAACATCTGCAGTGGCTGCCCATGCATGGTCTGAAAAACATCTTATCGAGAAGGAAACTAAATTTTTAAAACAAATAGAAAAACCAAAAGAACTCACTGTTTAGGAAAAAATCTACATTCAAAAGAGCGAAAAGAAGAAATTTATGAACTTTGAAATTCCCGGAGAGAATGACCTGGTTTTGAGGTTTTTTAGTCTGCCAATGGTAGGAGCAAAGGATGGCTCTTCAAGACGACAGGACAAAGGTCATGATGATACTGAGGATGGAACTGGAACTAAGTTCTGAAACTAATTTACAGTTAAATAAGAAGAATAATATGAGGTGAGTGATAAAAAAATTTACCAAAATAACCAACTCATAATAATTAAAAGAAACCTCATAGTGTTATTTCATACATATATTTAAAAAATTGTTAATTACATCATAATTTCAAGTAAAGTAAACCCTTTACTTGTGTCCTGCATAATGCAGGTTGAAAAACTGAGATATAGACAATTACCGGACTAATATTACTGACTAACCATACCTGTCACACCAACACAAGAACAAATGAAATGAAATTACACAAAATGGATGACATGAGCATGGAGAAGTTGTGGAATGAAGTTTTTGGGAAAGGAAAACTGGGAAAACCCTAAGAAAAACCTCCCTTAGATCCAATTTATCCACCACAATGCAGTGACCAAGATGTGAACTTGGTATCTAGAAGTGTAAGGTGAGTGGGTAACTATTTGTGTCATAGACCAGCCTATTCCACTTAAGGCTTTATACAAATAAACTTCAGCACAAACATGATGTGTTAATTAAATAAATGTTAAATTGTAACAAACACATGAAGCAATGTCAACTAATTTACATTCATGATGATTCATACACTGATTTGATAGAGTATGTCAAGTGAACTCAGTGTTCTGTTATATTGGAAGATTATATTACAGTGACTGGAAACCTGAGTTTGATCCCAGGAGTGGAGGAATGTTACTTCACACTAATGTTCTCTTTTTAACTACACCATGTATCAGCTATAAGACTATACATTAGATTGTATCATGTGATATTGTATGTATGTATGTATGTATGTAGCTAGTGCTCTGGAGTTAACAATAAAATTATTCTGCTTCTTGCTTCCCAATACTTGAATTTTGAAGAGCTACACAGTTTGTTAAATGTTCTCTGTCCATTTCCACACCGTGAGAACACAATATTCACTCAGGAAACATTAATACACCAATTTTATGAAGATAATTAAGATATTTTGTCTGTGTATTCTTATCTCTTATGGTTGTTTTTATTGAACATATGTTTCAAGGCTTGTGAGCCCCATCATCAGCGATTAGACTATGAAGATATTTTCCTAAGCAGTCATGTAAGTCTCGGTATAGCAACCACAGATTTTTGTGGTCGTTCCGGAATTATAGATGGGTTTTCTAACAAGCCAGATATATTCCAACTTAAATTCTACCCCCCTTAAAGATAAAACTTTTATAGAATCTTAAGGCCAACCGGAACCCTTATGAATATTATAATAATTACACATATATCATAGGAAAATTTTAAGTTACCTGTATTTTATATTTCTGTTTTCAACTTTTTCAATTAAATTGAAATTGCAGTGCTTTTTTTCTGGGAAAAAAGGTTCTGGTACTCACAGAGAGGATGTTATTCTAGCAACTTCCACAATTTTAACATGTCCTCCGATGTACACTCGTTGTTTCTAGATGGCTTCTTGCTTTTGGTATCAACTGCAGAATGATATCCTTGGAGCAGCCATGAGTCTACATTTTTGCTAGGTTTGAATTGAGTGAGAGAAGGCCCTACTATCCTGATGAACAGCAGTGCAGAAGTTGTCCTTACAAGCATAGATGACCTAGTTGAAGTAACTATAAGATTCATTTGAGAGAAACCCCTTTCACATTCACTGGAAGATATTGCAATTGTGCCCAGAGTGTGCTTCAGAGGAAGTAGTATATCTGGAAATGTATTTTCTTGAAGATATTCATGAAAACCACGAACTGCTTCTCTTTCATTTAAGCGAAATTTTCATGTTAACTTTCTAATTTCAGCTTCATCAAATGTAAGATGTTTCCCAGGATTTTCTGGCCAATACTTGGAATCAAAAACCTTGGCACTTCTTCTTCTTCCTTCCAAGTATTAGGCCAAGGCCTGTTACGATCCTATAGAAAATTTTCCCTCCAGCGTTTCATAGGACGGCCCAGTGATCTTCGTCCTCTTGGTATATAATTATAAACAGCTTTGGGGATCCGATTTGAACTCATTCTTTCAAGATGGTGCATTCAGGTAAATTAGCATCATCTCCTTCAAGCAGACGCTTTCCAACAGCTTCTTTCCAACTTTTATAAAAATCAGTTGAACTGATTGCAGGACTGTGTCTTTCATGTTTGTGGGGTTTAATCCCTTTGAACTTCATAGTCTCCTTACTCTGAAGAGATATACTGTAGTATGGACCAGGATTTTCAATTCTTTCCTCAAATATTTGTACAGTATTCAGTATGTTCCTGTGTGCTTTATACAAGTCAATATTTCTCTCTTGTAGTTGTAGACTTAGTTCGCTAAGTTCTTGGAGAGCATCACACATAGGGCCCAAACCAAGAACAAACTCGTTGATGTTATTTTACTCAAAAGACCCTCATAAAGACAGCAATATGTTTTGCTTCTTTTACTGTCTTCTTTTGCTTTTTGAAAGTGATGGACAAGAGCTTCAGAGTTTTGCCACACTGCAGAAATGGTGCAAAAGCTAGATGTAACCCATCAAGTGCTTAATATTCTGGCAATTTTAAGAAGTTGAAGTTCTAGAGTCGCTGCAGAATCCTGTAGTTCCCTAACATTCATAGGTGAAGCACGATAAGTTATGTAAAGTTTGTCCATGAAACTCTTGAAGCGATTCACTCCTGCCACACTGTTCACTGTGTCATTAACAGACAATTCAAGGTGATGGTTAGCATAATATCAGAAAATAATATTAGCAAACTTCTCTTGCATTAGCCTCCTTACACCATTACACACACCAAATAACACAGCTGCACCATCACATGTCACAGACAACAAATACTCCTTCAAGTAATCTTCAGAGAGTGCTAAATCATTAAGATGACTAATTAAAGAGTTAAGAATTCCTTTAGCTGTTACAAATGACAATTCTATCAAGTCTAGGAAAAGACTCACTGGAGCTGAAAGTTCAAGTAGAACTGCACGAATAATAACAATCAGTATGGATCTGTAGATTCATCATTTAGTAATGACACTTTGTTCTTGTACTGCACTATATTGTGTATTAACATTTTTCTCATTTCATTTGTGATGTGGTTCACAATGTTAATGCACACATTTGTGGAAAGAAGAATGTATTCCATTGTATTAAAATTAATGTCGGGAAGTAAACATTATGAGGTTATATAATTAATATTGAGTGGAGAACATATTTTTAATAATTCACCTCATATAATTTAAAATTTATTTAAGTCCATTGGTTTTGAATGAATTTTTCATTCATCTTCAGTTGGAGTCATGAAAATAACTGAAGATGAATTAAAAATTCATTCGAAACCAATGGAATTAATCAAATAAATTTGAAATTATATGAGGTGAGTTATTAAAAATATTTTCTCCACTCGATATTAAATATATTCCATGTCTATGCCATTAAGTTCCTGCAAATTTATTTCATCTTCAAAGTTGTTAAATTATTGGTTCTTCTTTGCAACTTTGTAAGCGCAAAAAATGTTTCCTGTAATTCCCTTATTATGAGACAAAGTATTTAAGAAAACTTTTTCTAATGTTTTATTCTTTGCTTGAGATGTTACTTTTTTCATTCTTTGTGCCCCGCACTCTCCTTATGATTGTGTATTTTTAAAATTTTTTTCCTCAGTGACATTAATTGTTGTTTCCGGGATTCTCCAAAATAGCTGATTTTACCATTTGCCCACTCCACTGAAATTTTCATTCCCATTTGTTTGTCGACAGTTAGATATCCAACATTACAACACAATTTACAGCCCAACATTTTATTCTTGACATACAGCCAATAATTTCTCTGGCAAAAGTCATTTTTCTGCAACAGTGTCCAACGTTCGGGCCAGTCATAGTCAGAATCTTTCTCATCTTGACCACATGGAGATTCGACAGTTTCTGCTTCTTCAGAATCTTTCTTGTCCTGACCATGTACAAATTTGATGATTTTTGCTTCTTCAGAGTCTTTTTTTGTCTTTACTATGTGCAAATTCAACAGTTTCTGCTTCTTCGGCCTTCCTTTTTTTACTAATCGGCATAAAGAAACTACTTATTTTATTAATTTTGGAGAATGATTACACTGATCCAAGCTGTATTGATAGTGAACAGCTACCAAGCACTTTCCTCTTTCGTTACACTGAAAAACTAATATAGGAAGCGAACTGAGCTCAACTTCCTGTTTCCGATACCAACATACGAAACAAAAAAAGTGTGATACCGACTTACGAGTTATAAAACGGGAAATTTCATTCGTGAAGACAGTGCCATCTACTGGGAAAAATAGATTTTGCTCTGAATAAATATATATTTCTATTAAACATGAGGAAAAAGGTCCCGGTACTGCATACCATTTTGTACCACCAGAAAAAAAGCACTGTGAAATCATAACTGTCTTTAAATTTTTTCTCTATAATTCTTTTAATTCATTCATAAGAAAATACAGTTGTAATTGTCTGCTTAATTTATGGTATCACGTGATATTGTTATTTTAGGAAATATGATGTTACCATTGGAAATACAATTCTTCAAATTAAACAAAACAAATTACTTATAAAAATATTAACCAAGTCACTTTATTTCCTCGAAACTGTTTGTCATTTATTTGGCCACAGTGATCTAATGGTAATGTTCCTTATCTCTAGTCTCAAGGATGATGGGTTCAAACCGGGCCAATCGATGGATTTCTAGGATAGAAAAATCCAAGAGACAAGTCCTCCAGGAGGGACTTTAATCCAAGAGTCCAGTCCCAAGTTTGAAGATTTTCAGGCTCATAAAAGATCCTCAAAAAAGATTCTGAAAAAAAAACAGTCTACTGGAGAAAATTGAACTGATGTTCTACCATCCAAGTAATACCTTAGTTGCCTACTAGATGTCTCTTGAAGCAACATACTGACCAGATGTCACTCACAACCTCTGTAGGTAAATAAGCATAACTAAATCAGATTGGTTAAGGAATCCCAAAGAGAAGATCAGAGCCGACTAGGGCTGTAAGAGCCATAGGATGGATGTTCACCATTTACATACAAGCATAATTGGAATACTTTTGGATGCTTTATGTTACATGTCTTTTGGAATAGCATGCATTTCTTCCTCATTTGCTATTTTCAGTTTAGGATTCTGAGAATAAACATTCTTCTTCTAATAACACCATTGTGTATAACCATATTTCTGATACACCCTGTAAGATACAAGTGTATATGAATCAGTAACTGAACCAACACTTATGTGGAGCCTACTGTAGCAAATGTTGATACACTAGAAAACTCTCTCAATAAGAAGAGGAGGAGAATGTTGTATTTGCCCATTCCACACTTAACTGACTTCACAGTGTGTTGACAAATATGCTGCACTTTATAAGTCAGTGGCTACACAAATATATAAAAATTATAAAAAAATATATAGTTTTAAAGCTGTTTATTTCAATTGGGCAAAGATCCTAAGTGCTATCAACAAGAATTTTTGGCAAACTCTCCCATCAGAAAATGATTCTGCTATTTGCTGAGAAATACAGTAACTGGCCCTAGCAGACTTCTATATGGAGAAGTGGAATTATTTGCCTCCTTCAGGATTCAGTCTGTTATAAAAATAATTCTAAAAACCACTGTTGACAGACTGAACCTAAAATAATAATAATAATAATAATAATAATAATAATAATAATAATAATAATAATAATCACTGGGCCGTCCTATGAAACACTGGAGGGAAAATTTTCTATAGGATCGTAACAGGCCTTGGCCTAATACTTGGAAGGAAGAAGAAGAAGAAGAAGATAATAATAATAATAATAATAATAGTAATAAATTATAATAACATTAATAATATTTAATACACAAGTGATCTTCTTGGTGATATAATATTAAAATATATATGTAGTCAATATGCCCATTTCACCAATTAATGTTTTAAAATGGTCAACAAGTTTCTACAGCCAAGCTGTCATTCTCAAGACCAGATATTGACTGAAGACAGAATTGATAATAAGTAAAGAAACAAATTCAGTTAAAAACAAACTACGTCACATGACGCAATCATTCATAAGTGAACAATAAAAATACTAAAACTAATCCTCTTTTGTTTCAATTAGAGAAAAGGGGCGCTGTACGGAATAGGGCCCTTGTCTTTATTCATTATTTTATCCTTATTTTTATAAATTTCCAAACTTTCAAGGACGTAAGGAATTTGAAATCCATGACCGAACGAACCACCTAAGGTTACTTTTATTGATAGCATGACCGTACTCAGAAATATGTTGGGCAACTCCAGATTTTTCAATTCTGTTGAGTCTGAAATGGGCAATATGTTCATTAAATCTAGTTAAAATGGATCTTCTGGTTTGCCCAACATATTTCAAGTCACAGTCATTGCATCCAATTTCATAAATACGGATTTCTCTATACAATCGACTTTATCTTTAGGGTTTCCAAGTACACTATTTAATGTCAAAGTGGAAGTAAAAATCAATTTAGTATCTAGTCCTTTGAATATCTTGTTCAAACCTCTAGTTAAAGAGGGAACGTACGGCAAAATTGCAAAATTAGCTTTATTAATAGGAGAATGGAAGGCTGTAGAATCAGTAATAAGTTTTCTAAATTCAAATTTACGAATCAAATTATCAATAATATTTCCATTGAAACCATTTAGTCAATATCTGGTCTTGAGAATGACAGCTTGGCTGTAGAAACTTGTTGACCATTTTAAAACATTAATTGGTGAAATGGGCATATTGACTACATATATATTTTAATAATTAATAATATTAGTTAAATGACTAGAAAAAAGAGGGAAACTAGTTCTCTAGAGGCTGAGCATAAATTAGCCATTTTGAATTCCCATAGAATAACTGTGATGAAGAGGTCATTTTTTTACATATTTAAACACATTTAAAATGTAACGAACCTAAAAGCTAACCTAACCTAATTCAATTACTCTAACCTATGTGAATTCCATGGAATGCCCTTTTTTATTTTACGTGGTCAAATATGTACATTTGTTTGTGTTTTACATGGTTAAATTCGGACAAATCTTTGTTACTGGCAGAGAAGCACAATTATCGGCAGAGCTTTGTTGTTGAAACCAGTTATAATCGACAGAGATGCTGTGACAGTGGGCTTATTGCTGGTGTAGTGTAGTTATTGTTGATTAGTAGTTATTGCTGGTTATTAGTGTGGTTATCACTGATTATGACATCAACACTCACTTGTTTTAATATAATAAATTTGAGAATTTTTAACATTATGAGGTTTTATTAATAAGAATTAAATGAATCATGAATTCTTCTTACCTCATACTTCTATGTTTTTTTAAACACAGCACTGCAGTATCAGTGACCATCGTCACCATCCTCAGCTGTTTTCACAACTGTCATGAAAACAGCTGAGGATGGTGACGATGGTCGCTGATACTACAGTGCTGTGTTTAAAAAAACATAGAAGTATGAGGTAAGAAGAATTCACAATTCATTTAATACTCACTTGTCCCGATCAGATAATCAAAGTAGCCATGATAGGTCCGCAGAAAACTCAAACAGTCGAAAAAAGTATAATGACCAGTACTCTTACTTCACTTGTTAGTTTGTGTCTCTATGATATTTTAAAATGTGGTATTTCACATATTATGAATAATTTACATGTTAACCCTTTATATGCCGTGAGCTGATTAGATCGGTGATGCTTCTGTCCATTACCTGCCAGACAATATACTTAAACTAGTTGCAAAGCCAATCACATCGGCGGATGTGATTTAAGTCTCTGGCACAAGATATTTTACCAGTGGCATGCAGAGGGTTAAAACTATGTTTCCATATTCTTTAACATATTTGTTGTGGAAGTGGATCTAATATTAAAATGTGACATAAGGAATTATGTCACATTTAAACAATATGGTTTTTTATTACATAAAAAACCTTTTTCCATTCTCAATGAAAAATATGTGAACCAACTGTTATGGTCCACCAGAGATTACTACTTTTTTTTAGTGAAATGTCTCTTCTTTCTGCAGATATTCATGATCATGAATTTTAGTGGAATGAGTGAAATACCTGATGAGAAGTATTGACATGCATGCTAAATATAATATATCCCACACTACAATGAACACACTTATATAAAGAAAGATCTTTGTCTAACAATGATGAAGGCCTGGAGCCAGTTCTACTCATTTTATAAAAGCATTGAAAGAAAAACCACAAACTTTGATGGAGAAGTCAAAATTTACATATATATTCTCTTGGTTACAAAAAACAAAAATATTATATTTTTATCAGTTTCGTGGGCTGTAATTTAAGCTATAGGATCCCAACCCAAAACAGAAAAAAATTAAAGAAATCCATAAAACGATCCAACAAATTAAATTGGAAAAAAAAAGTAAAACTATAGTGAATTCCAGTCCATAGTGGTATGGAAGGAAATGACATGTTAGCAAAGAAGGGATCCCAAACTAAAGATAAGGTACCATACAACTTCATATAAATTTATCGAATATTTTGTAAAAAGTAAAGTGAATAACAATATTATGCTTACAAGATAATGCGAGAAAACAACAATTCTTAATGGATATAGACTGCGTAAAACCCCCATATAATTCCAGATTTGCTACAAAAAGCTGCTCTTCCCGCCATCCATCTTATTACTGGCCATGACGTAAAAATGTATTATTTTTATTATAGGGTACAGGGAAAGAAGAAAGTAAGTCACTTTTGTATCAAAAAGGATTAGCATTTCAGACAGTTATTATATACAGAGGAAGAAGAAACAAATACACTCCCTGTCCCACAGAAGAATATAATGCTATAACATTTGATGAAGTGATAGAAACTATCAAGAAAATGAAAAATAGAAAAGCTAGTGGAGTAGATGGTATACCAATGGAGCTTTGGAAATATGGTGGGAAACCACTCTATATTAGATTGGTACAAATTTTTAATGATATATGGGCACATGGAATAATACCTCAGAACTGGAAAACTTCATTAGTAATACCCATCCATAAGAAAGGAGAAAAAAGTAACTGTTCAAATTATAGAGGTATATCATTGTTGACAACAGCATCTAAAATATATACATCCATTTTAAAACGAAAACTTCAGAAAATTACAGAAGATAAAATTAGAGAGGAACAATGTGGATTCCGAAAAGGCCGATCGTGTATCGACGCTATATTTGTTATAAAACAACTAATTAAGAAGTGGAAAGAATTTAATATCCCCCCATATATATTATTTTTAGATTTTGAAAAGGCCTATGATAGAGTCAAATGAGACATAATGTGGAAAATTTTGGAAAGCTACCAAGTCCCCAATAATCTAATAAATGCTATAAAAAGTTTATATGAAACCACATTTATAAAAGTAAAGTTAGATCATGGGAAAATAACAGATAAATTTGAAATTAACCAAGGTTTAAGACAGGGATGTGGACTATCTCCATTACTGTTTATTTATATCTAAATAAAATTGTCCAGGAGTGGAAAAAACTAAAAACCCCCCAGGAGTAAAAATATGTAGAGGAAATCAAATACAAACAATAATCTTCGCAGATGATCAAGTACTTCTAGTGGAGAATGAAGATGATTTGCAGAGATCAGTGTTTAAATTGCAGAATACCCTGGAAAAATACAACATGAAAATATCTGAAAATAAAACCAAATCCATGGCAATCACTGGAAAGGGACTTTCGAGAGTAAAAATAATAATAAATAATAAACCAATAGAACAAGTAACACACTTTAATTATTTAGGTAATAATATATCACAGTTTCATAATCAAAAAGATGTGGAAACAAATTTAGAAAAATATAATAGATTAAATGGTATAATTAGGAGAAATTTTGGAAAACAAATGAGGAAAGAAATCCAATTGAGATTTCATAATGCCATAGCCAACTGCTCTACTATATGGAAGTGAATGCTGGACACTTCGAGCAAAAGATAAATCTCGCATTAATAGTTCGCAAATGAGATTCCTCCGATCACTAACTGGAGTAACATTAAGGGATAGAATGAAAAGTGATGAGATAAGGATGCAGTGGAATAGTAGGGAAATGGTTGAACATATACAAAATTATCAGATTAAATGGTTCCAACACGTCCAGAGAATGTCAAATTCCCATTTACCAAAGATGATTTACCACCTCAATCCTAAAGGCAAAAGAGACCTCGGAAGACCCTTCAACCGATGGAAAGATCAGTTTCTGTTGTCGCAGAACGGGCATCATCACCCAATACTGCATTCGGAAGAAGAAGAAGGAGAAGGATTTTGAGGTGTCATACAGGGTGCATTCCACATTTTAATTAATCATAACTAACAAAGTATGCAGAATTATGAAATGAGGCCAGTATTAAATGAAACAGAAACTCAAAGAATTTTCATTGCTACACATTGCCACACATTAAAACACCTCTATATGTGCACCATTAGTAGCACGAACAATATCAAGAGTGTATTCGATTTTGTGCCACGTTCTGTCCAACATGTCCATTGGTACTGTTGCTATTATGTCAAGGATATGGGTTCGTAAATCATGAAGATCTTGTACTGGAGTCGAAAACACATGGTCTTTTACATACCAGAAAACAGTTTGTGCTCATTGCTGAGGAGTCGCCATTTTGTTTTATGTCATTATTGTCCAACATGTGACAGATGAATTGACTGCAAGAAAGAAAACTAAAATTCTTTGAGTTTGTCTTTCTTTTAATACCAACCTAATTTCATAATTCTGCATACTTTGAGAGTTATGATTAATTAAAATGTGGGAGGTTTGAATGGGACACGGTGTATTTTCTATGGAAAGCACTATCATTTAGAAGTATGAAACAGTAAAGGATACAGTTTACTCAAGGGATTATTTACCTCCAAAGTTTAGCATTCAGTTATGGAAGTATGTATGTTGCACAACTAAATGTTTTCTAAGTTCCAAGGAAAAAGTGACTTACCTGGTTTTTTTTTTCTGTATCCTTCAAATCATGCCATGCTTTGAATATGCATTCAGACATTGTTACTAATTATTGGGAAGCCACAAGGAAAATAGTAGTTATCAAATTCTGAGTATTAGATACATACATCATATGGAGGAGAAAGCTGATTTAATGTATTCCTAAAAGATAATTTACATTTGTGTTGAGAAAAAATAGCAGATACTCGTAGCCTTGCTGTCAAGTGAAAACAAATTGAAAATTATTTTGGGAATTTTTTTTGTAGCTATAGTTGTTGTTTAATTACTTTTATTGATGTGTGCTTTTAGAACTCACAGTTTTTTTATATTTTTATCTGTTTTTTGAGAGAAGATTAATTCCGACATTGTTCTTAATCTTGATGTGGGGGTATCAATGTTATTTATACATAGTATATATGAAGCAAAAATGACTTACATGGATTGGTTCTGTCAGCAAGATGGATAAAAACAGGAAAGCATATCAAGTTTATTATTTGCAACTAGAAAGGCATCGGACAACAGAGAGGCCAAGAAATCAATAGTGGGACTCAATAGTGAATGATTAAAAAAGTTTAAGAAGTGGGAGCAATTAATGAAGGACAGAGGAAGCTGGAATCTGATTAAAAGGCAGCAGTGGCTCTCATTGGGCTGTGGGGACAAAAAAGAAGATGGTATGAAGCAAAATTTCAAATATAACTTTTTTAAGTGTTTTGGTTGTCCTGTGCATAGCCAAGCAGTTTAAGGCATCATGTCTTGGTGCAGAGCTATGGAATTTGTGCTAGTTTGTGTCCCCATGGGGACTGGTGCCCACCCAGTATCATGAGGAATTTGGATAGCTATAGTAAGTAGCAGCTCAGGTAGCTATAACAAATGGGGACCCAACATGCTGGCTAGATGATCATTTGCATCGATGATTAACATGCATGGATATGAAATTAGCAGCCATCTGGTAGGCCTTCTAGATCTATTGCATAATTGGAAAAAAAAATGTTTTGGTTAAGCAGAGTTTTATTGTATGTTGCTTAAAAGATGATACACATTCTTTTAAAATAAGAGCAATGACACACTTTTGACTTTTGATGTCCCAACTCCTTTCAAAAAACGTTAAACTGAAAATATATAAAACTATTATTCTACCAGTTATATTATATGGGTGCGAAACATGGACTCTTACTTTATGGGGGGAAAGGAGATTACAAGTATTTGAGAATAAAGTACTTAGGAAAATTTTTGGACCAAAGAGAGATGAACAGACAGGTGAATGGAGAAGACTACTTAACAACGAACTACATGATCTTTATAGGAAGCCAGACATAATTAGAACAGTTAAGTCTCGTAGACTGCGATGGGCAGGACATGTTGCACATATGGGGAATGAAAGACTTGCATGGAAGCTTCTTGTAGGAAAGCCAAAGGGAAAACGCCCAGTTGGTAGACCAAGAATGAGGTGGGAGAATAACATTAACTATGATTTGAGGGAAGTAGATTATACAGGGAATGATTGGAAAGCATTAGCTCAGGATAGGGATGTATGGAGAGCTTATGTCTGTGCGGCCATGAACCTACGGGTTCGATAGTGCCAGTTAGTAAGTAAGTATAACACACTTTTTATCTCCTGTAAAATTATTTTAAAAATGGAATCCAAGGTTTGAAGATTATACTGACGATATATGAGTTACTGTATCAATATAGTTTTTTTCCCTTGAGTTATCAATTGATTGAACAGTTGTATTCTTTTTCATATATCTTTCACACAATTAACATTTTCCCATGTTTTAGCATATGATTAGAGGAGTACTATCAACCTGTAATTTACATTTCAAACACAATATTTTACAAACAAAAAATGAAACTATAAATATTTATTTATTTACAAATATGGGTCGCACGGGCAGTAAGCCGTACGTGCTGTTGACAGTCCGTTACAATAAAGTAATAATAGGTAATAGTATAAACTATAAATAAATCCATTAATGGAATGTTTCCAAGTCAGTCAACTGCTGGCTGTACAATAGAACTCCATGTGAGTTTCATCAAACAGTTGCAATCACATCTCTCATTAATTGATAGTAAACAGATTTTATTGTAATTAATTTCTGCTTGAATTGAACCCCTGAACTTCAGCTTAATCTGCTAATGCTCTACCATTTGAGCTATCCAGATTACCTCCCTGCCAAGCACAAATTTCTCTCTTTAACTCTCTTAATACCTCTTATCCCAGCAGTAGTAAAACGTCTGTATTTGCTTTGCATGTCATTTTCAAAAGTTAGGAGAGAATGTTGATTCTATAATTGAATTTCTTCTAAATTAAGAAGACATTATTGTGGGATTGTTCATAGCTAAAACTATTTTTATGATCAAAATAACAAAATTAATATAAACAGTAAAGTTATTCTGAAGCTTTTACTTATTTTTCTAGATGAATAATTTCTATGTTTCTATATTTTGACTGGGAGGGCAGACTCACTGAGCCTGTAAGATCTATTGCAATATCCCAGTATTGTGGAGTTGAGTGGAATGAAATCTACTCTGCTGTGTTATGTAAGTTGTACCTCATCTTCCATGTCCAAGACACCAGGTTCTAATCCCATGACCCATACCACTTCTTGGATTGGGCGCTTGGCTGCAACCCTCTTGTTGGCCCTTTTTATTGCTCAGGCTTGGAGTTACTTGGCAGTATCCTGGTGGGCTACCCACTAGATCCCCACAACCACATATTTTCTACATTTGTGGATTACCAAACAAACTACTTTTTTTACCTAACATGAAATGAGCTGAAGGATGATATGAATTAATTTAATGAAAAATTAAATGACATGAAAGGGGAATGGAGAATGTTGATGGGATGAACCTTGTGAAATGAGAGAAAAAAAAAAAAAATCCAGCACCAATATTCCTCCAGAACCATCGGGATTTAAGCCTGGGATTCCAGTCAGGTAGTTGAATACTTTGTCATATATTTGTACAGAGTGGAACAAAACTCCACCGACAAACTTTCCCAAGGATATTGGCTGAATGATTTGATATAAGAACTAGATGGTCTCCAGTGACTTATAACAAAGTAACACATTGTTGTATTAGACACATAGCATGTCCTTTAGATTGTGATAACATGGGATCTGATGTAGCTAATATTTATTACATAAAATATGTCATATCAATTCCTAATAATACATGAATAATTACATAAACATAGAAAAAATACTAATTAATCAACTAATCATCTCCTGAAAAAGATACTGTAAAAATCACAAACTAAAATACAAATTGAACATTTATAGGAATAAATCACTATGAGGTTTAAGTTAAGATAAATTAAAATGTTTATACCTCTCCTCATAAACAATCTTCTAAGTAGATCGCGATTTCGGGTTCTTGACGTACCATTTATCCTGATCGACATAACATCAGTCGGCAAAATGGTACTGATGATGGGTTCGCCATGAACCCGAAATCATAACTACTTAGAAGATTGTTTATGAGGAGAGGTATGTAACATTTTAATTTATCTTAAAATACAAATATTAAAAAAATTATGAGTAATAAAAAAATAAGGACAAAAATTCATACTTGTTTGTTAAATACTGTTTCTTACTTTTAGGGTTGTATCTATGAATGCATTAGACCGTAAAAGTCGTTCTCTGCTGAGAAAGTTGCATCCAAAGACATTTTTGCATACTCAAAAATCTGTTCCTGCGATAATAATTGTCGAAATTCCTAAGCTACTTGGCGAGGTGACTTTGCAGAGAACGAATCGTGAGCAACCCGATGGGAACCGATGGTAACCGATGTAGTTTGAAACCTTGCCGTGTACCTTGCTGCTTTATCCAAGATGTCGGACCTTGAAGACTTCGATCATGTTTTCAGTATACGCGGAGAAGAGGAATTTGATAGAGTCTACCAAAGAATTCACTGGAAGAACAGGAGAATCGGCATAATATCACGCGATGCAGACATTGTCGTATACGGTATTATTTGCAGGACACAAGCGTAAATGCGTTCCTCTAGCAGACAAAAATAACGGAAGTGGTTTTATCACTGAGAATTCTGGGTAATTTCTAGCCAATATTACAAAAACGACGACTTTCATGCATGACCAGTTAGTGGGTCGCTAATTCGATCTTTGCACTTGCTCACGGAAAGTCAGCTCACCGGTGATTGGAAGTAATTTGAGTAGAGACTAATGTATTTGCATGTGGCCCTAAATCAGCTATTCAAAATGTCTACCCCAATGATCTTAACAAACTGTTTAGCAATGTAATACAGACAAAACTTCTTCCCCATGGGTACTTGAACCACCTCACAATTTGTAGCTCCATGAAAGGCATATCTGCTCGCCAATGTGTTGGACTAACTGAATATTAATATTTAAAATTGAAATGAAACCAAACACTATGAATAAAATTTGCAGTAACCCACACACACACACACACATATATATATATATATATATATACTTTTCAGAACGGGTTACATTTAAAAATATTTTGTGGGAATGTTTGGGATGATAAGAGTCCCTCTAATACATAATAATGTATTCCCAGATTTGAGCCTATCTTTAATTTATTTTTACAGCTCTTTCCTTCTTGTAATTATTTTCCCTTTGGTATTTGAATTCTGCCACTTCTTCATAATTTTCTTGATGAAATGAGAGGATAGAATATAATTTAATGAGTGTTAATTAGATTAATGCATTTATTTTCAGTTGGAAGCAGAAGGACAAGGTCTGCAGCAGGTGTTATGGCTGTATGGAAATGACCACTGTGTTACAGAAGTTGGTACAATGAACATCTTCATGGTGTACATCAATGATAAAGGAGGTAATTACTTTTATAAAAAATTAATGACAACTGATGCTGGGGTAAATACCAAGGAATTCAAAATGTGGATTGAAAATTCTACATCTCAGCTCATAAAATAAGATTTTGTGTACTCGTATGGCAAAGAAGTTAATTTTTATATATTAAATTTGGGAATTTTTAACATTATGAGGTTCAATTAATAATAATTAAATGAATCATGATTTCTTCTTACCTCATACTTCTATGTTTTTTTAAACACAGCACTGCAGTATCAGCGACATATTGTCGTGAAAACAGCTGATGATGACGACAATGTGTCGCCGATACTGCAGTGCTGTGTTTAAAAAACATAGAAGTATGAGGTAAGAAGAAATCACGATTCATTTAATTATAAGTTAATTTTTCTTTTTCTACAATGGCAACACAGCCCAATGTTGAATCTTTCCTCCATCCTTCCTGTCCAAATGTCATCCTTCTCCATGTTGCTGCCCCAAGGAATTCTCTACAGTCAATTGTTACTCCATTAATCTATTCTTGGGTTTACCAATTGGTATCATTAAAAAGAGCCAGAATTCACACCTCATCTCATATTTATTGTTTCTTGAGGATTGATTCGGGAGTTAAACTTCTTCCATTCTCAACTAGCATCCAACTTACCATTTTTTTCCCCCTTCCATAATCTTCTCTGTACCTACAAATGTTATACGTCTATTTCAAAATCTCTTCAATTTAATATGAGTAACTACATCAGCATTCCTATATTTATCATGCAATTCATGATTGTATCTAATTATCCAATTAGAGTTGCCTTGCTCTCAAACTTTCCTTTCAAATACAACAAACATCATTTCTATTTTCTTGGATATTGTCCATGCTTCATTTCCATAGATGATAATATTCCTTTATCTTTATTCTAGTTTTCTGACGTACACAATTTGATTTCATAATACCTATTAATGCAGTATCATCCTTATTTGCTCTGTGATTTGATTTTGTTCCTTGGTTAACTCTTCATTGTGCTTTGTTATAATAGTGCCAAGACATTTAAACTCTACTTCTTCAAAGACATTTAACGTCTTATTAGGCTGGATTCTAGTCATTTTGAATCTTTAGTTTGGACCATCCATTTTGTTTTCTCCACATTGCTCTTTCATTATAGTAGCTCCATATTACAGTTGTTTATATACTTCTACAGCTGTTATTATCTTTTCCATGATATCCAAAATATCTGTATAGTTTACAATCTGTATCTGTGTGTGACATTATCTCAAAGAGACATTTAGTAGGCAATTAAGATATTATTTCAATGAGGAAGGCCAATTATATTTACTCAAAGACTCTAATTTGGGCTTGAGGTTATTTTATGAGCCCAAAAATCTTGAGATTCGGAACCCACAACTTGAATACCTCCCAGAGGTATTGTTCCTTGGATTTTTCCATCCTACAAAATCCATTTACCCTGGCTGGGTTTGAATCCATAACCTCAGGACTACAGGTAAGGAACTTAAACCTTGGACCACTCAGGTGATATAATGTGATTACTTTTATAAAACAAGTGTGCTACATTGGTTTGTATGAACTTCATTTCACCTATATTTAATTAATGTTGGGAAGTAAACATTATGAGGTATAATCATTAAAATTCATCGGAGAACATATTGTTTAAACAACTCACCTCATAGGATTTATGTTTGAAATTGCGATATCATGGAAGCATGAATCCTATGAGGTGAGTTGTTTAAACAATATGTTCTCCGATGAATTTTAATTCATTTCACCTGCTGTATTTTCACTCCTGTTTCTTTGCCTTTTAGTCCATGCTTTATTTCAATAGCATAAGATCAGGGGATCCCTCAGGGGTCCTCATCTAGGGGATATGTGGATGGCGACCACAAGGTGCCCAAGCTGAGCAAAACATTTCTTCCACTTACTTGTGTTTTGCACTCTTTTAACTTTACTATCTAACCTCTCTCGGTTAACTCTTGTTTTTTTCGACTCCGATGCTATTAGGGCATCCGAGGGCTAGGAAGTCTTTCCTTTCTTCCATTTCTTCTTTCCTTTATTTTCTTTTCTTCTCCAGAAAAGCCTGACCAGAGGCTATAAGATGGCAGCCCCATCACTGGTCTTGCCTTCCTTTGACCAGCAACCAATCGAAGGGACTATTATTATGCTTTCAAGTCTTATACGAGAATTTCCCAGAAGGATCAAAACGCTGGAGGGAAAATTTTCTATAGGATCATAACAGGCCTTGGCCTAATACTTGGAAGGAAGAAGAAGAAGAAGATCAGGGGATACCAGATATTGTACAATATGCATAAAAAAGTATGAAGTAGCCAGAATTAGAGATTGAAGAATTGAATTGGGTGCAATAAAATCAGCATAATGGTATTGCCGTTTCATAAAAAATGATTTGTACACATGCAGTCAAGTAGCCTTTAAATGTAACATTGAAAATTTTAAAGGTGGTGTTTATTGTCTCACGAAACCCAAATTCAAATGTTTATATTATAAAACTGTAATAAATAGCTTGGGTGCATCTTATACATAGGAGCATCTTATGCACCAGAAAATATGCTATATCCCCCAGCCATTTTATATATATATAAAAAAAAAGTTCTAAAGTAGTAAACTGAACATGATAATTAATCTTTTTTTCAGTTTTTGATCCATCAACAAGTGTTTATCGTAAATGGTAAAGTGATCCCACTACAGGCCATAGGAGATCCTTGGAGTAGTAGAAGGTTAAAGCTCCCACTTTTTCTAGATAATCGGCATTTGATGTCAGCTGGGTTATCAGCCCTGCATGACAGCCACCTTTACCCCCAGAAAAAGTATCTGCACTCATTTCTTTTAGAGGCTGAGTCAACCACAGCGCCATAGTGCCACCAGAAGGTTTGGGTCAGTTTAAAAATCCTGACCCCACTGGGCCTTGAACCCTCGACCTTCCAGTTTGTAGCATATTGCCTTAACTAACTACACTATGGCATGCACCCAACAAGTGTTTATAAAGACTGGAAGGTTGAGGGTGAGGTTTTTTCTGGGTTTTTCCTCACCTGTAAGACAAATGTCAGGAAGCTTAAGGCCCAATGGTCCCTGAAAATCATTCGGCCATCATTATCATCCTTATCATTATCATCATCATCCTTCACCAGTGTGGAAAGCAACAGGAAGCTACCACACCTGAAATTCCCTGGTAAAAGTAAAGTGATCCCACGACAGGCCTCAGGAGGCCCTTGGGGTAGTAGGAGGTTAAGGCTCCCACTTTTCTAGACAATCGGCACTTGATGTCAGCCCTGCATGACGGCCGCCTTTACCACCAGATCAAGTGTCTGGTACTCATTTCCATTAGAGGCTGAGTCGACCCCAGGACCATAGTGCCGCCAGAGGGTTTGGGTCAGTTAGAAGATCCTGACCCCCAGGGGGCTCGAATCCTCGACCTTCCGACTTGTAGCGCAGTGCCTTAACCAGTACTCTACGGCATGTCCCCAAAATTCCCTGGTAAAGCTGCAAAGCATAGCATGAAAATGCTATGATTGCAGTGAAAGACCTGCCCTCGGGCAGAATTACTATGGATGGTTGGATTGGTAGAATTGATAGAAGTTACGCTATGAGATTATTAAAAGATTTAAATGGAAATATACATCTCACTACATATTTTGTTTTTGACCTGGACATATTTTGTTGACATTACTTGCAGTGCAATATTAATAAAGCAATGAAAAAATGAATCATTCAGAATGATTTATATTTGTGTCATTACAACAATATGTAATAGGAAATAACTTATGGTTATGTACAGTTTGTTTTCACTGCAGTCCACTACATTTAAAAAACCTGACATAAGGAATTAAGTTTTTCTACTTTAAGGGTTAACAAAAGAAAGATATCATATTTGAAGAGAAAAATTATATGCCAAGACTGGGACTCGAACCCAGGACCTTTGGCTTTCTAGTTCAATGCTCTACTGTCTGAGCTATCTGGGCAAGTTCTAATCTAAATGCAAATTTTTCTCTTATATACATTGTCAATTCCCGCGCACCAAATGCTATGAAACCTTTGCTTTTATCTTTGCAAATGGTGTTCTTTATTAAGAAGACATTATATTTGGGAATTTTTATATTATATTATAAAGCCAGTACAGCTTCTTTCAATGTTTTTATTATTCATTTCATACATCTCAATGGTGGATAAATCATATTTGATGAGAAAAATTATATGCCCAGACTGAGACTCGAATCCAGGACATATGGCTTTCCAGGCCAATGCCCTACCGACTGAGCTACCAGGGCAAGTTCCAATCTAAATGCTTTTCTTTTTCTCTTATATACATGTAAATTCCCACATACCAAATGCTATGAAACCTTTGCAAATGGCGGGAATTTACAACATATATAAGAGAAAAATTTACATTTAGATTGGAACTTGCCCCGATAGCTCAGTTGGTAGAGCATTGGCCTGGAAAGCCATAGGTCCTGGGTTCGAGTCTCAGCCTGGGTATGTAATTTTTTCTCTTCAAATATGATTTATCCATCATTGAGATATATGAAATGAATAATAAAAACGTGAAAAGAAGTTGTGCTGGCTTTATAATGTAATATAAAAATTCCCAAATGTCTTCTTAATAAAGAAGCTGCCATTTACAAATATAGAAGCCAAAGGTTTCATAGCATATGGTGCACAGGAATTTATAACGTATATAAGACAAAAATTTGCATTTAGATTGGAACCCGCCCTGGTAGCTCGATTGGTAGAGCATTGGTCTGGAAAGCCAAAGGTCCTGGGTTCGAGTCTCAGTCTGGGCGTATATTTTTTCTCTTCAAATATGATTTATCCATCATTGAGGTATATGAAATGAATAATAAAAACATCAAAAGAAAGATATTTTAGTAAACCATCAAAATGGGACCATAAATTTGACTTGTTGAGGAATTTCCTAGTTTACATAGTTTCTGCGGATGTGACAGGCTTTTTTTTTTACTTTGTTTGATCTGCATGTATACTGCTATTTACAGAGTAACAGCTCATTTATAATACACAGTTTGATGTGTTTCATTTTTTCTCTACTAGGGTGCATTCTTACAATATTGCGATATAGAGCATGCTTTCAAGCTGTGTTTAATAATAAGTATCCAATATTGCCCCATTTTATGATACCATAATAAGGTAATAATAATAAAATAATAAGAAACATTGCTCAAAAGAATATTCTGTGGAAATATATGTTATGAGCAATGGTAATTGCTTTGAGAAGGTGAAAACAAATGTTTGATTAACTTAGACATGACAAATTTTTTACTGGTGATGGCAAAGGCTATTGAAAGAATTTGTGTGATATCTTAGTCATACCAGTATGGTGGTGATGAATTGATGATGTAGACAAGATTCAGTGTAAATGTACATACAGACTTCAAAATTGTCTGAGATGGTAATTTATCAGATGTAAGTTATAGCAACAATATCCTTTGACTTTTATCATGCTTTATGCTATAACCATTGGTGATTTGCCATTTTGATGCTAGTACACACAGAACTGGGTTATTGGATGACATGCTGGAAGAGAAAGGTACTGACAGCATATTACGAGGGTGGATCAAATATAAACTGGAATTTGTATCTGGAGGCTCTGGTAGCGAACTGCAAAGGTTGTGGTTTGGAGGGGAAGTTGGTGGGGGTGTCTGGAGTAGGGATCTTGATGTGTCGCACTCCGAAGAGCAGCCGGTTGCTTCAGTACGCCATGAGCGAGCAAGAGGTACACACATCTGTTGCGCAATGCATTATTATTAAGTTTTTGGCAAAAGAAGACACTAAACCTGAAATTTTGAGAAGGCTCCATGCGCAGTTCGAGGAAGCAACCCTTTCGAAGACGCAGGTGTATGATTGGCGCAAACAATTTTAGCAGGCTGGGATTTAGTGGAAAATGAGCCCCACCAAAGACGGCAATGAACAAGCATCACAAGCATTACTCTGAAGGAGTTTTGCTAGTGGATTTCCTTCATGAACGACGAACAGTGAATGCAGAGTACTACTGCCGGCTTTTGGTCGAGACAAAAGCAGCATATTGCAACAAGCGCCACCGGAAACCGATCCGAAATGTGAATGTGCTGCATGACAATGCAAGGCCACACACTGCTCAGTTGACACAAGAAAAACTGATGAAAATGCATTGGACACCTATGGAACATCCTCCTTACAGTCCAGATTTGTCACCCTGTGACTACCATTTGTTTGGGCCACTGAAAGAAGACCTGGGAGGAAGGTGGGTTTGGTGACAATGCAGCAGTAGAGGAGTTTGTGCACAACTGGCTGACTACACGTCATCCCTCATTCTTCAAGGACAGCATCAAAAATTTGCCAACTCGATGGCAAAAGTGTGTTGGAAATGCAGGAGACTAATGTAGAAAAATGAGGTGGTGGTTTTGTATTTTTTTATTAATTCAATAAAATTGTAAACAATAATTCCGGTTTATATTTGATTCACCCTCGTACACAGTAACTTATATCTGGATCCTCAGGGGTCCCCATCTAGGGGATATGTGAATGGTGACAACAAGGTGCCCAAGCTGAGCAAAACATTGCTTCCACTTACTTGTGTTTTGCTCCTTACTTTTATCTTTAACCGATCTGGTATTTCTTCCACTTACTTATACCAGACTCTTTTAACTTTACTATCTAACCTCTCTTGGTTAACTCTTGTTTTTTCGACTCCAACGTTATTAGGGCATCCGAGGGCTAGGGAGTCTTTCCTTTCTTCCATTTCTTCTTTCCTTCATCTCTTTATTTTCTTTTCTTCTACAGAAAAGCCTGATCAGAGGCTATAAGATGGCAGCCCCATCACTAGTCTTGCCTTCCTTTGGCCAGCAACCAATCGAAGGGACTATTATTATGCTTTCAAGTCTTATACTTATGACAACCTATGAAACTCTGGAGGGAAAATTTTCTATAGGATCATAACAAGTGTTGGCCTAATACTTGGAAGGAAGAAGAAGAAATAAACGATCTTATGTTCATGATTTGTGATATTCCCTAATTATTTTGAGCAGTTTAGTAGTAATAATAAATAATACAATCATAATTATCCCATCAAGTAGTAAGTCAAGTGGCCTCTTACAGTCTCCAACCATCTGTTGTGAGATTTTTCAATATCTCTTCCCCTGGGATTCCAGTATCCTTCCATTCTTTTCACATGCTGAAGCCAGAGTTGTCTATATTGCTGTAGGTAATAACAATTTGGTGTTAATTTTAATTCTTGTGCAATGCCAGTACTTCTCACATGATAAAATAATTTAATAATGTGTTGATTTTTTAGAAAGGAGCTGGTTACTCCAGATCTGAATGGTTTGATACTCCCTGGTATAACCAGAGCTTCAATTCTCAAGATCTCACGTGAATGGGGTGAATTTCCAGTTACAGAGCGCAAGATTCGAATGCAGAGATAATAACATATTTAAGAGAAAATAGGGTAAGTTATTTATTAATAAATGAGATATAAATATTTAAGAATTCAAAATTTAGGGATTGTCAGGGAAATTATGCACTATCATAATTTTAAAAAAGCCAAAAATATGAACAAATTACTGTTGTAGGGTATATTTAGCGACCTGAGATGCTTATATATTCTTCTTCTTTGTATCTTGTAAGCCCATGTTTCCCTTAACAGAGATTTAGGCCCTCTCCCCCTACAGGGAAGAATTTGAACCATACTAATTTAGTTCCACTTATTTTTGTATAGATGTCATTTGAGTGGTCAGCGTTCCGCCTCATACTGACATCTAGGAAACGAAGGTAGTACTAGGACGGGAAAATTCAGTAAATTTTGCTTAGAGGCCTTTTCATTCAGGCTTAAGGATATTTTACGAGTCTGAAAATCTTCAGACTCAGGACCCATGGCTTGAAGTCCCTCCCAGAGGACTTGCTCCTTGGATTTTTCCATCCTAAAAAAATCCATCGACCCGGCCGGGTTTGAACCCGCGACCCTCGGGACCAGAGGCAAGGAGCATAACTACTAGTCCACCGCAGCCGATAGATGCTTATATATATATATGTTGTAGATTTTTGTGGATATAAGTATGATTATGAAAAGTTTCTTGGGTTTTCCACATCATGGACTCAAGATTGGCCTCTGGCCACTGATTCCATCGTTTTGGACATCAGACAACTTAAATTAGCAGTATTTTTAATGAGAATTTTTCATTTACTTTAGGTGTTAAAGCTTCATATTTTGATGTTATATTTAATTTACATGTTCCAGTCATGAATTAGATAACGTTCTGATGGCGTTGTTGATAGCAAGAAGCTATTTGTCTTTTCTGACGTAAGAGAATTGTATAAGTGGAAAGAAAATTTGTCAGTTGAATCAACTGTTGAATGGTGTAATGGATTGCATGCTGATACACAGAATCAGAGGTCCAGAGTTCAATTCTGGGTTAAATCATTAATTTTTTCTTTTCAAGAAAATAAATCTTTACAGGACTAGAATATGTTAAACTAAATAATACATCAAAATAATTATAGCTAATCTATTCAAATTCTAATCTAACCTACTTAATGATGGATGTAATAACAAATGATCATTAGATATCGCAATACAAGAAAATCCATGTTGATTCCACAAATGTAGTTAGTCATGCAATCTATAGCATTTGATATAGTATTAATAGATTGCGGACTATGTTGCCATGGTTTATAACTAGTGTTTCTTCCAGACATTTCACAGTCGAGTCTACGACAAGGGAACATCACCTAGAAGCACTCGCCACTGAAGATGCCCTCAGCAGTTGAGGGAGAAACATCTGGAAGAAACACCAGTTATAGACCATGGCCACATAGCCCGGAATCTATTAATATTATGATTACTAGCCATGAAAGCCTGCATTCCACAAGCATTTGATAGTTTACAAACTGTGACCGTATAGTTCATAAACTATGCTCCGTTCTAACATGCATAGTGCATAATTTCCTTAAAATATATCCAAAAGTTTTAATGTAAATAGAGTTTATTTGGAGTCTGGCTTCCAGACAACCCAGTAAAATACTCGCTACAACATAAATCCTGAATACACAGTTAAACAAAAACATTTTTCTGCCCTGTCCCAATGCAAACTGTTAATTAAGGTCTTATTACATTCCGAGGTTCAAAATTTTTTAAATCTGAAAACTACCCATATTTTGCATTTTCAAATTTGCCATTACCAGAAAATTATTGCTAAAGTCACCAAGGTGTAAGGATGATGTGATGGCCAGATAGTATTTGGGGACAATTTTGACCTTAAAGTTTACTTTTATGTAAATATTAAAATGGAGAAGTTAAATTTTTAAACTTCTCACACATAACTAAGCTGTATGAATGTGAATTGGCATGAAAGCTGGATGCACGGTAGCAAAAGAAAATGATATTACCTTTACAATCCAATGAGAATAATTTTTGTCTAAACTTGCATAAAGAGCTGCTTAACAATCCTTATCTAATCAAAAATGTACCTGGGTAATCTAAAGTTTAAAATCCTCTCCCAATAGGTCATGTCCCTCTAAGGACCAAGTGGCAATTTAGTTTTTTTTTCAAATAAATTGTCAAAAAGAGATGGCAATGAGTAATAATTGCCCCATACCTTCAATTCTTCTGACTAATTGTAATACAGTCCCATGTGTTTGAAGAGATTTCTTGAGTGGACAAACTTGTCATATATATGTAACCCAAGGCATCACATAATTTATAAATTTTGATGTCAAACCTTTTATCTTTTTTTTGGAACATATTGACAAAATATCACTCTTCCTTTGAATAGTACTATGACTTCATCTAGTGCAAGATGTTCTGTCAGATTATATAAAATTTATCAATGAGGGTGTCAAAAATGTTCCTTATTTCCAGAGTCTGTCATTTCTTCAAAATGGAGAAATTTGTCATGAACCATTGTAATAGAGAAAAATAGGCTAGTACCAACTAAATTGGAAACATCATCTAGAAAGAATGATTTCAAATCGGATCCCCAAAGCTGTTTATAATTATGTACCAAGAGGACGAAGATCACTGGGCCGTCCTATGAAACGCTGGAGGGAAAATTTTCTATAGGATCGTAACAGGCCTTGGCCTAATACTTGGAAGGAAGAAGAAGAAAAATAGGCTAAAGTATTGTTCTCTTGGTTCCAATCATCCTTTAGACAGTGACACTGATCATGGTCCATTTATACTATGATAGCAAAAAAAAAAGCACATTTCCTCCATTGTGACATCAGGCTGGTGTGCCAAGGTCATCATCATCATCATCATCCATGCAAGCATTAGGCCATATGGCCTGTTACGGTCTCAAAGAGGTATTTTCCATCCAGCACTTTTGGACATCCCAGTGATCTTTTGCCTTGGGGGCAGTAACGAAGCATGGCTTTTGGAATTCTGTGAGATGGCACTCGTTGAAGATGGGCTTTCCAGTTGTTCTGGTAGTTTTGTATTCTCTTCTTCATATTGTCCATGCTTCACTACTATATCTTAAAACTGGCCTTGTGAGAACCTTATAAGGCTGTAATCTTGTGTTCTTTTGTACTAAGGACGGTTTCATTATACTGTTATCCCCATTGTTTTTGTGAAATTTGTGATTTTCTTTAAATATTGGCTTCATCTTGAAATGTTAAATTATAACCCAAATAATTAAATTAATTTACTCATTCTAAAATCTCATTGTCCAAAACAATTTTGCTAGGTATAGGGCATTTTCCACAAAATGCCTTCACTTTAGTTTTCTTTGTATTGATTTCCATATTGGTGTGCTGAAGTACCAGGTTCATCTGGGAAGCAACATATTGGTGGAAATATCTATTTGTTTTGACTACTAGGATCTCAGATATTTTCTGGGAAGAAAGGAAAAATATGGTAGAAAGAGAGGAATTCAGGTATGATGTCTGGTGCAGCTGATATTTTTTATTCCATTTTAGATCTGGCAAATTTGTGAATTCAATATTTATTTCATCTTCATCTGAAGAAGAATCAGAAGAAAGAAAGTAAGGTGTTCTGGAATTATGAGATTCTTCAATCACTTCATCAAGTTTTTCTAATTATTTGTCTGATTCCTCTTCCATCAAAATTTCCTGTGATTGCAAAGATTTAGAATATTTTGCTCTTTTTGAGGTTCCATTGTTTGAACAACTAAATTGTATACCTCTAGATACACACACACACACACACACACACACACACACACACACAAACACACACACATATATATATATATATATATATATATATATAAGTAAAATAAAATTATTAATTAAAATCCACCACTGAAAATTGGCTTGTATACACTACTGCTACTGCTTCGTGTCTTGGTTGTTCAGGTATTAAGTTTTTATTCTGCGGAGATAGCTGCCCATGGTTTCTCATTACTTTGTGATTTGAAGTGCTCCATCAGTTCTTTCTGGAAGTTTCTTTTAATTATAATTTTTGCAGAATGGTAGGGCAGGGATTGATTTGTTTTCTGTAAAATTTTGGTGCCCTTTTTTGCCAAAAGATCTGCCATTTCATTTCCATGTACCCCGCAATGAGAGGGGGTCCATTGGAGCTGGATAATTTTATTTTGTTTGGTCAATAAACTTATGATCTTTTTTATTTCCAACACTTTTCTGGAGATTGGAGAGTTATATGTTGTTATAGCTTGTATAGCTGATGTTGAATCACTTAGTACAACTGCTCTCTGAAATGTATTTATTCTGTATAGGAGTTGTGTTAGTGCTAACTCTATTGCCTGAATTTCTCCATCGAAGTGTGTGTAATTTATCTATTTTTTTTTTATTTTCTTCATAATATATTATTTTTACTATACTATTATTATTATTATTATTATTATTATTATTACTATCCTCAAAGTCTATTATTATTACTGTATTATTATTATTTATCATCATCATATAAAACGTAAACATATGTCAGTACAGTCCTGTTCTGAACTGCAGATGACATTCTGGCCATCTTACAACCATGCAAACCATGATGTCAGTGCACCTATAAAACAGAGCAGTGCAGTATAGTGTTTATTGCTTAGTCCAACATCAATGTTTGCTGTGTAAACATTTACTGCAGGTAGAGTATGACATCGAGAAGCCACCTATAAGATTCTCTTTGTGTGAGGGCCATAGGAAGAATGGAAGCAGGACAGAGTCAAGCTGATGTGGCCAGATGGCTTAATGTGAATCGTTCTGTTGTTTCTCGGATGTGGCAACAGTTTTTAGAGTCTGAAAATGTATCCCGAAGACCAGGGCAAGGACGACCAAGAGTGACATTGGAAAGAGAGGACCATTATTTGGCTCTAAGGGCAAGACAATACCGCCATAGTATTGCACAATAACTGACCTCACAGCATCCACTGGAACAGTTGTATCGAGGCAAACAGTATACAGACACTTTGGCAGAGATGCCTTTATTGTCGGAGAACTGCTGTATGTGTATCCCTGACGCGTATTCAGAGAAGAGACCATCTAGAGTGGAGTCATCAACATGCCAACTGGACGATTGAACAGTGAGCCTATGCCCTCTTCACAGACGAGTCCAGATTTAGTCTCAACGAATTTGCATCTGGAGAGAACCTGGAACATGATTACGAGACTCAAACATTGTGGAAAGAGACAATTTGGAGGTGGCTCAATAATAATGTGAGCAGAAATTCTGTTGACTACTAGAACACCTCTTCATGAAATTGTACGGATACATCGACAAGGTTTAACTGCTGTCAGGTATTGTGATGAGATCTTGGCACCTCATGTGCTGTGGGCCCAGACTTCTTACTGATGGATGATAATGCTCGTCCTCATAGAGCACAGGTGGTTGATGAGTTCCTGGAAACTGAAGATATTGCACGCATGGATTGGCCTGCTCACTCTCCTCATTTGAATCTTATAGAGCGTGTCTGGGGAGTTGAGTTGCTTCATGTGAACATCCACCAACCACTCACCAGGCCTTGCGAGTTGCTCTGCAAGAAGAATGGCATTATTGCCTTAAAATGAGATTGATGACATTATTTGTAGCATGTCACGCAATTGTGAAGCCTGTATTGCTGCCAGAGGTGGTCACACCCAATACTGAACACACTAACCGGTTTTCTGGATGTGTTTGATATTCACTAATTTTGAAAAAAGGGACATTTTGTTTTGCTGGTATGCATGAATGTTGCAGTTGTTTACTTTCTTTGTTCTTCTGGTTGTTTGTACTTTTGTATCACTTGTTTATACTATTTTCTGGCAAAATAAACCCACAGAGATGAAATTTCAGTTTGTTGCTTTAATTTTGGACACTAGTGTATATATATATATATATATCTTATTTTTTATAAATAAATTTAATTACATTATTGTTTTTTCATTATTATTATTATTATTATTATTACTATTGTTATTATATTTGTTATTATAGTTGTTGGAGCTGTTTGGTGCAGGAACTGCATGCGTGGTGAGTCCAGTGTCAACCATCTCATACCTGGGGCAGCGTCTTCACATCCCCACAGTAGAACAAGATGATCCTTTGTATAAGAGGTTCAGGAAAACATTGACAGACATTCAGTATGGACACACACCTCATCCTTGGGCAGTGACTATTGATTAGTGAAACATCTGTTTATTTAATTTATTATTTTGACATTACAATCAAATGTGATAAAATGAGTAATTGACAATTATTACAAAATCAGTACTTTTTTAATAGTTTCAAATTGGACAAGGTTTTAGTCTTTGCCAATCATCAAAAGTAGCAGTAAACTAATTGATAGGATTGGTTATATGCTGAGAAGATGACTGTTTTCTCTTACTTTTATACATTACAGTGTACAATAGTATTTTGTGAATCAAGGTTAAAATTGTCCTCTGGGCTGAAGTACAGTTTATATAAAACTCGACATTTCATCTACAGCCTGCAGCCACTAAGAGGGCAAGCACAGTCTGCTAGCATGTCTACCACAGCGTATATAAAACATCAAGTTTTATTAAAACTGGACTGTGGCTATTTGGACCAGAAGATGATTATAAGAATCAAGAAATCACCAACAATACAATTTGTTTTGTGTCTGTATATCTTGTTTGGCATGTTTTGTTTTCATATATAGGGACTGTGTATACTGGAGAAACTATTTTTTGTGGAAGGCCATGTTATTATTCTTTTGTTATTAAGTTAATCTCTGAATTAGTTATTTATCATAACTCCTCACTGAGCAGTTCAATTGTTTATGAATAAATTATTCAGATTGTTAAACTTAGGTTATGTTATGCATAAGCCACCCCAAACCCTGACCTCCACCTTGAGGAAGATTCCTTATATACATGAAAATCAAAGCCACCTAAACTCAAAATCTTTATATTAGAGATATTATTGTGTAGTAATCACAAAATTATTTATGCTAATTCTAATGCAGTACCCATTATTACGAGTGGCATTAAGTTTTAATAAATGTTAAAAATTGTAATTTTTCCAGTACAAGACATTTAGAAGCTACCTGGCCAGAATTTACCTTATATAAAAGGTTTAAATGGGATTGGAAAAGAAATTGAAACCATTCAAATTTGTTTTTGCTCATAGTGTTCCTAATAAACTTGAAGGAAATTTAATAAAAACTGGCAAAGACAAAATTGATACTTGTAAATTGACAGATGTTGTATACAAAATCCAATGTGATGATTGTGAAAAGTCTTATGTAGGCCAAACAAAAAGATTTATAAGAAAAAGAATCGATGAACATAAAAACAATATCAGTACACCAAGTGCAGAACTTTCAGTAATCAGTGAACATACTTATAATTAATCAAAATCATAAAATGAAATGGAATGACATAAAAATTTTACACAAAGAAAATAATTACCAAAAAAGATTATAGCAGAAATCGCCTATATAAAAAAAAAAAATACAGTAATAAATAAACAAAAGATTTAAATGAATGGTGTGGAATATATGATTCCTTGCTAAAATATGGTTGGTATCTAATGTCGAGCACTTGATAATGAAATCATTCGCTCTCCCTTGCTAAAATATTTTTAATTATAAATTGGAATTTTAAATTTATTCATTTAAATTTGTATAAAAAAACTAAAATTGTGTCTTGGTGATGGTAACTATGTATCATAAATTTATAAACAACCATGTCTTAAAAATGGTCTCACATAAGGAGATTGAAACGTCGACTTAATAAATTTATGTTTTGACTGAGATAATGTTTATTTCTTTATAATTATGATTACTAAATAATTATGCGACAAAAATTTACAATTAGTGTTGTATTTAAATTAATATTGGGAAGTAAACATCATGAAGTTATATCATTAATAGTGAGTGGAGAACATATTTTAATCGACTCACCTCATACATTTTCAAACTTCTTTGATACAGACAGTTTCAGACAATATCATGTCCTTCTTCAGTCATGGCTTCCATTCAATTAAAATATGTTCCACACTCACTATTAATTAGTGCTGTGTTGCATTTTTAAGTTTAAGACTAACATCCAGTGTTTAAAACTAAATAAAATGTGGTTGGGGTGGAGAAGAGCATATATTTACTTATGCGATTGATGACAATTTTAATGCAAATATTGGTATTATGTAGTGGTATTTATAACATTTATTTGTGAAAAGTAAGCATTGTGAAAGACCTAAAAGGTTAATGTGAATTATTTTGTATTAGCTTTTTTAAATGTAAGACCAATGAGTACAAATGTGAAGTGAAGCATTCATATTGAAAATAACAAAACAATAAAGTTTGTGAGTTGTTATGTTTTTAAAAGTTTAAGATATTTAATAATTCTTAGGCATCCATCTTGAAAATGTTCCAATAACAGTAGATAGTAATTAAATAATTAAATTAATGTTTTTATTACCTCACCTCATATCCTTTTTCTTCTATACTGCAGTTTCGGAGCTTATCTCCATCGTCAGTAGCCTCTGGTCGACCGGTGTTATGTCGTTTCTTGGCGCCAAGAAACGACATAACACCGGTCGACCAGAGGCTACTGACGATGGAGATAAGCTCCGAAACTGCAGTATAGAAGAAAAAGGATATGAGGTGAGGTAATAAAAACATTAATTTAATTATTAAATTAAACCTCATAGTGTTCTTTCCCTGTGAAAGTTAAATAAACAGTAGATAGACTAACATTCATTGAAACAATCCCGGAATCATCTCTATTATATCATTTATCATGAACTAATAAACAAAGAAACTGTTCAGCGATGTATTATAGAAAATAATCCTGAATTTAATAAACAAAATACTTTTTTCATGTTATATTTAAACAAAAAAAAAAACAATGTACTGTTACGTTCAAAATTATTTTGAGATCTGTTGAAACCAAATTTTCTTCAGGAATTATTATTAAAGTAAAAAAACTAGAGATAAATTAATAAATATAGTTAAATTTTTACGACTTTTAGTGATAAATTGTTGCAAAATAAATCTAAAAGTTTGTATGATAACTCAATAAGGAATATTACAATTTTGAAAGTTGGTTAAGGGGATGAAAGCAGCATTTGAATAAACAAATCAAAGATGAATGCACATTTGTCCGTTACTAAAACTGTCATGAGATATAAGTATAAGTAAACAAAAAGACTAAAATGTCTCAGTCATTCTCAGCTATGTAAAACTTTAGTTAAAAATCTTTATCGTAGGCCTTTTGGAACATGTCCCATCTTCAGCTCTTGATAAGCTAAATATATATCGTAATGAGGTAACTCCAAAAAATATAAAACAAAGTAAATCTTGTTAATATTATTCGTTTTTAAACACCTTAATGATGGACAATTATATTTGAAAAGAAAAAATATACGCCTAGACTGGGGTTTGAACCCAGGACCTTTGACTATCTATGTCAATGCTCTTCCATCTGAGCCACCAAGGCCTCCAATCTAAACGCGTATTTCTCTCTTACATATAGTTAATTCCCTAACCCCAAATGCTACGAGCCATTGCTACGATTTTTGCAAATGGCGGCTTCTTTGTTAAGAAGACTTTTTATTGGGAATTTAAACATTACTTATAAAGCCAGTAGTGCTTCTTTCAATGTTAATATTATTCGTTTTTAAACACCTTAATGATGGACAAATTATATTTGAAAAGAAAAATATACGCCTAGACTGGGGTTTGAACCCAGGACCTTTCACTTTCTATGTCAATGCTCTTCCATCTGAGCCACCTAGGCCTCCAATCTAAACGCGTATTTTTCTCTTACACATAGTTAATTTTCTTTTCAAATATAATTTGTTCATCATTAAGGTGTTTAAAAACGAATAATATTAACATTGAAAGAAGCACTACTGGCTTTATAAGTAATGTTTAAATTCCCAATAAAAAGTCTTCTTAACAAAGAAGCTGCCATTTGCAAAAATCGTAGCAACAGCTCGTAGCATTTGGGGTTAGGGAATTAACTATGTGTAAGAGAAAAATACATGTTTAGATTGGAGGCCTAGGTGGTTCAGATGGAAGAGCATTGACATAGAAAGTCAAAGGTCCTGGGTTCAAACCCCAGTCTAGGCGTATATTTTTCTTTTCAAATATAATTTGTCCATCATTAAGGTGTTTAAAAACAAATAATATTAACATTGAAAGAAGCACTACTGGCTTTATAAGTAATGTTTAAATTCCCAATAAAAAGTCTTCTTAACAAAGAAGCTGCCATTTGCAAAAATCGTAGCAACGGCTCGTAGCATTTGGGGTTAGGGAATTAACTATGTGTAAGAGAAAAATACGCGTTTAGATTGGAGGCCTAGGTGGCTCAGATGGAAGAGCATTGACATAGAAAGTCAAAGGTCCTGGGTTCAAACACCAGTCTAGGCGTATATTTTTCTTTTCAAATATAAAAGTAAATCTTAATTGTAAATAAAAAATAAAGAATTTACATCACATTGAAGGAAAAGAATGCAAAAAAAACATACTTATCAATATCAAAGATGTTCCAAAGGTCTACAATGAAGTTATAACTGAAATTGTATTAGGTCTTCTCATAAGTAATGTTGGGTTTTAATGTAATGTTGTGTGTCTGCTGAAATATTGAAAGTGTATATTTGAAGAGAAAAATTTTCGCCCAGACCAAGACTCGAACCCGGGACCTTTGGTGAGAAAATTTTTCTCTTCAAATATTATTTATCCTTCAGTGAGAAGTGTTAAATTAATAATAAAAACATCTATTGAAGGCGTAATTCGGTGGGAGTTTATTCCAAATAAGCATGCAGTCAATATGGATCCTTAACCCTTTGCCCCGTACAGCGTAGTAAAACGTACTGAATGTGCTTTGTCGCTGCCCCGCATAACGTACCAAAGCGTAGTAGACTGTAATAGGGTTGCATTTCTACTTGTATTTATTTTCTTGGAAAATTTTATTATTTTTGTCATAGTTTGGTATCTGTGGAATGCATTAAAAAGTGGCAACAAGGATTGCTTTGTACATTTTCGTAAATTACTTAACGGTATTTTCTTTGTGTATCGAACCCTTTTTTGAAAACCTCTATCGGTTCATCTGTAACCATTGTTAACGAAAGCAAATATTCAGGTCTTAGGAAAACTATTTCTAGTTTCAATCCACTGTGAAGTGAAGACATTGTGGCCGCGATTGATGAAGAAATTGATTATTAAAGTGATGGTTGGAACGCCAAGTAGAGGGGTAGCTTAGCGCAAGACTGTTATATAGAGCAAGCGTGTGACTGTGAACAAGATTTCCAAGCGTCAACTGCCGAGCCTGGAGATAACCAAGGAAAGAATATTATTACTCTTTTAATAAAATTGGTCCTCAGAGTTAAAAAAAAAAAAACTTTTATTCGTTTTTACTTATGTTGTACATAGTTTGGAGGCTGGAACAAACGAAATATTTTTTTCCCACTATTCAGGCCTATAGATAGTAATTTCAATGTCCTGATTTCAGAAGAAAATAATATGCCGCGAAAATTGAGAGGAAACAAATAAATAAAACTAAAATGGGTGGAAACATATCTAAATGAAATTAAAGCTTAAGTTGGAATTTTAATAGTTTTGATATATATTTTTATTGTCAGAAACATAGTACAATGTATGACTTCAATTAGTACGTAATTAATGTGGTGTTTTCAACCAATCAATGCTGATATATTCATGGACAGTATAAAGAGGATTTAAAGTAAATGCTGATTTATTTATTTTTAAATTTTGAAACAAGAAAATACTCTATACCGTCTTCAAGACTATTGAATATATTCACGGATGCCATCTTATATCTATTTTGAATTATAGTAAATTTACATTAATTAGAGACTATTTTTTGATGATATTGTGTATGTCCTATTGTAAGACAAGCAATGACTCTTAAGCGATTCGAAAAACATCGCAGTATCTCCATTTGAGTGATGTTATGGGAAGAATATTATGAAATAATATTGAAAGTGCGCCACGCACTGAACATCATACAGTAAATATGTTAGGGCTGATTGTAAGAGGTCTTATAAATTTATATCACAGTGAGAGAGGAGTGCAAATTAAAAATTAGTGTTAATTTAAAGAGTTTAAATTTTAATTTAGGTACATTGATTTTTAAGTAGGGCCCATAGTGATATATGTGTGACTATATGAATATAACAATAAATATTGTATATTATGCAATTGAGAAGAACAGCTAAACGAAAATGGTGAGTCCTCTTACTAAATTAAATATTTAATAATTTAGCTATTAGCGAGTTTAAAAAAAATATTCAAATTCGATGATTATTGCGAAAAATTTAATGGGAGACCAAAATTATAAATTATTTTTAAAAGTATAAAACTCATATTTTGTTGGTATATTATAATAAAATTATCACGGCATAAGGGCGAATTTTTTATTCAGATATAAAATATATATATATATATATAGAGAGAGAGAGAGAGTAATAAGAAAATAAATTGGCAAATAAAGTAGTAAGTAAATTTAATAAATTTCAACAAATTCCGTATTCGAACATTGGAATTGCTCATGTAATCAATGATAATACTTTCTCTGTGTGTACATTGTTTTATTTTTTCAATATATGTTATTTTTTTAAACATTGGCATAATAATGTTTTTATTATTAATTTAACATTTCTCAATGAAAGATAAATTAAATTTGAAGAGAAAAATTTTCGCCTAGACCGGGACTCGAACCCGGGACCCTTGGCTTTCCGGGCCAAGTGCTCTACCAACTGAGCTACCGAGGCGAGTTACGATCTAGACGCAAATTTTTCTCTTATATACGTTGTAATTCCCTATCGCCAAATGCTTTTTGAAACCATTGTTTCTATCTTTGCAAATGGCGGCTTCTTAGTTAAGAAGACATTTATTGGAAATTTAACATTACTTTAAAAGCCAGTAAGGCCTCTAATGATGTTTTTATTATTAATTTAACATTTCTCAATGAAAGATAAATTAAATTTGAAGAGAAAAATTTTCGCCTAGACCGGGACTCGAACCCTGGACCCTTGGCTTTCCGGGCCAAGTGCTCTACCAACTGAGCTACCGAGGCGAGTTACGATCTAGACGCAAATTTTTCTCTTATATACGTTGTAATTCCCTATCGCCAAAATTTTTCTCTTCAAATTTAATTTATCTTTCATTGAGAAATGTTAAATTAATAATAAAAACATCATTAGAGGCCTTACTGGCTTTTAAAGTAATGTTAAATTTCCAATAAATGTCTTCTTAACTAAGAAGCCGCCATTTGCAAAGATAGAAACAATGGTTTCAAAAGCATTTGGCGATAGGGAATTACAACGTATATAAGAGAAAAATTTGCGTCTAGATCGTAACTCGCCTCGGTAGCTCAGTTGGTAGAGCACTTGGCCCGGAAAGCCAAGGGTCCCGGGTTCGAGTCCCGGTCTAGGCGAAAATTTTTCTCTTCAAATTTAAAATTGGCATAATACTTTCAACTGGAATTTAAAATTTAGAAATTGCCTAATTAATACGGTTTCTTAATATATTGATTTTAAAAATATAAGTTATGGATATTGTAAACAATACCATCTCCATTAGATGTTGATTTAAGATTACTTTAATATATATACGAGGGCGGATCGGAAAGTAACGCACAATAATTTTTTTCTGCCTTGGTATTGCAGCTAGAATGTTGAAATTTCACAGAGATATAGTTTGAAGTTTTCACTACGGATGGTATTTTTTTCTCAGGTGCACCTCTTGCGAGAGAAGCTTGAACTATGCAACAAAGATGGCGCGCATGCTACAGTCATCCACCTGTGAGGAACAGAGAAGTGTTGTTCGATTTTTGTGGGCCAAAGGGCATAAACCCAGTGAAATTCACAGGGACATGCGTGGCGTGTATGGGGATGATTGTATGGACCGTAGCAATGTCTCCAGGTGGTGCACATTCTTCCTTAGTGATTCGCTACGCTCCGGCCGGCCGACAACAGCAGCAAACCTGCAGAATGTCAGAGGCATTGAGGCGGCAATTCTGAACGACCGGCGTGTGCAACTGCGAGCCTTATCGCAGAAGTTCAACATTTCCTATGGTGCGGTGTATGATATTGTTCATGAAAATTTGAAATTCCGTAAAGTTAGTGCTCGCTGGGTGCCTAAGAACCTGACAGACGACCACAAGGGCCAGCGAATGATGGCAAGCTTGGACCACTTAACGCGGTACACCGCACAAGGACATGACTTTCTGGAAGGAATCGTCACAGGTGATGATTCGTGGGCGTACCACTACACGCCCGAAACAAAGCAGGCATCAATGGAGTGGAAACATGCTGGTTCCCCAGTAAAGAAAAAATTCAAAGTGACTCAATCTGCCAGGAAAGTGCTTGTGACAGTGTTCTGGGATATGCATGGTGTTTTATTGGTGGACTTTGCTGAACACGGGACCACTGTGAATGCTGCGGCCTACATTAAAACTTTGGTGAAGTTGCGTCGTGCCATTCGTGACAAATGTCACAACATTAACGTTAAACTTCTTCATGACAATGCTCGCCCCCATGTTGCTGCTGTCGTTCGTCAGAAAATCGCCGAATTTGGTTGGGAGGTGCTCCAGCATCCACCATACAGTCCGGATCTTACACCATCGGACTTTCATCTGTTTGGTCCCATGAAGAAATTCCTGGCCGGCAAACGCTTTGAGACAGATGTGGAAGTGAAATCAGCAGTGTGCAGATCGCTACACTCCAACCAAACGGACTTCTACGAACAGGGCATATTGAAACTGGTAACACGATGGGAAAAATGTGTTGAGAAAGTTGGTGACTATGTCGAAAAGTAGATAAAAGATGTAAGTTCATTTGTGATTTTTTCCTTTTTTTTACTATTAAACTTTAAAAAAAATTATTGTGCGTTACTTTCCGATCCGCCTCGTATATATATATATATATATATATATATATATATATATATATATATATAGTATCTTTACATATTTGCTTAATTATTTCATGAAGAAATTCGTAATTACAAAACAAACCAGATTCTGATGTAATTTGTTTCACATTATTTTCAAAGAATTATTCCACATATGCCACTCTTCAATTAAAATAGTCGAGAAGACATTTAAAATTTAAATACCCCAAAATGAATATGTCTCTCCACAGCTAACTAGTAGAAATCATTGAGCGGGGCAAAGGGTTAATATTTAATTTTAGGAAGTTATATTTTGAGGTTATTTTAATTATATTATTTTTGGTCTGGACATCTTACCTCAATATTAATGTTGTTTTGAAACATGTCCAAGAACAAATCAACATTAATATTGAGGTAAGATGTCCAGACCAAAAATAATATAATGGATCCTTAATCTTAACAACTGGAACAATTTAAATTAATATTGATATTGAGAAGCTAAAGCTATTACTATGATAGAAATAAGTATATTAATGAACACAATTAAATTATTGTAATCAATGGTAAAGAGAAAAATTTAACTGGAAAAAGTTCATTAAATTTTGTTGGGGGTCATGATTTAAGCATGACCAGACCCCATACTGAACAAACAACTATGATACAAATTCAGGAATTGAAAAGAATCAAACTTCTACCACACTCAGCATGTAGCCCTGATTTTGCACATTCAGACTTCCATTTGTTTAGGTCCATGGCCCATTTCTTGCAAGAAATTTCAAAATATTGAAGCTGTGGAAGTATGTCTTCACATCAAAAACCAGAGAGTGGTACTATTGCAGAATAAGAAATGTCACTGAAGAATAGCTCAAGACAATAGAATCTGATGATCTCTACTTTGAAGAGTAGTTTAATTTCTTGTCAGAAAACAGTCCAAATTAAATTTGGTTTAAAAAAGCAACATTACTTATGAGACGTATCTATAGTTGAGGATGCCTGAGATCTCGGGTACAAATTGTATAATTTTAATCTTTTATATAGAATCTCAACAGTGGTTCAAAATTACTTTAAACAAAGGACAAACATTTCTTAGCCTTAGGGCTGTTAGAAGTTTTAATGAGTTGTATACATATCCTGTAACCAAGGAGAAATTTAACAATTGTGGACTAGTGCACCACAAATAAATTGTATATTTTTATGTTTCTGAAATAACTTACATTTATGCAGTGGAAATTAAATTAAAATTATGCTGGCCAAAATGGGAGAAACTATTGTTTGTTAATCATAAAATAAATAAAATTCAACTTATAAAATCCAAGACATGAAAACTGAATTCAAATTGAAACCAACAATAATAAATACTGCATTGTTCCTGAATAGAACTTGATCTCAAATTTAAGATGACCCCTGAATTTTAAAGAGGTTTTTTAATAACTTTCTTCATTTACTTAACAATACTTTTTCATGTATTATTAATATCTTCAACATCTATAAAGATAATGAAATCTCTGTTAAACAAGATGGCAAATTATCTTCTTGGGAAAAGATCAACACTGGAGTAAGACAGGGATGTGGACTTTCACCGGTGCTTTTCATTATATATATGAATAAATTAATAAACGAGTGGAGGAAAACACAATGAGGATATATACCCATCAATAGGAACCTCAAACTCGATGCTATTCTTTTTGCAGACAATTTAGTGCTTCTGGCACTTCCCAAAAATGATTTGCAACGATCAATTTATAATTTACAAAAAATAGCTGCCAAATTTAATATGCAAATATCACTTAACAAAACTAAAATTATGGCATTTCATGGGAAGGACCCCATACTTACTTACTCACTGGCACTATCGAACCCATAGGTTCATGGCCGCGCGGACATAAGGTCTCCATACATCCCTATCCTGAGCTAATCCTTTCCAATCATTCCCTATATAATCTACTTCCCTCAAATCATAGTTAATGTTATTCTCCCACCTCATTCTTGGTCTACCAACTGGGCGTTTTCCTCTGGCTTTCCTACAAGAAGCTTCCATGCACGTCTTTCATTCCCCATACGTGCAACATGTCCTGCCCATCGCAGTCTACGAGACTTGACTGTTCTTGTTATATCTGGCTTCCTATAAAGACCATGTAATTCATTGTTATGTAGTCTTCTCCATTCACCTGTCTGTTCATCTCTCTTTGGTCCAAAAATCCTCCTAAGTACTTTATTCTCAAATACCTGTAATCTCCTTTCCTCCCTTAAAGTAAGAGTCCATGTTTCGCACCCATATAATATAACTGGTAGAATAATAGTTATATATATTTTAAGTTTAACGTTTTTTGAAAGGAGTTGGGACATCAATAGTCTCTGCAATGCATAATAGCATGCATTTCCAGAATTGAGCCTATGTTTAATTTCTTTGTGCATCTCATTCCTATTTGTGATTATTGTTCCTAGGTATTTGAATTCAGCCACTTCCTCAAAATTTCCCTCATTTGTCATTAGCTATCCATTTCCATTATATAATGTATTTCTACGTGTGACCATATATTTAGTTTTATTGATATTTACTTCCAGTCCTAAGTTCTTAGTGTTACTCAATAGTGTGTGCGTATTGTCCTTTAGTATCTCCTCACTATCGGCCAACAATACTACATCATCAGCATAAACTAACAGTTTATTAATACCATTCAGTTGTAAGCCTTCCTCATTCTCTAAAGATTTAATGGCATGCTCTAGTACAAAATTAAATAGTAGAGGAGATAGTGCATCTCCTTGCTTCAACCCATTCTGGATTTCAAAAGTGTCCGAAAACTCTTTGCCTACACGCACCCTACTCTTTGTGCCATTTAGACACATTCGTATAAGTCCAACTAACTTTTTAGGAATTCCGAACTCCAGCAGGATACTATATAACTTCTCCCTCTTAATTGAATCATATGTTTTTTTGAAGTCTATGTATAGTTGATGTACAGTACTATTATATTCCCATTTCTTTTCTAAAATCTGTCTTATACTAAAAATCTGATCTGTTGTAGACCTGTTTCTTCTAAATGCACATTGATGGTCTCCTAGAATGTCGTCAATATAGGGAGTAAGTCTGCTGACTAATATATTTGTTAGAATTTTGTACGAAGTTGAAAGTAATGAGATGCCCCTGTAGTTGTTGCAATCAGTTTTATCTCCTTTCTTATAAATTGGTACGATAATTGATTCTTTCCATTCATCTGGGAGAGCTTCTTTTTCCCAAATCATACTAAGCAACCAGCATATCTTGTCCATCAATTTTTCTCCCCCTGATTTTAACAGTTCTGCTAGGATCTCATCTGAACCTGATGCTTTATACATCTTCAATTTTTCAATCGCCATTTCAACCTCTAATGCACTTGGCTCTGCGACTAGCATTTCTGCTATCTGTAAATTATCCTCCTCAATGTTCTGTTCTGTATGTACATTTAATAGCTGATTAAAGTAACTTTTCCATCTATTTAATATACTCCTGGAATCTGCAATCATATCCCCATTTTCATTCCGAATTATGTTTGTTCTAGCCTGAAACCCTTTCTTCTCTATACTAATTCCCTGATATAATTCTCTAATGTTCCTATTTTTTGCGTTCAATTCAAGATCATTAATCTTCTCTCTCAAATATTCCCTCTTTTTACTCTTTAGTAACTTGGTGGTTTCCTGTCTAATACTACCCAATTGCTCCAAATTTACCTCATTTGGCTCGTGTAACCATTTCATTTTTGCTAGCTTTCTTTTCTTTACAATGTCGGCACATTCCTTATCAAACCATTTCTTGTTTTGCCTCTTTTTTAAACAACCAATACTTTCTAATGCTGACACTTTAATAGTATCTCTTATAGCCTCCCATTCTTTATTTATGTCAGTTTCTTCCTCATTTGCCACATTGCCATCTGAAGATTCCAGTACTTCAAATCTATTAGCAATTTTGATTTGGTATTCTTGCCGCATTTCATCATTTTTCAAGTTTTTTAATTCAAATTTTATAGAATCATCTTTAGCGTTTGTTCCTCTCATAAGCGATAGCCATTGTCTGATTTTCACCCTGACCAGATGATGATCCGAATTGCAGTCTGTCCCTCTAACTGATCTAACATCGATGATGCTACTATGCCAGCGTTTGTCCACTAATACATGATCTATCTGGTTCCGAGTTTCTCCATCTCGAGACGTCCAGGTGTATTTATGAATATCCTTATGCTGAAATGTTGTGCTCTTAACAATGAGATTCTTTGATGTGGCAAAGGTGATTAATTTAACCCCGTTGTCGTTACTATCTTCATGAAGACTGATTTTGCCTATTGTTGGTTTGAATATATCTTCCCGCCCCACTTTTGCATTAAAATCTCCTAAGACAATTTTCATATGATATTGTGAAAGGCTATCAAATAAGCATTCTAATTCTTCATAGAACTCATCCTTGATCTTGTCATCTTTATCTTCTGTGGGGGCATGTACATTTACAATTATAAAATCATGTTGTTTACCCTTTAGAATTATGCATGATATCCTATCACTAACAAACTTAATATCTCGGATAGCGGATAGGATCCTCCTCCTGACTAAAAAACCCGTTCCAAATGCAGGTCTTTCTGCACCCCCGTAGTATAACGCAAAGCTTCCTGATTCCTGACTACCTTCTCCTGGCCACCTAACTTCCTGTAAAGCGACTATATCCAAGGGCGATTTATCTAACTCCCGCGTTAAATCTCTAGTGCCCCGCTATTGTATAAAGTCCTAACATTCCATGTTCCTAGGAACATGTCCCTGTGTTTGAGCCTTTGGCATGGCTTTACCTTGTCGTGGTGGAGTGGCTTGCGTGCTTAAATGATCCTGAGAGCTATGCCAGCGGTAGCATTGCTGCCGATAGGGTTACCCATGCCGGACTGGTCGAAGTTGATAAGCCAGATGAAAAAAGTACCTTGGTCGAAAGAGTGATGATCTTTCACCGTAAAAATAGAACTGTCAAGAAATGCGGGAAGGACCCCATACAAAGTAAAATCTGTCTCGAGAAAAAAATTTTAGAGAGATCTAATCAATTTAAATATCTTGGATACTATCTCTCTATCTGGGATGAAAAGGATATCCTTGAAAAAATTACTAGTTATAATAAAAGTTTGGGAATTATTAATCAAGTTATGAAACCATCCCTTGTACAAAAAGCACCAGATTACGTTTATATAACACTTTGGCTAGACCAGTGTTGACCTATGGTAGTGAAGCATAGATACTAAAAAGACAACATGAAAGCAGAATAACGGCTTGTGAAATGAGATTCATGCGCAGAACAGCGGGTTACACCAGATGGGATCGGAAAAGGAACACCGATATCTTAAAAGAATTGAAGACTATGCCAATTTTCGAATATATTAAACAGTACCAACTAAATTGGAAACTCCATCTAGAAAGAATGAGTTCAAATCGGATCCCCAAAGCTGTTTATAATTATATACCAAGAGGACGAAGATCACTGGGCCGTCCTATGAAACGCTGGAGGGAAAATTTTCTATAGGATCGTAACAGGCCTTGGCCTAATACTTGGAAGGAAGAAGAAGAAGAACTATTTCATGTTATCACTATCTTTTCATCACATGCATGCACCAGTCGACACCGGCTTTAAACGGTACATATCTCATGTCCATTCCATTTTATAAGTTTACAGTTTCGTCCTTTCTTATTTATTTTCTCTCTCACACACTCAATAAATAACTTTTCATTCAACTCATGATATTTCCCCTTCTTTGATCCATTAAATAATTTTTGGGATGAAATAGCATTAATAATGTTTTCTTTACTTTGTTGTCACATGAAAATTACCTTTCGAGACACCAAATTTTCTCCTTGTTGCACAGTTTACTATAGCTTCTGCTTCCCAATTACCATCAACTTAAAATTAGCATCATATCATAATGCCTTCTTGAACCAGTTGGAGTCTGTGAATTTGTATTACTTTACTGCAATTTTCAACATTTTTAACTTTTAACATACATTTTAATACCTACAAGAAAATTATCTGCTCAACTCTACTGCTACCATTAGCAATTTTTTTTAATGTCCCTGTCAACATTATTTTTACCAATGAAATTTTTCTGGCTTACCTACTGGTCATCATGTTACATTTGATTTCAGTCGCATATTATTTCCCCAATGTTGCATGTGCAATCATTTCCAAGCTGGCAACTGTATGATATACAGCATAAAAACATGACTTCATCTACTGGAGCTATATAGCCTACAACATAAAAAACATTGACCGCCTGGGCTTATTTCCTAGTCTGTAAATTTCTGGATTTCAAATTAGGGGGGAAAAAAAAGGTCGTCTTATACTCAGGTAAACATTGTAGAAAAGTCACCGCTGTGGTCTCGAGATAGCGTGCTACCTTGTCACGCAGTGGGCCCAGGTTCAATCCCCAGTCTGGGCTGTTTTTCTGGGTGAGGTTTTTATCAGGGTTTTTCCTCGCCTGTAAGACAAATGTCAGGAAAACTTTAAGGCCCAAACAGTCCCCAAAATCATATGGTCATCATCATCCTTATCATTATCATCATCATCATGGAAAGCAACGGGAAGCTACCACACCTACAATTCTGTAGTAAAGCTGCAAGCATAGCATGAAACTGCTATATTAGCAGTGAAGAACCTGCCTTCAGGCAGAATTACTATGGATGGATGGTAGAAAACTATAATGAAGGAGGTATGAAAATATCCACCTCCAGTCGTACATTCTGACAATGTTCCATTTTGCCTCATCACTGGCCAATGCTGCTTACTTCACCACTTCTATTAAATTGGAATTGTTAACAATATTACAATGAAACAGAAGTGCTCAGTAAGAAACATCTCCTAATATGTAAACAGATGGACAGGAACAAACTACTTGAAAAGAAAAACAAGGTCTGTACTAGGAAATAAGAGAAAGAGATGAAGATAGACCTAAACTTATTTATTAAGTAGAACCTTATAATTAAATTAATATTAAGAAGCTAAAGCTATTACTATGATGGAAATAAGCAAATTAATGTACACAACTAAACTACTGTAATCAATGGTAAAGAGAAAAAATTTTGCCTGAAGGATTGGGGTTCGATTTCCGGTTCAGACCAAAATTTGTGTCTTTACCATTGATTACAAATAGTTTAGTTAAGAACCTCATAATGTTACTTTCTATTGTATTTTCATAGAAAATGAGAAAAATTGGCACAAACCAGTTAAACCTCATCACTAGAGCGAGGAATTATATGAAGAAAATTATACGGAAATATGAAATCATAACAACTAAATATGAAAATTATGACACAAAAATATTATGAAGCTACTATTTTTTTAACTTTTTACATATATTTATATACACAGGCCCTGTATAATTTATGGGTATTCATACCAGCACACAAATGAGACAAGAAGACCTTTTTATAGCACAAAAAATCAAGAATTTTACTGTATTTCCATTTTAATTAATTTTTTATTAACTCAGACACAATATAAAATATGTTCATGATTTGAAGCAATTTTAATGACTCACGTTTTAGTATAGCTGTTTGAGGAATCATGCTAATAAGCCAGAGGGTCATGGGTTTGAGTCTCAATGGGGTCAGGGTTTTTAGCTGGACCAAACCTTCTGGCGGCATCATACCCCTAGGGTCTACTCGGTTCTTAATTGAATGAGTACCAGATGCATGTTCTGGGACAAAGGGGGCTGTCACGCAGGGCTTAGAACCCAGTGGACATCCCTTGGCAATTGTCTAGAAATGTGGAAGTCTCAACATCCATCTACCATAAGGACCTCCCAAGCCTGTAGTTTGACCCTTTACTTTAATAAATTAATACTGGGAGATTATATATATATATATATATATATATATATATAAAACGATCAATTAATTTATCCAATGATATTTAATTATGAAATCCAAACATAAACAAAACATTAGTAACCAAAACAAACATGCTTCCATCGAATATACCAGTAAAAAAAAATTTAGAGTGGGTACAGTTTGGATGATTGCTATTTACTTGCATAAAAATATTGAACTCCAATATATGTAAATGTCACATTAATATTAAATTGGATGAATCAGAACACAAGTAGATCAAGTCCAGTGTGTCATAGTTGGAAAAAAAACAAGATGTTAAAATGAATTAATCCACAAATACAATTATTTGTAATTTGCATATACAATCATTTTTAATCCTATAAACTACACGTATGAACATGGTGAAATGTAGTTAGAATTATTTTAACATTAGTTTTTTCATTAAATTAGCTGAGCAGAGTATTTAGTCTTGGTCTACTTGTGCTTTGAACAATCCAATTATTATCAATTCTATTCGTAATACACAGTTAAGAGCTTTGTCTACATTTTATAATTATTTTAATGCACGTCCGTCAGAATTGTTTTATACGATCAGAAAGTATGCTCCACACCATATGATGTTATGGGAGCAAACATGTACCGCACTATATTTGATAGTTTGATGTAAGTGAGAATAATATTAGCCTTACCTACAAGACTAACTAACTCACTGGCACTATCGAACCCGTAGGTTCATGGCCATGTGGACATAAGCTCTCCATACATTCCTATCCTGAGCCAATGTTTTCCAATCATTCCCTGTATAATCTACTTCCCTCAAATCATAGTTAATGTTATTCTCCCACCTCATTCCTGGTCTACAAACTGGGCGTTTTCCTTCTGGTTTTCCTACAAGAAGCTTCCATGTACGTCTTTACATCTTTCATTCCCCATTTGTGTCACATGTCCTGCCCATCGCAGTCTATGAGACTTAACTGTTCTTATTATATCTGGCTTCCTATAAAGACCACGTAATTTATTCTTAACCAGTCTTCTCCATTCACTTGTCTGCTCATCTCTCTTTGGTCCAAAAATTTTCCTAAGAACCTTATTCTCAAAAACTTGTAATCTCCTTTCCTCCCTTAAAGTAGTAGTAATAGTATTCAAATGTTCTGAAGCTCTTGATTTGTCATCATTTGCTTGCGGGCTTCCCAATAATATTCAGCAATTTGGAATGGTGTTCCAACTATTTTTGTGAAGATCAGCGCAGAACATCAAGTGATCCTTGTTCATTATCGTATTTGTGTCCTTGCATACTATGCAGTGTGGAGAGTCTAGTAGCTTAATTCTATGTAGATGTGCTGCCAAGCAATCATGACCAGTTTGAAGATGAAATGATGCAACTGCCATTGATCGGGGGCTGTTTGGTATTGTATCTGGTTATAGTAATGTCTTCCATATCTTGGTTTCACATTGGATTTTGTTTTGTCGGCTATATAGGATTTTTTTTTGTTCGGTATATAAGATTTTTTTTCATTTGGTTAAGAGTTGTACTGATTTGTAAGATAGGTAATTGATCTTACTCTGTTGGATGAGTATACCTTTTTTTGCAAGCATATCAGCCTTCTCATTACCACAATGTGCTGGAATCCATTGTAGAACAACATTTCTGTTTAGATTTTTCAACATTCTGATGCAATCTTTGGCTTCTATTATTCTATGGTCTTGGATGGTCTGGTTGTGTGTTAGTGCCATTATGGCTGAGTTAGAGTCAGAAAGTATTACAACATTTTGGAAGGAATTGATATGAAGAAACAATTGTTGTAGGGCTATAAGTATTGCTTGTAGTTCGCCGTCATAATGTGTTGTATATTTCCCAAGAGAGATGTAAAATGAGAAGAGTTTACATGTTATTCCTGCTCCTGCTGCTGCTTCTCTATTCATTCTTAAAGTAAGAGTCCACGTTTCACATCCATATAATATCATCATCATCATCTGCATTCATGGATTAGGTCTGTTGACCCGTTCCGACTTCAGCCCATCTCTTTCTAGGTCTGCCCACATCTCGGATGCCTTTAGGTTTGTATTTTATTTGTTTTGGATATCTATCGTCATTCATTCTGTCTATGTGTTGCTTCCATTTTTGTCTATATGTATCTATTTTATCAGTTATTGCAAATATTTCAAGTTCCTGTCTTATTTCTGTGTTCTTGATTCTGTCTTCCTTAGTGCACCCTTTAACAGATCTCAAAAATTTCATTTCCGCCGCCGTTATTCTACTTAGATCTTGTTCTTTATGTATCCAGGCTTCTGATCCATAGAGCAGTACCGGTACTGCCAACATTTTATAAAATTTCAATTGGGTCTCTCTTGTTGTTTTGTTATTTAGTGATCGTTTTATCGTATCACATATTCTGTGGAATTTTGCTATTTTATTATTTATATCATTATCATTATTAAATGAAATGTCACATCCTAAATAATTGAGATGGTTCACCTATTCTATGATTTTGTTTCCTATTACTATTTTCGATCTGATTTGATTTTTCCCTTGGAATGCCATTACCTTAGTTTTTTCTATGGATATTTTGAGATTATATTGTTCACATATATTACGTAGTTTAAAAATATTCCTTTGCAGTTCGTCTTCTGTATTTGCTATTATTACCTGGTCATCAGCATATAATAATGTTTTCAAGTAGTGTGTTTTATCTAATTTTATTCCTTTATTTGTTTCTTCATTCCATTTTCCTATTATATCATTCATGTATAGGTTAAATAAAACTGGAGAGATACTGCATCCTTGTTTAACTCCTTGATTAGTATGAATTTTATTTTTACCTACTTCATTTGATTTTATAACAAAATTTGTGTTCCAGTACAAACTCTTTATAGCTGCTATTAAGTGTTTCGGAATTCCTTTTTCTTTTAAAATTGTCCAGAGTTTTCCTCTGTCTACTTTATCAAATGACTTGACAAAATCAATAAAAGCTATGTGTGTTTCCATGTTATATTCTCTTCTTTTGTTTATAAATTCTTTTATCATAAATATATTATCCATACATGAACGCCCTGGTCTGAATCCACTTTGTTCTTCTGTTAACATTACCTCTGCTATTTGTTTTAACCTAAATGTTAAGATTCTTGAGTATATTTTATAGCCTGCAGTTAAAATGCTTATTCCTCTGTAGTTGTTGCAGTCGTTACGTTCTCCTTTCTTAAAAATAGATTGTACTATTGTTGTTGTCCAGGTTTCTGGTATTGTTGCTTGTTTCCAACATAAATTTAAAAAATGTAATAATCTCAGTTTAAAAAAAAATCCTCCATATTTTATTAATTCCGTCTATTCCAGCTGCCTTTCTGTTCTTTGTTGTTTTCAGTACTTCTTCTAATTCTTCCATTGTTATCATATCTATTCCTATCTCACACTCATATATGTTATCTTTAGTTGTTTTATTTTCATTATACCACAGTTTTTTATAATGTTCTTCCCATTGTTTCTCCTCAATTGCATTGATCTGTATTGTACGAGGGCGGATCGGAAAGTAACGCACAATAATTTTTTTAAAAAGTTTAATAGTAAAAAAAAGGAAAAAAATCACAAATGAACTTACATCTTTTACCTACTTTTCGACATAGTCACCAACTTTCTCAACACATTTTTCCCATCGTGTTACCAGTTTCAATATGCCCTGTTCATAGAAGTCCGTTTGGTTGGAGTGTAGCCATCTGCGCACTGCTGATTTCACTTCCACATCTGTCTCAAAGCGTTTGCCGGCCAGGAATTTCTTCATGGGACGAAACAGATGAAAGTCCGATGGTGCAAGATCCGGACTGTATGGTGGATGCTGGAGCACCTCCCAACCAAATTCGGCGATTTTCTGACGAACGACAGCAGCAACATGGGGGCGAGCATTGTCATGAAGAAGTTTAACGTTAATGTTGTGACGTTTGTCACGAATGGCACAATGCAACTTCACCAAAGTTTTAATGTAGGCCGCAGCATTCACAGTGGTCCCGTGTTCAGCAAAGTCCACCAATAAAACACCATGCATATCCCAGAACACTGTCACAAGCACTTTCCTGGCAGATTGAGTCACTTTGAATTTTTTCTTTACTGGGGAACCAGCATGTTTCCACTCCATTGATGCCTGCTTTGTTTCGGGCGTGTAGTGGTACGCCCACGACTCATCACCTGTGACGATTCCTTCCAGAAAGTCATGTCCTTGTGCGGTGTACCGCGTTAAGTGGTCCAAGCTTGCCATCATTCGCTGGCCCTTGTAGTCGTCTGTCAGGTTCTTAGGCACCCAGCGAGCACTAACTTTACGGAATTTAAAATTTTCATGAACAATATCGTACACCGCACCATAGGAAATGTTGAACTTCTGCAATAAGGCTCGCAGTTGCACACGCCGGTCGTTCAGAATTGCCGCCTCAATGCCTCTGACATTCTGTGGGATTGCTGCTGTTGTCGGCCGGCCGGAGCGTGGCGAATCACTAAGGTTCACGCGTCCCTCTTGGAAGAATGTGCACCACCTGGAGACATTGCTATGGTCCATACAATCATCCCCATACACGCCACGCATGTCCCTGTGAATTTCACTGGGTTTATGCCCTTTGGCCCACAAAAATCGAACAACACTTCTCTGTTCCTCACAGGTGGACGACTGTAGCATGCGCGCCATCTTTGTTGCATAGTTCAAGCTTGTCTCGCAAGAGGTGCACATGAGAAAAAATACCATCTGTAGTGAAAACTTCAAACTATATCTCTGTGAAATTTCAACATTCTAGCTGCAATACCAAGGCAGAAAAAAATTATTGTGCGTTACTTTCCGATCCGCCCTCGTATCTTTTTCTTGTTTATTTAGATGTTTCATTACTTTATAGGCTATTTTTTGCTGCCCATGTATATCGTATTCTAGTCTGCTTATATATCTATCCCAACTGACTTTGTGTGCTTTTTTAATTTCTCTTTTGGCTATTGCACTTTTATGTTTGTATTCAGCTCTTAATTCTAGTGTTCTATTCTGTAAATATTTGTGATAAGCCTCTTTTTTATCTTTTATATATCCATATAATATAACGGGTAGAATAAGTTTTATATATTTTAAGAACTTTACTAATTTCATAAACAGTGGAGTAAGACCTTATTTCTCAGCACAACTTCAAGTTTTGCAGCAGCAGTGTTCCCTACATTTAAATATTGTAATCCATTCACAAAATAAGGACTGTCCTTAGGTAAAAAAAAATAAATATGGTTGCTACCTGATAGATAGAGTAGGTGGTTATTATTCTAACATTGTTGTTCTATTTATTCATGTTCTTGTCACAGATTAGGAAATCCCTGTTCTTGTTCTGTAATTTCGTACAAAAGCCTTCACTTGGTCATTCTATATCTCCTTATTCAATATTTTCTTTTATCAGAACTATTTATCTTGTTCTGTATGGGATATTGAGGAATTTTCACCTATCATATTACATTTGAACCCTCACACGCTGTAACAGCATAATTTTGAACCATGCTTACTGCTACCATTAATTGAACCCTGCGTTCTGCTAAGATTTTTGCAAACCACTCGCATGTTCGTGCTGGATCGTACACAATCTTTTATTAATTATCTGAGAAGGGTTTGAAAGTATAGAGTGCTTAAATCAACATACCTTTGCACGGGCCCATAGAAGGCAAAGTATTAATCCACCTTTCCTTGTAATAAATTATTAAAACATGATAGTACTGGTAAGCTAAACAGTATTACAATCGTGGAAGCTAGAAGGGAAAAAGGGGATTAAGTTCGCTTGAGAAAGCTTTGTGAACTTATATCAATACCCTACATGACTAAGCTATGCCATAAGTAAACAGAAAGTTTAACTAAAAATAGCTTAAGTTTAATGAGAGTCATAAGGTAGATATAATGAAATACAACTAGACACAAACACACAGATAGCTGCCTTTAAGCACAGCGACCCACTTAAAAATAAGCTAAGAAAGAAATAATAACATTATTGATCATCCAAACAAAAGTCAATAACAATAATAATGATAATAAACATACGTACACACTTCCACTCACTCTAGTCCCGCCTAGGGCTAGGGTACACAATTCTAGTGGCCCTACCCTGGCTTAAGAGACCGATTAACCAAACAGCTCCTTTGAGTTACTATTGACTTGACTTGCCGAAACCAAAATAGATGATGACCCTGATGTTCATGTGCACCGCTTATTTGAGGACTTCACTAGCAAGGGGAGGATGCGCAGTAACACAAGGAAGATAGGAATTTGGCACTGTTCAATAAGATCACTGAAGAATGAAGACACGATGACGTAGTAGCTGCGCAGTATTACGTAGTTTTATGTACCGAAAACGTGATTTCGGTACACATTGTCAAATAATTTCAAAACTACAATCACTTAAAACATTTCTTAAACAATTATTAGAAATTTTATTTAATAAAATTGAAAGTTGAAAACTATGAAGAAATATTAAATTTTTACCAAAATATGAACATTTTGCCAAAATATTATGAAATATGAAAAAATATGTAGATCTTATTTGATTCTACAGATCATAAAATGTAAAGATACTTTGTCTCAGCGCTCTCTGACTAATAGTTTAAAACATGAAATTTCATAAAAATCCTCGCTCTACTCATCACCATTGGATAACAGCAACATATTACTTTGTTAATTTTTGTAAATACTGACAACACAGTTATTCAAGTTATAAAATCTAGATGTAACATGATATTTTATATATCTTTGCCAAATTTAATTATAAGCGACAGCCGAAGTAATTCATGAACCACATGATGGCTTGTAGTTTGATTCTGTTTATTGGCTACACTATTTCCTTTTCTAGAACATATTTTTAATTTACTCATCATCATCATCCGGTATCATGGCAGCTGCCGCCGTCTTCCAGAAACCAAACACCATTTCTCTCTGTCCATCCATTGATCTTCCTCCAGTCCTCTGATATTCATAGCTGCTTGTACCCCTTCTATCCAAGTTTTCTCCGGTCTTCCTCCTTTCCATTGGGATCCATTCCATAACAATTTTTTTGCAATCTTTGCTCTGGCATTCTTTTGACATGGCCATACCACTGTAATCTTTTCTTTTCTATAATGTCTATGATGTCCGGCTCCTCTTGTACACCCATAGTTTCCCTTATTTCTTTATTTCGTATTCTATCCATTGTAGATTTTCCAGCTGATCTTCTAAAAACATCAATTTCTGTACTTAAAATTCTTTTCATTCCCCTGGTAGGAATTTGCCAGACTTCAGTACCATCTGTTAAAATGCTCTGAATTATGGTTTGATATATTTGTAATTTTCTATTTTTTGTAATATTTTTGCTCCACCAAACAGAGTTTAAAGCATTTATTGCTTGTTTTGTTTCTGCGATTCTATTTTTAATTTCCATTGTGTTATCGCCTGAATGGTCTAATTTTGTCCCTAAATAAGTGCATTCAATACTAGGTTTTAATTCTTCTCCATTGTTGAAATTTATATTTTCCATTTCTTCTCCTATACACAGGTATTTAGTTTTCTCAATGTTTATAATAGTTACTAATATAAATATAAACACCTCACTTATAAAATATACTTCTTTCACCTGACATGTTTTGAAAATCTTTATTTCATCAACTAAACTTCAACTGTCTGGATTGAGCCATTAACAACAGTTTTTCTTGCTCCATTAATGGGAGTTTAATATACTTTGAGATCAAATCTTGCTTGCCAGGAATTTAAAAATGTAGGGTTCTGTCCTTGTTTTTCTGAATGTGTATATTTTCTCATATTGTAGGTTCTACAGTGAGCTTTTCTGGTTCAAATCCTGTGGGAGAAATTTTTTCGAGAAATTTTGGCCAGTATGATCCAGTGCCCACCTAGCCTTATGAGGAATATGGATAGCTACAATAAATAGCCACTGCATAGTGAGAAAACCTGCTATAATGGCTGGAGGAACATACATGCTGACCACATTGTCACCCCTGTATGGTCTGAATGATCATTCACCTCTATGATTAACACATGAATGCAAGGCTAGTAGCTGCCTGGCAGGCCATGGGGCTTCTAGGCCTTTTGTTCTATGGAGATTAGTTTAGTTTATATATATATATATATTTCAAAATTATGATCACACTGGGCATGAAAGGGTTTATGCGCATAAAAATTACAGTCCAGTTCTGATAACTGTAGATGTCTTGTTGTGTGGCAGGAGGGAACATTACTGAGTGGGGGGAGTGAACTATAAGCCAAGGAAAAATCATTTTCTTATTAATAATAATAATAATAAAATTAATTGTTACAAAAATGGCGCTATCATATAATGAACACTCTAAACTTACTAGACAAAAATATTCACTAACACAGAACCAGTAAATAAGAAAACTCAATGTGTAGTAACTATTATGTTTTCTAAACTGAGGATAGTTGCTGGCAGTACCTGCAATTTGCCTTCCCCTCTTACTGCACCAAACACCATAGACCCCTCAAAAGTGGCTAAAGAAGCCAGAACTGAACTGTATTTCTGGAACAATATGATTACCAAGGAGACCATCACAAAAATACAATTTATTTGTCCAGCTATAAGTGATTTCTATAAATATATTTTATAAATATATTAACAAAGATATAGAGAACACAAGTGTACATATCTCAAAGTATAGAACAAACAATTTTACAAAATTTTATAAATTTAATTCTTTGGTCATATATAATATTAAAATAGATTAACATCTTGTAGGTCACTTATATCACCGTCTTAGAGAACTCATCGCTATAGTTGCAGATGGCTTAACTGTTTCTATCTTCTTCAGCAGAATCTGTAAAGTGTACAATTGTTATAGTGTTATTTTCACTTTATGTTCTTTTACAGTGTGAACCTCACAATATTACACACACACACACACATATATATATATATATATATATATATATATATATATATGAGCCTTTTAAATCCAAAGTGGTGTAACTACATTAAACATTGTTTTGAGATATAAAGACTTTTAGTAGAATAGTAGTTTAAAAATTTGAGAATACTACCAAACAATAATTTCCCCACCAAATGTGTTCAAAATTGATTGTTTTAGCTCATGTATGTTCTTTTTTGCCCTTATCCCCACTTTATAAGTAATTTATAAGCACTTAAGTAACTTACACCACTTGGCTTTACACAGATTGAGGGATATTTCAAGAATGAATTTGCATAATCAACAAAAATAATATTTTTATTTTATTTAAAAGGTTGTGGTCTTGAGGTAGTGTGCTGCTTTGTCACGTAGCGGTCCTGAGTTTGATCCCCGGTTGATACAAATTTCCTGGGTGATGGTTTTTTTCAGGGTTTTTCCTCGTCTGTTAGACAAATGTCAGAAAACGTTAAGGCCTGAATGGTCCCCAAACATCATCTGGACATCATAACCATCATTAGGTTTAGCTTGAAAAATGGAAGCTGATCAGACATGTTCTCCTTGTAGAAGATGGTAAATGGATTGGAGTTCCGATACCTAGTCCAGTGCATCCTTAGCCATGTAACTGGATGATTTTCTTCCTCAAGCTTTCTCTTAGTAATGGTTCTTTAAATATTTTCTTAGCTAAAACTCTTTGCCAGACATCACAGTAAGATGGAGATGATTATTTTTCCGTGATTTCGTGATAACTTTAAATCAGTCAGAAGGGCAAATATCTATTGAGTCTTACTGTACAATTCAATTGAGCCAAAGTTTGAGTCGTTTGGAAGATTGGAATGACCACTGATCATAAACGTTTGATCAATGGTTTCAAAGTTGTTGTCTTCATTCAAAACTAGGCTCAATAAATGTAATGCAATTTTCCAGTCCCGGTTTCATCTTGTGCATGTATCGTTTTATAATACAATGTGTTTTGCTGTTGGTGCTCTACATTTTGTGCGTTTGTGGAATATACATACAATTAGTAGGTATGTCGCTTACATGGCACTAGAACAAAAAGAGTAACTGGAGTTACACCACTTTGGCTATCAACAGATAGATAGCACTGCTGACTGCATAAACTTCTGATGCTATTTGTGGAGCAGTTTGGGGATCTAGGAGTTACACCACTATTCCTGCAGGTAGTTTTACATATCCAGAATTCATTTCTAGCACTAATGCAGATTTTTTAAAAAGTGGAGTACGCCACTTTGGCTTTAAAAGGCTCATATATATATATATATATACGACATTAATAGAAAATAAATGCTGAGTCGGGATTTGAACCCTAGTTTCTAAACTTTGTATGTTTAGTGCTCTTACCATCTGAGCGGAATCCTAAGACAAACATTTATTTTTCTTATATTTATAGAATTCTCAATTTACACGATAGGTGGTGGGGTATCGTTCCTACTGCCATCTAATGGCTACTGTAACAGGTAAGCATGTTTAAAGAGAATATTTACTTTATAGCAGTAACTTTTGTATATTTAGATGTTATAACTATATTTTTGACATTATCAATGAAGGCAAATATGACATGAAAAGAAAAATAAATGCCTCTGAGTCGGGATTTATATACATATATATATATTGTTCACCGCTGTGGTCTCGAGGTAGCGTGCTGCCTTGTCACGCAGTGGGCTCAGGTTCGATCCCCGGTCGGGGCAGTTTTTCTGGGTGAGGTTTTTATCGGGGTTTTTCCTCACCTGTATGACAAATGTCAGAAAAACTTTAAGGCCCAAACGGTCCCTGAAATCATATGGCCATCATCGTCATCCTCACCCTTATCATCATCATCATCATCTTTCACCGGTGTGGAAAGCAACGGGAAGCTACCACACCTACAATTTCCTAGTAAAGCTGCAAGCATAACATGGAAATGCTACGATTGCAGTGAAGGACCTGCCCTCGGGCAGAATTACTATGGATGGATATGTATATACAGGGTGTACATTAATTATACCACATAAATTTAACTGCTTAGAGAAGGGTGTTAAACAAATAATTTGAGATACGGAACCAATAGTCTACGAGAGAAAATGGGCGAGTTATAGGGAATCAAACTAAACGACATTTGATACAGATAAATCAACAGGAGAGCACACCAGGAGAGAAAATTATACTAGAATAACTTCATATCTTAGTATTAATTCCGAGATCCTGATTGCTAATAATTCATCAACAACGTTTATCAAATACTGGATTATCAAAGTCCTTAAAATGTCGATCTGAGCAGATGATTGCACGCCACTGCTCTGGCTACAGTAGAATCGGTACAATGTAAGCCTTAGCTCAGAGTGAAACACGCAGAATCTGTGTAGTTAACTTGTGGCTTAATGGTCAAAGTTATGGATTTAAGATTCGAACGCTGATGGTTCAAATCACGGCAGGCGACTTTCTTTTTTATTTCTGTTTCTTTCGTTTTTTCTTCACTGTGATATGTTGCACTGAAATTTGTTTAATATGGGCACGCACAAAATTCCTACTCTGGTATTGATTACATTAACATCTGATTAGAAGTTACTTCAGTATCAGTTCAGTTGCATTACACGAAAGCATCATGGAACATCTTCACCGTTACGCTGAACTTGCCGATATGCATCTGATTTATGGTGCAGCACAACGTAATGGTATAAGAGCTGCTGCCATGTACGCGGACCGGTATCCGGATAGACGCCATCCTCATCGAACAATCTTCGGGTCTGTTGATAGGCGTTTGCGGGAGCATGCGACGTTGAAGGTAAACAGAGTAGACGCCGGTGCAATACGTACGCGCCCCACTGCAGATTTTGAAGAAAATATTCTTCATAGGGTGAAAGAGGAACCTTCTACTAGTACTCGTGCCTTCGGACGTGTAATGGGTACGAACCATCAAAGTGTATGGGAAGTCCTGCATGAAGAGCAGCTCTATTCCTTTCATCTGCAAAAAGTACAAGTCTTACAACCACTGGACTTCGCTCAATGGGCCCAATTTTTGTAATTGGGTTTTGCTGCAGCCACCGCACTTCTATTCCTCGGTATTATTCACTGCTGAGGCAGTATTTAATACGGATGGGCTGGTTCTGAACTCGAAGAACAGTCACGTGTGGGATTATGAAAATTCTCATGCCATCTTCCAGAGAAGTCACCAGCAGAGATTTTCGGTGAACGTATGGGTAGGCATAATTTCTGACCACATCATTGGCCCCTACCTTCTTCCCCAGAGATTAAATGGTGTCATTTATAAGACATTTTTAGAGCATGTCCCACTTACATTACTATAAGAAGTTCCTCTACACATCAGGATTAACATGTGGTTTCAGCATGATGGAGCTCCTCCCCATTTCTGCCGGAATGTGCGAAATCATTTGAATGGAGTGTATCGTGGCCGTTGGATAGGAAGAGGTAGTCCAACTGTAGTGTGACCACCTCGATTTCCAAATCTCAGTCCACTTGGTTATTTTTTGTGGGGACATCTGAAAACACTAGTGTATACGACCCCCTCATTTGTCATTAGCTGTCCATTTCCATTATATACTGTATTTCTATGCGTGACCATATATTTAGTTTCATTGATATATACTTATAAGGTACCCAATAAATTGATAAGATTAATTGGACTAACACTTAAAAACACAACAGCTAAAGTTAGAATAAATAATAAACTCAGCAAAGAATTTAAATATTTAACTTTCACAGGGAAAAAATACTATGAGGTTTAATTTAAGAATTATAAGTTGAATCCGGAGTTAAACAAGGAGATCCCTTATCCGCAACACTATTTAGTATAGTGGTTGATTTAATAATGAAACATTTAGACCTAATAGGTAATATAAGTACCAAATCTAAACAATGTATTGCATATGCAGATGACATATTGATAACAGCAAGGAACATACCAACACTAATAGAAACTTTCCAGTTGCTGAAAGAAAAATCAGTTGAATATGGATTAATAATAAATAATTCCAAAACAAAATACTTAAAACGTACAACAAGAAATGAAAAAATAAGTAATCTGAACATCAATGATACAAATATAGAAGTAAAATCATATAAATATCTTGGTTCAACTGTAAATGGAAAAAAACTATATAGAGGAAAAAATTGGTGAAAGAATTTCTTTGGGCAATGAAGCTTACTATGAAAATAGAATACTATTCAAAAGAAAACTTGTCTCCAGATTAACTAAAGTTAAACTGTATAATACAGTAATAAGACCGATTGTAACTTATGGCTGTGAAACATGAGTACTGAAGGAGTCTGATAAACAAAAACTATTGATCTTTGAAAGGAAGATCTTACAAAGAATTTTAGGACCAATTAGAGAAAGTGATGGCACATGGAGTATATGAATGAACTCTGAATTAAATAATCTAATACGAAATAAAAATGTAATAACCCACATTAAAGGTCAAAGACTATGCTGGTTTGGACATATAAATAGAAAGCAGGAAGACAAGCTTGTAAGAAGAATATACAAATGGAAACCAATATGCACCAGAACAGCTGGACGCCCAAAAAGCAGATGGCAGGATGATGTTATAAAATATATATTAAAAATGAAAATAGGAAATTGGCCAGTCTGTATCCAGAATAGATCCAGGTGGAGAAAAATTCTTGAGGAGGCCAAAACTTCAATGACGTTGTAGTCACTCACTAGGACAATTCTTATCAAGTAATGACACCAAAAACTATGAATTCGACACTAATATGTGTCATTTAGGATATTTTATTTTATACCTCTTCTCATGCCTTGCCCCCCCTCCCATGCTAATGGCTGAATTATTCAGACTTATATGGCATTGGGAGTGACCCTGAAAACTGTAGTTAGGACTTTACATCATTTACCACTCAATTGAGCTTGGATATAAGATAGTGATCCATCTAAAACAAAATAAATTATTCATTGCCAGAGAGCGGAATCTGTTCCACAATGTCGAAGGCTTACTTGTATTGGTGTAGACTATAGGAAATCACGAGCAAAGGAGTGGAATGGGATGTGTCACATTGCTGTATACCCACCAGGCTAAGAAGAGAGCTCTGTCATGTAGAAAGACCAGTGAACAACCATCATTGAGATGTATGAAATGAATAATAAAAACACAGTAAACAATGTTTGATTTAGTAAAGAAGTGGAGTTATTGTAGAGTATGTCAGTAGTTGATATTGCTCGTACCTGATCTTAGTGTTAGTGAAATGCAACCCAAAATGAAAACAAATGTGCTTGTGCTAGGGCAAAATTTGTCTTAAAACATTTCATTACTTTGTAAGCAATGCATAACCTAAGTATATTTTATTGTATTATGCACCTAATGTTCATATTATAGAAGAGTCGCCCAATAGGTATGCAGACATATCCCATCCCACCCCTCCCAATCGCTCTAGTATAGTTAATACCAGTACAAGTAAGTCATCGGCATTGTGGAGCAAATTCCACTCTCTATTCATACATTAATATTCTAGGGAGATCTACAATTGTTTCATAAATTATGTAGTAACAATTCAATTTCATAAGAATTATCATTTTAAAAAAATGATAGTTATTGGCTTAATAACTATATATACTCAAATCTTTTTTTTTTATAATTTGGGTCTTCATATAGGTACTTGTATTTAAGTTCTGTGATGAAAAAAATCAAGAATGTTTACATTACACTATATAATATGAATAATATTTTGATAAAATGTGCCATTAAATAACCATATCTAGTGCAAAAGACAGCCTATAGTAATTTAAAAAAATGTTGCAGTATGTGAATAACAACCTGTGTGTGTGTGTGTGTGTGTTTTTGTCTGAAAAAAGTATGAAAAATTCCTGAAAATGTATACAGAAATAGCTTATATATTATCAAATCATAGACAGTTCTTGCTATATATCTTCTCAAATTATTGATAATGTAAAAAGCAATTTTTCTATAGCACTTTACAAATCTCATCATTATGGAAAACAAAGCCACAACCTTGTCATGTCGATCTTCTTCTCCCATACCTTTATTGTATTCTAGAATACATTTAGCCTTTATGATTTTTTCTTCTTGTTCTCCGTCTTTATTCTTCCATAGCTTCTTACTGGTATCAGTCATGTTGGCATTTTCGTGTTTGGATGATAATAAATAAATATCTTTCCTACCTTTCCACTTCTATGATAGAACTCTCCAACTAGATCATGTTGTTAATTTTCCTTTTTTTTTTTTTTTCTTTCCAATTTGATGTTCACTAAATCCATAGGCATATTTCTTCTGTTAGATTTTACTGTCCCTAATATATATCTCAGTCCGGCGCCGTAGCCGAGTGGTTAAGGCAGGAAGCCTTGGCGCAGAGCTACGGGACTTGCACTGGTTCGAGTCTCCATGGGGGAAGAAATTTTCTCATGGTATTTCGGCCAGTATGGGACCGGTGCCCACCCAGCATCGTGATGCATTTGGTTGGCTACAATAAGTGGTGGCTCCAGGTTGAGAAAACAGCTATAACGGCTGGGGGACTCGACATGCTGACCACATGTCACCCCTACACTGGCTGATTATCATCTACCTCTGTGATTGACACATGTGGATGTGAGGCCAGCAGCCGACTGGTAGGCTAAGGGCCTTGTAGGCCTGTCGCACCAGGAGTTTTTTTTATATATATCTCGTCTACTCAGCTCTAAAAATAAATTAGGAGAACACAATTATAATGTGTAACCTTTCTCTACAAACGGGTTTGCTAATTCTAGGACTACATTCTCATTTGCTGTAAAATCTGCATTTTCATGTGCATCTTGTCTAGTGTTTATTTGAATCATATCATGAAGAGTACAATTTGTAATGTGTTAATCCAAATCGCGCCATTTTATTCCGTTTAGAGAGTTTGAACTGAACGTGTTTCTAAAAAAGTTAAATTTACAACCATGATATTCGAAAAAAATACATTGAAACTACATATATATTTTACCGTAATAAATACCTAAAATATGTTATTCTATAAATTATATCTATAATAAACAATACAATATACTAGGACTACATATACGCTTTATATAAACCAGCAACGCATTTTACAGATGGCGAACATAACTTTTTAATCAGTAAAGATTGAGCCAACTTCTTATAGTAGAGGGTTTTAACACAATAACAAGTGTAGATCGTGCTTGAGCTGTTTGGACTTTCTACCTGTTCACGAGGGAGACTCGTTAAAAGTCTCCAATGGGTTAATTTAATTCTTATTTCCACTTCAAAATCCAAAACAATGGCAATGTGTGGAAAAAACATACAACGGGTGAAAATTGAGATTGATGGAAAAATTATAGAACAAGTGTCAGATTTCTCTTACTTAGGAAGTGTATTTGCAGAGTATAAGAGTGACATTGATTCAAAATTACAAAAATATAATAAAATGAATGGGGTAATACAAAGACATTTTGGTAAACAGATGAGGACACAGACAAAACTAAGATTACATAACATCACATCAAAAGCTGCTCTAAAATACGGAAGTGAAATTTGGATTTTAAATAAAAGAAACTCTCATAAACTTCAAGTAAGCCAAATTGCGCTTCTTACGATCATTGTTAGGAGTTAATAGACTGTATCAGCAAAGGAACACTATTATCAGAGGAAAACTTGGAGTAACAAGTTTAAATGAAGATATACAAAGATACCAACAAGAATGGAAAAATCATCTGAGGAGAATGGCAAGAAATAAACTTCCAAAATTGGCATTCCAATATACCCCAACTGGACATAGGGACCAAGGAAGACCAAAACATCGGTGGAAAGATCAAGACCATCTTCGCTAGCTTTACCATACAGGCCACATGGCCTAAAACGAATTTGTTCATGATGATGACGATGATGAAATTAAACCTCATGGTGTTCTTTCCCCGTGAAAGTTAAATAAAAAGGTTCAATTAATTTATCTCAATTCATATTTTTATAGACTGGATCACTATTGCCAAACACTGTGCAATTATAATGAAGATAAATATGAAAATTGCTTTTTTTAAATGTAGGCCAACTATTAAAGTGAAACCCAATAAATTAAGTTTCAGCTAAAACTGTTAGTTTGTATTTTGTTACTCACCATGTTTTCATGTTCAATTTTTCTCTGTTGTCTTTTCCTATTTATCGCTGAACTAGATAATCTGGGGTAATTTAGAGGAACAGTTGCTGATGGCTTTGGGCGTGGTTTCCGAAGATTTTCTAATTTCTTTACTAATATTTCATTTTCCCTATCTATTTTCCTCAATTGTTCATTGGTAAAAGACATATTTTTCCGTGTTTTCTGTTGTCTGATACTTGACGAAACACTTGATGTTGTAGATTTTATCTCATGTTTATCAAAACTGTCTAATGCATCTAAAAGCAATTTCATTGATGAACTACCATTTGTTTGTTTACTTTTCTGATTGTTGTGTTTCTACTAAACATTCCTGAGATTCAAATTTTACCCATCGATGAACAGCCACTAGAAGATGGACGTGTGGTAACACTGGTAATTTCAGAAGTTGTGTCTGTACTTAATGACAGAAAATCAGGAGATGGTGATTTAATTTTATCATTGTCTACTTCTTTATTTTCATCATATGCAATACAGTTCATTAAATCTTTTAATCTTGTTTGTTTACTTACAGCTTGTTTACTGACATTATCTAATTTTGTTGATGTGCTAAACCTCACAGTAGAGCCTGTACTTTCATTAATCACTGGCGATTCCACAGTTTTCACATCACTGGAATTTTCATCACAACATAGGACTATTTCATTTACCTTTAAATTACTTTTCCTTTCTTTTTGTATTTCTTGAGTTACATTGTTATTTTCAGGCACTGAAGTATCCTTTGAATCTTTTGTGTCAAAAAAATCAAAGTCAATATCTTGAAGCAATTCATCATCCAAATTAATAATTGACTCACTGGTAGAATTAGTAAGTGTATGATAACCTATATTCTTTGACATTTTTGTTTTTCATTTAGGCTTTCACTGATTATGGTATCATATTAACTTCAAACTGACAAGCAATAGATATTATATCATAAAATATATTAAATCTTTCTCAAAGTTTAACATGTTTTAAAATAATGTTAAAAACATTGTATTACAATGTTCTAGAAGCTTGTTGCTAGGCAACAGTTGTAAATGTAAACATGTCAGGTGTAGAACTGTTAGAATTAGCTGCTATGGGAAATATTGATTTAATAAAGGTTATTTCAAATAGACAACATGTGCTTACCCTCATGAATAAATAAACAAGGACAAACAATTTCAATAAAATGAATTAAAATAGATACTGGACTATAATTATCCAATATTTTATTAACCCACAATATACCCAACTTCCATTATCTCAAATTTAACTGGATATATAAATCTGAATTATATAGAGTCTATAAACAGGCTATATATATATATATATATATATATATATAGAGAGAGAGAGAGAGAGAGAGAGCAATAGTAGAAAATTAAGGCTCCCACCTTTGTAGATAATTGGCATAAGATGTCAGCCAGGTTGTCACCTTGCATGTTGGTCATCTCTACTCCATAAACATATGTCTGATACTCATTTCCATTAGAGGCCAAGTTGTCAAACCCAGAAGATTTGACTAGTTTAAAAACCCTTTCCCTATGGGGATTTGAACCCCCAACCTTTCCATTTGTAGTCCATTGCCTTAACTATGTTTGTTTTCTAATGGCAAGATTTGACACTTAAGTAATTTTCTCTCTAGCTTCCCAGTACAAGCGAACAAGATCCTTAGTAATTAAATAAAAATAAAACATAGTTTTATTTGATTTTCATATTTATTATATAATTCAGTGACAGCTGTTTCGGTACACTATACCTTCTTCAGACATGTTAACAAATTATGAATTGTGTTCCAACTGATCTAAGCAACAATACAACAATATTTATTTATTTTTTTTAATTTAACAAAGGGGATTCATTCATATCAAGTTGAGAATTTAACAGATGTTACTACTTTTCAATTTATTAATTTATACAGCCTCCAAAAGATCTAACTTCTTACCTTTATCACAAACATGTAAAATTTCAAAATTTGGATCGAAACAATGATTAAATTGGAATAGGTGGTTAGCATATTTTGAATATTCTAATTTTCTGTTATATGCTCTTATGTGTTCCTTTATCCGAGAGATAAAAGGTCCTTAGTGTTGTACAGTTGGATTTAAAGCTGGACAGACTAGGAGATGGTGTTTGTCATCAGGTCCGGGTCTTTGCTTATGACACATCTGTCTGATTGGAAAACGTGTATCCTGTGGAGATGGTGAGCCAGGCAGTTGTGTCCTGACATCAGCCTGAATTTCGCTACTGCTTCCTTGAGGCCTTTATGTTTTACTTCTGTGTATAGTTCATTAATTTTTTTCCATGATTTTCCTCTGGCTGTTGCAATGTTTTCTTTCAGGTTTTCCATTTGGAGTGCTTTCTTGATTTATTCAATCTTTCTGTGCAGGTTTGATTTGGGGTGGGTTATTATCTGTATTTTGGTACCCTTTTTGGCAAGTCCATCAGCTATTTCATTGCCAACTATTCCGATGTGTGAGGGCATCCACTGGAAGGCTATTAATTTGTTCTGGTTGTTCAGGTATTTTAGAAGTTTACGGCATTCTAGGATGGTTTCATTTTCTGGAGTTTGGTTGGAGATTATTGCTTGTATAGTGGTCTTCGACTCTGCCAGAAAAACAGCTTTTGTGAACATATTATGTCTGGTCTGGCTTATTTTCCTATTTAGATGTTCTTTATTGCCACTTCCAGCTCTTGTATAGAGAACTTTTCACTAAACTATGTCATTCAATTCACTAACTATGACATAGCTCTTACTAAATGTCAATGTTAAAACTTGAACATGAACCTGAAAGGTTGAAATAGAGTCTTACTTCAATCATTCCATGTATAATTCACCATACTCTAATACAATTAATGTTTTCTCCCACCTGCTGAATGCTTTACCTCAGGTTTTCCTACAAAAAGTTTTCCTGGCTCTCTTTCATTCCCAATTCATGTTATATGTCCTGCTCATTACAATCTATGAGATTTAACTGTTCATATTAGATCCAGTTTCCCATAAAGATGAAGTAGCTGTTATTAAGATTTCTCCATTCACATGTCTGTTCGTTTATCTTTGTTCCGAAAATTTTTCTGAATACTTTAATCAAATACAATATTTTCTTCTGCCTTAAAACAAGAGACCATGTTTTGTATCTGATAGTATAACAGGAAGAATCACTATTTTATTTACAGTGTGCTCATAAAGTCCTTGTACTTTTTAGGGATAACATAGTCCAAATAAAATAAAAATTTATAATTTAGTATCCATAAACATGAAACATGGCTTCATCAGTGAAGATGATGTGGTCCATTAAGTTATCTCAGTCTGCAGCTTCATTGTGTTGTGCACTTGTCGGCTTACAGTTTGTGGATCACTTGCCTATGATATCCTCACACCTCTGGACTTTTTCGCTTGGGGGTTCATCAAGCAACACGTGTACAGAACCAAAGTTCCTAATCTGTAAATGCTGAAAAAATGCATATGCAAAGCATGTGAAATGATTACAGAATGTTTTCTGGACAATGATGCATCATTGGGAAACATGTTTTGAGAATGATGGAGGTCATGTGGAATACTGACTTTGTAGTAGATACTAAATTATAACTTTTGCTTTATTTGGTCTATGTTATCCCAAAAATGTATTGGAACTTTAGGAGCACACTGTATTTTTAGTTTAATTTTTTTGTGAGAGAAGTTGGGATAACAAGAGTCACTGTAATGCAGAATAACATGCATTTCCATACTCATATAAAAACCTATTTTGACATTTTTATGACAGCTCTCCATTCTGTTTTCAGCATAGAGTAAAAAAAAAGTGTAATCAAAATCAAAACCCCAAATTCTTAAAGAAATAAAATAGAAATCAGTGAAAATTAAACATTATGCTTGGACAGTCCTTGCTGTAGTTGGGATGATTGCATTAGACGACAACATGTTTGGTTCTCCAAGTGCTATTGTTGAGCTACCATGCTAAAAAATATATTTTTTTACCAATGCCATCACATTGTCTTTATGGCATTTCTGATAGTCTCTCCTGCTATTGGCAGAATTGTAACCTACTTCTTAAGATGGAGTTACATTCTCCAATGTTATGATACGTGATGAATAATAATGAAAGTCCTTTACCTAAATCCAGAACATGGGAGGCTACAGGAATAATTTTCTTTAAGAAAAAATTCCTGTGGTCTGACGGGACCCCAGAAGATCTAACCACTAACCCATGAGGCTGCCAAGCTACAAAATATTCCAGTCTTGATCTCATAATGTTGTATTTGAAACTCACATATGATTTTTGATAGATAGAATCCTTACTAGGTTGGTCATGGTGGTCTTGATTATATTCCTTGCTTCTAGTCCCGAGGGTCATGAATTGAAGCCCGATCAGGGTCAATGGATTTTTTAGGATGAAACAATCCAAGGGACAAATCCCCCAGGGGAGATTTTAAGCATTGGGTCCCGAGTCTGAAGATTTTCAGGCTTGTAAAAGAACCGCAAACCTGAATAAAAGGCCTCTGTGCAAAATTTAACCGACCTTCATCCATCCTATTAATATCTTAGTTGCCTACTAGATGTCTCATTGAGTCTGAATGTTGACCACATCCCACTCACTAACATCTGTAGGAAAACAAGTATAACTAAATTAGCATGGTGTAGATACTTCCCGATAAGAGGACATCCATGTCTCAATAAGGGACATAAAAGTATACAAAGAAGAATCCTTATTAGATGACCACTTTGTCAACAAAATTTGAAGGTAGACTGCAACATTAGTAGTTCTCTTGTGCAATCTGATAGGGAAGAATATTATTAGCGAATATCTCTAATATGTTGTTATAAAATGCAAAATTAATTTTTCTTCTTCTTCTTCTTCTGTAGCGCTACATCCCAAATTGGGCCTGGATTCTCTCACACGTTGCCTCCACCCTTCTCTATTTGTAGCGTCTCTTTCCAAGTTTGTGCTATCCAGTATACTTTCTCATATTCTCTAACTTCATTGAACATTTTCTATCTTGATTTACAGATTGGCCTATTTCCATATTTTTTCCTTTTAAGGATTTTTTAAAGGTATGCTTTGTTTAGATAAGGAGGGAAGAGACTAAGAGGTTAGCAGAGATAGATGGGAAGAATAAATTAATAAGAATGTCAAAAAAAAAAAGAAAAAAAGAGGAGTTGATGGAAGGAAATGATGGAAGAGGAGACATGGAACGATAGAATGTTTAAAACTTGACCTCTGGAATGGGAACACAAGACTAGATGAAAAAGAAGATGAAGCAAAACTTGAATAAATCTTCCGATTGAGGGTCTTTCCACTTTTCAGCGGTTGCCCTTTTACCAGCCGGCTGCTGGCCCTTCACATCCACATGTGTCAATCACAGAGGTAGATGATCAACAGCCAGTGTAGGGGTGACATGTGGTTAGCATGTCGAGTCCCCCAGCCGTTATAGCTGGTTCCTCAACCTGGAGCCGCTACTTATTGTAGCTACCCAATTGCCTCACGATGCTGGGTGGGCACCGGTCCCATGCTGGCCGAAATACCATGAGAAAATTTCTTCCCCCATGGAGACTTGAACCAGCGCAAGTCCCATAGCTCTGCACCAAGGCTTCCTACCTTAACCGCTCGGCTACGGTGCGGGACGAATCAATCTTACATATTAAATTTATCACTACTCACCAAAAGACAAAATTTATTTGAAGAGGAAAATATATGCCTGAATTGGGATTCAAACCAGAGACATCGGGTTAGAATTCTGAATCAGTCATATATTTTTCTTTTGAAATAAAACTTGAATCATTGATTTCACTGGAACATTACAAGTTTTTTTAAAGTGTTTATTACTGTCAAGTCCACCGCTGTGGTCTCGACGTAGCGTGTTTGCCTTGTCACGCAGCAGGCCCGGGTTCAATCCCCAGTCGGGGCAGTTTTTTTGGGTGAGGTTTTTCCTCACCTGTAAGACAAATGTCAGGAAAACTTTAAGGCCCAAACGGTCCCCAAAATCATATGGCCATCATCAACATCTTTATCATTATCATTATCATCATCATCCTTCACTGGTGTGGAAAACAATGGGAAGCAACCACACCTATAATTCCCTAGTAAAGCTGCAAGCATAGCATGCAAATGCTATGATGCAGTGAAGGACCTGCCTTCAGGCAGGATTACTGTGAATTGAAAGTTTCAAAAATTTGCACAGATGTTGCAGTTATCTATATTTTCATTATTTTGTGATTTTCCTTGTTTTTCCCCTGAGATCAAGAAGTTGGCAGACACACAGATGAGAAAAACAAGTTAGGACGAATGATGAGAAAAGAGGAGTTGGATGGGAAAAGAGACAATGAATAACCAAGATAGATGGAAACTTTTGTCCAAAACTTGATCCCTGGAAAAGAGACACAAGGCTAAATGAAGAAGAAGAATAATAGTTTTAAAGTAGAAGTTTGTTTGTTTACATGCTTCAATTTCAAAGACTTATCACTTTATTATGTAACTTATTTACAAATGAAAACATTCACCACAATAATATGAAGGACCTTACGGTTTAAAAGTTTATTAAATTGTACGAACATATCTAAGTTACCCAGTTGTCCTCAGTTATAGTTTTAAATTGCATAGACCTTTCAGATTGCCATCCTTCATCACCATTTATTCAAGTACCTGAATAATCTGCAGTTCTATGAGGACAGCTGAGGAGTCAACTTAAGAATAAATTCTGTTGATGGATAACAATCAGATAGGTCTAAAGGCCTAAAACCATAGTTGATAATGATTTGGATAACCCAAGTATGTTTGTACAATTTAACTTAAATAGTTACTTCAATTGTGATTAAAATTATTATTAAGAACTTGGATAAAATATCAGATTTTCATGGGAGAGTCAATCATATTAAGCATGGTATTTTCTGGACATTTTGGCCATTGTCTTGACAGTTGTAGTGCAGTTGACACATTATGATAGTTGAGGAATCAACATAACACACCAGTGGCAGCTCCTGCCTAAATAACTGGGACGTCTGCTAGAATACTCTTAAATTAGCTTTAAATTATGCAAAATTTGAATAACCTAACACATTCCTATGTCAATAAACACCTAGAACAGGGAACTTTTGAATTAACTTGTTAGTTTAGTAAACATTATGAGGTATAATCATTAAAATTCATCGGAGAACATATTGTTTAAACAACTCACCTCATAGGATTCATGCTTCCATGATATCGCGATTTCAAACATAGTCATGTTCATCATCAGTCGGAGTTATGGCTGACGATGAACATGACTATGTTTGAAATCGTGATATCATGGAAGCATGAATCCTATGAGGTAAGTTGTTTAAACAATATGTTCTCTGATGAATTTTAATAACTTGTTAGTTTCCAACTAAATTCACATTTTTACGCTGGTTCTTCCACAGTGATAAAAACATTGAAACATGTTATCTTTCCTCTTCTCTCACACCTCTTACAAGTCAACAAATTGATCAGGAGGATCATAGAGACAAAATGCACCTCAGCATTTGTAAAAATTGCATGTGTCAAAAATCCATATATTATGTCAGATTATTGATTTAATTTTTAAAATTATTTTGTTGAGATGATGGGAATAAATGCATTGTTGATTCAAACTGTATGGATATTGGAATTTGTTAAAAATATAAGAAAATTCTTCTTCTTTTTCTTCCTTTCATGTGATAGAGCTAGGGGTCTGTTATGGTCTCAATGCAACGTTTGAAGGGTCTGCCCAAAGATCTCTTGCCTGGTGGCTCGTAATTTAAGATTTGATGTGGTATTCTTGTTCTGCTCATTTTTCTTACGTGAGATTTCCAGTTGTTTCTATATTTTTGTACATATTCCATGATTGATTCTGTTTGTAATTCTTTGAGAACCTCAGAATTCTTTTTATAGTCTATTCTTGAGTAACCTGCAGTTTGCCTCATAAATTTTATTTCTGCTGCAGTTAGTCTCTGTTCATCTACACTGCGAATTGTCCAGGCCTCACTGCTGGTAACATAATATGGGTCTGGCCAGTAGTTCATGTGTGTTAGAAAATTATAACCATTAACTACTTGTAAACAATTGGATTATTTTTCTTCATGGCTCAGTGTATCATTGAAGATATAGAATGCGCCATCGGAATGCACTCTCCTAATGATGTCAGCTGTAGGTGAAATTTATTATGCATTTTATCAGTATTAATGTTGAAAAAGCCATCAACTCCAAGACTATGGTCAAAACACTTTGAAAATACCAAGATTAATAAGATCTTATAGTTAATCATGTACCAAGAGAATTATATTTACTATTAAGCAACAGATCTGCTAAATTGAGGTCTGTGGCTCCAGATTTATTAAGTTACCCAATGTGTGTTAATTATTAATAATTTTGGAGATAAGTTCAATAGTCTATGCTTTCCTTGTTTACTATAAAATAAGATAAATATATTACATTAAATTAATGAATGTTTGTCAATTTTTATATGTCAGTGTTAATGAAGTTTCAGGGATTCTAGTGCAAATAACAGTCTACAGAAATTCAAAGAAACATTAAAAAAAGAAAAATTATTGTAGCAGAATGTGAATAACGATCTGAAATATACATACATACATATATATATTGCGGGCACGCCGTAGCGTAGTGGTTAAGGTACTGCGCTACAAGCCGGAAGGTCGAGGGTTCAAGTCCCGGTGGGGTCAGGATTTTTAAACAGACCCAAACCTTCCAGCGGCACTATGGCCCTGGGGTCGACTCAGCCTCTAACGGAAATGAGTACCAGGCGATTGTTCTGGGGGTAAAGACGGCCGTCACGCAGGGCTGACATCAAGTGCCGATTGTCTAGAAAAAGTGGGAGCCTTAACCTCCTACTACCCCAAGGGCCTCCTAAGGCCTGTAGCGGGACTGCTTTACCTTTACATATATATATTTGTGTGTGTGTGTGTGTGTGGCTTTTTGTCTGAAGAATGTATGGAAAATACTTGAAAACTGAAAAAGAAGTTGAGAAATAAATAATGCAAATCACCATATTTAATGTTGGAAAATATATATTAATTATTAAAGGTACAATATCATCACCAACTTATAGGAATATGCCAAGAATTAAAAGAATAATTACTTCAGTTATATACTCCATTCTGCATAGCACATGTTATTTTTAAGTGATATTATGCACAGGAAAAACTCACATAAAGTAAATATATGGTGGAAAAATGAATAAACATATTGAGAAACATGTTAGTGACACGAGAAGTATTGATATAATTACAGTCTACAGATCAAAAGAAAGCAAGCATCAGGAATTTCTTACGCAGCATATTATGTCAAGAGGGACTGTATTAACTAAACCTTTTAATCTCTAAGTGGTGTGCTAGTTTTGAATCCTAAGCACAAAATTCAGCAGAATACGCTGGAAATAAACCATAGAGATGCATGACATTATGACTGTTCCTCTATTATTTGGCACATTTGACATTTTAAGACTTACATTTCTCCTTGCTTCCCTCATCCTGCACTTGCTTTCTTCGAATCTGCAGACTCTAGTAATTTGTGTTCTATTTACTGTTATTTGCACTAGAATATCTAAAGTTTCTAATGAAATTCTTATATGACGAATGAACGTTGTTATATTTCCCAACAAGTTTGTGAAAAGCCATTGAAGCTTAAAACAAATTATTAACTGATAAGTTCTTTTTGTATTTTGCTCAGTTTCATAATTTGTGTAGATTAAATACTCTAACCTCTTGAAATTATCTATAACCATGACAACTTTATAGTCCAATGGACATGATATGCCTGCATGAAAATATTATAAACACTTATACAGAGTGGTCTATGACATTCTCTACGGCAAATGGGGTTATTCCTTGTAAACAGGATTCACTGTAAACAGCTATTAAAATTGTAATATTTATACGGTGTGTTCGAGGTTTGCACAACCAACAGTTTTCAAATACTGGTAACTTATTCTTTTCTTATTAACATTTTAAAAATATTGTGTTTTAATCTAAATGAGCTTTTAACATGTTATTTCCAACATAGAGCGAGTTGTGAAATTGAATTGTTCAAAATCATAGAGCACGAGGTTTGAAAATCTCCTGCAATATGGACATAACAAATCTTTGTAGCTTCTTTCTGTGCACGCATTCTGATTCCATGAGCTGCCACTGGTATTTATAAATATTTACTAATCTTGAAGGCAAGAAAAGAGAGAAAAGGCAGGGACAGAAAGAGAAAGATAAATTCTGACTGTATAGCACGTGGACCCATTCACTGGGAATACATCACTGATCCTCGGATTCACTTGCTGTTGAGTGCCGTAGAAATTGTCATGGACTGATATCCAAGGAGTAAAACTAATAAGTACAACAAAATATTTTATGTTAACACTTTCTATATTAATAATAAAATAAACATCATACAAGTGAAGATAATTTCACAAAGTATGTGGCAAGGATGTCCACTATCACCTGCATTATTCAATATATACATCAATTTATACAGTTACAACTAAATGCAATATGTAGCGATTATAATTTTAAAATTTCAATAAGTAAAACAAAAGTAATGGCATTTTGTGGAAGAAATACTCTGCGTGCAAAAATATTAAATTGGAGACGAAATTATTGAACAAGTATCCCACTTTAAATATTTAGGATGTGACATCAGCTATGGGTATGATAAAGATATTGAACACAAAACACATCAGTTTCAAGCTATTTGTGGTAAAATAAATAGAACATTGAATAGTAAAGCCCATAAACAAACAAAATTAAAATGTTATAAAACAATGGCTGTCCCTGTCCTTTTGTATGGGAATGAATCTTGGATTACCACTACCAAACAAGAAAGTAAAATCCAAGCAGCCGAGATGAAATTTTTAAGAAGAGTAAAAGGCTGCACTAGAATGGACCAGATAAGAAACGAGGATATCCGTGAAGAACTGCAGATCTACTCCATAAAAGAAAAGATATTTAACAACAAGATACAGTGGAAAGAACATGTAGAAGAATGGAAGAAAGAAGATTACCAAATAAAATCTTCCATTATTTTCCAAGAGGAAGAAGAGATGTCGGACGTCCTCGGAAGAGATCTATTAGTGAAGACGGAACAGGCAACTCTTGCCTAAACCAGGAAGTGAAGAAGAAGAAGATTATATAGTTACCAGAACATCTGAAACATAAACTTCAACATATAACTCCAAATACACTCCTCTTATAAATGATCTAGTAGTTATTACAAATATTGAAGTTAACTTACAAAGGGCAATATAGTCTGAAAATAGCATCACAGGTTCTTGGCCTACCAGTAGGCTCCTGGTCTCACATTCACATGTGCCAATTATCCAGACAGTACAAGAGCGATGTGTGACCTGTATCTGTTAATACTGGTTTTCTCAACCTAGAGCTGCTACATATGTGGGAAACAGTCCCATACTGGGTGAAGTTCCATGAGAAAATGTCTTCCCTTACGGGGTCTCGAATCAGCGTATGTTCTACACCAAGGCAGGATTCCTTAGACCATTCGGTAACAATGTGGCAGTAAGGTCACTATATCAATAGTTAAAACTTTTATTTAACAAAATCCATAAATAAGACCAAAATTATAGCATTCCAAAGCAGAGCGCATCTTAAGGCTAAGATAGTATGATGATGATTAGGAAAGTAAGTTACAGTCTCTTCTGTCAAGGGAACAAGTTACAGTAGAATTACCATCTACATTCCACTGTACAGCTGGGTTCAGTACACTCCCAGTAGTATAATTGTGTGATTGCATTCGGCCATTTCTCTCATTAAGACAGGTGTTTAAAATGTCTGCAACAAAAAAACTCCTGTCAGATGAGAAGTATGTGGAGTAATATGGTTTCTGTGGGGGGAAAAAAATTGACAGCAGCTGCAATTCATCATGAGATTACTGCAGTGTACAGAGCCCGACTGATCTGTGGAAATTTCTCTGAGTTCAGATATTGTGAAATGGCAATTCTCTCTGACAACTTCATCCACTGTTGTAACAAGTTCATCATTCACAACAGACGGTCAGTCACTTTGTTCATCATGAACGTTATTAGTGGGTCTGTTTTGAAATTCATGATCCCAAGGTCGAACAAAACTGGCACTCATAATGTCCCCATACACTGCAGTAATCTCTTTATGAATTGCTGCTGCTGTCATTTTTTTTGCCCACAGAAACCACATTACTCCACATATCTCATACTTTGTGGGAGCTTCTATTGTTGCAGACATTTTAAACACCTGTTTTAATGAAATGATCAAATGCAACAATACAATTATACTGCTGGTAATGTATTGAACAGTGGAACACAAAGATGGCAATTCTACCACCACTCGTTTGCGTGATGGACGAGACTGGAACTTACTTTATAAAACCATTCTTATTATTGTAGTGTGTTTTTTTCAAAACAAAATATCTACTCATTCATTCTGCTGTATGTACTTGATTTAACAAATTACCATTCCATAAATTTATGATAGTGTGAATCTGGTTTTAAAACTAAAATATTTAGAATCTTAATCTATCAGAATGGCACAATAACTAGCAAGAATTGCTTGATATCTCAGAACTAGATTTGAAGCACATATCTGGTTTTGTAAAAATGCACCACAATTAGATGACGTTATGCATCAACTGGCTAAGCGCCATTTTTTTAAAAAATGTGATTTTGATGCCATTTGTTGCACTGGCTCATGAAGTAAGTATACACACAATTCTAGTGCCAAATCTTTAAATATAGCCTTATTATTAAAGAAAAATGTAAATGTCATCAGTCTTATCAGAGATTCTCTGTTTTGCAATAAATGGCTATGAAACCAGATCCTCATAAATCCTAATCTAAATTTTTCATCATGCAACTAAGTCTGAGCATGTATTTTTCTCTTCAAATATAAGTGTGAAATGTTCCCGCTCTTAGATTGTTGAAGCATAACTGTCAAACAAGGAAAATAACTTGCAATAACCAGTACTGTTAGTTTGGCGCTACAATAAAAAGTGAAGATTGACTTAAACTTTAAACATATTTTTCCCGAAACTTACATAATGGCAAATAGCCGGATGATGCATAATGCCATCCAATTGACAAGATCTTAGAATAAGTACACATGTTTAATTACATTAGTTGTAGTGTTTCATACCTGTATAGAGGTGATCCTAAAGCAAAGTTCGAAGATTCCAACAAATCCCAGGTACTGTATAAAAATAACTCTTTTTAAATATCGGGAAAGAGTCTATAATAAAATTTATAAAATTATGGCCAAACTTATATTGCTTCATGATCCAAAAAACCTGGACTCTGACAACTAGCCTAGAGAGAAATATGCTGAAAGGAGACTTTTAAAACCACAAACAGGGAAACCATGAAATTTAAGAAGAGTTTCATGTGACAGGAATATTTAAACTAAAACAGTACAGACAGGAAAGGCATCAACATCTTTTAAGAATGTGCCAACACTATATACTGAAGAAAATATATCAATATAAATCCCAAGGAAAAATAAGTACTGGACGACCAAAGAAGAGATGGCATGATTAGCTGGTGATAATATTCCATCTTGGAACAGATGTTCTTGTTGTTTTCAAATGCTGGGCCTTAGCATCTTGGAACAGATTGAATTTGCCCAAACTGTATATGTATTTGATGGTGATATGTATGAAACACACAGCAAGAGGAAGGTGTGTATGTGTGTGTTTTTCTTTTCAATGCCACCTACTGCACTTTCCATTCTTCATATTCCACCTAGACAGATATATGACATTAATGTGGTCTATTTTCAACTTATGCACCATTTTGACACATGTAGGAGTTGAGTATTAGTGTGCATTAATAAATGAGTCGGAGAAAATGTTTTAACCTCATAAAGTTGCATGTCTTCATGATACTGGTTTCAAAAGTATAGTATTACTTCCATCTTCAGTCAAATTCCAACTGTTGAAATTTCGTCGTTAACATCATCTTCTGAACTGCCATCTGGTATAAATTTTATGAACTTGGAGATTAAATTATTCTCGTCGGGGATATCGAAATTCATTGCTTTATATTTATTCTTCTTAATGTATATCTTTTCCCAAATTGTTAATTATAAAGGTTTCTCCAAATGTTTCAAAAGTTTAGTGTCTTTTCCGATTTTATGATTTTCTAGCAAACTATGAGCTGCAATTGCCGTTTTTCAATTTCACCATTTGTAATATTTCTAAGGTGTTCTTTTGTACGAATTTCTAAATTCCTTTTACTTTTTCCTATATATACTTTATTGCAGTCATTGCAACTGATTTCGTAAATTCCAGATTTTTTACTATCTGGGACATTAATTTTCTTATTGGTTACTAGTAGATTATCCAGGCTAAATTTGTTAATCGGTCCTAATGTAATATCAAATTTGTTAAATATTTTTTGAAATTTTCTGTGTGTTTTAGGATGGTAAGTAATTTTCTTGAAATGTTTATTTTCTTTTGAACCAGGTTGTAGGGTGGTGTATTCTTTAAGTCTTTTTTGTTGTTGGAATCTCTTTCCAAAACCATTTGACATAGCAATGTTTAAAATGTGATTGTATTCCTTCTTAAAATTTTCTCCAACTCATTTATTAATATAAATACCTCATAGTGTTTCCTCCCACTGTAAATTTAATTAAATTAGTGTGTAGTTTAAGCATTTGTATAGTGTAGAAACTAGTCCTGTTAAAAAGCACCAAAGGAACACCCATTCAAAGGATAAATCACTATTAACAGTACCACGTGCCTTCTGAAGATATGTACTGCAGAGGGGTTTGGAATTTAATTGTGCTACTGGCATACAATCTAGAAATTAAAAATTATACATCACCAGCACTAAAATATGGATAGGGAGAGTTGCAGATTGCATTGTAAAACTGTTTAATAATAGTAGTTTATATTGAAAATATGTCGCAACTAGGCATTTCAAGGCATTTTGTATTGATGCAGAGCAATGGCATATGTATGGTTTTATCCTCTGCTATTCAAAATTATTTTAATTTCATTTCCTTTTTCTAGCCATCTTGTACAACGGAAATGGATCCAGAAACAAATTAAACATAGGTTCAATACTGGAAAACATGCTATCACGCATCCCAATGCCTGTAAAAAACATTAAATTAAAAATATCTAAAACGGTCATTCTTCCAGTTATATTATATGAATGCAAATTAAGGATTATTACTTTAAGAGAAGAGAAAAGATTATGAGTATTTGAGAATAAAGTTCTTCAGAAAATTTTTGGACCAAAGAGAGACAAACAGACAGGGGAATGGAGAAAAAAACATGACCTTTATAAGAAATCAGATGTAATAAGAACAGTTAAGCCTCATAGATTTAGATGGAGAGGACATGTAGCATGAATGAGGGGCATAGAAACTCCTTAGGAAAATCAGAAGGAAAGCATCCAATAGGTCGCGGCCAAGAATGATGTGGTCAAATAAGATTTTCTATGATTTGAGGGAGGTTAATTATACAATGGATGATTAGAAAGCATTAGATCAGGATAGGGATGAATGGAGAGTTTATATCTGCAATGCAACAAACCTCTGGGTTTGATAGTGCTATGAGTTAGTTAGTCTTCTCAATCCATCCAATCCAGCTTTTGTAGTCCTTTTTATTTCATGGGATCACCAACATCCCCCATCCATGTTTTTCAGTCTTTTTTTTTTTCCCTTTCCCTCCCTTCTAGTTTCCATTCATCATCAGCTTAGGAATTGTTCCTGTGGCATTTTCTTCATATTGTTTATAAACAACTAAATCTAAAATGTGTGTGTTCCAATGACACCACTGCATTTTTCATGTTTTGGTAGATAGATGGATAGATAGGATTAATGTGGTCTATTTTCAATATATGCACAACTTCAGCAGATCATGTTACATAGGTAAGGAGTATGAGCGTTGATTGGTTGGTGTCTAATGTGCTGCATCTAACATTGAAGTCGTTAGTAGTCTTGCTCTCCAATATTTTGGAAGTTTCCTGTTTAATGGCTGCACAGTTGTTGAGGTGTTCGTTATCCATTTCTTCCTCTTTGTGGCTGTATAGAGTGCATCTTGGTGGAGACAATATATTGATCTTGTGCAAGTGTTTAGCAAGGCAGTCATGACCTGTAGTTAATCTGAATTGCACAACTGCTTTCTTTGAAGTTCTGGTACGGAGTTGGTGTTATGAAAGAGGTATTCACATTTCTTTTCTTGTCTTTTGTCGATGATTGAAATCTGTTGTTGTTAATGTCCTTTTGGTTTTGATTTTATGTGCCTTTTAGTCAAAATGTAAGATATAGGTTTGAGTGTGTAGTATGAGTGTATGTTTAAGTATTTGTGTGGTGTGAGTGGTGTTTTATGAGGGATGATGAAGCAAAGGGAAAAGGTAAAATCCAATGCCAGCACATAGCCTACTCCTGTCAAAAAGCACAAAGGGGACTGGCATAACATCCCATAGGACAAATGAATAACTATCAATAATACCATATGCTTTCTAAATATATGTACTGAGAAGAAGTTTGAAATTTAATTTAGGCATCTAGTAAACAATCTAGTATTTAAAGATTATACACCACCATTCCTCCTAGCTCTGAGAATTGAAAATTTTTACAATTAAAATTTCTAATCCTAACTAAACTCTATGGGGCAACAGGCCTAAAAGGACCTTGGCCTACTAGCCAGCAGCTAATCACAGAGGTAGAGAATCATGCAGTCAGTATAGGAGTAACATGTGGTCACCATGTCGGGATCCCCAGCTGTTATAGCTGGTTTTCTAAACCTGGAGCTGCTACTTATTGTAGCTACCCAAATTTCTCACAATAATGGGTGGACACCGATCCCATGCTGGCCGAAATTCCATGAGAAAATTTCTTCCCCATGGGGACTCGACCCAAGTCCCTTAGCTCTGTGCGAAGGCATCTTGACTTAACCACTTGGCTACGGCGCAGGATATTTCTAATCCTGCCAGGTATCAAACAAGGTCCCACTAGTCAGAAACAAGCATGCTACCACCTGAGCTAGCACTGAATTTTAATAATATAAATTCTCATAATTAATCTGCCTGCAGATAATTGAGAGTCTACTGTATTTTGGACAAAAAACATTTAAATTATGAAATAAATGGAGAGCTTCAGTTATGAGCATAAAGATAATAAAGAATTATAAAATTGCAATATTCTTCTAATACTGACATTATTTTTGTGAAGAGCCATCCACCGCTGTGGTCTCAAGGTAGTGTGTTGCCTTGTCATCAGCGGGCTCGGGTTCAATCCCCGCTCAGGACCAGTTTCCTGGGTGAGGTTTTTCGGGGTTTTTCCTCACCTGTAAGACAAATGTCAGGATACTTTACGGCCCAAACGGTCCCTGAACATCATCTGGCCATCATTATCATATTCACCTCATTTGATTAAGTTTAGGTTTAAGGCTTCTCCTGACACATCATTACCCATCGTCATCACCCATCATATCATTGAGGCAGTATAACCCCGCCTTGCAGGCGCCCCAACCTCAGAAGTGGGTTACAATATGCCAATGCCAGGAGAGAATACCTAAAATGTCAAATGACAAACAGGTGGCATTGAAAAAAAAAATTGTGAAGAGCCAATAAAGTACAGTAGATTGTTGATTGATAAAGTCACATGTGACATAACCCTGCCTGCAATTCAAACTCACAGATTTCTAAACTGCAATTAGAGTTACATAAATCATCAGCTGTCTTACAACATGTCTGTCACGCATTTCTGACATATATTAATAAAGTTTGCATTCACATGTGAATGTACAGAGGTACTTAGATGACATAATTCATGTCATCCCCTTAAAATTCTTTTCTTTAATCAACATTTTCTATAGCTAATCAAAAGAAAAACATATAATTAAGATTTATAATTTATAAAAAATTCAAGGGAAGTGACACTATGAGGTAAATATCATTAGAAATAAATATGAATTGTTAATTTTATAGCTCACCTCATGAAATACAATCCTCTCACCTGAACATGTTTCAGAGATCATCATATCCATTCTCAATTAAATTATGATTGCTTGAAATGAGCCATTCTCATGGAATTTTGGACAGTATATGTGACAGAGCCCACTCAGCTGGGAGATCCAACATGCTAACTACATGTCACCCATTTTACTGCATGATTTCTCTGTAATTGACCAATGTTAACATGAGGCCACCAGCCATGGTATTCTACATCTACCATGCCATAGAGTTGGTTGGTTGGTTGAAGTATCTACAAATAAGAATTAATAAAAAAATCACATTTTTGCACATTTAGTTCAAATTATTCTTTTAAGAATTATTGGATAACAGAAATAAAATTGCATTTTTTACAAAAATATAAATTATTGTAATTTCACAAGAGAAATTAACAGTTGTAAATAAACAAAATGCAAGAAAAGAATAAATAAATGAAGAATGACAATCAAAATGTTAGATGGAACACTGTGAGCAAAAATTATATTTAGGGAAAATCTTCTTCTTCCATCCAGGGAAAATAAATCCCATATATATATATATATATATATATTTATTTATTTATTCAAATACCGGTTCAGGCATTAATTTTTCCTTTCATGTCATCCATAATATGAAATGAAATATATGGAGTCAAGGCATGTAAATTATGACACAATTTAGAAGGAAAACTTTTGGCAACCAAAATGGAATTTCTTAGATGTTCATCAAGGCATTAAAAAATGGAGAATACGAAAATTAGACAACAAATGAAGGAAGACAAAATTATTTGCCTCCACACGGTGTTCCCTTGGAGCAATCAACTGCTGCAGAACGAGTAACAATAACAGGGGAAGAAAGCCTCAGTACAAGCAACAAATAGGACTTCTCAGTGCTAAGGAAATTACTATGAACATCTCCAGTGGAATGTAGGGTGGCCTATCATCAGCCAAGATATCTGAATTACTACGGGAAGCACATACATACAATGAAGATGTCATCATCAACAAAACCAACATAAGTTTATCTTTAAAGGTCTTCTAGGTCAAATAAATTAATGAATAAACTTTTACGAGTTAGATATTCACTATGAGGCATATATCCATATACCAAGTTATAATCAGCACATCCTCTACATAACAGAAAGACAGGCAGTGGAATCTTTGTTGGTATAAAAGCAATCTCCACATGACATTCTCAACAGGTACATAAACAAACCCAAATGATACAGCTGAAATTGTAGAAATCTACATCTGGAAAGATAAATATGATAACAAAATATATGGAATTTATAGTCCACTAATAACTGTTGGATCCACCATAGAGAAATATTGGAGAGCAATAACACTAATGGCTTCGGTGCCAAGGCCCAGCATTTGAAAATAACAACAACATAGTCCACTAATAATAAAAACTTAAACGTATATAGAAATGCCCCTGGTAAACTAGTTGAAGAATTCCTGAATTAAATTAAACCTCATAGTGTTTTTTCCCTGTGAAAGTTAAATAAATGAAGAATTCCTGTTTGCTAATTCAGCTGAACTGCTCTGCAAGAAAAGTTATCCACCTACATACCTACACTACAATGGAAACACAACAAATCCAGACCTGGCCATTGTATCAACACATGTATCATTAGTTCCACAACATGCTCGTTAGAAGACAGAGCAGCTATCATAAAAGTTGAAAATGCAAAAAAAAAAAAAAAAAAAAAGCAGAAATATGAATCACAAAAATCCAGCTGAATTAAAAAAAAAAAGGCCAATTAGGAAAACTATAGAAAGGAGATTGAACAGATGCTATAAACCAAAAATGAGAAAAAGAGACCAAAAGATATAAAGAAACAAATTATCAACAGTACTCCAACAAGAGATTGTATTTTTCTGAAAAAAATCATGAGCGAAAAGTCGCAAGTGATTTTGTATAATGAAAAACTCAACCTCGCAATGGCTTTGGAGTAACAATTTAGCGAATAATACAACATCAGAAGCTAAAAATAATTATGTTTAATATTTATCAAATGTGAGATTATGTATTCCGATCTTATTTCCGGGCAATTTCTAAGCCGGCTGTATTTTTATAAATAGCATATCTTTATTGTTAAATCTCTTTGGTCTTGGGAAAATTCAATAACAGATGATTGTATGAGAAATAACTATTACAATAATGCAGATTCATTATACAACATTTAATAATTTTTTTAGAGCAACAGAACTTTTTTTTTTTTGTAATTTTTGAAGTTGTTTTCTTTTGGCACATCTTGCTGTACCATATTGATCATACATTGTTGAAACAATATCCTTGTCAAAGAAGTTAATTTGCACAGACATCTCTCATTACGAATTTTAATTTCAAAACAGGAACAATATTGGCAACACTGACAATGAAAACTCAACCTCGTGTTGGATTTGGAGTGACTATTTAGCGAATAATACAACATCAGAAGCTAAATATAATTATAATGTTTAATATTTACCAAATGTGAGGTTATGTATTCTGATATTACTTCCAGGTGATTTCTAAGCCGGCTGTATAGTTATAAATAGCATATCTTTACTGTTAAATCTCTTTGGGTTTGGGAAAATCAATAACAGATGATTGTATGAGAAATGACTACATTATTAACAACAATGCAGATTCATTATACAACATTTAATAATTCTTTTAGAGCAACAGAACCTTTATATATATATATATATATATATATATATATATAATTTTTCTTGTTTTCTTTTGGCATTTCTTGCTGTACCATATCGATCATATATTCTTTGATCGATATCCTTATCCAAGAAGTTAATTTGCAGAGATATCTCTCATTATGAACAGGAAGAGGCAAAACTATCAACAGGAAGAGGCAAGATTATCAACAGGAAGAGGCAAAATTTTCGGTGTATGAGTTAAATAGTCACAATAAAATTTAAGAGCACTAAACATAACAATACCCAAAGAAATGATTAGGAAATACAAGCCTTTCTGGAATACCAAACTTCAAACACTGCAAGCAAAAAGAAACACTTTAAGAGTAGCAGAAAAGACAAAGAGATATTCAGAACTGGAGAAGACAAAGTGCCTCCTAAGAAAACAAATCAATGAAGAGAACAAGTTTTCATACATTTATACAAAATGTAGGCTACTCACCAAAAGGGAAAACTATCCACAATTTCATAAGTAGAATGAGCAACAGGAATGAGAAGAACAAACAACCAGCAAAAGTAAACAACCAAGTTATCACCGAAAACATAGAAATAGCAAAATTACTCAATTCTCATTATACAAAGGAATAGAGGTGGATGATCATGCAGTATAATGGGTGACATGTTAGATCTTCCAGCTGAGTGGACTCCATCCCATATACTGTCGAAAATTCCAAGTGAAAAACATACAAAGAACACTCAAGAAGCACATTTACAAATTGCAAGACAATGAAAAAAATGAAATATTTAATGACTCACAATGGAAGAACTAGAAGAAGCTATTAAAAAGACCAATGCAAAAAACAATCTGAACCTGATGAAATATTCCTTGGATTTGTTAAAAATTTGGAATTATTTCCCAAACAGAAACTATTGGAGTTTTATAACAATGTATGGGAAGGAAATTCAGCATGCCTTCAGACAGGAAAAACCCAATTGCTAGCCTATTCCTGAAGGCAGGCAAACCCCCAGAAGAAATTGTGAAGTTATTGACCAATATCATATAACATCAGTCTTGAGGAAGGTGATGGAAATAATGGTTTCAGCTAGACTGAAATGGTTTTTGGAAACACAGCAGCTACTTAACTCTAGAACAAGCAGGCTTAAGACCTAAGCTATCAACATCCCATCCAACTAACTCACTGTCACTATTGAACCTGTAGGTTCATCCACATGGACATAAGCTCTTCACAATCCTAATGTTTTCCAATCATCCCATGTACAATATACTTCCCTCAAAACATGATTAATGTTATTCTTCCATCTCATTCTTAGTCTACCAACTGGGCGTTTTCTCTCTGGTTTTCCTACAAGAAGCTTCCATGTACCTCTTTCATTCCCCATTTGTGCAACATGTCCTGCCCATCACAGTCTAAGAGACTTAACTGTTCTTATTATATCTGGCTTCCTATAAAGACCATGTAGACCACAGTTATGTAGTTATCTCCATGCATCTGTCTGTTCATCAATCTTTGGTCCAACTTTATTCTCAAATACCTGTAATCTCCTTTCCTCCCTTGAAGTAAATTCCATGTTTCGCATCCATGTAATATAACTGGGAGAATAATCATTTTATACATTTTTTTAAAGGAGTTGGGATCATAAGAGTCCCTGTAAAGCATAATAGCACACATTTTCAGAATTAAGCCTACATTTAATTTTTTTGTGCATCTCATTCCTATTTGTCATTAGCTGTCCATTTTCATTATATAATTTATTTCTATGTGTGAACATATATTAAGTTTTATTGTTCACTTCCAGTCCCAATTTCTTAGTGTTACTCAATAGAGTGTGTGTGTTGGCCCTTAGTATCTCCTTGCTAGTACCCAGTAATACTACATCATCAGCATAAACTAACAAATTATTAATACCATTGAGTTGTAGGCTTTCTTCATCCTCTAGAGATTATATGAATAAAATTCACCCAATCCATCAAAGAAGTCCTTCAATATAACATGAATACCTTGGCAGATTTTGTCAATCCCAAAAGTGCCTTTGACCATGTGTGTAGGAATAAACTCATTTGAAAATTACAACAATTAGGTATAAACAGTAGGATGCTTCTGTGGACCAAATCATTTATCTACCAAAGTTGGATTGCCACTAAATACAGAAATTGCCTGGTGCCCTACAAACATACTAAAGTAGATCTACCACAAGGAGCAGTCACCAGCAGAACCCTCTTCAATACTTATATAAATGACCTCCCAACCAAACTAAAAAAATAAAGTTAACATCAAATGTGCCGTGTTCGCTGACGATGTATTGTTATGAACTATAACAGAAACAACAACAAACATTTTGGAAATTTAATGAACGAAGTACTGATAAACCTACACACTGCTGAAAAAAAAACTGATCAACTTGACAAAAAAAAAAACTATCAGTATTTCTCCCTGAAACACAAGAACAGTGACTTTTACCTAAAATTAACAACAACCAACTAGCAAAGAGCAACTGCTCAAAATAATCAGGTGTCCACTTAGATAACAAATTGACCTAGGAAGACTATACCATTAAACTATAAGAAAAACTACACAAAACTGCACCTATACTGAAGAGACTGGCAAGGAAAAAATGGGAAAGTTCATTAGACACCATAAATAAAACAAGTTGTAGATGAATTTTATGTTTTATTTATGGTGTCTAATGAATTTTCCAATTTTTTTCCTTCTAGTCTCTTCAGTCTCTTGTGTAGTTTTTCTTATAGTTTAATGGTATAGTCTACAACTAAAAATCCTATATGGATCAAAATGCTCAGACAGATCACCAGTGAAGATAAAACCACAAACACAACAGCACTAAACATTTTCACAGGAATCCCTCCAGTCCTGAATAAAGTAGAAAAGAAAGAATGTGTGATATGCATGAAACTAACAGTACTACCCCAAATGTTACAGTTCCTGAAAAATACACACTGAACTACCAATAATACGCATCACTCATGATTAATGGCATTGAGAATAAATATGACTGCCCACCTGATCAAGATAATCAGCTCACCCTAGAAGTAATAAGCAAGAAGTTCCCATAACCAGAATGGTTAATAATACATACAGATGGTTCAAAAACAAAAGTGAACACTAATGCAGGAGCTGTATATTATTCAGCCACTATCTAGCTGTTGGTTCCAATAATTCTGTCTTCGATGGAGAAACCAAACCCATAGAAGTTTGCACTTAGAAGTCTTACATGAAGCTTAATCAAATTTAATAAAGCAATACTCCTGTTAGATTCTAAAAAAGCCTTTCGAGCTATTACTCAAAACAAAGTTCCAGAATGAGGAAAAATCATAAGAGAATGTTAAACACTAATTTCAACAAAACAGAAGAAGTGGGTAGGCTTCCAATGGATTCCATTTCAAATTGGAATAATTGGCAATAAAATAGCAGACAATCTTGCCAAGAAAGGAACAGAAATAAAAAATTGATTCCTGAGCCACACCTGAAATGGAAGACACAAAATCAAGAAGGTGTGGGATGCCAAGAACACCAAAATGTCCCAAAAAGCAACCAAAGGAAAATTATGGAAAAAAGCAGAACAACTCACAAATTAAGTTACACTGAAGGACATAAGGAACCTGTAGCCAAGTTCAGGGTGATGATGGGACACAACTCTCTCCCCCACTACACCCTCAGGTTTGGAATGTATCCATCCCACCACCTGCCCACTTAGTGCTGATCCCACAAGGAAATGAACCAACAACATCTACTCCACTGGCCACCACAGCTAAACTGAGAGGCCCAAAGAAGACAGAATTTTGTCAGCTTGTACTGGGAGGCTTGAGGGGAAAATGACATTATTGCAAGTTCCTGCCATCTGATAGATAAATAAGATGAAGGAAGATTCAATTTTGGGCCATATAGCATATAACAAATTGTCATGATGTGGACACATGAAAATAATAGAGAATTCGAAGTGCATAGAAATCATTGGGCAGAAGAAGAAAAGATTACTATAAAATTGATAAGAATTCACACAATGAGGTATTTTAGCAAATAAATCAAAATGGTTCCTTATTTAAATTATATTATTTTTGGTCTGGACATCTTACCTCAATATTAATATTGAGGTAAGATGTCCAGACCAAAAATAATATAATTAAAATAACCTCAAAATATAACTTCCTAAAATTAAATATGGTTCCTTATACTTCAACTCATATTACTTCTCTTTCGTGGATCAATTGCAAAGAAATATCTCCTTCATTCTCAGTCAACAACAGACTGTTGGATGACAGCCTAGAATGAAGGAAATTTTATTTAATCCTCTGCATGCTGCATGTGACCAATTTTGCAAGTAATTAAAGTACAGCATCTGGTAGGTAAAGGATAGAAGCATCAGAGACAATTTAACCAGCACACGGCACCTAAATGGTTAAGTAAAGGTTGACTTAAACACTCCTGGATACAGGAGATACAGAAGATAATAACCAGGAAGGGGATGCACAGTGGGCCAGAAACAAAATCTAGCTGGAAAAAACTATTTTCACGCACCCTCATCAATTTATCTTTCTTTTTTCACTCTAATAAAATTGTTATATGACTGGTCTTAACTTATCTGCAAAGGAGGATAGAATTCTAAAGTTCATGAAGACAATACAAACATCGGAAGTTGCCGATAGTTAAGAACTCATCTGGTCTACATCCCAGTTGTGTTGTTAGAGTTGTGTGTTCAATTCAGCGAGCTATTCTTCTTATTTTATATGGATATTTAACCTCAAGGTTTGTACTTGTCATTGATATACTTAACGTTTTTCTATATAACCAGGTATTATGTTAAATATACGTGAAATCATACCTTCCAAACAGCAAACAAATTTCACAATCATCTTATTTTAAATTGAGCTACAAAGAAAACAGTTCTGAACAGTAGTATAAATTTTAGTTATTATATAGACTGATTTATGGATTATAGTTTCCACATAATAACATGTGTGCAAATTATTTAGTTTTTTTAATTATCTTTCTCATTACAGGAGGTGGCTAGCAACTGAGGCCTACCATCACACGCAGAGAATTGTTTGTTTTAATATGGAAAAAAGTATTCAATAGAGGCAATAAGTTGATCATTTAGTAAACAAATTAGGGTTAGGGGGTGTTTAGGAGAATGTTTTAAATGATATATTAAAAAACAATTTATTTTTTGAAAAGTTGTGCGCGAGAAAAAAAAGTCTACTGAAATATTCTGATTGGCTAGAAGTGAATGTTAACTTTCCCGTCATTAAAAATTAATTTAGAACAATGACAGTCGTTGGAAAATCCTGTTCCATCTGCTTATGGAATTGGAGGACCCAAAATATCTTTCATAGATGCTGGAATAATAAAAAAGAAGGAAAGTTCACATAAGCAGGAATTCTCTTGCGATTAAATTGCTCTTGCAACAGAAATGTCACTTCGATCATAGGCCTATGGTAAATGGGATACTGCTGATGTTTTATAGAAATTACTCAATAAACCCCAAAAATAGCTTCAAGATAATAAGAAATAGCCCCTTATCTTATATGTCGGACAAAGCATTGTCTTTTTGACAATAAAATATTAAAACGCCAATATATTAACGCGGGACTACGTGCCAAAAAGAGAGGTTGTGATATTTACCCACCCTATAATGCTACTAGGGAGGCAAATTTGTTATGCAACATTTCCCAATACCATATTAGTGATAGATATTTCAGCAAAAATAAGACTATCTTTTTTTTTAGTTTTTATTCCAGCCTCTTAGAAAGATATTTTGGGTCTTACAATTCCATAAGCAGACAGAACAGGATTTTCCAACGACTGTCACTGTTCTAAATTCTTAATAACGGGAAAGTTAACATTCACTTCTAGCCAATCAGAATATTTCAGTAGAAATCTAAGTTTTTTCTCGTGCACAACTTCCTATGTTTTAGAAATTGGTTTTCAAAAAAAAAAAAATTTTTAAATATATTTTAAAACATTCTCCGAACATCGCTTAACTCTAATTTATTATTAAATGATTACTTATTGCCACTATCGAACACTTTTCTCCATATATTAAATCAAAAAATTCTCTGTGCGTGATGGTAGGCCTCAGCTGCCGGCCGACTCCTGTAATAAAAAAGCTAATTACAAAAAATGCAACAATTTGCACACATGTTATTGTGCAGGAATTAAAGTCCATACATCACTCTATATTCTAACTAAAATTTGTACTACTGTTCGCAACTGTTTCTATCGTAGCTCAATTTAAAGTAAGATAATTGTGTAACTATTTTAGTGTTTCGAAGGTATGATTCCACATGAATTTAACACAATATTTGGTTGTATAGAAACATGTTAAATATATCAATGAAAAGTACAAACCTTGAGGTAAAGTATCCATACAAAATAACTCCCTGAATTTTAATACAAAACATGTTTATTTCAACAGCTCGGAACACAACTAAGATGCGGACCAGATGAGTTATTAACTATCAGTAACTTCCGATGTTTATATTGTCTACATAAATTTTAGAATTCTACCCTCCTTTGCAGATAAGTGAAGAACACTCATCTGACAATCATATTAGAGTGAAGAAAGATGAATTGGTGAGAATGAGTAAAATACTTTTTTCCAGCTAGATTTCAAATATGGCTCACTGTGGGATGGGGCAATATGATTGGGAAAACAGAGATTATTGAAAGGAAGAATTGCTGTATAGTTTTGGGTACAGGAAGATGTATGCCATATTTACCATGAACCAGTCAGAATCTGTGAACTTGTAGTACTTTATTTAACTTTCACAGGGAAAGAACACTATAAGGTTTAATTTAAGAATTAAATTAATGTTTTTATTTTACACGCTTTATATTAGCTTGACCTGTATCTATCTATATATGTAACGGAATTTTTCAACGTGATTTTCACCCACTTAAAATCATTGGATCGACTTGAAACTTTGTATAATTGTAGAAGACCCGTGACAATACAATAATTTCATATTTATTTTCTAAAATCCTGGCCACAATCATCAGAAAATCAAAAAAAGTGTTTTTGTATCAATGTAACGGAATCTTTCAACGTGATTTTCACCCACTTAGAAACATTGGATCGACTTGAAACTTTGTATACTTGTAGAGGACCCGTGACAATACAATAATTTCATATTTCTTTTCTAAAATCCTGGCCATAATCATCAGAAAATCAAAAATAGTGTTTTTGTATCAATGTAACGGAATCTTTCAACGCGATTTTCACCCACTTAGAAACATTGGATCGACTTGAAACTTTGTATACGTGTAGAGGACCCGTGACAATACAATAATTTCATATTTTGTTTCTAAAATCCTGGCCAGAATCATCCGAAAATCAAAAAAATGAAAACTGGTATAATAGGTTGCGGACTTGTGACTTTTTAGTCAATCGTTGTGTAAGAGCTCAGTTGGTAGAGCAGTGAACTCTTAGTGGTATATAATTTCAGTAATCCATACGTCACTGGTTCAAATCTGGCTGGGAGGTTTTTTTTATAGAAGAGTATTACTTTTAGCTCATACTACAATAGTATCGAATTTAAAGATATTTACATTTTTATCTTATTCTGTAAAATATTAAAACTAAAAAATAAATAATAGTTTTAAAAAAACTAAAAGAACATGCTTTATTAGAAAACTAAAAAATGAAAAATAATTTTAATTTCCAATACGCTTGGGATAAAATAAAGTGGTCAACAAAAAAATCATCTCCAACACATATAGAATAAAACTAGAGTTATCAACAAAAGAAAATAATTTTACCATCAAAAGCGTGGGGTGCTTTTTATGATGTTTACATTTTCTTCTTAGAGAGCTTACTTTTACCAATATCTGTTTATTATCAAATATATTAATTGATATAGAGCACCCCACGCTTTTGATGGTAAATTATTTTCTTTTTGTTGATAACTCTAGTTTTATTCTATATGTGTTGGAGATGATTTTTTTTGTTGACCACTTTAATTTTATCCCAAGCGTATTGGAAATTAAAATTATTTTTCATTTTTTAGTTTTCTAATAAAGCGTGTTCTTTTAGTTTTTAAAACTATTATTTATTTCTACCTCACCTCATATCCTTTTTTCTATACTGCAGTTTCGGAGCTTATCTCCATCATCAGTAGCCTCTGGTCGACCGGTGTTATGTCGTTTCTTGGCGGTTTCCTTCTTACTTCTATCGGTGGACCGATGAACCTCTGGATCAGGTCAAAATTTGCGGGAGTTTCAAAATTCATGAGTTTGTCTTTCTTATTTTTTTTGGATGTGGATTTTTTCCCAGACCATGAGTTCCATTAGTTTATCTGTTTGTTTGAATAGGCTAGCTTCTGTATCAATTAGATGTTTTTCAGACCAAGCATGGGCTGCTGCAGCTGACTTGTCCACTTCACCCTTTTTTACATTTCTAAGGTGTTCCTTCAATCTGGTTTTTAATTTTCTTTTTTGTTTTTCCTATCTAGATTTTGTCGCAATCCTGACATTTGATCTGATATATTCCTGATTTATATTCATCTCCAATTTTTTCATTTTTGTTGGTTTTAATTATCTTGTTTAGGCTGTACTCATTCTTTGGGGCCAGTCGAATGTTAAACTCATTGAACATTTTCTGGAACTTGTCGTGTTTTAAAGGATGGTAAGTGAATTTTTTGAATCTTATGTTCTCTTGTCCACCGCTGTAGTCTCGAGGTAGCGTGCTGCCTTGTCACGCAGCGGGCCCAGGTTCGATCCCCGGTCGGGGCAGTTTTTCTGGGTGAGGTTTTTCCTCACCTGTAAGACAAATGTCAGGAAAACTTTAAGGCCCAAACGGTCCCCGAAATCATATGGCCATCATCATCATCATCATCCTTCACCAGTGTGGAAAGCAATGGGAAGCTACCACACCTACAATTCCCTAGTAAAGCTGCAAGCATAGCATGAAAATGCTATGACCGCAGTGAAGGACCTGCCTTCGGGCAGAATTACTATGGATGCATGTTCTCTTCTGTTTGTTTTGTAAGTGTGCTTTCATTAATTAATTTTTGCCTTTTAAACTTATTTATTTTCTTGTGTGCCATGTTTTCTTCATAACCATTTTCTATTGCTACTTTAATTATGTATTCTTTTTCTTCTTCATATTTTTCTCGGTTCAGGGGTACATTCACCAATCTGTGTGTTAGACTATTGAATACAGCTTCCTTGTGAGCGAAATGGTTGAATCCTGATGCCTTAATGTAGTTATCTTTATGTGTGTTCTTTCTGTATATTCCAAATTCTATTTTATTTTTTCATTTCTAGTTAGGTTTAGATCCAAAAATGAAATTTGTCTGTCAGTTTCAGTTTCCATTGTGAATGGTTTACAATGGCTATTATATCGTCAACGTATCTGTGCCAAAATTTGAAAATTAATGGGTGTCCCCTTGTTATTTTCTGTTCTGTTCTTCCTTTTAGAAGGTCAATTCAAAATATGGCTTCATTCATCTCTATCCTCATGCTTTTTCTCCTGTCAATTCTTCCCATTTGTGTTCCATTTCTTGTTATGTTTTTTCTTTACCGATTAATCTATTTTTCCTGTGATCTTCCTTGTGGTCATTTTTGTTGTTTTTGGAAATGGAGTGACAGGTCTAGAAGGTCTTATACCTACCCTCCAGATGCAGGCCTCACATCTATGTTTAATCACATATAGGGGTAACATATGGTCAGGATGTCGAGTCTACCAGATGCTATACCTGTTTTTTTTTTAAACCTGGGATTTTTGGAAATGGATTTAGATATAAAGAGCATGAAAGGGGGATGGTCAATACATTTTCTTTTTGAGGAAATTAAAGTAAAATAATTGTGAAGCTTAATGTAATCAATTTATCAAAAAGGTTTCTATTATAAGTTATACTACAACTCTCTGTGAGAAATTATAGAACATTAATTTTTATTAATGTTTGATGATAGTATAAATATAAGTATGGTTGAGAGCACAAATAGTCCAAATCCACCATGTCATGTTTGGAGAAACATGCTAAAAGTTATTATGAGTTATTTTGACTAATCTAATTTTTTTTTATATTTTGCGTTCTAACTGTTGTATTTGCAGTTGTCATCCTGTAGGTTGATTTCTACTCCTCTGTTGGCTATCTGATGAACTTCCAAATCAATTTTTTTCTCTTTCCCTGGGAATTTCAAAATTCATAGTTTTCTCCTTATTCTTGTGGATGTAAATTTTCTCCCAAATTGTAAGTTCCTAAATTTATCTGTTTCAGTAATTTGGTGTTTGTTTCGATTCTGTGTTTTTCTGACCATGCACGTGCAGCTATTGCAGACTTTTCTATTTCTCAATTTATAACATTTATAAGGTTTTCTTTCACCTTGTATTCAATAAATTAAAAAAAAAATCAGCAAATTTAACATTAAATTAACACCGAAAAATGATTATAGTTCGAATAAATTAATCAAAACCAACAAAAATTAAAAGATTGATGAAGGCAACAAATCAGGGGTTAATCAAATTGATTGTAAAGATTATGAAAAAAAATATGCGTAGGAAAAACAAAAAAGGAACTTGAATACAAGATTGAAAGAACACCTTAGAAATGTTAAAAATGGAGAAATATAAAAGTCTGCAATAGCTGCATATGCATGGTCAAAAAAAAAACACCGAATCGAAACAAGGCCAAATTACTGAAACAATTAGATAAATCCAAGGAACTCATAATTTGGGAGAAAATTTACTCCACAAGAATAAGGAGAAAATTATGAATTTTGAAATTCCTGGGGAAAGGGAAACAATTTGATTTGGAAGAAGTTCGAGCAGCCAACAGAGGAAGTAGAAATCAACCTACAGGACGACAACTGTAAATAAAACAGTTAGAATTCATTGACAATGTCATATAGATGCAGTGAAACTATAGTCTGCAGAATATATATAAAAAAGTATGAGGCGAGTCAAAATTACTAACTCATAATAATTAAAATATGCTAAAAGTTATTAATCCTAGGAGTATTTAAAACTCTGCAATTACATTTTAGATTTGATCTTAAACTATGATCATGGTGAAATCTACTTTGAATTATTTTTCAACATTAGTTTTTGTTCAAGTACAGTTTTGGAGTGGTCTACTTGTGCTCTGAATCATATAGACATTAAAAGTGAATTGCTGAAAAAATATGGAATCTTTTCCATCTTACTATCACCCATGCAAATGTAATAAATTGTAGAAATCCTTGCAAATGAACAGAAAGATTATGTAATGTAATTTTACAAGCAAACTGCAGTTACTCTTTTTGGCACATGTAAAAAAATAATAGCACTATGCAATGTATAGTTTGTTACTCAAGAGAAGACTAGCAGAGCGGCTGGAATGTGATCCAGTGAGTACAAACACCACCATACAGGGGATCCCCTTCCCTTAAGAGTGGTGTGTAACAAATAGCACAAGGATAAAAAACAAAGAAAATATTTACAGAGGCAAATGTTTCCTTCAGTGGTTTTATATATATAATTATATTTGTTGATATCATAGTAAATCCCTCTCTCCTCCTCTTCAGTCCCTGCTACTCTTCTTGTGAATAACAAACTGTACAAAGAATTTATATAAAATAATAGGAAGTTATGTTAACAGACAATTATAAGTTTAGTGAAAAGGGTTTACTTCATATATAAATAAATCACTCTTTATTAGAAATTTCTTAGTAACTCGTGCACCAGTTATTATTACCATATTTACTCGTATAATGAATGCACCTAAGTGTTTTCCTTAAAAAATTTAAAAACATACATTCTCCACATAACAGACACATTTTATTTTTCAACAAAAATTGTTTCAATAATATATATATATTTAAAAATCATACAATTGGATGGACCGTTTACGTTAAAATTAAAGTTTTTAAACTACAATGTGTGAGAATTCTAATGTGTTAGGTTCTTTGTATCACATAAAACAACTTTACACAACTCTTCTTCATCACAATTTAACCTCTCACCGTATAGGTACAATTTTCACACCACAGGCCACCTGTTGGGAGAGGGATTTTAAATGTTGATCACACACATACTTTTTTTTTACCACAATAAGAACGCAGAGAGCCTCCCTGAATGAGTGATCAGCTCAATGTCAGGGCCCCGAGACAACACAACATAAGACAAAACATACCATTCACACTCATATCCATACTAAACATGGTTAAATATGATAATGACGATTATGATGGCCGGATGATTGGGGACCAGTTGGACCTTAAACTTTCCTACCATTTGTCTTATAGATGAGAAAAAACCCTGAAAAAAACTATCACCCAAGAAACTTGTCCAGACCAGGCCTGCTATGTACAAGACAGTGACAACTCCGAGACCACACAGCAGTGGACATAACAGAACTCAACAACCATTAACACAAAGCACAAAGCATAACAGAACTCTACCATCCTACGAGAAACTTTTACAGATTCTTTAGGGATGTTGTTTGAGTGTTTTGATATATGGAATTCTTGGTCTACGGTGACTTATTATGGAATACTGCATTGTTGATGTGTTAGACTCTGATAAGGCGAATTCTGATAGATTATAAAGAAAAATTAAAAATGAATCAACTAATCAGCAGCTGGGTATCTGTACTACTTCAACTTTAAAAGGCAGAAGTAATGTGTATACTGACTGTGTCATTGCAGATGTTAACACTGGATACATAACAGTAAAAGAATCCAAATAAAAATGACTCCCACAATGTTTGTATTTATTTAAAAATATAATTTTTTTTTTCCACCAGACTGTTTTACAACATTTCTGGCATTCTTAATTGTAGAATTGGCTGAATTTAACCCACTTCTGAGGTTGTTGCACCTGTAAGGTGGAGTTATGTTACCCTGATGATATGATGGATAAAAATGATAAGCACCAAGAGAGTCCTTAAATTGAACCTAAAGTTTAGACCATGCATAATCACAGGAATAATTCCTTTAAAAAAATTCCTGTTCTGACCAGAAGACCATGAGGCTTGTGTTGCTTTGCAATCTATCAGAACTTATCTCTCACGATCCAAAGGGCATGCTGTATGTGTAACATATCAAGTTCCTTACATAAAAAAACTCTCAATCAACATCCATAACAGCCTATGAATGTTTGTGTTGGACATCTGTTCCATCTTGTATATATTTTGGATAAGTGTGTAAAGAGATATACAGTGGAACTTGCTCAAATATGGAATTTACTGGGTCTCAATGTTATTTTATTTTGGACAGTTTTTGTAATAACCAGGTATAAGGTCTGAGAGAAAAAAAAATATCCATAATGTAATTTTAGGGAAAAACAAAGCCATTCTGGTAACTACTTGAAATACATAATATACGTGTTAATTCCGAACAAGTCTTCTTGTTAAATAAGCTATCGTGGCATATTGTGAAAAGGCTTAATTGGATTATTATATATCATTTTATTAAATAATTTGCTTTTTAAATATTGAATCACACAGTAGCCTCTAATGAACAAACAAAGTTGTAGCAACACTTTTAGAAACATGTTATTTTGGTACAAATAATATCCAAGGTTTCCCAGAAATAATATGTTTATCTTGCGACAAAAGACAAGAAATTTTTGAAATTAAATAACTCAATAGAATGTTTCAGAAGCTATTATGAAATTTTAGCTATGCCACACCTAAGGAGAATACAATATAAAACTGGCCCCAGATGGAACCAGGGGGAGTTAGTGCTCTGGGTCCAACCAGGACACATGTCAGCCATTCTGCTAGGCAGTTTGCATAAGTAGAGTTTTTTCTTTATTTTCAGGAATGTCTCAATTAAATGTTTATCTAATTTAAAAAACTTAAGCTCGAAAAATTAACACCTTAAAGATTTATCACTCTTTCTTTGATTAAATAAAAGGTATTTGTAGCATCTAAATTCATTAGTATTGAGAGTTTCTATTTAATATGCATTTTCATTTATTCTTATTTATAATATGTAACTTGAGATCATCAATGTTTATTATGTTCTATCTGATATGAATTTTTGTCTTATTTTCAATTCATTAACATTAAACTATTGGTAGAGAGTGTCATTGGCTATCCTTTATGTTAGAGTAATAAGTAGAGTTTGGATTTTTATGTAATATTAATCTCCAAATATGTAGCAAAAATAGTCAAAGTATGTAATATCTTCTTCTTCTTCTTCTGCTTCATGAAATTAGGCCTTTTGACCTGTTTTCACATCAAGTGGGATTAATGAATCCTCCCATATAGTAAATGGGCGTCCAACATTTCTATGTCCTATTGGTTTGTACTTTAGTAACAGCTGAGGGATTCTATCTGTAGGCATTCTCTTGACATGTTCATACCAGTTGTTTCTCATGTTGTCAATTCTATTTGTTACATTAAAAATATTTATGTCCTTCCTAATATCCTCACTTCATTTCTTGTCCAAAATTGTCACACTCGCTACTGAATGTAGGAACTTCATTCTGCAGTTTCTATTTTCCTTCTGTCTAAACGGTTAAGAGTCCAATTTTCACTTGCATATATTAAGACAGGCACTGCCATAATTTTGTAAAATTTTAGTTGTGTGCTCCTCAAAGTTTTATTTTTCAGTGTCCGTCTTATAGTGCCACACATTCTGTAAAATCTATTTAATTTAATATTAATGTATGTAATATTACACATTTATTATAAAGAATCAAAATTTATGTATTAATAAAATACATTTCTTTGTCCAAGCTTTGTTTTGTATTGATGAGATATTCTTCTCTTAAAATTCACTAATTTTATAAGAATTTTGAGGTTAATATATTTATACTACCAATGTTAAGTAACTTATAATTCCATCTGGTTTACTCGTATGAAACTTTTGAGAAAGATTGTTTTATGTGGTGGGTTTCCAGCCCAATGCACAACCCCCAATCTGGAGGATGGCACTGATATATAATCCTGGAGGACAAGATCGTGGGAAGACCAAGAAAGTGCTGGACTGAACAGATGTGAGATCAGAACAGGCAAAGATCTAATCCATGAAGGATGATGATATTAAGTAACAATCAATCCAGAAGCATATTATGTGAAAGGGTATAATGAATGTATTTTAGACATAGGTCCTGAATCTAAATTAAGATATAGGCCCTGATATTACTAAAAAAAAAGACATATTAGAACAGAGTGGAATATAGCCTATAATCTTACAGTTAATTTTCATATAAATTTACTTATTTTTTTAGATATTTAAATTATTTATGTACAACTCTCAAAATACAGTAATTACAGTTTTCTTGCACTTCAACAATTAGTTGTTGCATAGTGTACAAGGTATATAGGAATATAGGCCTGCAACACTATTTTACTGTCTGAGGTAAAAGGGGTCATTGATAGTTACCCACGACCAATCTTTTTTTTCTTTCCCTTTTTGTCAGATAACGATGAGGCAGTCGAAGCCATTTTCATCTGCGTTCACTGACATTCAATCACAGCAATATAGGCCTACTAAGTCAAAACTTAGAAAAACTGAAAATGGTCAAACAAAATCAAAATATTCCAACTTAATTTAATGCACCATATCTGTGATCTAGCCTGATATTCCTCACTCCACCCCAGAATATCAATGCAGTGGAAGATATTGTTTTATATTCTTAAATTGAATTTAATTTTAAAAGAGTTATCTTTAACAGCAACAAGATGTAACGGAGCACCATGTGATTGGATGATCCTGGAATAGTTACAAATAGTAGAAACTATTCAACCTCTCACTCACCCTCACACTCCCTCCTATGGTGATGGGGGAGGCAAACTTTTTTTTTAACATTTGAATCAATTTTGAAAGATACGAATAAAAACTGAAGCTAACGTTTTCCAAGAAAATATAAAGGGTTTGCATTGTGTTTCAACGTGAGGTAGTCTGTCAGCAGAACTGACCAGACAAAGTATAGTGATATGACTATGACCTGTCAATCATATGAGTCTCCAAAACAGTGTTGAAAACAAATCATACAGAAATTTTACCTGTTTACTCAACACTTTTAAAACTCATTTTTAAGCACCGTTGAGGTTATGTAATAAGATATTAAATACAAAATTGGTACCTGGTAAATCTGTTGTCCTCAACTAAATTATTAAACTTCATCAAGTAGTTCCAATATGGAATTGAGGACGACTGATTTACCAGGTACCATTTTTGTATTTAATATTTTTACTAGCACTGTATACAAAAATTTTGTGAACTTACATTTGAAGAACGTTTTTGTAAAGTATGTAATATTCTAATAAATATGTAGTAATGAGTAAAATATGTAAAAATATGTAATATCAAACTTGTGTATAAGGTCTGGATTTATGTGATTCATCAACATTTTCGGTTATTGTAAAAGAACATATCAAGGAAAAAATATGTAATTACATACGAATCCATACTCTAGTAATAAGATAAATAACACAAATTCTTACGAGATGTCCTAACTTCAACCCATAAAATCCTATATATTCCTCGGCGCACTACCTATTATCTTATCTGAGATAAGAACATGCTACCAATATATTAATAACGCCCTTCGACGAGACCTCTAATTATAAGATGGCAAGTAGAACAAAAAGTTCATAGCATTAGCGATCAGGAATTCATATATAAATGAGAGAAATAATATGCATTTGAATCAGAAACCTGGTAGTTTAGTTGTTTAGAGCACTGGTGTACAGAACCAGAGACATTGGGAGCCAATCCCAATTCAGACGTATATTTTTCTCTTCAAATAAAATACTCTACATAATTTATTTTGTAGTACGTATCTGATACTTGAGGGCTTATCTGCAAAATAGGTCCAGATTTAGGCATACTTGTTGAATGGGCCATTATTGCCTTCAATCCAATCAATCATATTATCCGATATTTATGTTTTAACATGTCATGGATGGGTTTTTCTGCATTTAATTGGAGCATTATTTCTAATAAACTTAGTTTCTCCTTTTCATGTCACTCAACCACTTTTACCTTATCACTTAATCAAAGTGCTATATTTTTATGTGGCATTTTTCAGAATGTGTGCAGACAATCTAGTAGTATACTGTAGAAAGGCAAAAACTAACCAAGGGATCACCTATCTACTGAAAGGGCAATAAAATTTACAACCACCGGCCCAGTACATGTCACCTTTGCCTGTTATTGAAAGTGAGTGTTTACCTCTACAGTGGAGGAAACTGGTATAAAGGCACTTGTTAGAAGTGTGAACACAAGTTTATTTACTCTTTCTTTGGCATTTTTCTATCTTAACTTAGGAGGTGATTGAGTATAAAACACACACAAATAATGTCAAAATTAATTATCCATTTCCGTCCAAAAAAGTACATGAAAACTGAAACCACTCTCACGTATGGGTGGAAATTAGTATAAAGGCACTTTGTGTATTTCACAGATTAAAACAAAAAGACTGGGCACAAAGTTTACAACAAAGTTCTAAAATTTAGTTGAACCTCCATTGTTGTTAATTACTTGGAAGATTCTCTTTGGCATTGACTTGATGAGGTTGTTTACTTCTTGCACTGAGATTGAAGCCCACTTTTCCCGAATAGCATTTTGTCAGCTCAGTCACTGTCCCAAACTGCCGTCCATTGCGATACACACGCCTTGCTAGGACCCCCCATAAGTTCTCAATCGGGTTTAAACCAGGACTTCTGGCTGGCCACGTCAAAAGTGGTATTTCTTTCTTCCTAAACCACTCCTTTGATTTAGCAGACACATGAATGGAAGCATTATCTTGCTAAAAAATTAGATCTTCGCCAAATTCCTCATACATTCGTATCAATTTAGACTCCAAAAGCTCCTCAGTGTACGACTCAGAATTCATCTTGGTGCGTATCCATGCTATTTTTGATCTTCCTTTAAAGCAGAATGCTGCCCAAATCATAACGCCTCCACCACCGAAGTTTCTAACTTGCTCTTCAGTACGGAGGTCGTGCCAGTAACACTGAAAGCCATCAGGCCCGTCCAGATTAAACTTCTTCTCATCACTGAATATTACTTTATTCCATTCTGAGGTCCAGACATGCGTTCTTCAGCAAAAGTCATTCTAACTTTCTTATGTGCATTGTTCTGAGGTGGTTTACTAAGACTTTTTTTTTTTATTTTAGGTTCCTGTCTTCTGACAGAATTTGTCTTACTCGTCTGGCTGTTACTGGCAACTTCAAATCAGCCTGGATTTGAGAAGAAAACATACTTTTACCTTTTGCTTTACGTAAAATGAGATGTTTAGTGCGCTCAGACAATTTTCTTGTCCATCCATATTTCCTGTTTTTTCCGTATTGTGAGCACAGCTTGACAAAATTATCAATGACACATCCTGAAGCCCCAATTTTGTAGGTATTTGTCAATTGGAAAGGCCCATCTCCTTGAAGTCACTAACTCTTGATTTCTCTTCATTTGATAGAGGCTTCCCACGCGGTACTGTACATACTACTGACTTGTAACTGATGAACGATGCTCACAGACACGTCATCTCCATGTAACTGCAGTGTTTTGTTTACATTTATGTCTCTGTAAGAGCCAAAGTTGACCTGCCTTTAAACCGATTTCCACCCCTAGGACAGCGTTTTCTTAGTTTTTACGTAATATTTACGTATATAATAAATACAAAATGTGGAAACCTGTATGAAATTATGTCCAAAATAATTATATGTAATCTATGACACACATACGGTATTTGCATAAATATTTCAGGTTGTTTTACTACTAAAAGTTAGTGCCTTTATACCAATTTCCTCCACTGTATGACCTAATTTGATGTTCCTTAAAAAATACAGACCGTGTCAAAATATAGTCATCTGTTTCTAAGTGCTATTCTATAGTCAGCTCAACTATAATGTCCACAATAAATTACAGTATTTCTGTCTTCAACAGACACAGACAGTTTTCATTTCCAGATTGGACATTACAGTTTTGTTCAAGAAATATAACACAAAACATATCATTTTCATCAGGACAAAAAAAAATCTGAAAAAGTAGGATACTGGCTTATTCAGTATCCAATTTGGGCAGGGTTCACTGTATCATCAAAATTATGAAAAATGAGTCGTTTATCTAGAATGAAACAATTTTATTCTCTGCACCACAAAAAGAAAATACTATATAGATATTGAATCCAGAGGGATATCTTTTACTGTGAATTGTGATGAATATATTTTGGGATTCTTGGTGTGTAAAGAGATATAACTTATCTGAGATATATACAGGGTTCTTAATTTATAACCTAACAATAATCTATCATTAATATCGTGTGCCTGTTAGGTTATAAATGAAGAACCTGTATATTAGGGATGTATAGTATCAACAGACTTGACTTCCCATGCAGTAGATAGTCAAGTTCTTGCCGTTTTACTATCTATGGGTATCAAATGAGCAGTTGGGGTCTCAGTGATGCATACTTCCCTTGTGAGTATGCATCACTAAAACCTAAGAAACACGGGTTATTCTTGCCAAATCATATCCACACACATCCTCCTCCCTGTGGCCTTCGAGGGTCTTTCAGATGGCTAAGTCATGGAAGGGTGGAAAGCGAGTTCCTGATGCTATAATTGGGACATGCTAACTAAGAGGGCAGTAAATGAGTGGTTTGAGGGATGATAAGGGGCAGAGCTAGGGGATTTGCACTGGCTGAGTTTCCAAATCGGGGAAGAAATTTTCTCATGGAATTTCAACAAGTATGAGCCAGGATCATAAGGTAGTTGGGTAATTACAATAATGAGTAGTGGCTTCAGGTTAAGAAAACCAGCTATAATGACAAGCTCACCACATGTTACCCTTATACTGGCTGGATGATCATGCCTCTCTATGATTAACACACATGGATGTGAGATTAGCAGCCAGCTTGTAAGTCAAAACTTTCAAAGTTTGTTGCACTGTGGAGTTTAGCTTAGCTAATGGAACAAACCCGAATAGAAATGAGATCCTCCAAAATAGTGGGTTAGCTCCCTTTATTGTAAAAAACAGTCAAAAATCTCAACTAAACAAAAGCCAGACAGATCAAACTCATAGATCACAGCATGTTAAATGGATGACATCAAATCAATGAAGGTAAGAAATTGGCTTAAATATGTCCGGACAGAAAGTTGTGGGACGGGTTTGTTGAGAAGCCCAAAGCATTCCCTAGTAAAAGCTGTTATGCTTTTCAACCCATCAGCATGGGGGGATTTAAATCCCCTGACGGTTCTCAGCTGAGGGAGGAGTTCTTGGAATGGCATTTAAATTTGTAAATTAGAAAACAAAGTTTTGTAAAAGTTTATATCTTGTTTGATATTTAAAATATCTAAATAGAAATTTTAACATGAATTCAGCTAAACATGAGGCTAATTATAATAATTGTAAACTACAATAATACAAATAAAATTTACAAAACCTTAGAAATTAAGTTAGTTGAGATCAATTTGAAGCACCCCTCCACACATAATCCCGCTTCATATCAGAGCATCTAAATACTGTATCTTTCTATTTTTTTATAACACACAACACATATTTTGTTAGGGTGGGCTTGGTTATTTCTTCTCGATGGTATTCTTGCCAGAAAATGCCTTGTATCTCGGTACTGTTGAATGACATCCGGGAACCTTTCTTTCTACCCCACCCCTATGTTGCACAAGTTACGCTTCACCAAGGTCAATGCAAAAAATATTTTGTGGTGAATTCCCCCTAAAGATAATCATGCTATTCAATTAGCAATGTTTAGAAGACGGAAAATATTTTCATGTACTAGTTTTTATTTTCTTCCTTTCCAACTAATATACACGTAACAAAATGAGTCTATTAGGTCCAAGGATCCTATATTTATATTATAATCTACGATAGATTTTATGTTCGTTTTCCAGTTCCTCGTCTAATCATTTTGTAATATTCTCACTATGTTTATTTGTAGGGGCCATAGCAAAACATTGCCACCCTCGAGTTAGTTGAACAGGATTGAACAGAGCCACTCAATCAAGTTAGAATTTCTTCCACAAATTTGGTGCCATATAAGTGTCTTATTTCATTTGAAAGAAGAAACCTTCACGAATGCAGCTATATAAAAAAAGTTTTAAATAGTTTCATGGTTTCCAAAAAGAGAGCAGAGAAACGCGGACTAACAGACTCCTAATGCAGTCCATAAAAACAATGAGGAACTACATGATCAAAAAATATATAAAATACAAATCGTATGTTAATTGAAAGCTTGAGATCTTCTCTATAAGATTGCAGTTCACAAATTGTGTTGTCATTGTATATTTTTACAAAGAATGATAATAAATCAAATGCGCCGGATATAGAACACGCTCAATCAGCACTTCAAACTTATCCACATTTAACAATAAATTACACAATTTGAAAGTAAGTTATATTATTAAGTTTATGTATCAAATAAAAGCGTATTCTTTCCTCTACAAAATTGCATTATTTAATTATTTATTTAGTGAATCATTTCCGAAAAATAAGAACTAGTTTTGGTAAAGAAATCATGCGGGCGGTGCCTGTCATTCCACAGAGAAGAAGTGTTTTATTTATGCGGGCGGTGCACGGCACTCCACGCTGATGGGTTAACAAAAGATGGTTATGAAGTAAAGTGATTCCACTACAGCCCTTGGTAGTAGAAGATTAAGGCTTCCACCTATCCAAACAATTGGCACAAGATGTAAGCCCTGCATGACAGCTGTCTTGTGACAGGAATATGTTACCCTAACACAAAATAATAAAAAATACAATTAATTAATAGACAGAAAAAATGGAAATTTGAAATCACAATTAAATAATATCTTATTTGGGGAAATATTCAGCGTCAGGTCCCACAGTAAGCAGAAGAGAAAGTGAGCAACACTTTTATGTGAGAGGGGTCATAAATATGCAGCCTTCAATGAGAGTAGGGATTCTTAAGCTAGGATAAAACCTTCTTAAGCCGAGTTTGTTTGAAAACCTCACGTTTAGGAAACTCCAAGCTTCTAAATTTACAACTGTGGAAAATTCCAAACTTATGGCAAACATGCTTCTTAACCTGTGGGAAGACAAAGAAAGCAGGTGGCATTTAATAAAATTAATGCCTCTAGAAGACATGTAATTATAAACATAGCCAATCAAGGATAAGATTGGAATGTATAACCAAGAAAGGAAATAAAAGGTCCGGACTTTGATACAAAATTCATGAGGACAGCCAAAACACTTACTTTCAATATCTCATAGGGATTAGATTGTCACTCGAGCAAAATATCTTGAATTATGGGACTTAGTTAAAAACTCTTTCAAATATAACTTTTATAACCTGAAATTCTCGTAAGTTGGGTATCGAATGTTCCGCAATATACAAAGTTATAAGATTAATTATGTGTACTTTTAGCGCAAGTTGAAGTAAATAACGGTATTTATTTCATGAACTGTAGTCTGCTTCCATGTAAATCTCCTCTGGTCTCTAAAGAGATAAGAATCTCAGTGCTCCATCCTGATAGAACCGACTGACTACCATATTAGGGCAGACCAATTTACTATTGTGACATAGTGACAAGTGTCAATTACTGCCCCAAAGTGGCTTTTCCAACATGTGTGGCAATCGAAACAAGACTTTCGAAAGTTGTGGACTTAACATCATGATCCAGCAACAGTGTGTCAACATAAAATACAAACCACAAGACGGAAGCAGACAAAAGCCCAGCAGATCTCAAGACAACCCGGTGTAAGTGAAGAAAGTAGAACAAGGCAAATTAAAATTCATCGGAGAACATATTGTTTAAACAACTCGCCTCATAGGATTCATGCTTCCATGATATCGCGATTTCAAACATAGTCATGTTCATCTTCAGCCATAACTCCGACTGACGAAATTCTTCGGCCGTCAACTATTCTATTGTCGCCATCTTCAGTGCTGCCATCTATGGTTGAATTTATGAACTTCGAAATCAATGTAATTTTGTTAGGGATATCAAAATTCATTGATCTATTTTTTGTTTTTCTGAATGTATATTTTTTCCCAAACTGTCAATTCCAAAGAATTTCGTCAGTCGGAGTTATGGCTGAAGATGAACATGACTATGTTTGAAATCGCGATATCATGGAAGCATGAATCCTATGAGGTGAGTTGTTTAAACAATATGTTCTCCGATGAATTTTAATGATTATACCTCATAATGTTTACTTCCCAACATTAATTTAATATAAGGCAAATTAAACTCAATCTTGTAAAATAAGCATAATTTGTATTGTATTGTAAGCCCATGTTTTCCCTTTACAGGGATTTAGGCACTCTCCCCCTACAGGGAAGAATTTGAACCATACTAATTTAGTTACACTTGTTTTCGTATAGATGTCATTTTGAGTGGTAAAAGTAGTAAATTTGTAAAAGTAGTAAATTAAACAAAAGTGTTAAAATGTTCAATAAAAAAAATATTTTTGTGGTAAGAAAATAAATTTTAAATAATCATGAGTAAAGGGAAATAGGAAAAAGGTAAATTTTTTCTTTTATTTCTACGACACAATATCAGGCAAAATTTTAACTTATAAAGGAATTTAATGATCGTCAGAAGTGGGAAATTAATAGAAACAAAGATGGTAAGAAAATGGAGGGAAATAATAAAGATTGAATAGAAGGACAAGCTTCATTAGAAAGTAGACCTAATAATGAAATAGAAGTAGGGACAAAGCATCATGATAACCTGACCACCTCCTTAAATGAAAATGGAAATAGAAATGATTCAAATAAAATTAATATGTCCAGAACGACTTTGAATATTTCATAAGGCAAATACAGGAGTCCATTAAGGGAGAAATGAATAAAAATAAAAAATGAGGGAAGAAATGCATAAAAATAACAAAGAATTCAAAATATGAGGGAAGAAATAAATTAATCAAATGAATCTATGAAAATGGAAATTAGTAATTCATTAAAACTAGAGCTAAAACAAAGTCATGACTCCTTAAAATTAAAACTCCAGGGGACAATAGAAAATTTGACTACAAATTTAGTGGAAAAAGTCGAGTCAGTAGCAAACCAAATTAATGAAACAAATTGTGAAATCAATAATATAAAATTGGTGCTAGAAATGTTTTAATCTATGGTGATGTCCGAGACGAGAGAACAGGGGATAAAAATAATGGAAATTAGAGAAGAAATTTGTTCTGACGAATAGCCAGAATAAAAAAATGAAAGAAATTGAAGCAGCTCAGAAAAAAGTTGAGATTGCTATAGTTGAACAGATGAGCGAGATTAAAACACAGTTGAACAAAATAGTAATAAGGTAAATGTCGCGACTTCAAATGTTATGGAGAATAATGCTCAAATCATTGAGATTAATCAACAAATGAATCAGTTAGCCATGAATCAGAACAAAATGAGTAACAAAATTCTATCAGCTTACTGAAAAGCTCAATTCATTACAAAACAATCAAGGAAACACTTTGAATCAAATAGAGAATGAAAATTTAAACGTTCCTTGCAATGTAACTGAATGTAACAGACCCAGGACAGCGGAATTGATGGTGTCACAATCGAATATCAATTCAGCTATTCCGTCGTCTAATTCTTGTGTACAAAATAGTTGTATTAATAATGTCCCTATGTACCAACAGTTGTTAGACATACTGCTGCCTACTTTTGATGAAGGCCGAGATAACAACCCAGTACAATTTCTGGAAGAATTAGACACTGGGCTGGTAACTCGACCATGTAAAAAAAATTTCCAAACTCATCTCTCTTACAGTGTTCAGCCGGACGGATTTAATGGACAACTTAAGCAGAAAAGGATAAACAATTAGGGGTTTGTGATAGAATAAATATTGTTACTTGGAACATTAGAGGTCTAGGAAGTAAAGAAACAGAATTAGAAAGAATACTTTATGAAAAAGATGTTCACATTGCGTTCATAACTGAAACAAAAAGGATACTTAAATGGACTAAAGAATTAAATAACTTTACAATGATTTATAGTGGTGTATCTGAAAATGTAAGAGCACAAAGTGGAGTTGCAATATTGATACATAATAAGTTGAAATATAAGATTGAATATTATACATATGTAAATGAATGAATTGCAACATTAAGGATGAAAATTGATAGAGGACATTTAACAGTAGTAGGTGTTTATGCCCCAGTTGAGAATAAGAAAGATGAAACTGAAAATTTCTATGAAGATCTTCAAAAAATCACTTGAAACAATTAATAAAAATGATTATGTTGTAATATGCGGAGACTTTAATGCACAAGTAGGCAATATTCCAATACCAGGAATAGTGGGAAAATTTGGAGAACAACACTTAAATGAAAATGGAGTACAGCTTAGACAATTTGCAAGCAATTACCATCTTAAAATTGCTAACACATTTTTCAAAAAACGAGATATAAATAAATACACATGGAGTGCAAGAGGACTCAGAACAATAACAGACTATATTCTAATTAATGATAAACTAAGACAACAACTCCACGATGTACAGGTATATAGAGGCTGCGATATTGATTCAGACCAAGATGGAAAAAAAGTAAAATCAGGAATAAACCAACAAATGAAGAAGTATATAAAATATATCTTTTGCAGGAGGAAAGTATAAAAACATTATATCAACAAAGACTACAACAATACCTCACACACACCAACTAGAGATATATTAGGTGAAGAATGGAATAATATTAAAAGTTGTATTGAAAAGACAGCCTGGAAGCAATAGGGGGAAAAAAAAAAGAAAAATTAGAAGCAGAAGAGGAGTAAGAATTTGGAATGAAGAAATAGAATTAGCAATCAAAGAAAAATAAAATGCATGTAAACAGTGGCTTCAACAAAAAAACAGAAGAATCTAGACAACAGTATGTAGAATAAAGGAATATAGCAAAACAAATTATTAGGACAGCTCATCAACATTGTTGGAAAAATGTTATAAGTGAAATAGAAAACGATATTCATGGCAAACAAAATTTTGCATATAAAGTTATAAAACTTTTAAATAAATCGAAAAAGGATACTGCAAAAATAAATGTTATTAATATAGAAATATGGATAGAACATTATAACAATTTGTGGTGTAAAGAAGAAAAGATGAAGAAAAACAATAAGTATATTCAGATAATGAAAAAGGAGAAATTCAAACTGATATGATTACATTTGATGAACTTCAAGAATCCTTAAAGAAATCAAAAATAGAAAAGCAGCTGGTCCTGATCAGATAAATATGGAGCTTCTAAAATATGGTAGAACATTTTTATATTGGAAAATATTGCATTTATTTAATGAACGTTGGAGAAACTGTAGAATACCAGAAAGTTGGAACATAGCTGAAGTCATATCATTGTTTAACAAAAGGAGATAGAAGAGAATATAAAAATTATAGAGGAATTAGCCTACTTAATTCAATTTATAAAATCTATGCAAGGATTATAAATAAAAGACTTAAAATAATAGCAGAAGCAATACTAGAAGAAGAACAAAGTGGTTTTAGAACGGGGCGATCAACAACAGATAATTTATTCATATTACAGCAAATATTTGAAAAAAGGGGAGAACATAATCTACAGACGCATGTTCTTTTTTTGATTTTGAGAAGGCGTTCGATCGTGTTCATAGAAATAAGTTATGGAAAATTATGGAAATACATGACTACCCCGCAAAATTATTTTATGTGATAAAAAGTGTATATGAAAAATCTCAAATTATAATAAATATAGGCACATTAAAGACCGAACCAATTTTAATAAATAGGGGTGTAAGACAAGGGTGTAGTTTATCACCTACCCTTTTTAATTTATATATTAATGACATCATCCAAAATTGGAAAAGTAAAGTTAATATAGGTATAAGAATGGACTATTTTAAAATATTAAATGTTTTAATGTATGCTGACGATGTGGTTATTGTTCAAGAAAATGAAAATAATTTGCTGTACTCTTTACATTAATTAAATCAGTTATGCCAAGAATGCAATTTTAAAATATCAAAGGAAAAAACGAAAATAATAGCATTTTGGGGAAGTGAACATATGAGCTCAAAAATCATAATAGACAACAAACCTCTGGAACAAGTAACACATTTTAATTATTTGGGTTGTAATTTTACTATAAACACAAAAACTGAAAGAGACGTAAATGTGAAACTGTCAAGATTTCAAATGATATGCGGAACTATAGCCTACATAAAACATTAAAGAACAAAACAAGAAGAGATACTAGATTGAAGTTTTATAAAACATTGGCAGTTCTTGCATTACTTTATGGGAATTAAACTTGGGTAATGACCAAACAATTACAAAGTAGAATACAACGTGTAGAAATGAATTTCCTTAGAAGAACAAAAGGCTGCACAAGAATGGATCGGTTAAAGAATGAAGATATAAGATCAGAGTTAAATATATATCCATTAAATGATAAAAATCAAAGGATATAGAGAAAAATGGTTTAGACATGTAGAAAGAATGAACGTAACAAGATTACCAAAAGCAGCATTTAACTACAAGCCAAGAGGTTCAAGGAATGTAGGAAGGCCAGTGAAAAGATGGACAGAACAACTGTGAGGCGGAACAGGCATTTTGTCTACCCTGTGAAGTGAAGAAGAATTAGAAACTTACTTAAACGTATATAATAAAAAATGTCTTGAAAATAAGAGTAGTGATTGGTTTGAGATTACGTTATCTGATAGTACTACATATGAGACATTTAAACACATGTTCAGAAATAGATTCTTAGTAGCGAAAAGCAGGTCATGATCCGCCAAGAGATATGTAGTGGTAAGTTCAATAAAAACGGAACAAAATCTACTCTGAATATTTCTTGTCATTGGCAAAATGTGTGAAGTTAGTAACACTCCCAACTTGTGATAGGAATTTTTGCAGATGATAGTAAATCACTATCCGCCAGCCCTATGAGCAAGTTTAATAGTAGCAAATATATCTGATTTTGATCAGATGCTTCATCTATTACAAATATTAGAGTCATAGGACAATACATAGAGATCAGGAGTATAGACATGAAAATGGAAGATATGACTGTCCTAAGCAGGAAGGGGATAAAACAGGAAATTTTCGAAGAGGGAGCAGTGAGGCATAGTCTTATCATCAAAATAACCCTAACTATCAGAATATGAGGGATTTTAATAGATGAGATCAGCGGGGTAATGGTAGAGGAAATCTGCAGAATAAACACAATGACAGTATGAGAATAGTCAGTATCACTGATGACCAATAGTTATTAATGTAACTGGTGGTCTATTAATCTCATCTATTAGATAAAGAAGTCGTAGGGAAGGGATTGCAATAAGATTAAAATGATAGCGGGGGCAATTGCTCATGCAACTTCAATTAATTGGCCTTCAAGGAGGAAACGGTTAATGCAATAATTCAAATAGAGAGAGAAGGGTGAACTATTGTAATACAGGCTATGGGAGAAATCAACCCTATAAACAATACGGACAAATCGAAAGATATATTCCTTTCAGTCTGTATGAATAGTCGCAAATTCCGGCACAAGAAAATAATCAGAGATGGTATGAAAGTTACTATGAGCATGGACAGATGAGTGGAACAATATGTATCCACTCGTTAGTAGTGGAAACAATATTTCCGATAAAGTAAATGGTTTGCAAATAGGCAGACTCAATGACTGAGAAACCAAATGTCTTAAACCTCCATGCACCAGCGTATCAAACAGAATAAAAATACTGTGAACACTGAAAATAATGAGCATGAACATTTCTTAAACTGAGACCGGAATCATTTGACAATGGCTAAATGAGTCCTTTGCCTCAATTCTGAGCATAAACAATGACCACAAAACAATTGTGAGCTTTGTGTAGTAAAAACGTGTGAGAAAATAAAAGAAAATTCCTACACGGGAAGTAAACAGTTGATTGTAATGAAAATTTAAAATGTTAGCATTAATACTGAAGCTACTGATAACATATATCCCAGTAGTTATTAATAATGAGATTAAGTTTGAAGACAGTCTGGAAACCTAATTATACCGACTGTAACTGATGTGATTTGAAACACAAATGACCTGATGATGCAATAGATGAATAATTTTTTATAGAGAAGTTGTTAATTAATTGTTGTAACGTAAATGTCATTACCACATGTGAGAATAATGACGCTATTATGAATTGTTATGATGATACTTGCTTAATTGTATAAGTGTGTGCAATGAGGAGACGAGGGTTGAACACATTGTCAGTACAGGTAGTAAAGGACTCAAGTATAATGTAATAGACGGGATAGGAAATAAAATACGAGCAGCGGAATAACAAAGTGTTAAACAAAGTGAAAGATTGGAAGTTGTCTTATTGAACAATCGGCTAACATTCCACCCTAGAGCCGGCAAGTGTAATAGTTACACGTATAAGTTTGGCGTAATTGATCACAAACCCACAAAAATTAAATTGCACCCAATTCCCGTGGCATTGAGAGAAAAAGCTGGTAAAGTGATCCAAGACATGCTGAATAATGATATAATTGAAAAATCTACATCTGAATACATTTCACACTTACACTGGGTAGTTAAAAAGAACAACACTCTACAAATGTAGTTTAGGCGCTAGGCAAATAAATAGCTACAATATTTCTGACAACTTCCGTAATCAGTCAGTAGAATCCGCACGAACTAAAATAGGATGCGGGAAATGTATATTGACAATCAATTTGAGCGAAAGTTTCTTACAAATTCCATGCTGGGAAGACCTATAATTTTAAGCATTGCCTGTTCGGAATTAAAAGATCTGGATTGGGGATATTGATAACATATTTCAGGATAACACCAATCAGAATGTAGTGCATTTTTGCGACGACCACTGATAGTAAACAAGAACTTTGACGAACACATAGCAGAATAGATAGGCTCCTAAGTACTCTTGGTAGAAATGGTCTTACAGTAAACCTTGAAAAGTCTCCATTTCTGTTACGAGAAGTAGAATTCCTGGGATTTATCATAAATGAAACTGGAATGAGTCCTAGCAATAAAAAGATCGAAGCTATTTTGGCTATCCCTCCACCCAAAAAATCTAAAGCAACTTTGCAGATTCCTTGGTATACTCATGTACTATACTAAGTTTATAGTGAATTATTCACAAGAAGTTGCCCCACTTCGTGAGCTTCTTCAAAAGAGAACACGGTGGAGATGGGACCAAAGGTTGCAAGAAGCCTTTGATCAAGTTAAATCGCTTTTTGCAAAATGTATTTTATTACAAAGGTCCAATTTTCCCCTGCCCTTTCATATTGACACTGATGTGTCACAAATGGGTTTAGGTGCAATCTTGACTCAAGTTGATGGAGATGGTAATAATGCCACAGACTCAAGAGCGATCACTAAAACATAGCAGGTTACCGAATTGGAATTGGCAGCAATCTACTTTGCATTTCAAAAATTCAGGTCCTATGTATTTGATCATAGTTCTATAGTGCACTCCGACCATATCAGTATCTCATATCTAAATTGATGCAAGTTGGGGAGCAACAAATTGAGTCAGTACATAAAAGAAATTTAAAATTATAATATTACCATTCAATACATTTCAGGGAACGGCAATTCATTCGCAGAACTTTTGTCACATCTCAATTATATGACACGGATTCCGGAGAACATGACAATGCCAAAGCATGAAGTGCGCAGCATGAAAATGTTCACTAAATATAGCAATAAGGTAGCCAAAATGGTGATGATATTGCAGAAATTCAAGCATGGGATCCTAATCTAATGAAGTTGAGGAATGAGGCAAAGGATATCAACGAAACGCGATTCTGATTCATATGGAATGCTCACAAACACACTATATAAATGTTGCGGTAGTGAAGAACTGTCTTGGAAAACAGTGATTCTAAATGATCTAGAAATCCCATTAATAAACAAATTTCATGTAGCTTTAGCCCATGTAGGATGTGAAAGGGTTTTACTGAATATGTCACAGTATTTCTATTCAAAAGATTTGCTAAGAAAATAAGGCAAGTCACGACTAGATGTAAAACGTGTCAGATGTGCAAAGGACTAAATGTGAAATATGACCACCCTCCACAGTGCATAATATGGGACAAGCCCAATAGCCTCATTACAGTTGATTCACATGGACCGATAGTTACAGGGCAACTTGGATATATACATATTTTTGTAGTAACTGATTAATTTTCCAAGTTTACAAAAATATATCCAATGAGGAAAATAATGACAAAGGCTTGCCTCCAGAAACTATTAGGCGATTATAAACCTAACTTCGGAAAATTAATGGACAATGCATCTGTCATCCGAAGTGAAAAATTCAAACAAGAAATGAGAAACCGAGATGTTAAAGTATATCACAGTTCACTTTATTATTCATCCGGGAATCCAACAGAGCGAGTTAATAAAGAAATAACTATGTGTCTCTGAATAATATGCAATAAGAGGCATAGTAATTGGACAAAATATGTTCCAGTAATTGAGAAGGTTTAATCACTCAATAAATACAGTAACTGAATATGTCCTTGTCATGTTCATGTGTGGTATAGAACCAGATAAGCCAGTACTATATGCCCCAAGTGTGATTCTGTCAGGACAGATACAGAATGCTGTAAAGAAGCATTTCAGAGAATAAAGGAACGAGCAGAAAAGAGAAAATCTCAGGTGAAATGGAGAAAACATACATGGATCCCTACATATATTTTTATGACATGAGGTGTAAACAATTCTGTTTCAATTATATAATACTGAAACAAGAATGAATTCAAGTCTGCATGAAATAATGACCTCCAAGAAAGGACAATGGTGAAGTTATGTATACACACACAATCAGAAAAATACAAGACATATCTTCTTGTACCGACCAGGAATATACTCAGAACCAACCTGACCCCTGTGAGAACAAGAGAAGGAAATGAACATGGACCACCTGATGGTGATATCCAACTCTACAAGTAAGAATTACAACCCAGCATTACAGGGAAACCAAAGGTCAATTTATGGGCTAATGACTATGTCATAGTGTCTGCCATTTCCTAAATAAATATTCTGCTAAGTTATGTAAGCAGTATTTAATAGTTTAACATACAGACTTGTGAACGTTCCCATGAGCAAAGAAAATTTCAAGAAATAGAAGAAACACATTATAAAAATTGCAAAAAGATAATGGATTTCAAGAAAAGATGATTCACAAGAAAATAAATTAAATTCAAGTAAAAAAAAAAGATAAATGAAAGTACTCTTCAGACAGATAAAGAAATAGGTAAAATATTCAAGAAATTTACATACCACCCCTTAGTATTTAACAAATTTTTAAAAAAAATTCAACAAATTCAACATTAAATTAGCATCGAAAAATTATTATAGTTTGAATAATTTAATCAAAACCAAAAAAATGAAAAGATTGAAGACTGCAACAAATCAGAAATTTATCATATTGATTGTAAAGATTGTGAAAAGATATACATAGGGAAAACAAAAAGGAATTTAAATGCAAGATTGAAAGAACACCTTAGAAATGTTAAATATGGAGAAACAGAAAAATCAGCAATAGCTGCACATGTTTGGTCAGAAAAACACAAAATTGAAACCAAGACAAAATTACTTAAACAGTTAGAAAAACCAAAGGAACTCACAATTTGGGAGAAAATTTACATATGCAAGAATAAAAAGAAAACTATGAATTTTGAAATACCCGGTGAAAATGACGGGATTGATTTGGAAGTTCATCGATCAGCCAATAGAGAGCGCAGAAATCAATCTACAAGAGAGAAAACTGCTAGATGGCAGTTGCAATCCTGGTGTTGCATCGAAATGTCACATATGCAGTGACGAAACCTGGGTCTGCAAGGGAGTCAAGAAATATGAGGCGAGTCAAAAACAACTCAGAATTAAATATTTTGCTCTCTCACCTGGGAAATATTTCAAATGACATTTCCAGCCAAAAACAGGCAATTGAGACAACCTCTGAAGCTATTAACAATTATCTCAACAGTCAGTTATCACTGAAAATGGAGGAATGGTCCTTCAAAGTATGTCCCAGATGAGAGAGCAAGATATGAGGTGAGTGTAAACCACAGATTCGATTTCATTAATAAAATACCTCATAGTCCTATCAATTTTGTGTTTAAAACTGTTAAATCATTTAAAACTCTACAGGAAAGTTAAGAACTGCAGCATGTCATTTCACTCAGCCTCCCTTAAAACGAGCAACCGAATAATTAATGAACGGTGATGGGAATTAAAATCACGAATAAGTTAGCAAACGGTTAGAGGAAACAATTGCTGGACCTAGGGTTTACCTATATTCATTTTAATCGGGAAATCAAATGCAGACCGATAATGGCATTATCAATCTAGAATAATGTGATACTGAGAAGTAAATAGGATAAGGAATAAATGAGCAGTTATCAAATGCAGAAGACACATCTTCGCTATTGTCGGATGACTGGTACATGAAGGAGGTACAAAAGAGTTGGAACTTGGTAAAATGTATTGTTCCTACAGCTTACTGAGCATTTCTTTGTGGGCTAGAAATGTAACAATACTTAAACTGCACTTGTAGACAGCTTGAATATAATAAAAAATATATTGCTTGGAAAAACTTAACTTCATGTAAAAATTTCTACTAAGAGAGAGTAAACAAAGACATTATTATGGGGAAAGAAATAAATAGTGCAAAAGAGGGTTCATCGCACCAGAATAGATTATAAACAACACGGCTTGACTTAGATAGGAATTCCCAGGTTCGAGCTTTGTAAACTTATGATTTGACTGTACCCGCGAATGAGGGAGTGGAAACAGATAACACTTGGTGACGTCACACCCTATAAGAAACCTGAAAGCCCTACTCCAAATTAAGGAATAGATCCTACACCAATTAAAATGGTTGTTATTAAATGATAAGGTAGTGATCACAAGACCTCGTAGTCGAAGGAGAGAGGGAACCAAAGTTTCCTCTGGAAACATGAACCTAAATCAGTTTGCTATAACTAGCAATTACTAACAGTCCTCTAAGGCTCATCAACACAAATCAGTTCCTAGTAACTAGCCAATATTAACAGTTCATCATGACTCGCCATCACTAACAAATTCGCCAACATGAACTGATACTATATTCAGGGAACACAAGAACCTAGTGGAATTAAGAACTTCAACTTTTTCTGCAACATTGCACATTTTCTATACTTATAAAAATTTCTGAGTAAAATAGGATCTGACAATACATTCAGGAGTGTGATCACTGATCTTGAGATCAATACCGATGATAATATTAAATAAGTATAATGTACTACGTATTTTAACTGTGCATTATTGGAAAATAAATAAGTGCTGCCAGAATTCATCTTGCATAGTATTATGCTCACCGGAACTATTTGTCTATCCCAGAGAAAGAACCTGAAGCCTTACCATTACCTGAGTACCGAGCAACCTAAATTCCTCAATAACTGAGGAATCCTTCGTCACGGCACCCAAAAATCCTTTCTTTACAATCAACCTTAAAATAAGGAACCCACACTAAAATCCTTCTTCCAGAATGCAACACAAATTAATGTAATGTTTATGTAAATTAAATATTATTTCTTTCCTAATTAAATGTGTAAATGAAGGTAATATTGCTAAATGTCCCTAAAAAGAATAGAGAAATATTCTGGAAGTTATAACAAATAATTATGTTGATTGGAGAAAACAACTTTTTTAGAAATAATTGCCATTGGACAGATCAGTTCCAGTTATAGTTCACAGATGGGAATAAACCCATATCTGTGTTTTTGGCAGAAGAAGAACAAGAAAAAGAAGGAATTATTTATTTAATTAACATTTTATAACTTCACCTCATATTCTTCTTATTATTCATTACACCGTGTTGCAATCTTAATTTTTAACACCTGAAAAACTGTTACCAATTATAATTATTTAATCATTTGAAATGGCACATTCTTTAGTATATACTATTGGAATTATTTACCTAAAATAATGGACTCACCCTAGATTTTTGCTATAAAAATTTAAAAAAAATAGTGCATGCATTCTGCGGGTAAATATGGTATTTAAATATTTATTGCAATTCCATCATTATGACAATAGAAACTATTTAATTGAGACTAGGATATTAACATAAATAAAAAATAATTTTAGATAGTTGGATTGGAAATATAAATTCCACTTCATATTTTTTTTTTTTTACCTGAAAATGTTTTGGAGATTTTTGTCCTCGTTCTCAAATTTTTTTTTCTTATTTATAATGCTTTTAACATCTAAGTTCATATAGCACCATTTATTTACTTTTATTTACATTTTATGATGCTATGAAATTGTGAATACACTGTAGCATGTTACAAGCTGAATGATTGTAGATTTGAGGTCTGGATTTTAAAAATGGCCTAAACCTTCTGGTGGCATTGTGTCCCTGGATTGAATCAACCTCTAATGAAAATAAGTACCAGACTTATGTTCTGGGGTTAAGGTGGCCATCACACAGATGACACCTCACACCGATTGTCAACAAAGATTGGAACCTTAACTTCATACTACCCCAATGGCCTGTAGTGGGATCATTTTACCTTCATGAAATCCTGAATATGTTGAAATGAGTCCTGGTAATGAAATTCAAACTTAGCATTTGCCTTGATAAATGAGGAAAATCAGGGGAAAATTTCAGCCAGGTTGGTCAGCACTGGGGTTTGAACCAGGACCTCCCGAATTCAAGTTTCAAATGCTCCTGCTTAAGTCAACTCATTTTATATTTTCAAGATGCTCTATAGAAAAAGAAAAAAATCAACATAAACCAGTGTAACAATTAGCAGGTGCTTGTGTAAAGGAATTTATGTCAAATGAACTGTTTTCAGGAAAGCAAAAATACATTCTTTATCACCTATTTATAAATAGAAAACGGATTATGAGGTGAGGTGATATAGAATTTATTATAAATTTAAAATATACTTCATAGTGTTAATTCCTAAGAGTATCGATCATAAACAAAGTTTATACCTCTGTTATAACCCTTTCCTCACAAAATATCAAACACTGTAACTCTTATTCGATGGAAGTATCACTTTTTTACACAAGAAAGACATAATCTTGTAGAGTTAAATCAATACTCATCCCATTCCAGCCAATTTTAATTTAAGCCCCTTTTCATAAGCACCTGAAAATTGTCTTTGTTTTTTTTTAAACTTTAAACATACTTGATATCATGACTACCTTAGCAATAATCTAGTTTCTGAATAAGGCAATAACAGTTGTTACCTAGGTTTACATTACTTTTTTTTCCTTCTGTAAATAGATTAGACTACAATTTCCTCTTGGGGAAATACCTCAAGTGGCAGATTGGAGAAAACAAACAGCTCCCATAGACCTACTAGAGAAACTGCTGCCTTGCAGTATGTCATCGACCTAACAAGCGCTAAAAGAATATCCATCCATCCATCCATAGTAATTCTGCCCGAGGACAGGTCTTTCACTGCAAACATAACATTTTTCATGCTATGCTTTGCAGCTTTACTAGGGAAATAATATAACATTTTAAAAAAATGTGTCCACGTAGGAACTGCATAAACTAAATAAATTCATCAGCAAGTAAAATTTATAGTTAATTTTGCTGGTTTATGGAATATATCTTTCTTTAAGATTATAAATTTAAATTCTTTACACTCACCTCATATCCAGTCTTCTAATTAAGATGAAGTGAGGTGTAGAATTTAAATTTTCAATTAAACCTCATAGTGATATTTCCTACAGTAGTTCAAAATATCTTTCTTTTGTTAATTTAATTGCATGTACCCACTTTAATTGAGAGAAAAAATATTGCGGCTACTAGAGCAATTTTAAAATTCTGCTTTTTAGATAAACCACAACACCTAATGGTCGAATATCAATTTTTTTAGAGTGCTTTTCTTGTTTTATTTCAATGTGAAAAATAAAAAATTACAGCCCCTAGAGTGATTTTTTTTGGTTTAGATGAACTCCACTCCTAACGATCTTTCTTCTTCTTCTTTTTTTTTTTCTGGTCAATGAACCTGACCTTATTTTTCTTAATTGAATGCTACATACTGAGTTTGGTTCTAAAAGAACAACAATTCTGGCTGCTAGAGTGTTGATATGTATAAACATTCTTGACATAACCATTTTTTGTTAGGATTGATGAAGATTTCCAAACATTTTTCAAAAATATTTTCATGAGTACGTCTAGAAGCTACATTCCTTCGGAATTTGCTAAAACAACATATCAGAGAACAAAAGGGGGAAAAAAAATCTTACAACACAAACATAATGCAAATACCAAACCAGAAAGGACATCTTAACATTGAGACACTGTTTTTGATGCTTTTATTTAAATTAACATTTTCCAATCCTGGATAGAATTTAATTTAAGAAAGAAAAATTAAGAGACTGATTCAGAAATATATACCTCACCTCATATTTTGTTTTCTCACCCGGACATGTTTGAGCAAAGTAGAATTCTACTGCTATGTTGACCATTGGAAGTCTTGAATATACTTTCCCTCTGGTAAAAGGATTTAATTGTGAGGTTTGTTTGCCTACCACCGAGGCTCTATTCCACAAAAGTAGAGTGCAATACTTTACAAGTGTATTCACTTGTAACTGTCAATATAAATTAGAATTATATTCCACAAATGTTCCTTATACATTATAACTCCACACTTACAAGAGTACAATATACTTTTTTCCTATTCTGTTCCTGCACAAAAGTATAGTATTAAACTCTTGTAACTTATACACATTTTCATACAAGTGAAAGCACAATAATAATTTTAATCACATTCATGTAATACAAGAAATAATTGATTGAAATATGTTGTGAAAATTATGATATAAATATTCATGTCTATAAAGAAAGGATAAATTTTGAGTACAATGAACGTTTGAGGTGCTTAGAATAGAAAGGGCATATCAACAAAAATAACATTTTTTTATTATTGCAATATAAACTCTGAACCTTCTTCTTTCATTCCTGTGAATAAGAACTGTTGATACGCCTTGGAAGAGAATGAAATCTCCATTGCAATAACACATGGTGTCAGACCTGATGCATCGCAATACAATAACAGATGAATCTGAGAATAGCAAAGGCGTATGCAGCCAGCCTAGTGCCCGCTATCTCATCCACGATACCCTCATATTCCTTGAGTTTGTTTAGGTCTCGATAGTATCTCAAGTTCTTATTGTTGTCTGGTTATTTCTACGAGGGTGATGTGCAGATGAATAGGTTTTCCGTTCAGTTCTTTCACCGTACATGCTATGTATTACATACATTCTCACTGTCTTGTAAACTTCTAGGTAGTCTTGATTTAGTGACTAAGGTTTTAATGTAATTATTTGGTGTTCAAAAGTGCATTATTAGTGTAAATAATTATCATATTATTTCTTCACAAAATAATGAGTGATGCAGGCAGTGAGTTAAGTTCCAAACACATCAGTTGTTCCAAGAAGCATTCTGTTGAAAGAGGTAAATGAAAAATAAATGTGTCTAAGAAGAAGAGAAATATGGGACAAGAATATTTAAGTGTGAGAACAAAAAAAGGTTGTCAAAGCAAAAGAGATGGAGGCACCTTGTCATTGTGGTTGTTTTGAGAAAGTTGGTAGAGATAAGATAGATGAAATATTTAAGGAATTTTGGAAAATAGGAGACTATGAACTACAGAACAGTTACTTGAATACATTAATGAAAAGAATAGATGTGAAAAATCACATGTAAAAGATAAGCCTTCTCGCAGACTGCACAAAGTAGAGTACAGTGTAAGCCATGGATGTGTTAATTACAAAGTTTGTGCTGTTGCTTCCCAGAACATTCATGGACTAAGTGAAAAAAGACTGCATATAGTCCGCGATAAGGTTAGAGGAACTGGGACTATGGACAGAGACCAATGTGGTCATCGGGAGAAAACAAGAAAAACACCTGATTCGGACAGAACACAGGTAATGGAACACATCAATAGCTTTCCTGCATTGTCAAGTCATTACACTAGAACTAAAAGCCCACACAGAAAATACTTGCCTACTGACTTAAATGTTTCTAAAATGTATGAACTTTACTGTGACTGGCTCATTGAACATTACAGTGATGCTCTTGCTGTCTCCAAATCATTTTACTGGCACATTTTCAATTCTCAATTTAATTTTGCTCCACCCATGTCTGATACTTGCAATTTTTGTGATAGGACAAAACAGGAATTACAAACTCTCAGTGAAGATACAGACATGGAACAAATTAGTAAATTAAAAGATGAGAAGATGTTGCACAAACGCAGAGCTAAGATGGGCCAGACATTGCTAAAAGAGATAACAGAAAATCAAGATCCAACAGTTGCTGTCATTTCTATAGACATGCAGCAGGCATTTCCCACTCCTAAAATACATACGGGTATACAGTACTATAAACGGAAATTATGGACTTATAATTTTGGAATTCACAATCTTAAAACCGGAAATGCCTCTATGATCATTTGGGATGAGAGCACTGGAAAACGAGGGTGTGCTGAAATTTTAAGTTGCCTCATGCATTACATAGAAAATAAAATAGCACCAGAAGTGAAGATGTTGCATATTTTTAGTAATAACTGCAGTGGACAGAACAAAAATTTAAACATAGTTTTGACTTGCCTCAAATATATCCATGCAGACCGTTTTATGAAAATTGAACACACATTCTTGGTGCCAGTACACTCATACTAACTCTGTGACTGTGAGTTTGGTAATATAGAGAAACATCTTCGTAGAAAAGAAGTGTTTACCGTCATACAATATGGGCAACACATTAAAGTATGCAGGAGAAGGAACCCTTTCGATGTAGTGTCAATGAGGGGAGAAGATCTCCAGGATCACATAACAAAGCAGCAAGTTCTGAGGACCAAGTTTTCGGAAGGCAGAGTGTTCGTTTTTTCCAATAATTACAAAATGAGATTTGTAATCAAATCTGCCTACAATACAGAAGAACCTTATAATATAAATCTGCAAAAAAGGACGTGGAAAAATGTATGATCAGAATCATTTTAATCTTTCATCAATCATCTTATCTGAAAAATACATAAAACTAATAGCTATACCCTCAGAAAAGCTGGCAGATATTTGAGCGCTTCTTTCCTACATTCCAGCAACTCACCATAGGTACTTCAACAGCATATTTTCTGCCCAAGAAACTTTGAATCATTTATCCCAGGAAGAAGAGGACGAAGTGGATGAGGACCTGTTAAATTATTAATCCAGCTTCAACAGTAATTTCACAAGTACTTGCACCTGCATCCACATTTTGGCCTTGGTGAGTAGAAATTATTTTTAATTATTTGTTTCTTTAATCAATGTGTTCATCTTTTATTTAGAATTTTACAATTTACTAAGCATGTTACTGCATTTCGTAATATGTAACGTCAATGAACAATGTAATGCTTCCTTTCACTCAGCCTCCCTTACAATGAGCAACTGAGTCAATTAATAAATCTGGAGATAGGAAGTAAATTTATAAATAATCAAACAATTAATTATAAAGGAAATAATTATCAGACCTATGTCTTATGTATATTCATTTTAATCAGGGAATCAAATACAGTTTGATAAAGGCATTACTAATTGAGGATAACACAATCTGGAGGAGTTGATGAGATGAATAATAAATGATCAGTCATTAACAACATGAGATATTCAGATAGGTGAACCTCTTCCCTATTGACGAATGACAGTTTTGACGAGCAAACATAAAGGATTCAGAAACTCTGGAGTTCTATTATTCCAACGGCTTAGCTAGCGTTTCTTTGTGAAGCAAAATCATAACAATGCTTAAACCATGTATGAAGACAGTTTGAGCACAAAGGAAAATATATTGCCGGGGAAACCTCTACTTCACGTAAACAACACTACTAAGCAGGCGTAGACAGAGATGTAATTACGGGCACGAAAGTACCGAAGACACGCGAGAAGGGCCATTGAGCCTAATAAACTTAGAAAGGACACCAAAGAACCTCAAGCTTATCGACCATTACCTGAGTACCAAGCAACCCAAATTCCTCAAGTATAGAGGAATCCTTCATTATCCTGGTGCCCAACAAATCCTTCAGATACCATTTACCCATGGAAACAACAGAAACCCCCTATTAATTCAGTTGTAAATGTCTCCCAACAGTGGGGCTTTCAATCTAAATTAACCTACCATTAAACCCCTTCTGCTGTAACTACAGTATTGTCTAAGAGTAAAATCCCTAGTTTATTTTTACTTTACTGTTAAATTGTAATGAAAATTATGAATATTAAAATAGAATAGCTTAAGATTATTTTGGAAACTAGGGTTACAAAATTCACCATTAATATATAAGTTTGTAATTTATCACGTGACTAATACAGATTGTCTTTTCTGAAGTAGCTTAATAAATTAACTTGCAATAGGCTTAAACTGGAAAGTCGATAAATATTATTACTTTCATATCGGCCGAATTTTAAACCACTACAGAACACAATATTTAACTTCTTCGCAATGACAGATATGCTATGTCATGCAATATAGAGAAAAAAGTTTGTGAAACTTTAAATGTGTTTTTTCAAAACTACTATTTTGCATATACACCCTTGCTATTCTAAGCGCCTCATTTTAGGTTAGGATTTATACTGGCATCATCTCAAGTTGAAAATTAGGACTTTGCCAACACAAGTAGTGTATTGAAGATATTCTCTAGTGTGCAGAAGTAAATTTTTGTATTGTTGATATGTCATGTTTTAATGAGCAATTCAAGTACTGATATGTATTTATAATAATAATAACATATTAAATAATTGAATTTCAAATCCTGTCTGGTATTCTTCTGTGAACTTGTGTTGGTAACATTAATACTCAGACATACCTGTGCAGTTTACATTTGAAAATTGACATGGAAGACTTCTTTCTACTTGGTTGTTTAATAATGTAAAAAATGGTCATTTTCTGTGTGTGTTATAATACAAAGATAATAAGAAGGTTGACATAATCTAATTCAAGGAATGAAGTTGAATGGTAAACAGTTGATGTCACTACCAATTTATTAATATAGGTAAGGATGCAAATATGGGCTACCATATAATTAAAACATTGTGTCTGTTCATTCTTACCTCTTAAGAGTTGTTTTTGTCAAACATGTTTTAGAGCTTATTAGCCCCATCATCAGCGATTACAGACTGAATTTTCTCATGTTTTCGGCCCTGATTCTTGATTCCTGCTCTCTTTGCCTCTGATCCAATGAATTTACTAATGAGGTTCCTTTCTGTGGGAATTTCAAAGTTCATAATTCTTTCCTTGTTCTTCTGTATATCAAATCGGACAGCAAAAAATCTTGCTATTTATTTTTTTAATTTTATGTATCCCTAAATATAGTGAATACATTTATAAACGTATTAATACAGAAATTCAATTTTTATCATTTATAGGTTCGTAGTTATGATGATCTAAAATTATCGTAAATATGATAAACTAAAACGTTTACTAACTGATATTTCTGAAACAGTAAACAGCAAAAATTTGCTTCAAACATATTTATATAGGTGATATCATGTAGTTTAAGGGTGTTATTTTTATAATTAGGATATATATATTTTCAGTGTCAATTTTCTGTTTTATGGCGGTTTACTGCAGTACATATCAAAAAATGAAAACAGAAAAAATACAGGATACTACTGACGTAATAAGGATTCATTTCCAGCAATTACCTTTTTGGAGAGTTGAATAGTTCAGACAATATAAATGTTTTTTATTCTATTTTCGTAAAAAAAACTCGCGGGTCCACGGTGCAGCAAATTCATTTCATGACCAAGGTCGCGCGCGTACTTTATTGAAAGAGCTTCATCAGTGACTTTTTCAACTGCCATTAAATCGAATAGATTATTATATGCTCTGCTTAATGGAACAGTACCGTAAATTTATAAAAGTGGCGATATTTTAATTCTTACCCAGTAGATATTTATTTATCAAATTTTATTGGTGAAGTGAGAAGTAAAGAGCTCTGTTACTTACGTTCACTGTGAATTATTAAACAAATTATTTATAACTAACTAACTCACTCACTGGCTCTGTGGAACCTGTAGGTTCATTGCAGCGCGGACATAAGCTCTCCATACATCCCATCTCGAGCTAACGTTTTCCAATTATCTCCTGTATAATCTACTTCCCTCAAATCATGTATAATGTTATTCTCCCACCTCATTCTTAGTCTTTCAACTGGGCGTTTTCCCTCCGGTTTTCCTACCAGAAATTTCCAACCACCTCTTTCATCCTCCATACGTGCCACATTTCCTGCCCACCGCAGCCTACGAGACTTAACTGTTTTTATTATATCTGGCTTCCTATACATATCATGTAGCTGACTATTATGTAGTTTTCTCCATTCACCTGTCCATCTCTTTTTGATCCAAAAATTTTCCTAAGAACTTTATTCTCAAATACTCGTAATCTTCTGTCCTTTTTTAAAACACATTATTTATTTTGTTACAAATTTTTCATTACAGTTTAAATGTAAAATTATATAATAAAACTATTTCGTCATTAATTGAATAAACTGGTGTAAATTTTTATTATATTATAATTACTAATTTCAGTCTTAAAATAACTTTTTATTCAGTATATTGTATTGTACCCTGATAACTTTGACGAAATAGTATTGTTATAAGATATCACTTCCAAATAAAACCGAATGTTTTAATACTCGTACCACTTCCTACCAAACGATAATAATGCAATGTCAGCAAGTCTTCCTTAAACATCTGTTTTACATCAACAATTCTCAAGTTCAGATTACATACTAGACAGTTGATTTACATCAGTGTGTTTGTTTAATGCATCTCGTCATTTTAAGTGTCACAGTCAAATTAAAAATAATATCTTATTGTTTTTAACTAACAAGTTTGCAGATCTACAAAGACCGAATGGTGAGTTAGAAGTTATATATAATTTTAATTATGCATATATTAGTATACAATAGTTATTAACAATATTATGTGTTAATATGTAATTTTACAATTTCTTAAATGTTTCTGGAATGAGAGAATAATCGTAGAGATATACATTTTGTGTTATAAAAGGAGAATAATCAAGAGTGACATTGATTCAAAATTACAAAAATATAATAAAATGAATGGGGTAATACGAAGACATTTTGGTAAACAGATGAGGACAGAGACAAAACTAAGATTACATAACGTCACATCAAAAGCTGCTCTAAAATACGGAAGTGAAATTTGGATTTTAAATAAAAGAAACTCTCATAAACTTCAAGTAAGCCAAATGCGCTTCTTACGATCATTGTTAGGAGTTAATAGACTGGATCACCAAAGGAACACTACTATCAGAGGAAAACTTGGAGTAGCAAGTTTAAATGAAGATATCCAAAGATACCAACAAGAATGGAAAAATCATCTGAGAAGAATGGCAAGAAATAGACTTCCAAAATTGGCATTCCAATATACCCCAACTGGACATAGGGACCAAGGAAGACCAAAACATCGGTGGAAAGATCAAGACCATCTTCGCTAGGTTTACCGTACAGGCCACATGGCCTAAATCGAATTTGTTCATGATGATGATGATGAAAAGGAGAATAATGGGAAGTTTAGACATTAAATACTATAATAATTTAGCTTATAATAAAAGCTAATATTATCGTGCATTTTAATATCATCTTAGATATGTCATGAGTAGGGGATGCAAGATCAAGTGATACCAAGCCAATAAAATACTGTATAATTATACCTCTTAAATATTACTTGTAACAGCATGAAAATTGTTATAAATTATTATCGATAGCTTAACATTACTTGCAATATTCAACATCAGACATTGATGTAGGGTACAAGTACAAAATATTACAACACATTACAAAACTACTCTCTATAAAATATTTTAATAGGCCTACCAGCTTGAATTCGTAGGTGCTTATTAATTTAAATTAAACTATACATTAGCCAAAATCAGCACAAAATTAACCGCCTACTGAATATATCAATAAAGATTGTTAAATTTAATGACGTTTATTATGTAGCAATTTATTTCAAGCACGAGGTTCTCCTACGTACCATAAATTTACGACACGGGACTCACAGATTTCCTTCCTTCTGGAGAAAGCTACATTCAGAATTGTTACGCCTTTAAAATGCCATTGATTCCTATCGAGTTTGAACCTGCGAACCTCGGAATCGGAGGCGTGCAGAGTAACCACTAATCCACGATGATGATGATAATGTAATAATTGTAATAATGACAATAAAAATAATGTAATGATGATAATAACAATAAAAATATTTGTAAGTGCGCAAAGGACTATTACCAAGTAGCTCCGTCATTGTTTGTACGAGCGAGCGATCTCCACTCACGCGAAAGGTATTGCAGGCAGTCTACACATAGGGGATTTTAGGAAAAATAATAATTTTTGGTAGTTTCCTTTCAAGACTCCACTTTAATACTAATTACAAAAATTAACTGGTGTTCAGGTAATAATGTGGCATTTTTTGATTTTATAAAATTTTTGGTGAGGAAGGTCAATTGCATATTAATTGCATTTACGCCCTTCAGAAAAACGTAAATATTAACATACTAATTTTCAAGCGAAAGAGCATAAAATCATCTATAATGTGACTATCTTTTCAAGTTGAGGGAATAACCATACTTCGAGAAATGTATTTTATAAAAGAGACTATTTAAAACAATATGATAAATAGACAGCTCTATTACTATTTAATTACACCAAGCGAAGACTTGAAATTCGGTTCAGATATTCAGTATATCATAAAGTTTCACTGTAAAAAAAATGGTAAACTTTTAAAGATGTGAGTTCAATTTTCACAATTTTTTTGCCGATTTCGTATGGAATGTCCCGTATATAGATTTTTCCCCATATGGTGAGTTAATTTTTGTTTTCTAACTGTTTTAATAATTTTGTGTTTTTCTGACCAAACATGATTTTTCTACTTCCCCTTTTTTTTTTACATTTCTTATGTGTTCTTTAGTTCTAATGGTTAATTTTTTTTTTGTTTTCCCTATGTATATCTTATCACAGTCTTTACATTTTATTTGATATATTCCTGATTTTTTACCATCATCAATCTTTCCATTTTTATTAGTTTTTATTAATTTATTTAAACTATAACCATTCTTTGGTACTAAATTAATATTAAATTTTCCAAAAATCTTCTGAAATTTGTTCTGTTCCCAAGGGTGATATGTGAATTTCCTGTATTTCTTATCTTTAGGTTTTTCTGTCTGAAGAGTGCTTTCGTTCCTCAATTTTTGTTTTTTGTACTTCTCAATTTTTTTTGTGTATCATTTTTTCACTGAAACCATTTTCTTTTGCAACCTTATTTATGCATTTCCTCTCAAACTCGTATTTTTTCTTGTTCGTGGGTATATTTATCAAACTATGTACTAAGCTGTTGAAGACTGCCATTTTGTGTGAAATATGGTTGAAACCTATTGATTTGATATAGTTATCTGTGTGTGTTTCTTTTCTGTAAATGCTGAATTCTATTTTCTTCTTTTCTTCATTCTTGTGTAATTTGAGATCCAAAAACGGTAATTCTTTATTCATTTCTTTTTCTAGTGTGAATTTGATGGTTTTCTTCTGTATATTTAAAAGTTTTAAGGTATTTTCTACGTGTTTTTCTTTAACTATTTTTTATATTTTAAAATATGGGCTACCATTTCACTTTATGCTCTGAACAGCATAAATATTATTTATGAATTCCTAAAATAAGTAATATATATTTTTATTTCACAGAATTTTACATGATATTATAGCAATGTTATTAATATAGTGTTAAGATAGATTTTATCACATTTATTTTAATTACTTTTTTTTGCCATAGTGTAAAATGCAGTACTTTGATGAGTAGGTATTAATATGGCTATCTATAAATTTGTTATCCAGATCTTTGAAATTTCACTAACATTCATTCATACAATTTAAAAAAAAATATTCACAACAAATTTAATGTTCTATACATATTTCAACTAAGAATATTATGATTAAGTACTTTTATTTAGAATAATTACAAACAATGAGTTGACTATAGATTGAAGTAAAATTATACTTTTGAAACCGGTATTGTGAAAACACGCAACTTTATGAGGTGAGATACAAAAAAATAACATTTTCTCCAACTCGTTCATAAATGTAAATACCTCATAGTGTTACCTTCCACTTTGATTTTGATTAAAATGGTCATCCTGTCAGTACCTACACACTCCATATGTGCCAACATTGAGTAAACAAGACACTGTACTCCATAATCAACACTGATACAAACATCATAAATGAGATAGCATGTTTTATCAATTTCAGACTACCTTTCAGGTCCCATATCCAAATCCACTTGTTGAATATCTCCTGATATGCTAACATCAAAACTCTTCTTAGTTTGCTTATTCTTTTAGGACACGGCTAGTAGATGTCTACCTTTTTTGCAGTAACATTTCGATGGCACTGAGATGCTGAAAGTCCTGCTTTATATGGTGATCATGTTATGAGGTTGACATCAGTTAATTTTCTACCTCTTTTGGTTGTTCCTTCTGTTTGATGGAATGGGAGAAATATCATGTGGGGAAACCAATCTAAATTTATTTGAAGAGAAAAATATATACTCAGACTGGGGTTTGAACCCAGGACCTTTGGTTTTCTATGCCAATGCTCTACCAACTGAGCTACTTGAACATTCCAATCTAAATGCAAATATTTCTCTTATACATTGTTAATTCCCGGTCGCCAAATTCTACGAACCATTGCTCGATCACGTAAATTGTGTTCAAATTGATTTGGCTTGAGATAGTTCCTGTGGATGACAAATGCTGAGAAGAACTTATTTGAGCTGCAGGTCCTGGCTGCCTCAGATTCTGTTGCTGTGAAGTCAGCATCGGAAAATACATTCCTATTTACAGGAAAGATGCCAGTTGCCTTGAATCCACTGATGGACATCTGTCCTGATTGTATTTTCAAGTAAGCCCTTTCAAAGAGTTCTACAATATCATAATGGCCTATTATTCTGCCAAATCAATTTTTGTATTTCTTCACTGTAATAGGCATTCAATGGTTTCATACAGGTTTCTTTCCAATGGAGCCTATGAGTGGAATGAGGAGAGAGAGAGAAATGATTGTGACATGATTCTCCCTGGCCATATTACAACCAAGTAGGGTGAGTATGGCTGTAATATCCATCCAATATAAGTAACACTGGTGATTCCTTTGTTGGTTTTGTCTTTTCTATACAGTGAGAAAACTACTAGGTGAAAAGATTTGTCTGAAACCCAGCTGGAAGGATGAGCAGCAGCGATGGCACCAAGTGCAGCTTCTCTCATCAACTGGTTGTTCATGTTTTTCCTGGAAAATGATCATGTGTGGGATGAAATCTCCTGCTGCATTCATAGCCAGTATGACAGTAATTAAACCACCCCTTACAGCAGTAGTCAGTGATGCAATCTGTCTTCTTCATTTCCACGACATGACCTTGACTATTTTACTCTGGACAACTGTGAGATCAGGCTCATCCATGTTGAAAACTCTGTCTGCAGCAAACTGACGTTTCTCAAATTCACTTTCTAAAATATTGAAAAATTGAATCCCAGTGCATGAGAAAAGGAAATGTCAGAAGGTTGTTGAATAATCAGAATGTTCTTGTGTTTTCTCAGAAAGTTGTTTTCATATGATCTGATATGGATGTTTGCTATGATTTCTTAGTGATAACTCTGTACCGAAATCAAGTTTTCAATACGTGGATTACGTCATACTGCGCAAGCAATACATCAATGCATCTCCATTTCTTCTGTGATCTTAGTGAACAGTGCCAAATTCTCTCCTACATACCTCCCCTTTTCTTTATGCGCCGTGTGCTATTGTGCATCCTCCCCTCTCATAGTGAACCCTCAAATAAGCTGCGCTTACTAATAACAAAGTCATCATCTGTTTATTAATCAAATGGTCAAGTCGATATAGCTTGGAGGAGCTTGTTTTGGATTATTGGTCCCTTAGACCAGGGTAGGGCCACAAGAACCATGTACCCTAAGCCTTGGTGGGACTAGTGTGAGTGAATAGAGTGTACGTATGTTTCATTATTATTGTTTTGTTTATATGACCGATAAGGTTATTGTTTCTTTTCTCAAATTCTTTTTCAATGTCAAACTAACTATTTTTTTTATTATTTGAATGTTATATCTGACTGTTTTTTGACTCTTATTAAATATAAGTTACCTGCTTTTACTTAACTTCTGTCTATTGATTCAGCAGCTAGTCATATAAGATATGAGTATAAAGTTCCAAAGCTTTCTCAAGCGAATATGATTTCCTCTTTCCTTGAAACTTCCACGATTGTAATCTGTATAGCTTACAATATATTATACGAGGTGTGATCAATAAGTTTCCGGAATGGCTTCAAAACAATTATGCTATTGAGGAGTTTTTAATTTTCACCCAGGCTGTACACTCAGAATTTCCTTGTGATGAATTTGAGGGGTCGCGCGACCTTCTCTGACCTTGCAGTATGCTGGTAGAAGCTCTGAAGTGAAGACGTGTTTTGTGCATACGGCGATTTCTCTGTGTAGCAACAATGCGGGATTACGAGGAACAAAGAACATGGCATCAAATTTTGCTTTAAACTTGGTAAAACTGCAATAGAAACATATCAAATGTTAAGAACAGCTTATGGGGAGGAAGCAATGGGCAAATCTCAAGCATTTGAGTGGTTTTCGAAATTTAAAAGGGGCGTGACATCGGTTAAGGATGAAAATCGTCTGGGACGACCAACTTCCAGCAAAACAAATAAAAATATCGATCGAGTGAGGGAAATGGTATTAAATGATAGGCGCATTACAATACGAGAACTGTCTGATGCACTAGCACTCTCGTTTGGAAGTGTTCAAAGCATTTTGAAAGACGATTTGAACATGCGAAGAATTGCTGCGAAGTTCGTGCCCCGCCTCCTTTCAAATGACCAAAAGGAAAGTCATGTGATTGCCTGCACAGATCTTAAAGAACAGCTTAAAAAATGACCCACGGTTCATGGAAAAGGTTATTACTGGTGATGAAACATGGATTTATGGCTATGATCCAGAAACTAAACAACAGTCTTCGCAATGGAGGAGTCCTGCATCTCCACGCCCCAAGAAAGCCAGACAAGTTCGATCGAATGTGAAGTCAATGATGATTGTTTTTTTGACATTAATGGAGTTGTGCATAAGGAATTTGTACCACGGGGTCAAACAGTGAATCAAGTGTACTACGAGCAAGTGTTGCAAAGATTGAGGGAGAATGTGCGACGCAAACGGCCAGAGAAATGGAGGACTGGTGACTGGTTCCTGCATCACGACAATGCGCCCGCGCACAAAGCAATTTCTGTCCGCCAGTTTTTGGACAAAAATAGGATGAGTACTGTTCTCCATCCGGCCTATTCTCCAGATCTGGCTCCAGCAGACTTTTTCCTGTTCCCACAGCTAAAAATTCGGCTCCGAGGACATCGTTTTGAGGACATTGATGTCATCCAGCGCGAATCGCAGAAGGCATTGGACACATTTAAAGAAGACGACTTCCAGAAGAGCTTCCAGCATTGGCAGAAGCGCTGGGACAAGTGTATCAACTCCCAAGGTGACTACTTCGAGGGTGACAGTGCTGAATAGAAACTTTGAAGTGTTGTGTTGTGTTTATGGCCTCATTCCGGAAACTTATTGATCACACCTCGTATGCTTAACAATTTGTTGAGGAAAGGTGAATTAATCTTTGCCTTTTATGGGCCCAGGCAAAGATATGTTGATTTGAGCAATCTATGTTCTCAACTCAAGGTAATTATCAACAACATTGGTATGATCCAGCACCAACACGGTGCAACTCAAATGCCATTCTATGTAGGTCACTTCAAGACATCCCACAGAATTTCTCCTCCATTATTAATGAACTTTTACTAATTCCTTCTCTAATTTTTCAATCAAAATGCATTTGCATCTAAAGCTTTGATCCAACTACTTCCTATAGTGACATTTCTTTTTTTGATGTTTGTAGAGTTGCGCGGTTCACTCAAAAGTATTTGGCAGCTTTGAGAGTTCCGATTTTTTTTTCAGACTGTAGTGATTGATCTGATGATATCCTCATTTCTACCATTTTGTTATATTTCTATTGATATATTTAACATCATTTCTAGGCATTCAGTGGTAAAATGTAGTCTATCTCTCCCTAACACACATTCTCTCTCTCTCTCTCTCTCTCATTAACTTTCCCACAAACAGCATAGCACTATTCATTGTAGACATACGTACCTAGCACATATCTACCATGCCAATGGTAGCCCATAATTAAGACAACAAGTATTTTTGTTTACAAATCTTATAAAAATAATTTTAAATACTTTTTTTTTACATTTATATATGTTCTATAATTCCTTCCTCCTCTGGAATGTTAAATTATAATTAAAACTATGATACCTTTGTAATAATAAATAAATAAATAAATAAAAAAAATATATATATATCTTTTTTTTAATTTTATTTATTTTTTATTTAAGTACTTAAATAAATAACGCATCATAGTGTTAATTCCTAAAAAGTCAATCAGATATATACATACCTGATAAAGTTTGTAGCCATATTTCCCTCACCCCAATAGTATGTATAAATAATTAAGAGCAATTAATTAGTATTGATGTCAGAATTAACCAATAATAAATATTATCAGAAATAGGTGTTGTCGGTTCTCAAATGAATCAGCATGAAGCAAGGCCCCCAGTGGTGATTACATCACAAGGATATCATCAACTCCATAAAACATGTAACAAATGATTGAAAGGTCATGCTACTATAAAATTTAACAGGGAAAATACTGAACCCTTCTACCTTTGTGAGACTGGGAAAAGTCCACCCTCTGACAATATAGAAGAACCCTACATTTTCTTTTGTATTACTGGCTTATAAGCAAAGGGTATTGTTAAAGAGCTTATTAACAATGAATAATCCAAAACTCAACACAAAAGAAATATCTTTGTATATCAGGGGGTGGGATTCTCCAGAAAACATGCAAATAGCTTGTTTCCTAGTAAAGTGTTAACAAAATAACAGTCGCGAACCACACCTATGTCTGAAGCTAGGGGATGCTTTATAAAAAAATGGGAAAAAAACTTCTAATGGTAGATGCAGCTATGTTTGACAATGAAGTGTCGGACGAGAGGGGGAGAAATCATTAGAAACACTTACAAAAATATAAGAAGACTAGGAAGGGAAAAGTAATGAAACCCACCCACTTGAACTACTGGACCAATAAACGACGTATGTAAAAAAATGAAATGTAGTGGTTCGGAGGCAGTTTTTTGAAGGGGTGTAAACCACCAAGTTTTCGTTCTAATTGAAATTATATTCTGTAAGACACAAGTCTTCACGTCCTTGTAGTGTATGGATTTACAAGTTATCATATTCAGCGGGGGACTTACATAAAATCAAACGATTGCGCTTCAAAAGAGGAGCACATTTATTGTTTTAGAAATTGGCTTAATGTAGACTGAAAATATATAAGTCCCGAACAGTAGGATTTAGCTTCCAATTACTAAATCTAAGTATAGCAGTGACCAATTTATAATATGCAAGTGAAAGTGAGTATCATATAACTAATCCCAATACAAATGATAAAGACCACATATTCGGGAGTAATAATCATAATTGAATTAATTGTGGTGGTAAATAGCCAAGGCGTACACCCCAACAATCAACCGTCACCAAATCTACAATAGTGTCCGCAGTGACATGAACAATTAATAGTACCAATAAAACTAATATATATGTTGTTATACTAAATAAAATCCTCCACGCCATTTCAATTGTCACCAGATCTCCACTTGTCACCTGAGGTCAAGAACTTAGCCTACCGAACCAAGAGATCCTACTAGTCTGGAGCATTAATCCCTACCAACCGACCGTTTATCCCTTCTGCAAAGGATGCCCAACTATAAGTCCTTCTTTATATGGCACCCAACCTTGGAACATAAACCACTCCCTATTGAATGATCCTTCTTCTTTATATGTCGACCCAAAAGTGGAGGCTTTCGGACAGTTGTGACACTAAATGAAGAAAGTGCATCAGCTACAACAGACGAACATCCTACGAGTAAGCTGGAAAATCTGGGAAACCACAACTAGGCAGACAAAGACGATGGGAAGCAACATGACAACAGTAGAACACCCGTAAACCTTGTAAGCTACAAACAAAGCCAACAAAAGATACTGTAAATGAAAACCATATACAATATTATTTAATCGTGAGTGAATGTCAATGAATCTTAGAAGTGGTAGTATAATAAGAAATATTAACAAAATAAATAGATCAATAATGAATTGAAATGAGGGAAACGACAAATATGCTTGTGGGCAAATGATTGAAGGAGAGAACGAAAGTGTAAGAATGGAAGATGGTAGTGAAGACGTTAGGGGCAACTCAGAGCAGAGCACGAAGGAAAATAATGAAAGAGATGTAAGAGTATGACTTAGGGATGAAGTGGAGGACAAGGAAAACCTAATTACTGACCCTATGAAATACACTGAAATGTTAATGTTATGAATGGAGAGAAATAGGGAGATATCAGACGAACGAAAGAATAAAAACTTAGAATTATTAAGAATAGAGAGGGAACAGGAAAGTGAAAGATTAGGATTAGAATAAGAGCAGGAAAGCAAAATATTTAAGGGTAGAAAGAAAACAGGAGATTGAAATATTAAGGGAGGAGATGAGGAGAAATAGAGAGATGTTGGAAGCAAAAATAAATTAATCATTAGCATATGTAGAAATAAATGTAAAGAAAATAGAGGAAAAACTTAAGGGATACTTAGAGAAAACAGAAAAGATAATAAATCAAATGAGAACCGAGATGGATAATAATATAATAATGTTATAAACTAAACTAGGCGAGAAACAGGAGGAATTAAAAAGGGAAAATTGAACGAGTCGACAAGAATGTGCTCTGTAGATTAGAGAATTCAGACAAAAAGGTGAATGATATGTATCTGTACAAAATCTAGCCATTGAGAAAGAAACACTAAAGCTCCAAGAAAGACAGAAAATTGCGGAGCAAGATAAATGCTCAGAAATAATTGAAACAATAGTCGATTCTAAATGTAACGAGTTAGGCACTAACATAGAACAGAGAGTGACTAACCAAATTAGTAAACTAATTGATGAAGTACGTAGCCTCACAGAAAAAAAATTAATAATGGAAGTCAAAAAGATAGGAACCCCAAAAGTGAATCACACACGTCGGAGAGTATTTCTTGGGTGACAGCTAACCACAAAAACATGTGCACATACAGAAGTACTAGGGAACCCAGAGATCGCTAGTAGTTGTGTGGCGCATGCTAGTGTAAATGAACCAGTTAGTATACAAGGGTCAGCTCTGTACTACAATTCTTCTTTCATTGATATTCCATTGTCGGAATATAATGAAAATGAAACAAACCCCATCCAGTTTATTGAAGAACTGGAAAACTATTTCAAAATAAAATGTATCCCGAAACACTTTTTATATGTACATTGTTAAGAAGTGCCTGAAAGGCAACAGTCCTACATGGTTCGAGGTTACTCTATCTACCGACACTCTGTATGAGACCTTTAAGCAAACCTTCCATAACAAATTTTTTAGTTACGAGAAGCAGATGGATATAAAATATGAGATATGCAATGGTCATATGATAAGAGGAAAAACTTAACGTACAGCAAGAAATTTCTGGCCTTGGCTAAGAAAGCTAAACTTACCTCGCCGAGCTATTCTGAATCTGAATTTGTACAAACTCTAATTAACCATTATCCACAGGCAATTGGGCACAACTTGCTAATCACACATGTTAGCACATATGATCAAATGATAGAAATGCTAACAATCCAGGAAGTGGGCTATAATAGGGTAATAATCAAAGTGGAAGCAGGGAAAGGGGAAATAGCAAAGAAAATACGAGTAGGAACAACTCAAACCTAACCATTTGGATGAGAGAGGGGCATCCGCATCTGAAATACGAAAGATTAATGGGTACAATAATGACCATAATTGGGGAGAGGATAGGAGATTTGGCAATATACATGGGAAGGAACAAGAATAGAGACAACAATGTTTTATTTTAGGAAGTAATATTTTGAGGTTCTTTTAATTAAATTAATTTGAGTCTGTGAAATCTTACCTCAATATTAATGTTGTTTGTTCTTGAACATGTTTTGATTAGTCTTCTAATCATCCTCAGCATCATGGCCAGACTGGTTGGATTTATGTTGTAACCCTGGATGTCGATGTCAGCTCCCTCCTGCAGTTGGCCAAAGAACCTCCAAACAAGGCCATGCTCCGTCGGTATTTCGAAATTCACATTAAAAATGATTTTAATAGATTAAAAATTTATATTTCATAAATTAATATTGAGGTAAGATTTCACAGACACAAAATAATTTAACAACAATAGTTACGGTAGAGAACACAAAGATATCAGGAGGGACCAGAGAACCTAGGGTCAACAAGATAAAGTAGGGAGAAATACAGAGGGTCCATGGAATCAGTGTTATGGGAGCATAAGGGACCATAAGTATGTTCCAGCACAGAGAGGGTACAATTGTGACCGTACATACACAAGGCCAGGAAATGACCAATGTACCAATCAGGGATACACGAGTGAGAACCCAAAGGGAAATGGGGGTGGCCCGACACAAACCCAAGAAGATGAAAATCAAATTGATAGGGATAGCCATGGATTGAATCCGAGAACAGATATCTATGAATAAATAAATTAATGAGTAATTTTAACATCTTACCTCATATTTCATGTTTTATCAAACACAGTAACTATAGTTTTCAAATGATCTTGTCATTCATTTTCAACCGCCATTATGACTACCGGATATTCGTTGGAATCTCCCTCTATAACGTTGAAAAAGAAGCTAAACTTCTAAAACATTTGGAAAAACCTTTGGATTTGACAGTTTGGGAGAAAATATTTATACAGAAGAACAAATTTAAATCTATGAATTTCGACATTCCGGATGAACGTGACCTCATCTCGAAGTTCGTCAAATCAACAACAGATGGCAACGTTATAGAGGGAGATTCCAACGAATATCCGGTAGTCATAATGGCGGTTGAAAATGAATGACAAGATCATTTGAAAACTATAGTTACCGTGTTTGATAAAACATGAAATATGAGGTAAGATGTTAAAATGACTCATTAATTTATTAATTAAGAACCTCATAATGTGTTTCCCAATTTTAACTTTGAAGAAGATATCTATGAACCCGATGTACAAAATGGAGGAGAGGCCAGCTCGGATATAAACAGCGGCCAACCTCTAAACTAGTAGCAGATTGGTTAACTCAGGCCTACCTTGATCCTTGGCAAACACCACCAACTATGGACTATAGCACCCGAAATTACGATTAAAAGTATAAATGTTGAAACAAAGTCTATTGAGAACTTGCCTTACGTCTATGTAACAATAAATAAAAATATACACCTAACTCTTATAGGCACCGATTGCACAACTAATGTAATCAGTGAATCATTCTATCATAGTAGATATGTTGATGATATAATTTGTATTGTTAAAGAAAAACATGTAGAAGATTCCCTAAAACTATTAAATTTACAGAGTACAAACATTAAATTCACCAAAGAAATAGAAGACAATAAACAAATACCTTTTTTGGATCTTAAATTGGTCAGAAACGAAGAAAAAAGAAAAATTGAATTCAGGATTCATAGGAAAGAAACTCATACGGAAAATTTTATAAAATCAACAGGGTTCAATCCAATTGGACATAAATTAGCAGCATTTAATAGTTTAACTCATAGATTGGTAAACTTACCCTTAAACGAAGAAGATTTCAAACATGAGAAAAAACACATAATCAAAGTAGCAAGAGAAAATGGGTTTGATGAAAAAATGGTACATAAAAGGATAGAAAAGTATAAAAAACAAAAAATGATAAACAGAAGTAATCTTGAAAAAGAAGAACCACCTATGAAAAAATATAGGAAATTCACATATCACCCCTGGGTACATAATAAATTTCAAAATATATTTGAGAAGTTTAATATTAAATTAGCACCAAAAAATAACTACAGTTTAAATAAACTAATAAAAACCAACAAAAATGAAAAAACTGATAAAAATAAAAAGTCAGGAATATATCAAATTGAATGCATGGGTTGTGAAAAGATATATATAGGGAAAACAAAAAGAAACCTAAAAATTAGAACCAAAGAACACATAAGAAATATTAAAAATGGAGAAATTGAAAAATCTGCAGTTGCTGCTCATGTTTGGTCTGAAAAACATAATATAAATTCAGACACTAAATTATTAAAACAGTTAGAAAATACAAACGAGCTGACTATTTGGGAAAAAATTTATATTCAGAAGAACAGAAACAGAGTTATGAATTTTGATATTCCGATGGAGGGTGACCTTGTTTGGAGGTTCTTTGGCCAACCACAGGATGGAGCTGACATCGACATCCAGGTGGTGCAACATAATGCAACATAAATAAAACCAGTCTGGGAAAGCTGAAGATAAAACAGAGAATTGTTTTGAAACATGTCCAAGAACAAATCAACATTAATATTGAGGTAAGATGTCCAGACCAAAAATAATATAATTAATTCTATCATAATTTGAGTAGAGAAAATTGCAAGATGGCTGCGATACCATTATCAAATATGTCTGCATCGAAAGCCATCGGCAAAAGTACACAAAGGATTAAGATACAGATGATGATAAGGGTAACTATAGAAGGGGTGGATTTTCACATACTATTCATGGTAGAAACAAGGCTTTCTGCCAATATAATATTCCCGACAGAAATGTTTGAAGCGTTCAAATCTGAAATAGATTTCCTAGGTCGAACTTTAACACTTAACTTCAAGGGAAACAAACTAATAACCCCCATAATTGACAGTAAGCTTCCTAATGACGCTATGGAGATAGACAAGTTAAATGTGTTTTTTATTGAGAAAATAACGATGGATAGTGAGTTGATGATTATGGCAGGGTGCCACATTGTACGAGGGTCATACTGAAAGTCATGAGCAACATTTTTTTCAACAATTATAATATTTATTTTAGACAAACAAGTACACCATGTTAATCTACAGACCTTTGTGCTACTTTTCAACATAGTCTCCATTTCTTTGCACACATTTTGTCCAGCGTTCTACAAGCTTGAAAATTCCCTTATGATAGAAGTCCATTCCAGCTGCTCGAAGACACTGACGCACTCCTCCAGCGCCTCGTAGCGTTGGCCTCTCATCTGCTCCTTCACAGAACCGAAAAGATGGTAGTTGGAGGGTGCCAAATCGGGACTATAGGGAGGACGTGGAAGAGTTTCCCACCCAAATGTCCTGATCTTCTCCACAGTGGCATGAGCAGTGTGAGGATGCGCATTATCGTGTTGCAGAATGATCTTCCTTCCAGGGCATTTGTTGTGCAATGCACGACGGAGCTTCACAAGTGTCTGGATATAGTGGGCAGCATTTATGGTTTGTCCAGGTTCAAGAAATTCAACCAGAATGCAACCTTGCGCATCCCAGAAGACGCTGCCCATAACTTTCCCAACAGATTGCACTGTCTTCGCTTTTTTTCTTTGATGGCGAATTCAAGTGGTGCCATTCCATACTCTGGCGCCTTTTTTAAGGCTCGTAGCGATGAAACCAGCTTTCGTCACCTGTCACAATACTCGTCAAAAAATCATCAACTTCATTTCGAAATCTCTGAAGAAGGTTATGGGTGATGGTTTTTCTCTGAAGTTTGTGGTCTTCACTCAATAAACGTGGAACCCAACGGGCACTAACTTTTCGGTAACGTAAGCTGTGAATCATTTCTTGCACTGCAAGTTTTGTAGCAATTTCATTCACTGCGATACGCCTGTCGTCTCTAATGAGCGCATCAACTTTTTCCTTGTTGCAATCCGTAGAGGCGTGGGCAACCGCTATGAGGCTCATCTTTGATACTCGTGTTCCCATCTTTAAAATGTTTCACCCATCTCCTAACACTGCTGGCACCCATGCAGGCATCTCCGTTAGCACATTGAAGTCTTTGGTGAATATCAACAGCAGATTGTTCCTCTTTAACAAGGAATTCAATGACAGCACGCTGTCGAAACAAAACATTGATGTCTGCCATTTGGAAACACTGCGTGTGGTCACATGATAGAAGCTATGATGCCACAAAACGGCAATGTTGTGGTATAAAGTCTGTAGATTATGATCCTGCAGTTGCTTTTGTTACATTGTTGAAATTTGAATTTTAACAATGAGTTGCTCACGACTTTCAGTATGACCCTCGTATTAGCCTGATGAAGGAATTGGGTGTAGTTGATGATGATTTAAATGAAACGAGGGAGGTTGGAATAAATGAATTGTATGTTAATTCGGGTTGCATGCTTAATAAGGTAGCAACGGGAAGTAATTTAAAATAAAACAGAGGTGATGTTGAAGACAGAAATAAAAGCCTCCACATAATTTCAATTGTCGCCAGATCTCCACTTTATCACCTGAGATCAAGAGCCTAGCCTACTGAACCAAGAGATCCTACATGTCCAGAGCATTAATCCCTACCAACTGATCGTTTATCCCTTCCGCATAGGACGCCCAACTACAAGTCATCCTTTATATGGCACCCAATCTTGGAACATAAACCACTCCTATCGAACGATCCTTCTTCTTTAAGTTTTCTATAGCTGCAGGCAAGACAAAACAGATTCTTTTACTTTCCACTATCACAGCTTTTATAACAATGAAAATTTACATATGATTAATGGTTGCCGAAGTTTAAGGACATAGTCTGTGAGTTTTCCACCAGATGAGACACCTTATGGACCAAAAATTAGTGGTAGCCCATATTTCCACCGTTTCCTCCTCTAATGTATGTCTTGTACCTTATTTTGTGGAACACAAAGTTACAATTCTATGCTTTACAAGAATTGTTACTTCCTACTAATATTGTATTATACTATACTTTTGTGGAATAGGCCCCAGAAGGAAAGTATACAACACTTCCAATAGTAAATACAGAAGTTGGATACAATAGCTTGGCAGAGAACAAAATGCAATTGTACTGCTCATGTGCCAGAATTTTGACATATACAATCCTTTCAATTGGCTTTTGCTGGGATTCCCCATGATCACATGATTTACTTGTAAATTTGAGAGGGCTTCAATTATATCAGCATGGTTGTTACAGGTAATTACTTAACATTGTTTCAATGGTAATACCAGCTCCAGTTCTAGCGATGTGGGTATCAATGCAGACAGGTGACAAAAAGAGCACACCACTCTGGATAATGAGAGACATACATGCAAGGTAAGAATGTATTAGCACTGCATTTTGTTCACTGCCAAGCTATACCTTTGAGAATGTTGAGAATTTTCACTGAAACGTGTCCAGGTTAGAAAACAAAATATGAGGTGAAGTGTATATTTTCGAATCAATCTCTTATTAAATTACCTCACAGTTATAGACCTAGGATGGTAGGAGGTTAAGACTCCCAAATTTCTAGACATTAGCACGAGATGTCAGCCCTGCATGACATAACTTTACCTCCAGAAAAAATAACCAGTACCAATCTCCATTATAGGCTAAGTCGATCCCAGGGCCAAGGTGCTGCCAGAAGGTTTAGGCTAGTTTAAAAAATCTAGGACTTGAACTCTTAACTTTCTGGCTTGTAGTCTATTGTCTTAACCATTATGCTATGACATGCTCCCATAGTATACTTTCTATCAATTTTTATAACATAAATAAGCATGCCATAAAAGACAAAAATACCTCAAAATATAAATTGCACAAAACCCTATAATAATTTCAGAATTACTCAGAGAGCAAACTGTGGCTACCTTTCCATCTTATCACCAGCCATAACTGCTTCAATAGCGACTTGTATAGAAATTAACCATCACCAGTCTCTTAAGTACTCACTTACCAGAAGTAAAGAGAATACAGATATGGAACATTTACAGGTGGGTTGCAAGAATATATTCATTGATCCATTACATGCTAATAGTCCAATAACATCTAAACCAGGTGTGTCAAACCTTTTTTTGGAAAAGGGCCATTGTCGTTAAGGTGAATTGGTTTACTGGCCGCATGATCCGATTTTTTTTTACTGTATTAAATAGGATCTGAGATAAACCATGTGCATTCTCGTTGTGTACTTCACATGTTTCATCCTGGAGAACACTTGTTTGCATATGTATATGCTACTGAAAAGTGATGCGAAACGAAGTGCATGTCTATTAATGCCCGAATATTTTTCTCTGGGAAAGTAGTTGTGATAGAATTGTAGTAAGGGGACATAGTTAAACTTATTCTTTAAGTCTGACGCACATTGAAAATCAATGCACTCCATTTGCAGATCTTCGGGGACCTTGTCTATTTTAATGGAGAAAGGGGAAGAAAACAGGTTAAAACTCATAACTTTCTCCTTAAAGTCTTGAAATCTAAAGCAGAATTTGTTTCTTAATTCTGATATAATTTCTGTGCACTTTTGAGAATATTGATCGTTACATTTTTGTAGGGCTGGGAAATGCACAAAATTGTTTTTTTATTTGTAATTCCCAAAGTCGCAATTTTCTTTCAAAGTCCTTCATGTGATCAATTGGTCTTTACCTTGGAGATGTCAATTAAGTTTGTTCAACTGTGTTGTTATATCCACCAGAAACACAAAATCACACATCCATTCTGTGTCTTTAAATTCAACAATAGGTTTGTCCTTCTCCTCCATAAATGTTCTTATTTCTTCTTGAGATCAAACACTCGCTTCAAAATTTTGCCAACTTATTTCAGTATAATAAACAGTATCTTCTAATTCTGAATTGAGATTTTGTAAGAAATTTTGAAATTCTCTATGTCACAAACCATGTGAACGAATGAAATTTAGGACTTTCAAAACACTATCTAAATTTAGGGATTTAGCACAAAGGTTTTCTTGGTATATTAAACAGTGATATTGTATTACAGAAATGTTTCCTACTATAGCTGCCTCTGCTTGCAGTAATTTAACTAACCCTTCTCTTTTTCCTGCAAATGCAGGAGCTCCGTCTGTTGTTACATCAGATATATTTGTATATTTCAAGCCAAGCCGATTCAAAGTTATGGTGATACCCCCATTAAATCATTGGCTTTAAAATTGCCTTTAAGAGGAACAAGAGCAGCTAATTCTTTTGTAATATTAAAATCTTTATCAACTTCTCTTAAGAAAATTGCTAATTGGGCAGTATCGCTCGCATCACTACTCTCACTGAGTGCCAGATAATAGAACTGGAAATCTGTGGCTCGGTATTTTAAAGATGCCTCTACATCGGACGCTAATTCGTCAATATGGCAAGCTACAGTGTGTCGAGACAATCTTAATTTTGCAAACTACGGCTTTTTGTCAGGGCATATAATATCAGCAACACTCTCAATGAAATCTTTAACAAACTCGCCATCTGAAAATGGTTTAGAATTTTTTGCAATAACTTCTGCTACTGAGTAACTCCCTTTTATCAGAGATTCAGTTTGAAGTGACACATTCTTTAAAATTAACTGCTGTCTCTAAAGTTTAATTCTAAGTTCGGATACAATGTCTTCATGAATTGATCATCAAATTTATCATATGAAGACGCATGTTCAGTCGTAATGTCGCTTTACATTATACTCCTTAAACACTGCAACTGTTTCACTGCAAATTAAACACACTGCTTTCTTGTTTACTTCAGTAAACAGGTACTGATTTATATTTGAAAAGAAAAATATACTCCTAGACTGGGGTTTGAACCCAGGACCTTTGACTTTCTATGTCAATGCTCTTCCATCTGAGCCACCTAGGCCTCCAATCTAAACACGTATTTTTCTCTTACACATAGTTAATTCCCTAACCCCAAATGCTATGAGCCGTTGCTACGATTTTTGCAAATGACGGCTTCTTTATTAAGAAGACTTTTTATTGGGAATTTAAACATTACTTATAAAGCCAGTAGTGCTTCTTTCAATGTTAATATTATTCGTTTTTAAACATCTTAATGATGGACAAATTATATTTGAAAAGAAAAATATACGCCTAGACTGGGGTTTGAACCCAGGACCTTTTCTCCACATTATTTGAAATGATCTACCTTCATCTGAAACTTTTCTTTTCTTGCCGCCACACTTAGAAGCCATAATTAACACTTATAAAACTCACAGAATTAAATGTATTCTTCAAACCTCTCACTGACACTGACAACTACAATGTGAGCGAACAACTGCAAACTGAAAACTAACTTTAAGTGTACAAAAATGTAACAATAAGAAAACATCTGGCACACACTCGCCTTTGAAAGTGGTAACTGCGAGGTCAACAATACACGGAGACTTCAGAGTGATGCGCTGTGGGTAGGATCATAAATAAAAATTTGGGCAGAGTGTTTCTTAAAATGGATGTGATTTCTCCATGTTTTGAGTAAGAGGATGAGTAGGATGAACTTTCGCAAACACATGTGTGGGAAACAGAAAAAGACTTACTCTTTCAAGTTTATCTTATACCAAATGAATCACTTATTTCATAAATGATATTAGATTATAACTTACAAATATTACTGAGGGCCGAATGCAATGTGATAGAGCAAATATCATTCGGGCCGCAAGCAATAGGTTCGAAGCCGCAAGTGGCCCACACACCTGATCTAAACAATGTTGCAAGAAACACTGTTGAATTAGGTGATGTAACAATTGCAAAAAAAAAAAAAAAATTTTTTTTAGCCCTCAGATAGTAGGACACTATTTTTTCTCTTCAAAACATTTATATATGGAAAATATTAAGTTTCTATCTTTATTAATTGTACTTAAAATCTAAGGTTTTATATTGGTAACTGATGTAACTCTAGAAGGACATCGTGTTTTAAAGAGTAAGAGTAAATAATCTCCGTGAAGCATTCAATCATATTTCAACAAGCAATAATTGTGAATGTAGTACATATAGGAGAGTTTCAAAATACATGTTTTGAGTTTTATGTTCTAATAAACTTCTGTCACTGAAGGTAACTGACAAAAACTAACATTCTGCATGGTGTAAGAATTTTAATTAAAATAGATAATTCTGTGTTATGTATGAGTTTATTCAAATCCTACAATATTTTGGGATGTATGTACTTGAAAATCTTTTTAATAGTCCATATACCACTTTGGGAAGGAGGTAAGAAACTAATTTTCATGTATTATGCTAAATTAAACATGGAATTCGCCAATAGATGGTCCACCAAAAGTTATAGATATAATATGATTTCCTATACATATTTATTGCTCCATCAGATTTCTATTTTATATGTAATCCACTATAATAATAATAATAATAATAATAATAATAATAATAATAATAATAACAACAACAACAAAAAAGGGATGCTTAGTGTAGTTGATAAAGGCAGAAGGTCGGGGATTTTAGTCCCAGTGGGATAAGGATTTTTAAACTGGACTAACCAACTGGTGGTTGAGATCTGACATGTTGACCACATGTCACCTCTACATGGCTGGATGATCATTCACTTTTCTAATTAATGCATGTTAATGTGATACCAGCAGCTGGTAAAGGGCTTTTAAGGCCTGTTGTGGCAAGTAGTATAATGCCACCATGCCCTGGGGTTGAATCAGCCTCTAATGGAAATAAGTACCACACACTTGTACTGGGGGTAAGGGCATCTCATCCCAATTAACTATAAAGGTGAAAGTCCTAATTTGCTACTACTCCAAGGGCCTCCTAAGGCCTGCAATGGGATCACTTTACTTAATAATAATAATAACAATAATAATAACGATAATAATAATAATAATAATAATAATAATAATAATAATGCGTACAATTTTCCTTCACTACATCCAAAATAATGTTGAAAACAAATTAACTGAAAATTGTGCCATATGCAGCACCTTTTGTATTCTATTGAAAAAGAACCTATGATGTGATATAGAATATGGTCATTCATTAAGTTCTAAGTTTTATGGATAAATTCTCAATTGACTAGTGGGTCATTAAATGTGTCATTAGCAATTCCCGAAATCTGATAAAGTTAACGACCAATATGTAATGATGGCATAAGCTTCTTATGTGTCTGTTTTCTTGCAACCCACCTTGCCAAGCTTAGAACATGCATTCAAATATGTCCACCCCAAATGTTGAGAAGCTAGAAGGAAAATCACTTTATTGTCAAATCCTGAGCATTAAATACATACTGACTTGGGCAATGATATCAGCTGGCTTCTGTCCTTCTAGTGGTGGAAATAAGTATCAGAATCTAGTTAAGATAGAAGACAAAATTCTCCAAAAATTATTCAGCTGAGAATAAATTATTTTATGGCATGAGGTGGACATTTCCAATATTTGTTATAATTAAAAAATACTGAAAAGTTTATTAATAATACTTTTCCTTAATTTTCCTTCAAGATTCACACCATGTTCAAATTACAGGATACCCTGTATTATAAATATTATTAAAGTATCTTTCCCTAATTAAATAACCGTAATGGACACCTAACTCTTCTTGAAATAAAATATTATATTTACAAATTTTAAAACTGAATACAACATTTTTTAGAAAAATGTAAGTAAAATTATATTAAGTTTTGCAGCAGCTATGTCATGAATTTACAGAGAGATTTAACAACACATGTAATTAGTATAAAGAGAACAGAGCATTAATTATCACCAATACTGAATTGCCAGGGAGGAGGGCACAAGCATTCCACTGTCTTTTAATAACAGGAATCCCACTATCTAAATTTGTTTAAAATTAATATATTATTTTGTATGTTAAATATAAGTTTGTTGGCACTACGGCTAAGAATTTGGAGAAGATATGTAATTAGGCACTGTGGTGTTATTTGAACTGACGCTATTTAATAGCAACCATCCATCCAATTCACTTTGCTGCTTGGCTGAGCAGAACTTGCAGTTGTTCTGTAACAAAAATGTAGATAAATTAGACACAGACAACTAATTACCTAAATTGTAAAGGATCATTAAATAAAATATCAAAAATGAAATTCAGAAGTCAAAATTAAAAAAAGAAACAAACAATAGGATACAAAATAGTTCAAAATGCTACAATTTAACTTATTTATTATTTTATATACCGTATTTTACAGACTATAAGAAGCACTTTTTTCTCCGAAGAATTGTCTACAAAATTCAGGTGTGTCTTATACTTGAAATTAATAATAAAAATGTCCAGTGTTTGATTTAAAATTGCTGCCAGCCTTAATTTTGGCCATATATTCGATGCTGCAGGAACCTATCTCTATCTGGCAACATTGGATTCAACTGGCAGCAGTAGTGCACCAATGCGACGAACATGAGTTGCAGGGATTCATAAGCTGGCTATCACTGTCTCCCTCCCACCATCACAAACCCAGAACACTGTCTAGCCTATGATGCATCATTGTAGTCTATGATGCTAGTGAACTTGAATAAATTGATATTTTTTCGATAATAAATTTTAAACATGTAGATGATGTGTTGAAATTACTTAATCTACAAGATGTATCAATTAAATTTACCATAGAATCAGAAATTGAAAACAAAATTCCGTTTCTGGATTTATACATAATTAGGAATGAAAAAAACTCAAAAAATTGAATTTGATATATATAGGAAGGGTACACATACTGATAATTATATTAAATCAACGGGTTTCAATCCTCTGGCACATAAACATGCAATATTTAATAGCCTCTTATATAGATTGATAAGGGTCCCATTAAAAGGAGAAAATTTTAAGAAAGAATACGAAAATATCCTAAATATAGCCAGATTAAATGGTTTTAATAAGAATATAATATCTAACAAATTAAAGAAATTCAGAAAGATAAAACAACTTAAAGAATGCTCTACCCTACAAATGGTTAGTAACGATTACTTACCATCCTATAGTACATGGGAAATTTCAAAAAATATTTGACAAATACAACATTACTTTGGCACCAATTAATAAATTTAGTCTGGAAAAACTTTTAAATACCAATAAAAAATCAACATCCCAGACAGTAAGAAATCTGGAATTTATCAAATTAATTGTAATGATTGTAGCAAAGTATACATAGGAAAAACAAAAGGGAATTTAGAAACACGCACTAAAGAACATTTTAGAAATATTAAAAATTGTGAAATTGAAAAATCAGCAATTGCTGCACATAGTTTACTAGAACATCATAAAATTGAGAAAGAAGAGAAACTTTTAAACAGTTGGATAAACCGTTGGAATTGACAATTTGGGAAATGATATTCATTCAGAAGAATAAATATCGATCTATGAATTTCAATATTCCAGTGGATAAAAATTTAATTACAAAGTTTATAATCCCAACGAAAGATGGCAGCACAAGAGGTGATGTCACTAAAGAAATCAACAATCACGGAATTTCATCAGTGGACGCCATGATTGATGAAGGACATGATATTGTCTGAAACCGTCGGTGTGAAAGAAGTTTGAAAATGTATGAGGTGAGTCTATTAAAATATGTTCTCCACTCACTATTAATGATATAACCTCATAATGTTTACTTCCCAATATTAATTTAAATATAAAATTGATGATTGATGAGACCCAACATGAATTCATGCCGAAGGGAGCTTTAAAACGACACACAATCAAACAAATGTGTCAGTGGATAAAAAAGTTGTGGTCTAGAGTGAGAGAAGACATTGTTATTAAATCTTTCAAGAAGTGTGGCATAAGTAACGCTCTTGATGGCAGTGAAGACCATCTTATATATGAAGAGCACAACGATGATGACGAAGAGGAAGAAGAAAGTTCAGATGACGGTTTTCAGATATTTTAAAGATCAGAACAGTTTTATAAACTAAGATTTTTTTAGTCTGGCTTTGCAATCTAATAATAAAAATAGTAAAAATGTTATTTTTTTTATATTGCTTAAAAAATTAAGGTGTGTCTTAGAGTCCGTAAAATATGGTAATACAAATCTGACTCCAACTGGAGCTTAACTTTCGATACAGAGAACAAATTTTGCACAACACAACAAATAAAACTAAACAAAATAAAGTACAAATCTTATAAAATTCATCGGAGAACATATTGTTTAAACAACCTCACCTCATAGGATTCATGCTTCCATGATATCGCGATTTCAAACATAATCATGTTCATCGTCAGCCATAACTCCGACTGATGAAATTCTTCGGCCGTCAACTATTCTATTGTTGCCATCTTCAGTGCTGCCATCTATGGTTGAATTTATGAACTTCGAAATCAATGTAATTTCGTTAGGGATATCAAAATTCATTGATCTATTTTTGTTTTTCTGAATGTATATTTTTTCCCAAACTGTCAATTCCAAAGGTTTCTCTACTTGTTTTAAAAGTTTAGCTTCTCTTCCAATTTTATGATGTTCTAATAAACTATGTGCAGCAATTGCAGATTTTTCAATTTCACAATTTTTAATATTTCTGAAATGTTCTTTTGTCCGAATTTCCAAATTCCTTTTTGTTTTCCTATATAAACTTTATTGCAATCTTCACAATTTATTTGATAAATTCTAGATTTCTTACTGTCTGGAACATTGACTTTTTTATTGGTACTTAGAAGATTACCCAGACTAAATTTATTTATTGGTAAATACTTACCATCCTGAAATGCATAGGAAATTTCAAAAAATTTTTGACAAATACAACATTTCTTTGGCATTAACCAATGGTATGTGTTGACCTCCAGTCATACTGGGGTTTATGTGAGTGGGTGATGTAACCACCATTACAAATAAAAAATTGGTGCCCACTAAGAAAGCGGTTAAATTTATGCTAAATTAATGGCAAACCCTTCAGATAAGTTTTCCGGAGGTAAAACAGTCCCCTTTTCGGATCTCCAGATGGGACATTATATTGAACGCTAATGGCTTCATTGCCAAGGCCCAGCATTTGATAACAATAACATATTAAATTTAATAATCATTAACTTTATTGTGTTATTAGATTTTACTTTTATTATTGTTCAGTTTGGCAAAATAATTGTTTAGTATTTAATATTATCGTGATTTCTGTTAAAGTAACACATTATAAATTAAGTTGGATAAATGTTTTTTCAACTCACCTCAAGAAGGCCTATGTTTTCACGGTTACCAGTTTCAAAAGGCCTTCGCCTCCATCGTCAGCCAAAACTCCGATTGTTGAAATTCTGTTGCTACCATAATCTTCTGAACTACCATCTGGTGCCGATTTTATGAACTTCTATAATAAATTTTGCTTGCTGAATGTACTCTTCTCAAAATGTTAATTCCAAAGGCTTCTCTAAGGGTCGCATGCAAAGATATTTGCCACTACTCAATTACTTCCAATCACTGGCGAGCTGAGTTTTCCATGAGAAACTTCATTGATCAAATTAGGGAGTTGCTCACTAATGAAGCATAAATCTCACTTTTCCTACAAGGTTGGCACTAAATACCTGCTAGAAACCGGTTTTCAATGCCTTCCAAAGCGTGTTCCAAAACATTTCCAACTTGCCTGAGGCGTATTATAGCAGACAGCTGCTGTATAATAGATATATCATTTGTTTCTAAACTAAAAATTTAAAAACAAAAATACCCCAAATTACATGGTTACAAAGTAAGATACAATAATTAAAAAGAAATAATGAGCAAATTTTTACTGATTATGGACACTCTCAATTACGCAGGCCTACAGATATTTCTGTAATAAATTAGGCTACTCTTTACAACCTGTGACGTGACTTTTTTAATTCCTTCATAAACTCCAATCAAATTTTATTCTTAGGGTTTCATTTTTCAAATTATTTCCCACCATTTACAATGATTTTTACATTTTTCCTAACAATTATTTCAATTACAATAATTTTATATATTCGTGAAGATCCTCAAATGGAAATGCTTACTGTTGTCTCAAAATTAATAGACAAAATTACAACATTATGACTTTTATGTTTGATAATTATTACTATTATTATTGTTATTCCATGTAAGGTTTATGTTTAAACTAAAAAGAAATCTAAGTAAATAATTCAATGATGGACAAATTATATTTGAAAAGAAAAATATACGCCCAGACTGGGGTTTAAACCCAGGACCTTTGACTCTCTATGTCAATGCTCTTCTTCCAAGTGAGCTATCTAGGCTTCCAATCTAAACGCGTATTTTTCTCTTCTACATAGTTAATTCCCTAACCCCAAATGCTACAAGCCGTTGCTAAGATTTTTTAAATTGGCGGCATTTGGGGTTAGGGAATTAACTATGTAGAAGAGAAAAATACGTGTTTAGGTTGGAGGTCTAGGTAGCTCACTTGGAAGAGCATTGACATAAAGAGTCAAAGGTTCTGGGTTCAAACCCCAGTCTGGGCGTATATTTTTCTTTTCAAATATAATTTGTTCATCATTAAGGTGTTTAAAAATGAATAATAAAACCATTGAAAGAAGCACTACTAGCTTTATAAGTAATGTTTAAATTCCCAATAAAACTCTTCTTCATAAAGAAGCCGCCATTTGCAAAGATCATAGCAACGGCTCATAGCATTTGAGGTATGGGAATTAATTATGTAGAAGAGAAAAATACATGTTTAGATTGGAGGCCTAGGTAGCTCACTTGGAAGAGCATTGACATAGAGAGTCAAAGGTCCTGGGTTCAAACCCCAGTATCGGCGTATATTTTTCTTTTGAAATATAATTTGTCCATCATTAAGGTGTTTAAAAATGAATAATAAAACCATTGAAAGAAGCACTACTGGCTTTATAAGTAATGTTTAAATTCCCAATAAAAGTCTTCTTAATAAAGAAGCCGCCATTTGCAAAAATCATAGCAACGGCTCGTAGCATTTGGGGTAAGGGAATTAATTATGTAGAAGAGAAAAATACGCATTTAGATTGGAGGCCTAGGTAGCTCACTTGGAAGAGCATTGACATAGAGTCAAAGGTCCTGGGTTCAAACCCCAGTATCGGCGTATATTTTTCTTTTGAAATATAATTTATCCATCATTAAGGTGTTTAAAAACGAATAATAAAACCATTGAAAGAAGCACTACTGACTTTATATGTAATGTTTAAATTCCCAATAAAAGTCTTCTTAATAAAGATGCTGCCATTGCAAAAATCGTAGCAACGGCTCGTAGCATTTCTGGTTAGGGAATTAACTATGTAGAAGAGAAAAATACTCATTTAGATTGGAGGCCTAGGTAGCTCACTTGGAAGAGCATTGACATAGAGAGTCAAAGGTCCTGGGTTCAAACCCCAGTCTGGGCGTATATTTTTCTTTTCAAATATAATTTGTCCATCATTAAGGTGTTTAAAATCGAATAATAAAACCATTGAAAGATCGAGTCTTGGTCACTCCATGTTGGTTTCGTGGCGGAAAAAACGGAGCTTGGACAGGTTTTTCTTGGGGTTTTCTCCCGCCTTCCCCTGCCACAATTTCATTCCACCATTTCTCCATACTCATCTCATCACATTCATTTCGTTTCATTTCGTTCATCTGCCTCTGTACTGGTGTGTCAGTCGTGGTCGGCCACACCCTTGTCATTCACAGACCTCTATATGTAGCAGCTTCTTCACATCTCATCCCTCGACCCTGACTTGGACACGAATTGAAGATATTATAATTTTTTTTTGCAAGCCCATGTTTTCCCTTTACAGAGATTTAGGCGCTCTCCCCCTATAGGGAAGAATTTGAACCATAGTAATTTAGTTATACTTGTTTTCGTATAATGTCATTTGAGTGGTCCGTGGTCAGTGTTCCGCCTCATACTGACATCTAGGAAACCAAGGTAGTACTAGGACGGGAAAATTCGGTAAATATAAATTATACAGGAATAATTGGAAAACATTATTTGGGATAGCAATGTATGGAGATGTTATGTATGCATAATCATGACATCCATGTTCGATGGTGCCATTAATTTCAAGTCAACACAAAACAATTTGGTTTCCAATGTCCTTCATTCTTTTTTCAAAATTGTCCCTTTCATTGAATATTTTAATAATAAATTCCAATCTCTCTACCTTCCAAATCAAGATATTGTAATTGATGAATCATTATGGTTATGGAGGGGCAAACAATTCCCTCCACTTAAAACTGCCATATTTGATTTTAAAACTTATGAATTGTGTGAATCTAGAACTGGGTATGTGGTCTCGAGGTAGTGGGTCCGGGTTCGATTCCTGGTCGGGACAGGCTCCTGGGTGAGGGTTTTTTTTCGGAGTTTTCCTCACCTGTAAGACAAATGTCAGGATGTTTATGGCCCAACGGTCCCTGAAAATCATCCGGCCATCATCATCATCATCATTATCATTCACCGGTGTGGAAGCAACGGGAAGCTACCACACCTATAATTCCCTAGTAAAGCTATAAAGCATAGAATGAAAATGCTATGATTGCAATGAAAGACCTGCCCTTGGGCAGAACACTATAGAATGGCCATTCATTGTTTACATTCTATTAATCACAATTTGATATATCTCTAAAATAAGTTACTGGGTGAGTAGAGTTTAAAAGTACTACCGCACAGGGGTACTGCATGGACTTTTAAATACCGTACAGAAGGGAGGAAACCGGTCTCGTATATGTACGGCAAACCACGCTGAGGGGTTAAATAAGATTTAGTGAGTGCTAAATTATCATCCTCTTTCCTGTATTCAAATGTTATGAATTTGAAAATTATGTATCTGAAGCAGATTTGCTGTTTGTATAATTATTATCTTTGGACAGACCCTTCAAATATTGGATACAGACCGTAACAGACCCCTGGGTCTATCACATGAAAGGAAGAAGAAGTAGAATTATGCTGTAGTTAACAAAGGCGTAATGTAGTACACTGCATATTAGTAGCACTGTTTAATTCTATATATTTGCATCAACCAAATACTCTTATGTTAGGTCAAGTGGTAACACACTACCTGTTAATCTGCAGATCTGAGTTTAAAACCTCATGGGATAGTATTTTTTTTTGAGCTATTAAAACAACATATAAGAAATGTTACATTTAAATTAATATTGGGAAGTAAACATTATGAGGTTATATCATTAATAGAGAGTGGAGAACATATTTTAATCGACTCACCTCACACATTTTCAAACTACTTTGACACTGAAGGTTTCAGACAAAATCATGTCCTTCTTCAGTCATGGCTTCCACTGATGAAATTCCATGATTGTTGATTTCTTTAGTGACATCACTTCTTGTGCTGCCATCTTTCGTTGGGATTATAAACTTTGTAATTAAATTTTTATCCACTGGAATATCAAAATTCATAGATCGATATTTATTCTTCTGAATGAATATACATAGGAAAAACAAAAAGGAATTTGGAAACACTGCAATAAAGAACATTTTAGAAATATTAAAAATTGTGAAATTGAAAAATCAGCAATTGCTGCACATAGTTTACTAGAACATCATAAAATTGAAAAAAGAAGCGAAACTTTTGAAACAATTGGATAAACCGTTGGAATTGACAATTTGGGAAATGATATTCATTCAGAAGAATAAATATAGATCTATGAATTTCGATATTCCGGTGGATAAAAATTTAATTACAAAGTTTATAATCCCAACGAAAGATGGCAGCACAAGAAGTGATGTCACTAAAGAAATCAACAATCACGGAATTTCATCAGTGGAAGCCATGACTGAAGAAGGACATGATTTTGTCTGAAACCGTCGGTGTGAAAGAAGTTTGAAAATGTATGAGGTGAGTCGATTAAAATACGTTCTCCACTCACTATTAATATAAGAAATGTATTGACAAGATTAAGTGGGTAGTTCTGCATATAGCCAAGCAATTTAACACATGATGCATTGGCGCATGTTCAAATCCCCACGAGAGCAGAATTTTTTTTCAATTATCTTTAGCCAATATGGGACCGGTGCCCACCCAACATTGTTGGAATTTGGGTAGCTGCAATAAGTAGCAGTTCCAGGTTGAGAAAACCAGCTAAATGACTGGGGATCTGATATGCTGACTACATCTCACCCTAATATTGGCTAGATGATTGTCCACCTCTGCGATTTACACATGTGGATGTGAAGCCAGCAGATAGGTCAAGGGCCTTCTAGACCTCTTGTGCCATGGAATTGGAGATTAAGTAGATACCAAATATCTGGATTAATTGTATGAGCAAATATACTGTACTGTTGTTTGATAGGGATATTAATCCAGTGTTACATAAATGCAATATTTCCAAAGATTTTTATGTCTGCTGGAAAAAAATCATACAGATATCTACTAACTTGTGTACATTAAAAAAAAAACATATATATCTTATTGCAATATTTGACAGAGTTATAATTCAATGGATAAAAGTTTAGGCTCTCTATGATAACAAATATTAAACTAGATAGATTTTTTAGTAATGTTGCAATTAATTATTTTATACTGGGATATAATGAAATACCCCTATCAAACATTAACCCATGAATGACGATTCTTTATCAAAATTAATTGCTATAGATCATTTTGCGAAATGTACACACATACATATTATGAAAGCCTCTAAAAAAATTGAAAAATAGGCATATAAACTAATTTCTCGTAAAATTTCTTAAATATGTTAAATTATCATCACAGAGTACCAATCCTCATAAGTAATGCCACGAGTGATTTCCAAATTATCGATAAATTCACGACTCACGAAGTGAGGAGTGAATTTATCTAGAGAATTTGGAAATCAAGAGTAGCATTTGTTAGGACTATTTAACGAATAAAATTAAGCTGTTTACTCACAAATCATTATTTAACTATAGTTATTTTAAAATATTTATACATTTAATGTAAACGGCGATGATTGAAAACAAATGAGAAACGATAGGTATAAATCATATTTCTTCTTCTTCTTCCTTCCAAGTATTAGGCCAAGGCCTGTTACGATCCTATAGAAAAATTTTCCCTCCAGCGTTTCACCTTCCAGGAAATTCTCGTATAAGACTTGAAAGCATAATAATAGTCCCTTCGATTGGTTGCTGGCCAAAGGAAGGCAAGACCAGTGATGGGGCTGCCATCTTATAGCCTCTGGTCAGGCTTTTCTGGAGAAGAAAAGAAAATAAAGGAAAGAAGAAATGGAAGAAAGGAGAGACTCCCTAGCCCTCGGATGCCCTAATAGCGTCGGGGTCGAGAAAACAAGAGTTAACCAAGAGAGGTTAGATAGCAAAGTTAAAAGAGTGCAAAACACAAGTAAGTGGAAGAAATGTTTTGCTCAGCTTGGGCACCTTGTGGTCGCCATCCATATATCCCCTAGATGAGGACCCCTGATATTTAAAGAGAAAAATTATACGCTCAGACCGCCCACCAAATTACAACGTATATAGAGAAAGATTTGCATTTAGATCGGTACTTGCTCAGGTAGCTCAAATGGTAGAGCACTTGGACTAGAAAACCAAGGGTCCCGGGTTCAAGTCCCGGTCTGAGTGTATAATTTTCTCTTTAAATATGATTTATCCATCATTGAGATGTATGAAATTAATAATAAAAACAACGATAGGTATGCTTCATCTGCTTCTTTTGTTTATCACTGCAACCAGATCATACTATTTATTACCAAAGGAACGCAATATTGTAAGAATGCTCTCTAGTGGAGAAAAAATGAAACACATCAAACTGTATATTAATTACACCTCATAAACAATGGCAATATGCCGGCTGTCATATTAGATAATGAACAAATTCCTTATACCTACGTCGTTAAAAACTTGGGATTTTACTTAGATTCTAATTTAAAATGGCATGAGCAAGTAAAACAAACATCTAAAAGGATCTTCTCCATAATGCATTCCCTAAAGCGACTTAAACATTTTCTTCCTACAACTCTTAAAAGAATTTTAATCCAAACTTTAGTGATGCCGCATTTTGACTACTGTGACGTTCTACTAACTGACATAAGTGACGGATTGTTGGACAAACTGCAGCGTGTCCATAATATGTGTATCAGATTCATATTTAATGTTCGAAAATACGATCACATTTCTCCATTATTCCACGAATTGTCATGGCTACATCTAAAAGAGAGAAGAAAATCGCACTGTCTAATTCTCCTATTTAAGATCCTACATACCTCGATTCCCAATTATTTATCATCCCGTTTCCAGTATCTATCCTCAAACCATAACTTAAACACAAGATCACAACATAGTCTCTTACTTAATATACCGCAACATAGGACATCCACATCACTCCATGTCATATACCATCTCCACTTCTCGCAACTGGAATTCCCTAACACAAGAAATAAGGGGCTGCCGGACATTGGCATCTTTTAAAAGAAATCTAAATTTATATTTGCTCTAAACTCGACTTCATTATTATCCAGTGTAAGATATATATATTAATTGGTGTTTCCCGTATAATGTATCATATTTATATTATTATCATTATTATTATTATTATTATTGTATCATTAATTGTTTATTACCTCTATAAAATGTTGTTTGTACATGACATGTAAAAAAACAAAAATTTTTCATTTATTGTATCTTTAATCCTCTGTTTATAATTAGTTATAGTGTATATCTATATTTGTGGAATATTTATTTGTATTTGTGCTGGTTGAGTGGAACAGAGGGGCCTTATGTTCCCCCAGGCAAGCAAAATTTAATCTCCAAAGTTCATAAAATAGGCTACCAGGTGACAATACAGAAGATGAAGGTAATGCCAGAATTTCAATATTCAGAGTTTTGGCTGACAATGGAGGCAAAGGCCTTTGAAACTGATATTGACAAAACAGTCAAAGAATTTCAATAGTTGGGAGTCATGACTGAAGAGGGACGAGAAATCGTCTGAAACCACTGGTCTCAAGAAAACTTGAAATTTATGAGGTGAGTTGTTAAAAATATGTTCTCTGCTCACTATTAGTGACTTTGTATGTTGAAGAAACTTTTTTTTTTTACATTTAAAGTAGTGAGGAATAGTTTGATTGAGCATTCTGGTTTGGCTGTATGCCATGGTATGTAAATAAAATACACCAGTAATTAAGTATCGGAAGAGTGGTTTAACCGGTTAAACATGCGTGAGCATGCAACACAATGGAACTTCCACTGGTTCGAGTTCCTATGGTGGAAGAAATTTTATCATGGAATTTCGGCCAGTATGGGACCAGTACCCACCCAGCATCAGAGGAATTTGAGTAACTACAAAAGTAGTAGCTCCAGGTTGAGAAAACTAGCTATAATGGCAGGAGGACCCAACATGCTGACCACATGTCACTCCTATACTGACTGGATAATTTTCCACATCTGTGATTAACACATGTGGATGTAATGCCAGCAGCCAACTGATGCCTTCTAGACCTGTTGCACCATGGAGATTTTTTTTATTTAATATAGAAACACAAATGTAATCTTACCTTATTCTAGGAGGAGGGATTCTAGATGCAGGCCGTGGAATGTTACTGACCCTTCCTTGAGTAGATGGTCTTGGTGCAGCTGTACTTCCACCTTGTGTTCTCACAGCTGGCACCCTTAACCCTGACATACGATTTCGAACTGGCACTATTTCTGCTGGCTTTGCAAATATCTGCACAATAATCACATTCTATAATACAATAATCCTCCACTATATATCAATCAAAAGAAAAGAAACAATTCACCGTTAAGTCATGCAAACTCATGCACAAATGTTTTGATGAGTATGAATTTTCTACAATCTATTTTAAGAATGTATGTAGCTAATTACTGATGATAAAGTAACCTACTCGTGGTGGAACCCAGGCAATGCTTTTCCAGCAGCAAAGTAGTTTTCCAAATCAGCAATTTAAAGAATGAAAGTCAATGGAGGAATGGATTTAGATCTGAATACCAAATTGGCCATGAAAAGAAACTATCGCCAAATTTTAGATAGCAACAGAAAGTAACCCATCTTTACTAAGTGGGAATATTAACCTAAGAAGTGCAAGCTTTATTTTCCTTAGTCAGGCAACTTATGTAAAATTTATAGGCTTGCAGTGGAATGTTATAGTTCTGTTAGTGCTAAATGTATATTTCATGAATGGATCTTAAGAGACAATTTGGCTCGCTGAAGAATTTGCTTACTTTATGCAGCTCATGCACGATGGATTTTTAAAAAATTTTCTTTTAACACTCCATTAAATCTGAATTGAAGATGGGTTCAGTTTCAATATTATCAGAGACTGGTAATTCAAGAGATTCTGATGTTTGAGACCATAATGACAAAAAATGTTGCAACCAATCCTATAATGGAATAACATTAACTTTGACATTTTCTTTCACTTCATTGTTTAAATTCTTAAGAATTTTGTATTTGGGGGCTGAGGTTTGTATATGGTATATCATATTTTAAAAGAGCCACCATTTTTTTCCTCGCAATTATTTCTATGCTGTTTCCTAACTGATCGTCCTCACTGATTTAGGAGTTAAATTCTTTGGACTAGTTCTAAGGGTCAGAGATTCAAATCTGACTGAGGTTGATGGATTTTTAAGATGGAAGAATCCAAGGAACAAATCCTCCAGGAGGAACTAAGTTGTGAGTCCTGAATCTGAATATTTTCAGGCTCGTAAAAGAACCGAAAGTCTAAATTAGTGCTCCTAAGCAAAATTATCAGCTTTTCCCATCCAATGAATACCTTACTAGGTGTCTCTTTGAGGCAATGAGCTATCCACTTTGTCACTCACTGATATCTTTAGAGAAATAATCATAATTTTATTTTAAAGCATAACTAAATTAGATTTATAAAGCAATTCCCACAAGCAGGCATCCTTGCCCCATGTTGGTATAGATAGACAAATTTCTAACTTCTCTTCTGGGAATCAATCTTTTTCCAAGACATGCAAAATTATCTTATGGATGTTTTTATGGATATATATATATATATATATATATATATATTGAATGCCCAGGATTTGACAATAAGCCCATTTTACTTCTAATTCCCAATATTTAGTAACAATGTCTGTGTGTATATTCAAAGCTTAGCATGATTTTAAGTGTTCGATATGCATATTCTCTCCTACCATATAGAGCAGACGTGATGGTGATATACCAATTTGATGTAAGTGGCTTTCAGGAATTATTTCAGGATTCTGTGCAATCTGTATACATTTAGAATTTATGTTTTCTTGTGTTATCTTGCAGGAATGGTTGTTATTCATTTCCCTTTTAATAAACATTTGCTGGATTCATATGGAAATTGTGTGGTAGTTTGTTTAATTTAGGTTACTTTTTTTTTGTTAACATATCAGCCTTTTCATTTTCTACCACACCCGAGCTGGGATCCAATGTAGTTTTTTTTGCCTAATTTAGTGATATGGTGAGTCATCTTATGAATTTTTTTTTTTTCCAGTTTTGGGTTGTGATCCTATTGATTGAATTGCTCCCTGTGAGTCTAATATATTTGCAGTATTTTTGCAACAAAGAGAATATATTTTGTAAGGTTATGTATATTGCTTAAGATAAAAAATTGGAAAAAATGTGTCCAGTGTGGAAAAGTGTGGAGAGAACTCGTTGAGAAGGCCAAAGTATTCTCCAATTGAAGCTATAGTGCTTTATTAAGAAGACATATACTGCTTTGAGTTCTCCATCAAAGTTCATGGATAAATATTTTATAGGCCTCTCTTCTAACTGGTATAACCTCTCCTATGTCATCATCCAATTCCATAATCTCTGTTGCCTGTAAAATTATTTTTAATCCCAAACTTCCTTCAGCAGCTTGTTTTGTAATGTTTGCCATTCATAGTAAGTAATGGTAAGTAATATTTTAAACTCCATGGGTGTGACAGGTCTAGAAAGTCCCTGGCTTAGTAGCCAACAGCTTATCCACATTTATCAATCATAGAAGAGGATGAACATCCAGCCAATATAAGGTTGACATGTGCTCAGGATGTCAAATCTCTGAATCATTATAGTTGGTTTTTTCAACCTAAAGCCACTACTTTTATTTTAGCTACCTAAATTCTTCATGATGCTGGGTGGAAACTGATCCCATACACTGGCCAAAATTCCGTGATGAAATTTCTTACCCATGGGAAATCAAACCAATGTATAGCTCTGTGACAGGATATGACACCTTAAACTGCTCGGCCACAATGTGAAACAAGCACATGTGAAACAAGTATTTTTTAAATTTAATGTTTTCAATCAATAAAAAGTTCAGAAAATCAGATTTATTTATTTGTATTCTTATGTAGCCTTGGCGCAGAGCTACGGGACTTGCGCTGGTTCGAGTCTCCATGGGGGAAGAAATTTTCTCATGGTATTTCGGCCAGTATGGGACCGGTGCCCACCCAGCATCGTGAGGCAATTGGGTAGCTACAATAAGTAGCGGCTCCAGGTTGAGGAACCAGCTATAACAGCTGGGGGACTCGACATGCTAACCACATGTCACCCCTACACTGGCTGTTGATCATCTACCTCTGTGATTGACACATGTGGATGTGAAGGGCCAGCAGCCGGCTGGTAAAAGGGCAACTGCTGAAAAGTGGAAAGACCCTCAATCGGAATGTTATTTTTTATTTATTTATTATTCTTCTTCTTCTTCCTTCCAAGTATTAGGCCAAGGGCCTGTTACGATCCTATAGAAAATTTTCCCTTCAGCATTTCATAGGACGGCCCAGAGATCTTCGGCCTCTTGGTATATAATTATAAACAGCTTTGGGGATCCGATTTGAACTCATTCTTTCAATATGGTGCTTCCAATTTAGTTGGTATTGTTTAATATATTCCAAAATTGGCATAGTCTTCAATTCTTTTAAGATATCGGTGTTCCATTTCCGATGCCATCTTGTGTAATCCGCTGTTCTGCGCATGAATCTCATTTCACAAGCCGTTATTCTGCTTTCATGTTGTCTTTTTAGTGTCCATGCTTCACTACCATAGGTCAACATTGGTCTAGCCGAAGTGTTATTATATAAACGTAATCTGGTGTTTTTTGTACAAGGGATTGTTTCATAACTTGATTAATAATTCCCAAACTTTTATTATAACTAGTAATTTTTTCAGGGATATCCTTTTCATCCCAGATACTTACTTACTTACTCACTCACTGGCACTATCGAACCAGTAGGTTCATGGCCGCGCGGACATAAGCTCTCCATACATCCCTATCCTGAGCCAATACTTTCCAATCATTCCCTGTATATTCTACTTCCCTCAAATCATAGTTAATGTTGTTCTCCCACCTCATTCTTGGTCTACCAACTGGGCGTTTTCCTTCTGGCTTTCCTACAAGAAGTTTCCATGCACGTTTTTCATTCTCCATATGCGCAACATGTCCTGTCCATCGCAGTCTATGAGACTTAATTGTTCTTATTATATCTGGCTTCCTATAAAGACCATGTAGTTCATTGTTATGTAGTCTTCTCCATTCACCTGTCTGTTCATCTCTCTTTGGTCCAAAAATTTTCCTAAGAACTTTATTCTCAAATACTCGTAATCTCCTTTCCTCCCTTAAAGTAAGAGTCCATGTTTCGCACCCATATAATATAACTGGTAGAATAACAGTTTTATATACTTTCAGCTTAACGTTTTTTGAAAGGAGTTGGGACATCAAGAGTCTCTGCAATGCATAATAGCACGCATTTTCAGAATTAAGCCTATGTTTAATTTCTTTGTGCATCTCATTCCTATTTGTGATTATTGTTCCTAGGTATTTGAATTCAGCCACTTCCTCAAAATTTCCCTCATTTGTCATTAGCTGTCCATTTCCATTATATACTGAATTTCTACGTGTGACCATATATTTAGTTTTACTGATATTTACTTCCAGTCCTAATTTCTTAGTGTTACTCAATAGTGTGTGCGTGTTGGCCTTCAGTATCTCCTCGCTATCGGCCACTTGTACTACATCATCAGCATAAACTAACAGCTTATTAATACCATTCAGTTGTAAGCCTTCCTCATTCTCTAAAGATATAATGGCATGCTCTAGTACAAAATTAAATAGTAGAGGGGATAGTGCATCTCCTTGCTTCAACCCATTCTGGATTTCAAAAGTGTCTGAAAACTGTTTGCCTACACGCACCCTACTCTTTGAGCCATTTAGACACATTCGTATAAGTCTAACTAACTTTTTAGGAATTCCGAACTCCAGCAGGATACTATATAACTTCTCCCTCTTAATTGAATCATATGCTTTTTTGAAGTCTACATATAGTTGATGTACAGTACCATTATATTCCCATTTCTTTTCTAAAATCTGTCTTATACTAAAAATCTGATCTGTTGTAGACCTGTTTCTTCTAAATGCACATTGATGATCTCCTAGAATGTCATCAATATAGGGAATAAGTCTGCTGACTAATATATTTGTTAGAATTTTGTACGAAGTTGAAAGTAATGAGATGCCCCTGTAGTTGTTGCAATCAGTTTTATCTCCTTTCTTATAAATTGGTACGATAATTGATTCCTTCCATTCATCTGGAAGAGCTTCTTTTCCCCAAATCATACTAAGCAACCAGCGTATCTTGTCCATCAATTTTTCTCCCCTGATTTTATCAGTTCTGCTGGGATCTCATCTGAACCTGATGCTTTATACATCTTCAATTTTTCAATCGCCATTTCAACCTCTAATGCACTTGGCTCTGCGACTAGCATTTCTGCTGTCTGTAACTTATCCTCCTCAATGTCCTGTTCTGTACGTACATTTAATAGCTGATTAAAGTAACATTTCCATCTATTTAATATACTCCTAGAATCTGCAATCATATCCCCATTTTCATTCCGAATTATATTTGTTCTAGCCTGAAACCCTTTCTTCTCTATACTAATTCCCTGATATAATTCTCTAATGTTCCTATTTTTTGCATTCATTTCAAGATCATTAATCTTCTCTCTCAAATATTCCCTCTTTTTACTCTTTAGTAACTTGGTGGTTTCCCGTCTAACACTACCCAATTGCTCTAAATTTACCTCATTTGGCTCGTATAACCATTTCATTTTTGCTAGCTTTCTTTTCTTTACAATGTCGGCACATTCCTCATCAAACCATTTCTTGTTTTGCCTCTTTTTAAAACAAGCAATGCTTTCTGATGCTGACAATTTAACAGTATCTCTTATAGCCTCCCATTCTTTATTTATATCAGTTTCTTCTTCGTTTGCCACATCGTCATCTGAAGATTCCAGTACTTCAAATCTATTAGCAATTTTGATTTGGTATTCTTGCCGCATTTCATAATTTTTCAAGTTTTTTAATTCATATTTTACAGAATAATCTTTAGCGTTTGTTCCTCTCATAAGCGATAGCTGTTGTCTGATTTTCACTCTGACCAGATGATGATCCGAATTGCAGTCTGTCCCTCTAACTGATCTAACATCAATGATGCTACTGTGCCAGCGTTTATCCACTAATACATGATCTATCTGGTTCCGAGTTTCTCCATCTGGAGATGTCCAGGTGTATTTATAAATATCCTTATGCTGAAACGTTGTGCTCTTAACAATGAGATTCTTTGATGTGGCAAATGTGACTAATCTAACCCCGTTGTCGTTACTATCTTCATGAAGACTGAATTTGCCTATAGTTGCTTTGAATATATCTTCCCGTCCCACTTTTGCATTAAAATCTCCTAAGACAATTTTCATATGATATCGTGAAAGGCTATCAAATAAGCATTCTAATTCTTCATAGAACTCATCCTTGATCTTGTCATCTTTGTCTTCTGTGGGGGCATGTACATTTACAATTGTAAAATCATGTCATTTACCCTTTAGAATTATGTATGATATCCTATCACTAACAAACTTAATATCTCGGATAGCCGATAGGATCCTCCTCCTAACTAAAAAACCCGTTCCAAATGCAGGTTTTTCTGCACCCCCTTAGTATAATGCAAAGCTTCCTGACTACCTACTCCTGGCCACCTAACTTCCTGTAAAGCGACTATATCCAATTCCTACGTTAATATCTCTAGTGCCCCGCTATTGTATAAAGTCCTAACATTCCATGTTCCTAGGAACATGTCCCTGTGTTTGAGCCTTTGGCATGGGTTCCCTGAAGTAGTCCCCGCCCAGAGAACCGAATGGGGGACTATTTGACCTCCGGAAAATTTTACCCCAGATGAACCCATGTCCGCATTTCTTGACGGTTGTATTTTTATGGTGAAAGATCGTCACTCTTTCGCCCAAGGTACTTTTTTCGTCTGGCTTATCACCTTCGACCAGTCCGGCATGGGTAACCCTATCGGCAGCAATGCTACCGCCGGCATAGCTCTCAGGATCATTTAAGCACGCAAGCCACTCCACCACGACAAGGTAAAGATACCATGGAGGGTTTCATCCCAGATACAGAGACAATATCCAAGATATTTAAACTGATTAGATCTCTCTAAAATTTTATTCTGGAGACAGATTTTACTTTGTATGGGGTCCTTCCCATGAAATGCCATAACTTTAGTTTTGTAAATTGATATTTCTGTATTAAATTTGGCAGCTATTTTTTGTAAATTATAAATTGATTTTTGCAAATAATTTTCAGAAAGTGCCAGAAGCGCTAAATCGTCTGCAAAAAGAATAGCATCGAGTTTGATTATTTAATAATGCTCTTTACTAGCTAGGTTACAGTCATTATTGTAACAATTCAAATCTGGGCCGACAAATTTTGCTCAGTCTTCTTTCTTCAGGCTTGAGATTCTTCTATGTAGCTTAAATCTAAGACATAGGACCCATAACTATAATATTCCCTTCTGAAGGAACCCATATTCAGGACTTCAAACACCTCTAAAAATATATCCTGGGCAGGTTTGAATTTCAAACCTTTAAATCAGAGAAGTCAATCCACCAGGACTGAATTTATGAATTGAGCTACTGAACAAAATAAGTATATTATTATACACAGCCAAGCTAGTGGGGTTCAGTTCCTGGTTCAGGTATACAATTTTTTTTAACTTTCATAGGGAAAAAAATCACTATGAGGTTTAAGCTAAGAATTAAATTAATATTTTTCATACCTCACCTCATATCCTTTATTCTCCTTTTGGAGCTGTATCTCCATCATCAATAGCCTCTCGTCGACCGGTGTTGTCATTCTTCCTTTTATTGGTGTATCGATGAACCTCTGGATCAAATCAAAATTTGCGGGAATTTCAAAATTCATGAGTTTTCTTTCTTATTTTTTCCCCCAAACTCACAGTTTTGAGAAAATATCCACATCAAAAAAAAAAAAAAAAACTCATGAATTTTGAAATTCCCGAAAATTTTGATTTGATTCAGAGGTTCATCGGTCCATCAATAGAAGGAAGAAGAAAACCGCCAAGAAACAACGAGAGGCTACTAATGATGGAGATATAGCTCTGAAACTGCAGTCTAGAATAATAATGTTTATGAGGTGAGGTATTAAAAATATTAATTTAATTTATAAAATTTTCTCTTTACTGTTAATTGGGCTAATTGAAGGTTGGCTGTAAGTATTAAAATATCTTAAAAATACATTTATCAATATTTTATTTATTTGAATCTGAGAGTATACTTTTATACTATGCACAAGCTTTAAAGTAGCATGAAGCAAGGAAGCTGGAGGAGGATAGATGTAACATACCTGTTGTGGTTTAGGGACCTCATGCTTCCCTGCAGGAATCAGTTTCAAATCTCTCTTCGGCAAACCAACTACTGGATTACAAGGTACACACTCTGCAACTGAACAAACAACACATGCTATGATGGAAGGGAACTGTACACTACAATAGCAAGCCTGCACGGTGCTCTACAACTATATTATTTATCTCCTCGTTAAATTTTTCACTGCTGAATTACAATTACATTTGTCAGTATATAAGACATACATAAACCACATCTTATACGAACCACTTGATTTTAGAAGTGAACTTCCACTCTTGGCCACTTTCCCCTCCTTTTTTTAAAGGTAAATAAATATATACTTCTAACTGATGAACAATGCTCAAAGACACGTGTCTCCTACTATGGTATTTCCTTTATACCTATCTCCACCTCTAGTACAGTATTCTGTTAGCTTTCATATACATATATGTATATATTAAATTAACAATGGAAAAATATGTATAAAATTATCTCTAACAATAATAATTAAATGTAATATATGAGAGATATTCACTTGCCCAAATTTTCTAAGTGTATCATGAAAGCCTGTTTGTTTTAGTTCCCATGTTTTGTTTCTTATAGCGAGAACTGAGGAGGGAGGATGGCCAGTAAACAATCGGTGAGTGTGCAAGCTCTGATTTGAACTTGTGCACCACTATACTCCAGGCACCGACCCAGCACCGGCGGACTACAGTGGCAATGGCCAGCTGCTAACCGGATTTTTTCCGGTGCCAGTCCGTGGTTGGCCAGTGTGCAAGCTCCAATACCATCCAATGGTTCACTATTGGAATGAATTCACCTAGTACTCATATTCCTAGTTGCTTATTGTTAAAGTCCCATTAGATGGCAAGTGAACTGGATCACATTGTCCAGCTCTTTGTGTCATTGGGTACAGTACATAGACACCTACCCGTCACTCAAAGCCCAAAAACTGAGAATAATGCACGTACCCTCCTTTACGTTTACAGTACAGGTACATGTACACATATAGTACAGTTAATAACTTCAGTCAGTACAAATCTATTAAGTGATTCGATTCACACTGTCGAAACAGGGAGTGTTCACAGTTTAACATTAGCAAAAAAAAAAAAAAAAAAAGGGGAAATAGAAAAAGGAACAAAGAAGAAGTGTGATATTGTCAAGGAATATACAATACTGCCGAACACTTTATCCACCTACATAAACAATAAAAAAAAATAATGGAGAGTTGGAACCTACAAAATGGTAGAAGTAGGAAATGCATAAGAGGAGGTGAATTTCCTGGTTCAAACAATCGCGTGATCGTAACATACCATTGAGCTGCCCATTAGTGTGTGCCAAGGCTGAAGAATTTGCAGGAAAGTTGAGCATTAAATTTTTAAAGCAAGAGGAGGTTGTTTCAGTGGAAACAGGAAAGAAATGACATTTCGTTTAAAAAGGTGTGCAGTGAGAGTGCTTAAGTTAATAGGGAAACAACTAATGAGTGGATTACTTGAATTCACAAGGAATTATGAACCAAAAGACATGTTTAATGGATGAAACTGGACTTTTCTTCAAGTGTATGCCTAACAAAACATTCACGTTTAAGGGGGAGCAGTCTTGTATTGAAGTGCTTTAAACTTTTGTCAAACTACTAGGACTACACATTTTATGACAAAATATGGAAATTGAAAGGTGAGTTACAGAGCATGTTAATTGCAGTATTTGCATGAAATAAATTTATTCCAGGGTACAGTACAATGTAAAATAACGTGTCATTTGTTAATTTGAACTTTTAAAACTTCCCCCTAGAGTTCGAATTAAAAAGTGTCCTATATATATATATATATATATATATATTACACATATATACACACACACCCGTCCACCGCTGTGGTCTCGGGGTAGCGTGCTGCCTTGTCACTCAGCGGGCCTGGGTTCGATCCCTGGTCGGGACAGTTTTTCTGAGTGAGGTTTTTATCGGGGTTTTTCCTCATCTGTAAGACAACTCTCAGGAAAACTTTAAGGCCCAAACGGTCCCTGAAATCATATGGCCATCGCAATCATCATCATTCATATTCATCTTAGGTTAAGCTTAGGATTAGGGACTCTCCTGACGCACCATTATCATCATCATCACCCATCATATCATCGGGGCAACGTAATCCCACCTTCCAGGCGCCCCAACCTCAGAAATGGGTTACAAGTAACGCCATGCCAGGAGAGAAACCAGGAATGTCGAAAAGACAAACCTGGGGCATTTGAAAAAAAAAAAATATATATATATATATATATATATATATATATATATACACACCCACACACACAATTGAACTTAATTATTAAGTAAAAAAGCTTAAACGGTTTTATGGGACGAGAAGATCCTAGAGGGTTTAACAATTTTATCAATATGTTAATGTCGAATTGTTAATTTTAATTTTTAAAATTGTTTCCTTGCCTCAGGGGTCCTCATCTAGGGGATATGTGGATGGCGACCACAAGGTGCCCAAGCTGTGCAAAACATTTCTTCCACTTACTTGTGTTTTGCACTCTTTTAACTTTACTATCTAACCTCTCTTGGTTAACTCTTGTTTTTTCGACCCCGACGCTATTAGGGCATCCGAGGGCTAGGGAGTCCTTACTTTTTTCCATTTCTTCTTTCCTTTATTTTCTTTCCTTCTCCAGAAAAGCCTAACCAGAGGCTATAAGATGGTAGCCCATCACTGGTCTTGCCTTCCTTTGGCCAGCAACCAATCGAAGGGACTATTATTATGCTTTCAAGTCTTATACGAAAATTTCCCATACGGGAAAATTTTCTATAGGATCGTAACAGGCCTTGGCCTAATACTTGGAAGGAAGAAGAAAATTGTTTCCTTGGGGTGATGGAAAGATAAGAGTAACATTTTTTTTATGTGTATAATAAGAAGTTTTAGTAGCAATAATTAAAGTTAAAATGAAATTGACAATAATGACCACTGTTAGCACAAATACAACATTAACATGTCAAAAAGTGCATTAAATTTGTCCTTGATACAAATATCAACAGTGCAGAAATTCTACTGTGGTTCATTCAGAATGTAGAATAAAAGAAGGTATTTTGTTCCAATTTACTCAATGTGTCGGAACACATCCCAGATGACATTACGTATTGCAGGCTTTCATTTAGTCACAGCCCACATATTGAATTATAATATTTTCAGGATTCAACGAAAAGTGATATACTAATATATATATATATATATATATGTACAAAATACTACTAATGTAACATTTAGAAATTGAGTCTGGAGTGAAAAACAAATGACCCGTTTTACCCTAATAAATGTGACCCGAATTACCCCAAATTATACTAGTTGATAAAATGACTCAGTACTATCTGATGGCACACAAGCGGTAATAGTGAACAATAATCATTGCATCTTGAATAATACTGTAACAAGCGCATTAAAATGCTTAAAATAGAAGGAAGACAGTTATCGAATGAAGTTCTTCCTGGGTTCTTAGCATATAGTGGTCTATCTTAATAACAGGGGACAGCACATTCTACAAATTATAATTACTTATTTCCATTTGATCTGCCAGTAATGAGCATGTAATTAAAAATACCTGATATCCCCTTGTCTACCCCATATGTTAAAAGTTAAATCTAACAATATTAACAAAACAAATATTAATAATGTTAGATGATTAGAATCAGAGATATAATTTTTTCATTATATGTTACATTTTATCCCTCTTTGCAGCCATCCTTTTTAAAATTTAATTTTGAAAATATGATTAGATCTTAATTACGCTGGGTTTCATCCAATGTCTCTCTAAAGTTTAAATCCACACACTGTATCAAATACTCCCATTTTATTTAATACTGGATTACGAGTATAAAATTATAAAGAACTTTAACAATTAAATCACTCGTATGCTGGATTCCCTACATCAAACAGTATGTCTGCAACCCCACTATATCCATGTAAATTTGTCCAGTTTATGGTGAAATTAAATGTTTCTTACCTCTCCTCATACAAATCTTCTAAGTAGATCGCGATTTCGAGACCATAATGGTCTCATCTTCAGTTCAATCTTGGCGACTGATGTTATGTCGATCGGAAGAAACTCTTCTTCCCTCTGTTGATGGATGAACCTCTGGATCAGGTCAAAATTTGCAGGAATTTTGAAGTTCGAAATTCCCGCAAATTTTGACCTGATCCAGAGGTTCATCGGTCCACCAACAGAGGAAAGAAGAAGAGTTTCTTCCGATTGACATAACATCAGTCGCCAAGATTGTACTGAATTATGGTCTCGAAATCGCGATCTGCTTAGAAGATTTATATGAGGAAAGGTAAGAAACATTTAATTTCACCATAAATTAAACCTCATAGTGATTAATTCTTATAAAAGTTAAATATTTTCCAGTTTAATTCATTAACACCCTGTATTAATGCTGATGTATCCTGTACTTTAACTAATTCAGCAGTGATATAACTACTCTACATAAATTAATGAACTAATTTAAATTACAAATTAACAAGATTAGTAAAAGCAATTAAGTTTCCAAGAAATTAGTTATAACAAAATATTAAAATTGATTCAGAAGTATACTTATCACCTCATAAATCTATCACGTGACTTGTTTTGGAGAATTTTATCCTCATTCTCAAACTTAAATCCCACTTTTTTCAATTAAAATTACAATGGGAAGTAACACTATGAGATAATTTACAATTTATATACGTAACAGGATTATTATTTTTACATCTCACCTTATAAAACTCCATGATTTTCAATAGACCAATTTCTGAAGGCATCTCTACCATCCTCAGTCATAATGGCAGAAGTTAGACAGTTTGAGTTTTGGCTAAGTATGGAAAGGATTCCTTCAGAAACCAGTCCAGTGAAAATCACGGCGTTTTATGAGGTTAAATGTAAAAATAATATCTGATTCATTAATATAAATTACATCAAGCTGTTGAATTTAGTTGCCAATTCTTCCTCTAATTTTTAATATTACTAATTAAATATATTCACTATGCATCAAACTGCAGACTTCACCAAATGGGATCAGAAAACTAATTATTATATTCTATGTTTAATATTATTTTTTACCACTTCTCACAGAATGACAAATTATATTACAAGAGAAAAATTCATGCTTAAACCGGATCAGAGACTTCTTCTTCATTTGGCATAATGACTCTTAGAATTTGACCATAGCTTCCTTAACAATTGATGTTCACACAGCCCTTTCCATAGCCTTTTGCCTCCATCTTTTTCACTCCTAATTTTCTGAGGTCATTCTCAACATCATCCATCCATCCATTCACCTTAATCCGGAACTTCCTCTTTGTCTCCTTCCTTCTTGTTTTGTTTGTCTTCTTCTTCTTCTTCATCACGGTTTAGGCTCTAAATTGCTGCTGTTTCCATCTTTTCTTTGGTCTTCCCAAACTTCTTCATCGTGGTGAATAGTTGTAAGCTGCTTTTGATATTCTATTCTCAGTCATCCTCGCTAAATGTTCTTTCCATTTGTTCCATATTTCACTATTGTGTTTAATTCCTCTACTTTTAGTTGTCTTATTTCTGTGTTGTGTTTTTTGTCTGTTCTTTGATATCCTGCTACTGGTCTGAGGAATTTCATTTCAGCAGCTTGTTGTGTTGTCACTGTCCATGTTTTGGATCCATAAGTAATAATAGGAACTGCCATTGTGTTGTACAGTTTCATTATAGAGCCTTTCCTGGCTTTATTTTTCAAAGTTCTTTTTAGTGTTCCCGTTATATAATTAAACTTATTTAGTTGATTATTTATAAGTGTTTCCGTTGTGTATGATATTTCACAACCTAAGAAGTTATATCTTACCACTGGTTTTATTGGTTTATTTTCTAATATTATCTTTGTCCGAACTGGATGAGCACCCTTGAAAGCCATTGTTTTTTATTTTTCTGATGATATTTCCATATTGTATTTTTTTATATATCATACTCGAGGTAGCGTGCTGCCTTGTCATGCAGCGGGCCCGGGTTCAATCCCCGGTCGGGGCAGTATTTCTGGGTGAGGTTTTTATCGGGGTTTTTCCTCACCTGTAAGACAAATGTCAGGAAAACTTTAAGGCCCAAACGGTCCCCGAAATCATATGGCCATCATCATCATCACCATTATCATCATCATCCTTCACAGGTGTGGAAAGCAACGGGAAGCTACCACACCTACACAATTCCCTAGTAAAGCTGCAAGCATAGCATGAAAATGCTATGATTGCAGTGAAGGACCTGCCTTCGGGCAGAATTACTATGGATGGATATAGTTTATATAGCATTATTTGTAATTTGTCTTCTGTTTTTGCTATTAAAATCTGGTCCTCTAATTTGTCTTCTGTTTTTGCTATTAAAATCTGGTCATCTGTAAAGGCTACTGTTTTTATTACTATATTTCCTAAGTTAATACCCCAGTCGTCATTTGTTTCCATGATCTTATCATGTTGTCAAAATAAATGTTAAAAAGAGTGGTAAATAGTGGACAACTTTGTCTAACTCCTCCTGTTATATGTATTGGTTCCCTTGGATTTATTTTTATTTTTGTTTTCTCATACATTTCCTTAATTACGTACTGCTATCAAGTGTAGTGGAATTCCTTTTTCACTTAATATGTTCCATGGTTTTGTTTGTAAAATCTTTTTAACTGTTCTATTATCTGGCATCCTCATCACGTGTCCCAGCAATTCCAAAATGTGAGCTTTAGTAACTTAATATTTGGTGAATACATTATTTAACGCATCATTTATTCTAATTCTCCATCTTCCATTCTTGCATATGGGTCCACATATTTTATGTACCGGTAAGACCTATATTTTTCATGTAGTTAACACATTTTCCATTTTAGCTGTCAGGGTCCAAGATTCAGATCCATACAATGTTATTGCTTAATACTGTTATATACAGATATACTTCGACTGATGGTGATATAACGGTAAGACCTATATTTTTCATGTAGTTAACACATTTTCCATTTTAGCTGTCAGGGTCCAAGATTCAGATCCATACAATGTTATTGCTTAATACTGTTATATACAGATATACTTCGACTGATGGTGATATATATTTCTTTTTGAATATGTCTTTGACAGCATAATAACATTTATTTGCTGCCATCCGTTTTGCTTTTATTATCACGAGTTATTAATGACCCCTGATATTTAAAATTCCCTACTTCATCAAATTTCATCGCCCCACACAATTCTAATTCATATACTGGAGCATCTCTATCCTTTATATTTTTCATATAATTTGTCTTAAAATTATTTATGTTTAGGCCTAATCATTCGCCTTCTCCATGGAATCATATAATGTTTAATTTACATACCTAGACGCATGTCCAAGGTTAACCATGTTATCAGCATATGCAAATTATTTTCTAACTCTATTAAATATTAAGCCTCCAGGATTAGATTTTTTAATATTCCTTATAATCTTCTCGAAGTATAAATTGAAAAATAATGTAGACAGTGAATATCCTTGTTTCAATCCCATGACAGTTTCAAAACTAGGTGATACACAATTTTGTATCTTCACTCTGTTGGTTTTATTCAGAATCATTTTAACTAATCTAATTAATTTACTAGGGATTCCAAAATCTTTCATTGTTTAAATTAATTAAGATCTATCTATGGTATCACAGGTCTGCCTGTAATATATATACTACTGATGTATATCTATATTTTATATTCAAAAGCCTTCTCCAGAGTCATTCTCAAGCTGAAAATTTGTATGTTGTAGATCTCCCTTTTCTAAAACCACATTAATAATCACCAATTATTTCTTCTACAGTGTTCGAGATGGGAGCTCAGTATATTAGAACAGATTTTATACCTAACATTTAGGAGATTTATGCCACAGTAGTTTATCACCCTTTTTATAAATGGGGGTAGATTAAATCACTGATCCAGTCTTGAGGCATTTGTTCTGATTCCCATATGGTTTTAATAAAACTATACAGTTCTTTCCATAACCTCTTCCCTCCAGATTTTAACAATTCTGCTGTTATGGTACCTTCTCCTGGCATTCTATTATTTGTTAATTTTCTTATGATACTTCTGACCATCTGCTCGGTTGGTACTTCCACATTAACTTCTGGTCCAAAATAGTTTACTTCTGTAATAAAAATTATAAAAATTAAATGAATCATGAATTCTTCTTATTCTCTATTTTTAACACAGAACTGCAGTATCGGGAAACATCATTCCCATCGTCAGCTGTTGGAGCCTTTTTTGGCAAGAAAATCAGCAGTGTAATTTCCAGCAATTCCACAATGTGCAGGTATCCATTGCAATTGAATTCGTTTCTGTAATTTTTGGAGTTGTTGAATCATTTTGTAGCACTCTTTAATTTGTATTGACTTCATTTTGTGTGAATTTATTGCATATATTGCTGCCTTATAATCAGAGAGTATAACAGCATTTTGAAATTTATTTATTCTGTATAGTAATTGTTGGAGTGAAATATGAATGTACTTCTGTAATATTCACATTGTGAGGATTAAGATCTTTAAAATAATTAACCCATTCTTTTTCCACTTCTTTCTCTTTGCCCACAACTAATTCTGACTTATATTTACATAATGTTATTCTTGGCTGAATTGCTTCCTATATTTTCTTTGCTTTCATAATATCCTCTGACATAATTTATTTGGAAGTTTTCCAGCATTTTTTGTAATTCTTCCTCTTCATACAATCCATTCTTTCTTCTTCATATTCTCTTAGTATCCTTTTTGTTTTTTTTATATGAAAAAAACATTAGTTCTTGTTTTTTGCTGCAACATAATCATGTGAACATCATTTCTTACTTTCAAGCCATTTCTGCAGTCTTCAACACACCATCCATTTTTTTTATTTTTGTTGTGCTCCTTGATATTTTTTTTGCTGCATTACAGACAGATTCTTTAGTATGTTTCCATTTTGATTCAACATATTGGTTTTTCTCTTTTATTTCTAAATCTAACTCTAAATATTAGTATCTACTTCAAGGCTGAATTCCTGTACTATAATTTCATCCTTCAACTTATCTAGATCATATTTCATTATCTTCTGGGTTTCCCAACATTTGCTATACATTGCCTATACTTAACTTTGACCATAAAGTGGTCACTATCGTAATCTGCACCTCTACAAACTATGACATCAAAAATATTAGATATATGATGTGCATCAATCATAACATGGTCAATTTGATTCACAGTATTCCCATCAGATGACCTCCATGTTCCCAAGTAAATTTTCTTATGTTCAAATAAGAAATAATAATAAATATTTGCCATGTTCTTTTCAGTTGCAAAATCCAATATTTTCCATCTATTATTGTCGGTGTCTTTATAAAGGCTATGTTTTCCTACATTTGATCCCAGATCATGTTTTTAACCACTTTTGCATTAAAGCCTCCTATGATTATTTTCGTCTTTGGGTGCTTTCATTTGTAGTCTCCTCAAATCCATATATTTTTTTCAATTCTTCTTCTTTTTCTTCAGTCGGAACATGAACATTAATTATGGTGGTGTTGTGTACATAACCTTTTATTCTTAGTAAACAAACATGTTCGTTTTCTGGATGAAAGTCTAAGATCAAATGTTTATATCTTTTGTTAATTATAAAATGTTCATATGTTTTGTTAATTATAAATCCAGTCCCAAATTGAATTTGTTTGTTACATGCACTGCAATATGTTGTAAAATCATGAGAATAAAAAATACTCTCTTTTCATCTTACTCTTGAAATGTGTCTATGGCGACATTATATTTTCTTAAAACATCCTTTATGTTAGTAAATGCTCCATGTCTATTTAAACTTAAAACATTCCATGTTGCCAAAATCATGTCCAAATTCTTGCATTTTCATTTCCTAAATGAATCTGCCTGGCATCTTTCTTTAGGTTTATCAACATAATAATTATTTTACGGTATGGGGTTGTCAGCACAAAGTCCAACCTCCAACCAAGACATTTGATTTCAGGGTTTCCATCCTCTAGATTAGTTGCTTCCACTACTGCTACAGAGTCTGATCTACCCCTTGATTTTCTGTCAGGGTTTACTCCCTTGGCCTTTGATCCCTCTTCACCACAAGGCAGGGGTCTCTCCTTTATCCCCGAGAGTTTTACTGGGATCAGAGACAGTGGGTTCAAATCCCGGTTCAGACATAATTTTTTTTCTTATAATATCCATCCATAGTAATTCTGTCCGAGGGCAGGACTTTCACTGCAATCATAGCATTTTCATGCTATGCTTTGCAGCTTTACTAGGGAATTATAGGTGTGGTAGCTTCCCGTTGCTTTCCACACCATGAAGGATGATGATGATAATGATAAGGATGATGATGGCCGGATGACTTTCGGGGACCGTTGGGCCCTAAGCTTCCTGACATTAGTCTTACAGGTGAGGAAAACCCCCAAAAAAAACCTCACCCAGGAAGCTTGTCCCAACTGGGGATCGAACCCGGGCCCGCTGCATGACGAGGCAGCACACTACCTCGAGACCACAGCGGTGAACTCTTATAATATAATAAATATATATTGGATCATTTAAATGTGATGCCAATTTTAAACTACATTTAAGATTACCAGAAAAAAATTCAAAAAAGGTCTTAACAGAATGTCTAGAACAAGAATCCCTAGGGTCACCACACAATATCAATCACATGGCAAGAGATCATTGGGTTCAGTGAGAAGTAGTAAGTTAATAATAAAAACATTGAAAGAAAACCCTACTGATGTTATAAAGTAATGTTTAAATTCCCAATAAAAGTCTTCTTAAAAAAATAAGAAGCAGCCATTCGCATGATCAAACAATGGTTCGTAGCATCTGACACTCGGGAATTAACAATGTATAAGAGAAAAATTTACATTTAGATTGGAGTGCTCTGGTAACTCAGTGGTAGAGCATTGGCATAGAAAGCCAAAGGTCCTGGGTTCAAACCCCAGCCTGAGCGTATTATTTCTCTTCAAATATAATTTGCCCTTCAGTAAGAAGTATAAAATTAATAATAAAAACATAATTGGGTTGTCCGAGGAAGAGATGGCTTGAGAACATCAACATTTCATTCAGACCATAACAGTTCTTTGAGCACATGAAAAAAAGACGAAGATATATTAACTAATTTAATATAGACAAAAAAAAATATCATAAATATCACATCCCTTTCATGTTGTAACCTGAAAGGATTGTTATGGTCTACAAACAATTCTCCAACTCATATTCAAAGAGAAAAATTATACGCTTAAAAATTATATGATTTATCAATCATTGAGATGTATGAAATGAATAATAAAAACATCAAATTCTCCAACTATTTCTTTCTTGGCTGTCCCACTGACCTTTAACCATTTGGTTGGCACCTTAAAACTGCCTTTAACACATTGGTGACCGACTGCTGTGCATTCCATCCACCGCTGCTGGACCGGACATTTCTGTCAGTAGCGTGGACTTTTAAATTTTAAACCGCGCTAGCACAGTGTGATTTTTACATCAATATATTTACAGTCAATAACAATATTGCATAAGTAAATCTTTATTAGTGTTCTCATCAGACCTTCTAGTAGAAATTGAGGGTTTGATAGCCATTATAAACATTTCCCTTTATGTAAAGACACAGGGCAAAAGAGCATATGTAGCGAGTTTCTTTTCTTGTGTTCACTAAAAACGTGGCAAGGTTTGGAAGGTTTTTTTTTTCAGACACAGTTGGTGTTAATTTATGTTTCTATATGTCTCAGCCTTCTTGGTGGGTCTTGACAGGTGTCCTTTGCACTCTATCTTCCCTCCTCTTCCCTGTCATCTGTTCCTATTTCACGACTGCCAAACAAGAGGCTGTTTCAAGCAAAAACTTCTGTTTTGACATATGGTTGTTAGGATTTTGAAATTTATAGACCCAAAAAGCATTAAAGAGTGCACAATTCACAAGCCACAATACAACTTCTTGCTTCATTTCACTGTTTTCTAAGGATGGAGTAATATGATAGGTACTGGTCAGCCTGTCTACAACCCTTCACATACTTGTTATTTTGAAGTATTCAATAGGGCATATTTACAACTTTACCCCTCCCACTCTCGTGTTGCCTGATGCAATGTGCTAACCATTCTTACGTCTCTTTTATCTTTCGATGTTTTGTAGCAAAAGGTCCCCCTTACTTCAAAACACAACATTCTCCTGGTTTGAGTTTATTTCCTGCTTCCACAAATGATTTTGGAAGCCCTCTGTTAATCTTTATTGCTTCAGAAACTCTCGTCTTTCTTTCGAGCAATTTTTCAGCTTTAGCCACACTTATAATAATTATCCTGGTACACATGATGCCACAGATATAAATTCGGCTCCAGAACGCAAAATAGTGTTTCTTCTAATTTTTCCCCTCTGCAACATATATTTACAGGTTACATACGTATCCCGTAATCGCCTAACTATCGGCACTAAAATTCCATATTTCACCAGCCATCTGTCTTAAAATTGTAAACAACTCTTTCTGTAAAGTTAGCAATTTCATAAAAGAGAAGAGAGGGTACAAAAACAACTATAGTTTATTTCACAATGAGAAAAAACAAAATTGTACGCTCCTTCAAAAGCGAAGAGGCTGGAAAACCATAGAAAACGTAAACACGGAAATCTCCGTGGCCCGTCGTCTAGCGCTGGCCATTTAAACACGGAGATCTCCGTGGCCCGTCACCAATGTGTTAAAAATCCCGGATCTGGACATAAGGTCCACATATTGACTCCAGTTCTGTTGAACCTAATGAATGTAATCTATAATGGACAAATCTGGAATTTATCAAATTAGTTGTAGACTGCAATAAAGTATACAAAGGAAAAACAAAAAATGATTTGGACACTTGCACAAAGGAACACTAGAAATATTAAAAATGATGAAATTGAAAATTCAGCTATTGCAGCTCATAGTTTGTTGGAGAGTCATAAAATTGAAAAAGAGGCCAAACTTCTAAAACATTTGCAAAAAATCTTTAGAATTAACAGTTTGGGGGAAGATATATATTCAGAAGAACAAATTTAGATCTATGAATTTTGAAATTCCCAATGAACAGGACCTGATCTAAAGTTGATCAAATCAACACTTGATGGCAACATTATAGATGGAGATTCCAACGAAAATCCATTGGTCATTATATGAGTTGAAAATGAGAGGTACGTCCTCTTGAAAACTACAGTTCCCATGTTTAACCCATCAACGTGGAATGACGTGCAGTGCCCGCATAAAATAAACACTACTTCTCTGCAGAGTGCTGATCGAGCATGTTCAACATGCACCACGTTTGTTTTATTATGATTCTTAATGAAAATATACCAAGAAAACAGGCTTTATGAACTGCCATCTCACAGAGGAGATATTAAAATTTCCTTTAACATAGAATATATATTTAAATGCTACCACGCTGAGGGGTTAAGAAAACAAACTACGAGGTAAGATAAGAAGTGACTCGTTCATTCATTGTCATAATACAGTTGAGAATGTACACAAAGGTGTTCAAAACATTTATTTTTTTGAGGTGATGTGTATATTTCCAATTCAATTTTAATGATTTCATCCTAGAGCATATATAAGTAACAACATTAATAAATTGAGAAAACATCCAGTTTGTTTTAGAATTATTAAAATACAGTAAGTACATAACATAATACACTATTATCTCATGTTAATTCCTATTGATTAATATTAATTATTTAAAGGAAGTTATAATTTATACAGGAAGGTTAAATCATTACACTATCATATCTGATTAATATCTCTGAATGTAAATCCATCTGAATCAATATTACATGTTGCATTACATCATATTTAAAGATGACCAAGAAAAAAAACAAGGAAAATCACAAAATAATGAAAATAGTGATAACCCAAACAACTGGTGTAAGTTTTTTTATTCTTACAATACACTTGGGGGGGGGGGAGAATTAAATGTTCCATTTAAATTGACAGTTCTAGCTTTGATTCTTCTTCTTTATCTATTCTCATGTTCCCATTGAATAAAAAGGCCTCTGAGCAATTTCACCATCCAAGTAACATCTTAATTTCCTACTAGATGTTTCTATTAGGTGATATACTATAATTATATTATTTTTGGTCTGGACATCTTACCTCAATATTAATGTTGATTTGTTCTTGGACATGTTTCAAAACAATTCTCTGTTTTATCTTCAGCTTTTGGAAAGCTGAAGATAAAACAGAGAATTGTTTTGAAACATGTCCAAGAACAAATCAACATTAATATTGAGGTAAGATGTCCAGACCAAAAATAATATAATTAAAATAACCTCAAAATATAACTTCCTAAAATTAAATATTAATTACAACTTCTTGATATACTATAACTCGCCGAAGGTATAAACTCCCTGCATAGAAGCACTTTGTCTATCACACACATCTCCTCTATCAGTCTGGTCGCTACATTTGTGCTGTAACATCAGTTTTGCGAGTAGAGTTGAGGTTTACTTCTTACAACATGAATAGTATCAGGTGTTCTGTTTGTCCATTAAGGAGACAAACAAGAGAAATAATTTACAATGTTGCTAAATATGCGAAGGATATGGAGAAGAAATATAAACTGCCATACAATGTTACAGCATCTACGAGTGAAACAACTGGTGTTTTAGAAGGTGTTGTCAAAATTATCGTCAAAGAGGATAGGTTAACGTTGACTGATTTAATGTTTTCTACTCCCAAAGGATGATCAGCACGCAGTAAAAGTCTGTTGTTGTTGATGAATTTGTGGAAGGTGAAGTGAGAAGAGAAATTCATAACTTCTACACTGTGAAAAAAGTTGTGCTAAGTATAAGAAAACTTAATGCAGCTTTGACAGTATTTAACTCTATCAACTGTAGTGACGAATATTTATGAAAATTTGTATGTAGACTAGGTTTTAGATGGAAGAAATGTCAGTCATGGTGGAAACTTCTCACTGAAAAACCTGAAATTGTTGAATGGCATGTGGAATATTTCAGGAAAATTAGCAAGTATAGATGTGAAAAAAGAAATCTTGTCTATCTTGACGAGACATATTTGCACGCATTCTTGCTGACAGTCACAAGATGAAATAGGCATAACTTCTGCAATATGCAAAAGCCCTATATTAATTATTGTGCAAGCTGACAGAAAGGCAGGCTTCACTGATAATGCTCACTTAATATGCAAGTCACAGCAGTAAATAGGAGACCATTACGATACGAACTTCAAAAGTGGTTACAAACACAGGTTTTACATAACCTATAATTAATATTTAATTTTAGGAAGTGATATTTTGGGGTTATTTTAATTATATTATTTTAAGTCTGATCATCTTACCTCAATATTAATGTTGATTTGTTCATGGACATGTTTCAAAACAATTGTTTTATCGACAAGCTGACGATAAAACAGAATTATTTTGAAACATGTCCATGAACAAATCAACATTAATATTGAGGTAAGATGATCAGACTAAAAATAATATAATTTACATAACCCACCACCCCGTTCTGCCATAGTATTGGATAACGTGAGTTATCATAGCATCCAAAGTGAAAAGCAGAGAAATAATTTACAAGGATAGTAAGCAATGGCTGAATGACCATCACATCCCATTTAATAGCATAATATGGAAACCTGAACTGCTTATACTAGTGAAAAGTTCCCACCATGAAAAGGTTTCTGTAATATATCAGTCCTTGTAAGAACAAGAACATAAAGTAATGCACTTAGTACCAAATCATGCAGATTTTAATTTTAATCCTGTGAACTTGTCTGGGGGGACATAAAAGGTACAGTGGTACGAGATATGTCAAATGAAAGCCTAAACAGCAAGAGAGAATTGTGTGTAGAAGTGTTTAAAAAATATAGTGTGGAAAGGTTGACAAATTGCTATAACCATAAATGCAGATATTTCTACTTGTAGGGCTTTGATTTGGAAATTTGAACCTCAAAACAACACACATTAAAACACAGGAAATTATCATTTTGAAAAGAAAAATTAACACTTGAACTGGGAATTGAATCGCAGACCTCTGACTCTGTACTTCAATGTGCACCCCACTACACCATTCCAAACACAGCACAAACGCTAACATTTCTTTCCACTTATACAATTCTCTAACATCTGAAGGCATTTAACAACACCATCCGACGACTTCTATTCAAAGTATTTTTAACGAGAATTTTACATTACTTTTTAAGCGGTAAAGCTTAATATTTTTTATTTAGTTTACAATATTAAAATTAACATGGACAGAATTTATTTTATTTTAAATTTAACTTTTATAGGAATTAATCACTATGAGGTTTAATTTATGGTGAAATTAAATGTTTCTTACCTCTCCTCATATAAATTTTCTAAGTAGATTGCGATTTCGAGACCACAACAGTCTCATCTTCAGCACTTCCGATCGACATAACATCAGTCGCCAGTTGTGGTCTCGAAATCGCGATCTACTTAGAAAATTTATATTCACCATTTATTTTAAATACTCGTTAATTGTGCAGTTTGTGAAATTTATCCAGGAAATGGCAGCGTTAATGATTCAAAATTAGTGTCACTTTTAAAACACCTATCTATCATTTTGATTAGCTGCTTTCAGGCCTTGCAGACTGTTGTGCTTATGATATTATGCTGAGTGTACTTAATGGAGAACAGTACTCTTATGTATATATTAAGATGCAATTACATCACATGTAATTAGCATATTAGAGAATGGTCATACAAAAATATATTTATGCAATGACCATATATTAATAGTAGGCACATCATGGCAATGTGGTTAAAGCAATATGCAACAAGCTGGAAGGTCAGGGATTCAAGTACTGGTTGTGCCAGGATATCTAAACTGGTCTAAATGCTCTGGCAGCACCATGGCCCAGGATCAACTCAACCTCTAACAGGAATTAGTACCAGATGCTTGTTCTAGGGATAAAGGCAGCCAATATGCAGGCTTGACTGACATCCTGTGCCAATTATCTAGAAAGGTGGGAGCCTCCCAAAGCCTCTATGGGATCACTTTACCTTTTTTACCTTATATTAATTATATAGAAGAAATAAAGAAAAACAAGTGAGTGCACACATATACGCATAAATATATAGGATGGAACTGTAGTGTACCTACAAACCTTCACAGATTTTTCAGGGATGGCAGGGTTTTTGATATAAGGAATCAATGGTCTCTGGTTGACTTAATATATGGTAATGTATTAGACAAGTATAACTCCGTTGGACCATTATGAGTTCTGATAACCAAGTAACTCATTCAAAGTTAAAAATGGGAAACACATTATGAGGTTCTTAATTAATAAATTAATGAGTCATTTTTACATCTTACCTCATATTTCATGTTTTATTAAACACGGTAACTATAGTTTTCAAATGATCTTGTCATTCATTTTCAACCGCCATTATGACTATCGGATATTCGTTGGAATCTCCCTCTATAACGTTGCCATCTGGTGTTGATTTGATGAACTTCGAGATATCGTTGCCATCTGGTATTGAATTAATGAACTTTGAGATGGCCATCTGGTGTTGATTTGATGAACTTCGAGATATCGTTGCCATCTGGTATTGATTTGAGATGACCTCATCTCGAAGTTCATCAAATCAATACCAGATGGCAACGATATCTCGAAGTTCATCAAATCAACACCAGATGGCAACGTTATAGAGGGAGATTCCAACGAATATCCGATAGTCATAATGGCGGTTGAAAATGAATGACAAGATCATTTGAAAACTATAGTTACCATGTTTAATAAAACATGAAATATGAGGTAAGACGTAAAAATGACTTATTAATTTATTAACCAAGTAACTGACAATACAAAGCCTTAAGCTTCATGGCTACACAGACATAAGCTCTCCATACATTCCTATACTAAGCCCTATGTTTTTCAATCTAGTAAGTCAATAATTTAATATAGAACATAAAAGGAAAAAAAAAGTAATATTGAAAAAAACATCCCCTGTATAATTTACCTCCCTCAAATTACAATTAAAGTATTCTCCCACCTCATTCTTGGCCTACCTACTGGGCACTTTCCCTCTGTTTTTCTACAAGGAGTTTCCATGCCCCTCTTTCATTCCACATTCATGTTGCATGTCCTGCTCATCACAGTCTATGGGGCTTAACTATTCTTATTACATCTGGTTTCCCATAAAGATCATTATTATGCAGTCTTAGGTGAACTAAGTAACTCACTGAAAGTCATTTAATATGGATTTTCATAGCCTTCTGGACATAAGCTCTCCAGGTATCCATATCCTGAGCAAATATTTTCAAATCATTCCCTATATAATTCACCTCCCTCAAATCAATTTTAATGTTATTCTCCTGCCTCATTCTTGGTCTATCTGGTGGATGCTTTACCTCTAGTTTTCCTACAAGAAGTTTCAATGCGCATCCATTAAAAGAAGAAAAAAATCAACTAATCATCACCTGAAGTAAGTACTTTAAAAATCAAGCTATCAAAATCCATCTTATTATGGTATTAAATAAAATAATACATAATAGCATTCTATATGTCTAACACATTAAAAATACATTACTCTGCAATAAGTCACCAGAGAACATGTGTTTCTTATATCAAAACACTCAGCCAATATCTCTAAATAACTTGTGAAAGTTTGTCAGTAAAGTTCTATTCCACTCTGTATATAGATCAAGAAGCAAATTTATCTTACCATTGGTTAAAATTTGAGTAGAGCCAAATGGACTTCCTCCTGGACTTGATTTCAGCGAACTACGCGAACTTCTCGGTCTGCCATCAGCCGAAGATGAATAATCTGAGTGATCCGAATGATATTCATGATTATGATCTTTTGTTATTGGCGATGGAAGATCATCTTCATGACATGGTACACTTCCTACAGTTAAAAACACATTACTTAATTATATTACAATGTCATCGTGTACTAACAATCAGATGAAACATTTAATAACCAAGCTCTCAGCCTGAATTCCTGATGTCATTTATTTTCTTTGGAAGTGAATGGAATATGAACAGTAGGTTATATATGTTTTGTTGTACTAAGAAAAAAAGGTAACATAACTGCTAAAATTAAAAATATGCTGTGTTGGTATCAATAGAATCATCTCAATATTGTGCATAATTTTTTAAACTTAAAAAATAGTAAAAGTTATCAAGTTTTTTTGAATCTAGAAATATCTTACCTCAATTTAATCCTGATTTGTTCTTGAACATGTTTTGATAAATTCTTCTATATCATCGTCAGCTTTAATAGGCTGATGATTTTATGGTTGTGAACCCTGGATGTCAATATCTGCTCCCTCTTCTAGCTGGCTGAAGAACCTTCAAAACTAGGTTACATTCAGCAGGAATTTCGAAGTTCATAACTCTACTTTTGTTCTGAATGTAATTTTTTTCTCCAAATGGTGAGTTCCTTTGTACTTTCTAACTGTTTTAATAATTTAGTGTTCGAATTTACATTATGTTTTTCGGCCCAAACATGAGCAGCAACTGCAGATTTTTCTATTTCCCCATTTTTAATATTTCTTATGCGTTTCTTGGTTCTAATTTTCAGGTTTCTTTTTGTTTTCCCTATATATATATATATATATATATATATATATATATTCACAACCAGTACATTCAATTTAATATATTCCTGATTTTTTACTTTAATCAGTTTTTTTTTTTCATTTTTGTTGGTTTTTAATTAGTTTATTTAAACTGTACAGTTTAAATAAATGAAAAAACTGTACAGTTTAAATAAACTAATTAAAAACCAATAAAATTTTAAAAAAAAAAAACTGATCAAAACAGTAGAGTTTAAATAAACTAATTAAAACCAATAAAAATGAAAAACTGATCAATGTAAAAAATCAGGAATTTATCAATTGAATGTACTGGTTGTGAAAAGATATATATAGGGAAAACAAAAAGAAACCTGAAAATTAGAACCAAGGAACACATAAGAAATATTAAAATGGGGAAATAGAAAAATCTGCAGTTGCTGCTCATGTTTGGGCTGAAAAACATACTGTAAATTCAAACACTAAATTATTAAAACAGTTAGAAAATACAAAGGAACTCACCATTTGGAGAAAAAATTTACATTCAGAAGAACAAAAATAGAGTTATGAACTTCGAAATTCCTGCTGAACATGACCTAGTTTGGAGGTACTTCGACCAGCCGGAAGAGGGAGCTGATATCGACATCCAGGGTTCACAACATAAAACTCATCAGTCTAGTAAAGCTGACGATGATATAGAAGAATAAATCAAAACATGTTTGAGAACAAATCAACATTAAAATGAGGTAAGATATTTCTAGACTCAAAAAAACTTGATAAAAAGAACTTCAAAATATTACTTCCTAAAATAAATAATAAGTAAAAGTTATATTTTATATTTAAAGAGAAAAATTATACGCTCAGACCGGGACTTGAACCCGGGACCCTTGGTTTTCTAGTCCAAGTGCTCTACCATTTGAGCTACCTGAGCAAGTACCAATCTAAACGCAAATCTTTCTCTATATACATTGAAATTCCCGCCCACCAAATGCTTTGAAGCCTTTGCTTCTATCTTTGCAAATGGCGGCTCCTATATTAAGAAGACATATTTGGGATTATACATTACATTATAAATGCCAGTACGGCTATTTTCGATGTTTTTATTATTAATTTCATACATCTCAATGATGGATAAATCATATTTAAAGAGAAAAATTATACGCTCAGACGGGACTTGAACCCGGGACCCTTGGTTTCTAGTCCAAGTGCTCTACCATTTGAGCTACCTGAGCAAGTACCGATCTAAACGCAAATCTTTTTCTATATACATTGAAATTCCCGCCCACCAAATGCTTTGAAGCCTTTGCTTCTATCTTTGCAAATGGCGGCTCCTATATTAAGAAGACATATTTGGGAATTATACATTACATTATAAATGCCAGTACGGCTATTTTCGATGTTTTTATTATTAATTTCATACATCTCAATGATGGATAAATCATATTTAAAGAGAAAAATTATACTCAGACCGGGACTTGAACCCGGGACCCTTGGTTTTCTAGTCCACTTGGACAAGCCGTACTGGCATTTATAATGTAATGTATAATTCCCAAATATGTCTTCTTAATATAGGAGCCGCCATTTGCAAAGATAGAAGCAAAGGCTTCAAAGCATTTGGTGGGCGGGAATTTCAATGTATATAGAGAAAGATTTGCATTTAGATCGGTACTTGCTCAGGTAGCTCAAATGGTAGAGCACTTGGACTAGAAAACCAAGGGTCCCGGGTTCAAGTCCCGGTTTGAGCGTATAATTTTTCTCTTTAAATATGATTTATCCATCATTGAGATGTATGAAATTAATAATAAAAACATCAAAAGTTATATTTATTCAAATTATAACAAAAAATTGGTTACTGTCCTTGAAGTTTTTGCAATCTCTAGAATGACTGAAAAGAATAAGCATTAGGTACTTACTGCCTTTAAATTTGTACTTTTATCTCACTCTAAAACTTCAACAATATAAGAAAGCTGTTCATTTTTATTAGAATACAAGAGAAAAAAAAAAAACATTTGCATCATACAACAGAACTTACTGCTCTGTAAATTAAAGTTGAAGTCTACACATCAGTATCTGTCATAATTAAATAATTTGAAAAATAAAAAATACATTTTTGTGCATTTTCATGCTTATTTGTTAGTTAATGTGTACATTTTTAATTCATCCTGGTTATAGAAAACATGGGGCATGCCATAGCATAGTGGTTAAGGCACTGTGCTACAAATCGGAAGGTCGAGGGTTCGAGTCCCAGCGAGGTCAGGATTTTTAAACTGACCCAAACCCTCTGGCGGCACTGTGGCCCTGGGATCGACTCAGCCTCTAACAGAATTGAGTACCAGACACTTGATGTGGGGGTAAAGGCGGCCGTCATGCAGGGCTGACATCAAGTGCCAATTGTCCAGAAAAAGTGGGAGCCTTAACCTCCTACTACCCCAAGGGCCTCCTGAGGCCTGTAGTGGGATATCTTTACCTTTATAGAAAACATTAAAAAATTGATTTAACTTTGAACTCAATATTCAAGTTCTTGTAAACACCGCCTTTTTAGCATTATATATATATGTTCCACAAATATGGAATGGTAATTTGTATGAGTATATAGGGGATAGTTGTGAATGTGAACAGCATTGAGAATGTCACAAAGACAGTGACGAAATCTGGATATGCAAGGGAGTTAAGAAGTATGAGGTAAGTCAAGAAACAACTAAACAAAATTAAAATAAACCTCGTAGAGAGTGTTATTTCCTACCTACATAACTTAATATAGGGGATACGTTCCAAGGTTCTGAAATAAAATAAAAATTATCAAAAATAAAATCAATTAATGAGATATTTTGAACAATTTCTATTAATTATTACTGTCAGACTTAGACAAGGGCTTAAAGAACTTTAATAATTTTTTCCTGTTTTGCTGCTTTTAAAAGATCTTTCAATTCAGATTGATGTTTAGCTATGAATTCAACGATAGAATTCTTTATTTTGTCTTCTGATTTCTTGATGAATCATACAGTTCATTCATTAACATTGAAACAGTGTGATATAGATGCAAACGACTCACCGACACATAAATGGTCAAACATTTCCATTTTTACTTTAAGTGGCAATACTACTTTCTTCCGCTTCTGAACTAATTTTCTTTCCCTTTACTAGACATTATAAATTGGCAACAAAGTAGAAGAGACACGTGTTATTCAATCAACATTATTGCAACGAATGACAAGTTGAAACAATGAAACACCAATCGTAGCAAGGGCGACATTTATCAACGGACATAGCGGCATGTGAATTATGGCAGCGGTGACTTTCAACAATGAACTTTAGGCTTAGTGACAATAAGCTTTGTTTTACTTTGATATTAATTATCTGTTTGGTTTGAATCACTCCTTGTAAAAACTGCCTTGACACGTGCCTGCAGTAAAAAAAAGTTGCCCATGCATTAATAAAGGATACTAATCCTTCTAATATACCGACGGGACCTGCAAGTAAAGAAATTTTTAGCAGTGAATACAGAAACTGTCGCAATTTTTTAACCCGCGAATAATGAAAATGCAAATAAGGAGCTTTTACTATATATATACAGGGAATCCATTATAAGAGGAAACCTCACATCATTCTGCCACCACTGCTGTGAGCAGTATGATTGCAGCATGGGAGACAAGTTGTATACAACATCCCAGCGGTTAGTTGCTTCAGTGTGTTGTAGTGAGACGCATGTCACTTGTTGTCATGTGTTACATAAGAAAGTAATCGAAAATGAAGTATATGGTTGAACAGCGAATTTATTTGGTGGAATTTTACTTATTGAGAAATAACCACAGAAGGCACATTTGGAGATTTTCTCAAAAATATCCTGACTGTACGATTCCTACAAAATTGTGCCTTTCGAAGTTGATGAAAAAGTTTGTGACATACCGAAGAAGCGTGAAAGGCATGTTTTAACAGTAGAAAAACTTGAGGATATTCAGGTGCGATTAGAAGTAAGTCCTAGAAAATCACTAAAACGTTTGATGCAGGAAACTAACATATCCAAGGGGTCAGCCCACAAAGCGAACAGACTGCTGAAATTTCGACCTTATAAACAAAGGTTTGTGCAGGAACTTAAACAGGAAGACTTCGCCGCAAGAATAAGGTTCTTTAATTGGTTTCTTGGAAGTGTGTATAATGGAATTTTGGATCCACAGCTAATGTTTATGTCTGATGAGGCATGGTTCCATCTTCGGGACATGTAAATTCCCAAAATGTGCAAATGTGGAATAGTGAGAACCCGCATATTATACAGGAAGTGCCTTTGCATCCCATTAAAATAGGAGATTGGTGTGGAGTAAGCGCAGGTGGATAATTGGGCCTATATTTTTTTGAAAACTATGTAAACTCAGCTGTTTATGTGACAACAATGTTGTCGATACTTTTAAAATTCATGATGGAACACCGTTGAGGTCACTATGTGAGTGATCCCACAACAGGCCCAGAGGCCCTTGGGGTAGTAGGAGGTTAAGGCCCACTTTTTCTAGACAATCGGCACTTTATGTCAGCTGGGTTGTCAGCCCTGCGTGACGGCTGCCTTTACCCCCAGAACAAGCATCTGGTACTCATTTCCGTTAGAGGCTGAGTCAACCCCAGGGCCATAGTGCCGCCAGAGGGTTTGGTCTGTGTAATATTTATAATATAAAAATAGAATACCTGAGATCTCAGTTTTCCTCAACATTGGATATGGGGTGTGGAGTACTTTCAAAGCATATGCTTCATCTTCAGCTTGTGTACTGGTTGTTCGTGAGAATTTTGTAGAGCAGGTGGGCGTTTTTGGTTTCTTTTAGTATCTCGATTTCTTCGAGAATGTTGATTTTGAATTTGTTGTTTTTTCTATGGATGACAGATAAAGTATTGTCAATGGTATTGAATTGGTGACCTGTATCTATGACATGTTTTGCTTGAGATGTTCGTTATATTGTATGTTGAAATTTCTAGTTGTTCTGCCAATGTAAAATTTCTCACAGCTGCTGCATTTTAGTTTATAAACTCCTTTATTTTTGTAAATGTCTATTTCTTCTATTTTGTTTGTGATTATGTTATTTAGATTGTTGGTTGTTCTGAAGGCGATTCTTACATTTTTGTCTTGTTTTTTGATGGTTTTAGCCAGTTTTTGTGTTTCTGGACCAGTATACGTGAGAGTTAACCACTGAGTTTTATTATTGTCTATTTCTCTATTCAATGCAGTTAAGTATGCTAATTATTCCTTTCTTATTTGTTTTTGATTAGTTTGTCTATTATTTCATTATAGCCGTTTTTGGATGCTAGAAGTTGATGTATTTCAGTTCTTTATTGTAATTTTCTTGGTTGAGTGACAGTTTTCTCATTCTGTTGATGAGGCTGGTAAAAGTACTGATTTTTTGTTGTGGGGGATGCCTAGATTTTTTTATGAATGGTGATTGTATCACTGGCTGGTTTTCTATAAATGCTGATTCTTCAGACTAATACAATAAACTCCCTAGATCTCACAATAAACAAAAAATCTAAATAGGAACAGTTTAGACATCAGCATTTATAGAAAACCAACCAGTGATACAATCACCATTCATAAAAAATCTAGGCACCCCCACAACAAAAATTCAGTACCTTTACCAGCCTCATCAACAGAATGAGAAAACTACCACTCAACCAAGAAAATTACAATAAAGAATTGAAATACATCAAACTTCTAGCATCCAAAAACAACTATAATGAAATAATTGACAAACTAATCAAAAAACAAATAAAAAGGAAGAATTAGCAAACTTAACTGTATTGAATAGAGATATAGACAATAATAAAACTAGGTGATTAACTCTCACGTATACTGGTCCAGAAACACAAAAACTAGCTAAAACCATCAAAAAACAAGACAAAAATGTAAGAATCGCCTTCAGAACAACCAACAAACTAAATAACATAATCACAAACAAAACAGAATAAATAGACATTTACAAAAACAAAGGAGTTTATAAACTAAAATGCAGCAGCTGTGAGAATTTTACACTGGCAGAACAACTAGAAATTTCAACATACGATATAACAAACATCTCAAGGACTTTAGATTTAATGAAGGCAAATCCAGTTTTGCAAAACATGTCATAGATACAGGTCACCAATTCTATACCATCGACAACACTTTATTCGTCATCCATAGAGAAAACAACAAACTCAAAATCAACATTCTTGAAGAAATCGAGAAACTAAAAGAAACAAAAAACGTTCACCTGCTGAATGAGAACTCACCCAGCGACGTCAACCCTCTCTACAGAATTCTCACGAACAACCGGTACCAATTCACAAGCTGAAGATGAAGCATATGCTTTGAAATTACTCCACACCCCACATCCAATGTTGAGGAAGACTGAGATCTGAGGTATTCTATTTTTATATTATAAACAATGTTGTATCCATTTCCTAATGTATTGACACAGGAAGAAAAGGATTATGGGTTAAATTATGTAGGTAGGAAATAACGCCATGAGGTTCATTTTAATTAAATTTGAGTTATTTTTTGACTCACCTCATATTTCTTGACTTCTATGCAGACTCAGGTTTCGTCACTGATTTTGTAACATAGATAATGTGATGCATAGATAATGTCACGAATTCAGTGATGAAACCTGGGTCTGCATAGAAGTCAAGAAATATGAGGTAAGTCTAAAAACAACTCAAATTTAATTTAAATAAGGATTATGGATATTTTCAACAGGATGGTGCATACCGCTAGTAATTCTATATAAACTTTACGCGAAGTTTTCGATGACAGGATAATTAGCACAGGTTTATGGTCCCCTAGATCAGCAGACCTAACATACTGTGATTATTATCTTTGGGGATACCTAAAGGGAAAATTTTACCGAAATAATCCTCATACCTTAGAAGAACTTAAGGTTGAAATAACACGTGCAATGCAGTCTATTACCGAAGCGGAATCACAGAAAGTGGCAGATAATTTGTTTAAACAATGTGAGGCATATCTTACTGTGAACGGGGGTCTCATTTTCAACAGTATCTCAAATAAATGGTGAGTAATAAGCCTTTATGTGTAGGCCATTTTTTTATAATAATAGCACAATAGCGGGAAAAGTGAGAGCCACAGCAACATTGTAAAAAAGGTTTCTGCTTAAAATGGATTACCAGTATATAAGCAATAGGAGATGAATTTGGATCATGTGCATCTTGCAAACAGCCTTTCCAGATGTGCTTTGACTACTCGAATCACCAATTACAATACAATTGACTTGCATCCCTTTGTACCAAAAGTACATTTTTCGTATGCAACGTTACGTCATCTCTTCCATTCTTAGCAGCTGAATTCGAGAATAGTGCCATTACCACCCTCTTTGTCCACTCTCCTAACTTCCCCCTCCTCTGCGCTGTGTATGTACTTCCCCTCTTCCATGGAACTCAAATACATGAAGCAAGCAAAAGAACAAGGTCGTCTTCAATTGGAGATCCAGGAGAATGGAGCTATTTAGTTTACCAGTTCTTGTAAACCAGGGTAGGGTATCTGGACGTGGACCCTAGCCCTCAGTTGGACTGTTTTGTGTGAGAGTATGTATGATTGATTATTACATTTTCTTTTTTGTAATTATGATTCCTGAGTTTAGGAATGTTAAAGCGACCAAGTTTAATTAATTTATGTTGTCAATGTTATTTTCATTCCGTTTAATTTATTGGTCAAAGATGTTTATATTCAGTCTACTTATAGTTGTTATTATTGTTTTATACATTTGAGTCTACATTAAAGATCTTTTAGTTAAAGGCTATTTAATATTTATCTTACAATTGAATTACTGCTTTGTATAAACTTCCTATGTCAAAAGTTTTCTCATATTATACTAGCTTACTTCCTTATTCAGTTTTGACGATTATCCTGGTTAAAAATTAAGTACTGTTTTTTTATTAAAATTCATCGGAGAACATATTGTTTAAACAACTCACCTCATAGGATTCATGCTTCCATGATATCGCGATTTCAAACATAATCATGTTCATCGTCAGCCATAACTCCGACTGATGAAATTCTTCGGCCGAAGAATTTCATCAGTCGGAGTTATGGCTGACAATGAACATGATTATGTTTGAAATCGCGATATCATGGAAGCATGAATCCTATGAGGTGAGTTGTTTAAACAATATGTTCTCCGATGAATTTTAATGATTATACCTCATAATGTTTACTTCCCAACATTAATTAAATACTGTTTTTTTAATTGCTTTAAAAAGGTATTTAAATTCCTTGTTCAAGGGATATGTATGTATATGGCAATTGAAGTGCACAGGAAAGATGAGTCAACCTTTGCCTCTCATGGGCCCGGGCAATGGATTGTTATAGTAATTGTGAACCACTTAAGCATAGAAGTGTCTATAGTATAGTTGTTTAATCACTAACACATATCCACGGGCATCCTACGCGGTGCACCTTTATACATGCAAGGGTAAAATTATCTGAAAACCCGGGCTTGCTGGCATCCATGAGAATAGATATTTCTCAAACTAAAACCTCAAGAGGCTGATTCTTCTAGAAAGTAATGTAAGGACATATCTGGAAGGCTTGTAACAGGCATTCCCAATGTGTAACTTGAGACTCACAAATCCATTATTCCTTATAAGGCGACATATATAAACTATGAGAGTCTCACTGCATCCGTGAAATTCAAAATGAGCAATGTGGAACATTTCTTGAAATGTCACAATTTTATATCTATTTTAGGTCTTTAAAATTACTGTCCACCACTGTGGTCTCGAGGTAGCATGCTGCCGTCACGCAGCGGGCCCAGGTTCGTTACCCGGTCGGGGCAGTTTTCTTGTGTGAGGTTTTTCCTCATCTATAAGACAAATGTCAGGAAAACTTTAAGGGCCAAACGTTCCCTGAAATCATATGATCATCATCCTTATCATTATCATCAATCATCATCATCATCATCCTTCACCGATGTGGAAAGCAATGGGAAGCTACCATACCTACAATTCCCTAGTAAAACTACAAGCATATCATGAAAATGCTATGATTGCAGTGAAGGATCTGCCTTCAGGCAGAATTATTATGGATGGAATATTAAATGTATTTTTTTTTGACATAAATTTAATTTATAGATTATAAATATTTAAAAACTCACTTAACTCACCTTCTCTTTTTGGATGTTTTGGAGTTGACATGGCATATTTTAAACCTGAAATAAACAAATATATCAGAAAAAGTATATAAAGATATTAAAATATCAATATGTAATATTGTTTGGTGGTTTTTATGACATATCTCAAAGAAATTGAATCTGTTCTTTAAACCTCACCTCATATTAGCTCTCTTTCTTGGACCAGTTTTAAAGGATTGTTGCCTTCATCTTCAGCTAATAACCATGTTTTGAAATGTCAGTCCTAAGTTCTGCTCTTCCCTTCTCTCTGGTGTTGGGTGGATCAGTCTACTTCCTTTGGAAATTTCAAAATCCAATACTTGTCTTTATTTATTTGAATTTATATCTTCTCCTAAATTTTTCAGGACAAGACCTACATTTAAAAAAATTTAGAGATAAGCTAATAAATTTGAAAATTCGCAGATAAGGATTTGATCATGAAGTTCATCTGCCCAAACACAAGAGGGAATGGATGCACAGAGCTTCCAATACTTACTCACTGGCACTATCAAACCCATAGGTTCATGGCCACACAGACATAAGCTCTCCATACACCCCTATCCTAAGCTAATGCTTTCCAATCATTCCCTGTATAATCTACTTCCCTCAAATCATAGTTAATGTTATTCTCCCACATCATTCTTGGTCTACCAACTGGGTGTTATCCCACTGGCTTTCCTACAAGAAGCTTCTATGCATGTCTTTCATTTCCCATATGTGCCACATGTCCTGCCCATTGCAGTCTACGAGATTTCACTGTTCTTATTATATCTGGCTTCCTATAACGACCATGTAGCTCACTGTTATGTAGTCTTCTCCATTCACCTGTCTGTTCATCTCTTTTGGTCCAAAAATTTTCCTAAGTACTTTATTCTCAAATACTCGAAATCTCCTTTCCTCCCTTAATGTAAGAGTCCATGTTTTGCATCCATATAACTGGTAAAATAATAATTTTATATATTTTCAGTTTAATGTTTTTTGAAAAGAGTTGGGACCTCAAAAGTCTCATAATACATAATAGCATGCATTTCCAGAATTGAGCCTATGTTTAATTTCCTCGTGCATCTCATTCCTATTTGTGATTATTGTTTCTAAGTATTTGAATTCAGCCACTTCCTCAAAATTTCCCTCATTTGTCATTAGCTATCCACTTCCATTATATAATGTGTGACCATATATTTAGTTTTATTGATATTTACTTCCAGTCCTAATTTCTTAGTGTTACTCAATAGTGTGTGCATATTATCCTTTAGTATCTCCTCGCTATCGGACAATAGTACATCATTAGCATAAACGAACAACTTATTAATACCATTAAGTTGTAGGCCTTCTTCATCCTCTAAAGATTTGGTGGCAACTCTAGTACTAAATTAAATAGTAGAGGAGATAGTGCATCTCCTTGCTTCAACCCATTCTGGATTTCAAAAGTGTCCGAAAACTGTTTGCCTACACGCACCCTACTCTTTGTGCCATTTAGACACATTTCATATAAGTCTAATTAACTTTTTAGGAATTCCGAACTCCATCAGGATACTATATAACTTCTCCCTCTTAATTGAATCATATGCTTTTTTGAAGTCTACATATAGTAGTTGATGTACAGTACCATTATATTCCCATTTCTTTTCTAAAATCTGTCTTATACTAAAAATCTGATCTGTTGTAGACCTGTTTCTTCTAAATGCACATTGATGATCTCCTAGAATGTCATCAATACAGGGAGTAAGTCTGCTTATTAATACATTTGTTAAAATTTTGTACGAAGTTGAAAGTAATGAGATACCCCTGTAGTTGTTATAATCAGTTTTATCTCCTTTCTTATAAATTGGTACGATAATCAATTTTTTCCATTCATCTGGAAGAGCTTCTTTTTCCCAAATCATACTAAGCAACTGGCGTATCTTGTCCATAAATTTTTCTCCCCCTGAGATCTCATCTAAACCTGATGCTTTATACATCTTCAATTTTTCTATCACCATTTCAAACTAATGCACTTGGTTCTGCGACTAGCATTTCTGCTGCCTGTAAATTATTCTCCCCAATGTCCTGTTCTGCATGTATGTTTAATAGCTGATTAAAGTAACTTCCATCTTTAATAGTGAGTGGAGAACATATTTTATCGACTTACCTCATTTCAAATTTCTTTGATACCGACGGTTTCAGACAATATCATGTCCCTCTTCAGTCATGGCTTCCACTCATGTGGAAAGAAATTTGAAATCATATGAGGTGAGTCGATAAAAATATGTTCTCCACTCACTATTAATGATATAACCTCATAATGTTTACTTCCCAATATTAATTTAAATATAACTTTCATCTATTTAATATACTCCTGGAATCTGCAATCATATCCCTATTTTCATTCTGAATTATGTTTGTTCCTTTCTTCTCTATCCCAATTCCCTGATATAATTCTCTAATATTCCTATTTTTTGCATTCATTTCAAGATCATTAATCTTCTCTGTCAAATATTCCCTCTTTTCACTCTTTAGTAACCTGGCGGTTTCCCGTCTAATACTACCCCATTGCTCTAAGTTTACCTCATTTGGCTCGTGTAACCATTTTATTTTTGCTACTTTTCTTTTCTTTACAATGTTGGCACATTCCTCATCAAACCATTTCTTGTTTTGCCTCTTTTTTAATAACCAATGCTTTCTGATGCTGATAATTTAATAGTATCTCTTATAGCCTCCCATTCTTTATTTATGTAAGTTTCTTCTTCGTTTGCCACATTGTCATCTGAAGGTTCCAGTACTTCAAATCCATTAGCAATTTTGATTTGGTATTCTGGCCGCATTTCATCATTTTTCAGGGTTTTTAATTCAAACTATTCAGAATCACACAGAGCTTCCAATGGATGTCTTAACAATCAGTTGTTGATTGAGGATGAAAGTGATATTCTTTTGAAACTAGTCCAAGAAAGAGAGCTAGTATGAGGTGAGGTGTAAGGATCTGATTCAATTTTTCTGATAAAATACCACATGGTATGACTTCCTATCAATTTTGTGTTAATTTATGACACCTATTTCTAATTAAGGAGTATGAAAGACATATCCCGATAAAGTTAAAATAACTAAACTTATGTCCCACTTCTTTTTTGAACCTTCCTTCCTTAAGATATCTCCAATTACTTTCTCTTGAACCATTTCAGATAATATAATATTTACATTATTCATCATCATATACATTAATGAACATAGGCCAATGTTGACCTGTTCCAGTCTTAACTAGATAGGGTCTAAAAGCCTTTTTGTGGAAGTCCAGGTCATTATCCTCGTGGTGATACCAAAGAACTGCATTGAAGATCCGTTGGTGACAATTGGGATACATGTTGCAGCTATGAGGGAGAATCAAATATAAACAGGCCTTTGTTTACTGCGCATGCATAGAATGCGATATGAGTTGGAGGCTTTTACAGCAGGTGCAGTGGGGTCTCTGGAAAGGGACTGCGGCCTTGGGAACTCATTTTGTTTTGTTCCTCAGTTGCTGTGGAGATGTCTGAGAGAGAGGTGCATCCAGCTGTTGCACAACGAGTAATCATCAAATTTCTCGTCAATGAAAATGTCAGTGCAGCTGAAATTCGCCGTCAGTTACTCCCACAGTTTGGGGAAAGAACCCTTTCATGGTCCAGAGTAAAACATTGGTGCCATGAGTTTAATGAAGGATGTGAACATGTTGAAAACTTGGCCCATCCTCGCCGCCCATGCACCAGCATCAATCCAGAAAACATCCAAGCTGTTCAAGACATCATTGAAGGGGATCGCCACATCACAGTGCTTGACATTTGTCGAGAACTTCTCATTAGCTATGGGAGTGTGCAATCAATCATTCGAGAGGAGCTGAAAATGAAAAAAGTGTCAGCTCATTGGGTTCCGCGGTTGCTCACTGCAGAACAGAAAGCAGAGCGAGTTCAAATGTCTCGCACGCTCCTCACGCGCTACGAAGAGGAAGGTGATGCTTTTCTGGACAGAATCATCACTTGTGATGAGACATGGGTGCATCATTACACACCCAAATCAAAGAGGGCCAATCTGGAGTGAAGGAAGACTGGAGAGCAACCGCTGGTGAAAGCCAAGTCACGACTGTCTGCAGGGAAAGTTTTGGCCACAGTGTTCTGGGACTCAAAAGGTGTCCTGATTGATTTCCTTGAACAACAAGGACAACGACGACGGACCATTAATGCTGCCTACTACTGTGACCTTCTCGGTCAAGTTCGAGTTGCCTTCCGGTCAAAACGGCGCAGCAATCCAATCAGAAATGTGTTGATTCTGCAGGACAATGCCAGACCACACATCGCAGCAGCAACACAGCGAAAATTGGCCGAAATTCACTGGACTGCCCTTCCACATCCACCCTACAGCCCGGATCTCTCACCATGTGACTTCTTCATGTTTGATCCACTCAAAGAAGCTCTTGGAGGACAACGTTTCACAACCAATGAGGAGGTGAAAGACTTCGTGCACAACTGGCTGTGTACCCGTCCTCGTACTTTCTTTGCAACTGGCATTAAAAAACTGCCTGTCCGTTGGAACAAATGCATAGCAAAGATGGGTGAAATGTAGAAAAGTAAGAAAAATGTTAATTTCAATTAATCTTCATGAATAAAAGTTTTGGAACAAAAGGCCTGCTTATATTTGATTCCCCCTCGTATCTGTCTCTGTAGGTAGATATTTTTTCTTCTAAAGATTGAATGTGAAGTTCCTTTAAAAAATCTTCATTCCTCTGATGGTCAAGTAGAGTATATCTAACAGTTCAGTGCATGAATCACATTTCTGCAACTCTTAATCTGGCGATGTTTTTTTCTTTATTAGAACCTAGATTTCACTTCCATAGAAAAAGTTGGGAGGACCAGAGTTTTATATAATTTGAGCCTTGAATGTTTTTGTACAAGATGTGTTTTTAAAATATTATTTATTAAGCCTAATATTTGTAAAAATGTTGTGAGTTTTACATTAAGATCATTCTCATCTTAATAGGAGAAGTTACTAACTTGCTCTAAAATCAAATTCTCAATCACTGCCTTGGAAAATCATTTCTTTAGTTTTATCAGCTGAAATTTTCATACCACAGTATTTTATGTTATGTAAAGTATATAAGCCTTTTTTTTAACATATCTTATAATTCAGCAATTACTACCTTGTCGTCAGCAAATAGCATTGTGTTAAGTTTTATGTTGTTTGTAAGTAGATTCATATCTTGTATTTTACTGATTTATTTCCATGAAGATACTCTTATTACATAGCAAGATATATTTTTTAATGTTGATTTTAACATGAAAATCTTAAGAACTATTTAGGGGAAAACGTTATTTGATAAAATACACAACACCAAAATTAGGGACAAATATCATATTCAAGATATAACCAAATTTATTATAGATAGACGAAAATATTGGAATGGTCATATAGAAAGAATGGAAGAAAACCAACTTGCAAAAAGAGCTAAAGAAGATAGACCAATGGACGGGAGAAGAAAAAAAGGAAGATCAGCCAAGAGATGGATAGACAGTGCATGCACATCCAATACGTCTTCCCTCGAGGAGTGATTTTGGAAATAAACAGGATGAAAATCCTACAAATTATGTTTAAGAAGAAGAGACTTTAACATATTTTTTAAACACTTCACCATACTGCTTCATGTGGTAGTAGGCATGCTTCCTGATTAGTGCATCCAAATTCGATATCTGGTGGGGTTGAAAATTTTAATTTTAAAATTAACTGAATTCTAAAATTTTCAATCTCAGGGCAAGGAGTGGTGGTGTACAATTTTTAATCGTTAAATAGAGCACCAGATTCCTACATTAAATTGCAAATCCCTCTGCAGTACATATGATGAGAAGGCATGGGGTACTGCTGATAGTGATTCATCTGTCGGATGAGGACATTAAGCCTGGCAGCCCCCTTGGTGCTTTTCGACAGGACTAGACTATGTCCTGGAACCGAGTGTTACCTCTTCCTTTCTCTTCACCCTCATCCCTCTGCAATAGACTTTACACTATACAAACACATAAACAATGCTCTAGAAGCTGCATTTTTTGATTCTTCAGAATAAAACTTGCCAATATAGCAATCAATTAAAAAAGGTCAGATTGAGTTTGTTAACCAGCAAAATCAGACCAATATGAGTTCACCTGAAAAATCATTCTGCCAGTTAAAATTTTCAACAAAACTCAACATGTGCTACTGAAATTAAATGAGGAAGGTATTCTCCAAAAATCATTGAAATCCAACCATTACAAGTGGGGTTTACCTGAAACCTGAAATAAAAAAAAATATATGTAAGTTGTTAATAAATCTATAAAAGTATAAGACAAAAAATATTCTTACTTTCTTCCTGTAGTCGAGCAATGTTCTGGACATCTCCGACATTCATAAGTCGATTAGTGGAAGAAAAACTGCTGTCAGATGCACTACTGTGCTGGTCATCATCACCTCCACTATCACAAGATATTGCACGCCCACTTCTATTACTACTACTGCCACTGCCATCTTTAATTTGAAATGTGCAGTTCAACGTTGATGGAGTTGTAGATTTTGGTTTTGGCAAAACTTCAAACGTTGCATTCAAATCCACTGATCTATGTGAATTTGAATTACTAAGTTCTGAAGACTTTAGGAATGTTGCATTTAATTCAGGATCTGAGAACTTCTTGAAGGTTGTATGAAAATCATCTAGATCACTCGCAGTCTTTTGAAAAGTCTTATTTCTTGATAACTACAAACAAAAAGAAAGTATATATTTTATAATTAAATACTCAGTTGACTAGTAAATGTAGAATATGGAAATGGATTGGACATGTGATGAGAAAAGGAGATGAAGTGTAACTAAACCAGCTTTGATTGGAATCACCAAGGATCAACCAAAAGAATAAGCAAACCAAGAATCTTATGGTATAGTAAGGTCAGAAATTAGGCAGGAGAGTTTGAAAAGAATTGGAAGAAAATTAAGGAATAATTCAGAATATGCTGGTGTTAACTACACAGAAAAATTTCTCTTTAAACTAGGATCTGAACCCAAGATCTCCAGCTTCATGTGCTGGTGCACTAACCAATTGTGTTAATCAGGTAATCCAAGAGCAAAGACAATTTCTATCTGAAGTCCCTGTAAACCCATACAGTGAACTTCTATTCACATTACTCCTACTAAGATATTGCGATGAGATTAAGTTATGTAGATAGGAAATAACACTATGAGGTTTTTTAATATTGTTTATTTTTTATTATTTCACTCACCTCATACTTCATATTTATTCCATTCAGTCCTCTTTAGCTGTATTAACTATTGTAGGCAAATAGCTTGCTGAATAAATGAATTTCAATATTATGTTCATAGTTACTCGATATGGCTGGAATAAATCCCATCTTAATGCCTTCTTAGTATGCGCAACCCTTTTGTAACTTGTATAAAAATTCATATGGGGACTTCAAATAAAGAGAAATTTGTGTTTGCTCCTGAATTGCTTGAGAATTGGTTAATGTGCCAGCAAGTGTAAATCTAGAGACTTTGGGTTCAAAATCCCAGTTCAGGCAGAATTTTTTTCTTTGTAGTTGTATTAATTATTGCATGTGAACAGCTCGCCTAAGTACATTAATTTTGATATCATGGTAACCAACATTCATTAAGGTGGTATGCTTCCCAGAGTAGTGACAGAATACTTCTATCCTATTACTACTACTAAATCTTAGTATTTTCATTTAACAATGCTCTATATTTTTTTCACAACTCAGGTCTTAAGTATTGCAAATTTAATTTGGAAGACACAGGAACAGATCATGTTAAAACGGATATAGTAAAGAACACAAAATCGTAGGTATGGGTCATGGGAGTAGAACCTGGTTTGTTGGACCTGGAAGACAACCTACAATTTACATAATACTCGGATAGTGCAATAGATCTTTTAGGTTGCAGTGCTCAGGACAGTCTGCTCTCCCAGCCTGAATAAATAACAGAGAAATAATCCATACATGAGCAGAAAAGTCTAATGATAGTGAGTTTATTTTTGTATACAAGTAAAGATCCTGCAGAGTGACTAAATTCTGGGAATGGTTATAGTTCTTTCATAAATGTTTAAATTGCATAAAATTTGAAGAACCAACCCATGCCTGCCTTGCTACTTTCCCCCCCCCCCTCAATGCCACCAGATCGTCTTAACAACATTTCTGGCATTGACAGATAGATTGTATATGGTATGGTGTATGAGCCATTTTATGGTTGGTTGGTTGGTATCTATTGTCGAGCATTTGATAATGAAATCATTCGCTCTCTTGCAATCCAATATTTAGCAGAAAGGCTGGTCCTCTTCTACAAAAGCTGGACAACGTATAAATAAAGATAATATACTTGTATCTCAGAAACTTGTTTGAAAAAGTATATGATTCACTAAAGTGAGCGTATATTTTGTGAAAATTAACAAAATTTGGTATGGCGAGAGAAAATCTGTATATTAATTAAACTTATGTATGAGAATTTTCGATGGTTTTATTTGAATTAACATTTTCAATCCTGGATAGAATAAAACAATTTGATTTTTATGTATGAGAATTTTACTTGCAATGTTAAGCACAAATGTATGTTGACAGAAAATATTGAAACTACATGAGCAGTAAAACATGGCTGTATTCTATCTCCAAATATATTTTTGTTTATTATGAATTACATTATAGAAAGATGAGTAGGTAGTGTTAAAAGAGGCATAAGATGGGGATTGAATGATACCCTGGAAAGGCGTAGGCTTCACAGATGGCGTTTGCTTGCTCTCCCATAGTTTTGATCATTTGCAAAATAAAGTGAATACTCCATTATAAGAAATTAAAATTAATATAAAGAAAATAAAGAAATGAGAATTATAGAAAATGCACATTTAAATTGTATATCTAAAGAATCTTGGCTTACCTACTTTCATCATTTATGGACACAAAAGGATGATTTATTACAAATACCAATCTCTAATAACACTGCTTTGGAACAAATTTCTATAGATGAATTAACTGATGTTGTTAAATCATTAAAAAGTAACAAAGCTCCTGGAGAGAAGACCACATTAATCAAGAATTATTTAAATTTTCAACTAAAAATTTTTTAGACAGATTTCTTATTCTCCTTAATATGATATGGGAAGGACAAGAACCACCACAAAGCTGGAACAAAATCCATTGTAATACCAATCTTCAAAAAAGGAAGTCACCAAATCAAGATAACTATCGTGGAATTAGCTTGTTGAACTCTGGATATAAAATTTATGCTAATATAGTTAAGAATAAATTGAGGAAAATTTATGAAAATATAATTGGAGAAGAGCAGAATGGATTCAGAAAGGGTAGATCTTGTACAGATGGATTCTTTACTCTAAAACTACTATTAGAAAAGCACAAGGAATTCAATATAGAAACTCATATCGCCTTCATTGACTTCATAAAGGCTTTTGACAAAGTAGACAGAAATATATTACTACAAATTTTAGCTGATGATAACGTTCCACAACAATATATTACTAATATCTTCAACATCTATAAAGATAATGAAATCTCTGTTAAACAAGATGGCAAATTATCTTCTTGGGAAAAGATCAACACTGGAGTAAGACAGGGATGTGGACTTTCACCGGTGCTTTTCATTATATACATGAATAAATTAATAAATGAATGGAGGAAAACACAACGAGGATATATACCCATTAATAGGAACCTCAAACTCGATGCTATTCTTTTTGCAGACGATTTAGCTCTTCTGGCACTTTCCGAAAATGATTTGTAACGATCAATTTATAATTTACAAAATATAGGTGCCAAATTTAATATGGAAATATCAATTAACAAAACTAAAATTATGGCATTTCATGGGAAGGACCCCATACAAAGTAAAATCTGTCTCCAGAATAAAATTTTAGAGAGATCTAATCAATTTAAATATCTTGGATATTATCTCTCTATCTGGGATGAAAAGGATATCCCTGAAAAAGTTACTAGTTATAATAAAAGTTTAGGAATTATTAATCAAGTTATGAAACCACCCCTTGTACAAAAAAACACCAGATTACTTTTATATAACACTTTGGCTAGACCAGTGTTGACCTATGGTAGTGAAGCATGGACACTAAGAAAACAACATGAAAGCAGAATAACAGCTTGTGAAATGAGATTCATGCGCAGAACAGCGGGTTACACCAGATGGGATCGGGAAAGGAACACCGATATCTTAAAAGAATTGAAGACTACGCCAATTTTGGAATACATTAAACAGTACCAACTAAATTGGAAACACCATCTTGAAAGAATGAGTTCAAATCGGTTCCCCAAAGCTGTTTATAATTATATACCAAGAGGACGAAGATCACTGGGTCGTCCTATGAAACGCTGGAGGGAAAATTTTCTATAGGATCGTAACAGGCCTTGGCCTAATACTTGGAAGGAAGAAGAAGAAGAAGAAGAAGAAGAAGAAGAGAATTATAGTAGAAAAACAAAATTATAATAGAAGAGAGAAATATTGATACTGTCCAAGAATTCAAATATCTAGATAGTATAATTGATAAGGATGGTGGAGTCCTTGAAGATTCAAGAAAAGAATAAAGAAAGCAAATGGTGGTTTTCTCCTATATAACACATCTGAAAATCTATCATCATATCAAGACACACTAAAATCCAAATTTTCAATAGTAATGTGAAATCAGTTTTATTTTATGGTTGAGAAGCATGGAAAAACAAGTAGGTTTATTGATAAATTACAAACATTTGCCAATAGATGTTTAAAAAACTATAATAACAAGTCAGATACAATTTCAAATTTAGAAATATGGAAAATAACAAAACACAAAGAAATTACATAGAAATAAAAAAATGGAATTGGATAGGACACACACTAAGAAAAGAAGAAAATGCAATGAAAAGAATGACTTTGGATTCCCTGGATAGTAAAAGAGGAAGACCAAGAAACACATGGAAGAGAACTGTTTTGATGTTATATTTTAAATTAATATGTTCCAGAATTGAATATACAGTAGACACTGGTTAATTCGATATTCGATAATTTGAATAATAGTGTAATTCGAATATAAGTACAAACCCCTTGAAACTCCTTTTTAAAATAATTTTAAAAATCCATGTTTAATTTGACATTTGAAGCCAACATTTGGATAATTCGAAGTCACAATTAAATTTATTGATAAGAAGAAAGTAATCTGAATTCTATAAAAGTTGAAATATGGTTGAAAAATTCCAAGAATTCATCTAGTACCCGCATTCCTAGTTGCTTATTGTTAAAGTCCTGTTAGATGGCAAGCGAACTGTACCATATTGTCCAGCTCTTTGTGTCGTTGGGTACAGTACATAAACACCCACATGTCACTCAATGCCGAAAAACTGAGAATAAAGCATGTACCCTCCCTAACGAGTGGATTAGTGGATTACCTGAATTCACAAGGATTTATGAATCAAAAGACATCTTTAATGTGAATGAAATTGGACTTTACTTCAAGAGTATGCCTAACAAAACATTCACATTTAACCCTTTGTATGTCATGCCCAGCGTGCACCGTTGAAAAAGGGAATACAGTGGTAAGCCATGCCCGGCAAGCTCAGGTTTTCAATCTTATTATTTTAAATATTTTTTCCCAAAGTTTTTATTTCAATTTACTGAAACTATTTTTCGATCTGTGTTTGTACATCCCTTCTTAGCAATACTTTGCACATCCCTTACAGAATAACAGGTACAGGATGGTGGTAAAAGAGTTTTCTAAAGGAGGGTGTACATTCATGTCACAAGGTCTTTTTACAGCTATGGAATGTTGCAGTTTCAGGATTTTCTCTTTATTTATTTTATTTTTAGTTGAAAAGATGCCTGGCCAAGGGGTAGGTAGTGCGGTGAAACACAGTGTTTCATGTCTCGAAGACAACAAAAATACAATACCCGAGTTTATAGTGTCAGTTTTATCAGAAGATGAAAGTAACAGTAACAGTTCATCAAAAATGATTATTCATTTGATGAATGTAATAATACCCCTGTTTCTAAGAGACAATTATAGCAATCTAAGCCTGTAAATAGTATAGCAAGTGATGTAGACCCAAATCAACAGGGTGTGAGTGACAGTAGTGGGTGTGTCGCTCCAGATGAAACATGTGGCATAGAACAGCTGGAAATGATTCGAACCCATGACCCTAAAAAATTTTCAACAATATTTAAAATGATAACCATCTTACTAATAATCCATATATAACTTTTATACAAGGTTTATACACATCTCAGTTGAAAATTTTTACTAATAAACACTGTATTAGCTGTCGGTGTATAACAGGTGTACAACTTTGCTTGGGGCCTAATAATCCATATATAACTTTTATACAAGGTTTATACACATCTCAGCTGAACATTTTTACTAATAAACACTGTATTAGCTGTCAGTGTATAACAGGTGTACAACTTTGCTTGGGAATTGTTATACATGCCTTCAGCGTTGTTTAAGGATTGTATAACTAGAACAAATGGCAGACTTTAAGATCAGCTGTTTGTTTTCTTATGATATTGATGAACGTTTCCTTAAATTTAATGTGAAATGCATGATGGGTACACAGGACATAAATAATATTAATAAAGCTGTGGGTAGGAAAATAAAGGCATCACAAAATGCCTTTTGTTACATTCATTCTCGATTAATAATATTATAAAGTTGAACACTGATTCATAATAATAATAGTTGTGTGAGACAAGATTTAACCTAAATGTAGTTTAAATGCTTCATAATATTATTTTAACAAAACTTTCTTACATCATTAATATATAATAAACATACCGATATAAAAATGTTTTTAATTATAAAGGTAGCATTATTGCAACGAACCATTCATTAGCATGATAGTCTTGTGGTTATGGCTTCTGACTACAATCTATTAGGTACCACGCTATACAGTAGTTTTATTTTAGAAAGAAAAATTATGTTCAATTCCCAATCAAACTCCAGATTATTTATTTTTTTCTTAAAGGGTTATTCTGTTGTTGTTAACATTTCCTATTATTTTGAACGTTTTCTAACGATTCTTAAAACACTGAATATAATTCATACGTAATGGGAAAAACTTTTACTAGTTTCCAAGAATTGTTTGAAGTTCTTGTCGTTAGATGGCAGCACATTATCTGTGAAACATATTCTACGATATATTTGACATAGCCTAAAGAAAAATGTAAGTAAATCAAAACACACTTATTTTTACGTTCGAACTGGGAGTCGAATCCCGGACCTTCTGACTTTGTATGTCAGTGTGGTAACTGTTACATCATTCAAACTTCCGATAGGAACTTTAAATTTCTTTCTACTTACACAATTAATTTTTCTTTCTAAAATAAAACTATATCCAATTCTGGAACATGTTAATTTAAAATATAACATCAAAATAATTGCTAAACACTTAAAAATTAATGTTTAAATTCTCAATATAAATACTTCGAAAAGAAGTCGTCAGATGGCATTGTTGATAGCGATGGCTATCGGCCTTCGGATGAAACGAGAATTAATTGTATCAGTAGAAAGAAATTTGCCATTCCTATCGAAAGTTTGAATGGAATAACAGTTACTGCACTGACGTACAGAGTCAGAGGTCTGGGGTTCTACTCCCGGTTCAACAATTTTTCTTTCTAAAATAAAACTTAATCCAATTCTGCAACATGTTAATTTAAAATATAACATCAAAGTAGTAGCTTTAATCGCTTAAAAATTACTGTTTAAAATTCTCAATAACAATAATTAAAAAATTCGTAGTCCGATGGCGGTGGTTGGATGCACGCGATGGCTTATCCGGCCTTTGTTCGGATGAAAGAAGAATGAATTGTGTAAGTAGAAAGAAATTTGATGTTCCTATCGGAAGTTCGAATGGCGTAACAGTTATCGTGCTGACGTACAGAGTCAGAGATCCGGGGTTCGAACATAATTTTTCTTTCTAAAATAGAATAAAAGAGAACTGTTATTGAAGAAATTGCTAAATAAGGGAAAACATGGAATGAAATAAAGAAGTTGGTAAGAAATAGGTTCCGATGGAAATATTTTGTGAATGAGACTGATTGATTGATCTCAGAAACATAGTACGATACTCGTATTTCTCATGCTTAAAATAAAAATATAGAAATACAGTAGTTGGATTAAAATTAGATTTTAAAAACAATAATGTGGCAAAGTGTAAAAGAAAAGTGTATCTTAAAAAAAGAGAAAATGGTTTTACTATACTATACCTCTCAGGTAAATGTAAAACCTGTTAACAGAACATGAATGTTAGGATACCCATAAGTATCCTATTCAAGGTTAAAAAAAACAAGTTCAGATTGATTTAAAATGAATTATAGTTTTAAAAAACTAAAACAAACACGTTTTATTAGAAAACCAAACTAAAAAATGAAAAATAATTTTAATTACCAACATGCTTGGGATTAAAGTGGTCAACAAAAAAATCATCTCCAACACATATAGAATAAAACTAGAGTTATCAAGAAAAAGAAAATAATTTTACCATCAAAAGGGTGGGGTGCTTTTTATGATTTTTACATTTTCTTCTTAGAGACTTTACTTTTACCAATATCTGTTTTATTATCAAATATATTAATTGGTATAGAGCACCCCACGCTTTTGATGGTAAAATGATTTTTCTTTTGATAACTCTAGTTTTATTCTATATGTGCTGGAGATAATGATTTTGTTGACCACTTTAATTTTATCCCAAGCATGTTGGAAATTAAAATTATTTTTCATTTTATAGTTCGGTTTTCTAATAAAGCATGTTGTTTTAGTTTTTTAAAACTATTATTTATTTGATTTTCTGATGATTCTGGCCTAGGATTTTAGAAAAAAAAATGAAATTATTGTATTGTCTTGAGTCCTCTACATGTAAACAAAGTTTCAAGTCGATCCAATGATTTTAAGCAGGTGGAAAATCGCGTTGAAAGATTCCGTTACATAGATAGATAGAGGTCAAGCTAACATAAAGCGTGTAAAAATAAATGAGCTCATTTTCAAAAACATCTCTTATCTATCTGCTGCACCAAAACTGACTTTTTGTGTGTCTACATTTTTCTTAGAATACTCTTTGTACATTTGGGTCCAGAACTTATTTTTAGATCACTCTAAACTTGGTTTAAAAATGAGTTATTATAATCAAATTAAATCCTTGTGAAAATTGACAAAGACTTTTGAAAGTACCTAAATTGTCCCCTCACATTTTAGCTCAAAAGAAAAAAAAAATATTATTTTGAAATTCTCGCAAGATATAAAGGGATGATTCTCAATTGGGATTGCATAAAGTTCAACAATAAAGAAATTATATTTGAAGAGAAAAATTTTCGCCTAGACCGAGACTCGAACCCGGGACCCTTGGTTTTCCAGGCCAAGTGCTCTACCAACTGAGCTACCGAGGCGAGTCACGATCTAGATGCAAATTTTTCTCTTATATACGTTGTAATTCCCTATTGCCAAATGCTTTTGAAACCATTGCTTCTATCTTTGCAAATGGCGGCTTCTTAGTTAAGAAGACATTTATTGGGAATTTAACATTACTTTATAAAGCTAGTAAGGCTTCTAATGATGTTTTTATTATTGATTTAACATTTCTCACTGAAAGATAAATTATATTTGAAGAGAAAAATTTTCGCCTAGACCGAGACTCGAACCCGGGACCCTTGGCTTTCTGGGCCAAGTGCTCTACCAACTGAGCTACCGAGGCGAGTCACGATCTAGACGCAAATTTTTCTCTTATATACGTTGTAATTCCCTATCGCCAAATGCTTTTGAAACCATTGCTTCTATCTATATAAGAGAAAAATTTGCGTCTAGATCGTGAACTTGCCTCGGTAGCTCAGTTGGTAGAGCACTTGGCCCGGAAAGCCAAGGGTCCCGGGTTCGAGTCTCGGTCTAGGCGAAAAATTTTCTCTTCAAATATAATTTATCTTTCAGTGAGAAATGTTAAATCAATAATAAAAACATCAATAAAGAAATTATACTATTTTCAAAATTAAAAATAAATAAATAAATAATCAACAAAAATTCCAGCAAATAATGAGCAATTTTAAAGTTTCTGTAAAATATAAATTTTGAAATTAAGATTGATTAATTGAGCTTGTTGAGGTAATATAAATGATATAGCCCAGAAAATAAATAAAGCAAATATTGTCTTTAAGGCCCTGAGAAATATCTGAAAAAAACAAAAGTACTTCATGAAATACTGAACTTAAAATATTCATAAGCAATGTTAAAACTGTATTATTAAATGTATCAGAAACTTGTTTAATAATAAAATGCAACAAATGCTGCAAATATTTATAAATCACTGTCGGCATACAATATTCAATATACACTGATCTAAAGTTGTAAGAAACAAAAACTTATGAGATAAAGCTGATGAGGAGCTGGTAGAGAGGTGCAAATTAGCAAGAGGAAAATGGCTTTGGATAGGCCACAATCTTAGGAAAAACCCTGCCTCTATAGAAAGATGTGCCCTCCTTGATTGCAATTCTCAGGGAGCCAGAAATACAGAACAACCACACATGGTACCTGGAAGCAAACTGTCTATGACGAGGTGAAGAGGGTAGGAAAATCCTGGAATGAAGTGAAAACTTTTGCCAGTAATCGTGTCTGGTGGAAAGCTTACTGGATGTCCTATGGCTCCTAAATGGAGTTACAGGACCATGATGATAAGTTGAGTTTCTCCAGTCCTAATCCTTAGTCAAAATTCCAATTCCTAGTCCAAAATGAGAGGACATTCCGTAAACCCTATTCAATTTTGATACAGCATTATGAGTAAAGAACTGATAAATCAGATATATTTTGTCCAAGATCCTTCTTCTTCCATCTTCTTCCTTCCAAGTATTAGACCAAGGCCTGTTAACAATCCTATAGAAAAAATTTCCCTCCAGGCATTTCATAGGATGGCCAACAGAAGATCTCGTCCTCTTGAGTATTAATACAAACAGAGCCGAAGCTCTTGGGATACCAATGTGAACTCATTCTTTCAAGATGGTGTTTCCAAATTTTTTTTTTAGGTTGGTAATATTTAAATTAAAATATGTTCTCCACGCACTATTAATTAGTTGGTACTGTTAAATTATATTCAAAATTGGCGAAGTCTTCAATTCTTTTAAGCTATCAGTGTTGTTCCTTTTCCGACCCCATCTGGTTTTTGAACCGCTGTTCTGGGCGATGAACCTCAAATTGTTTTTACAAGCAGTAATTCTGGCTTTCATGTTGTCTTTTTAGTGTCCATGCTTCACTACCATAGGTCAACACTGGGTCTAGCCAAAGTGGTATATAAACGTAATCTGGTGTTTTTTTTGAACAGGGGATGGTTTCATAAACTGATTAATAATTCCCACACTTTTATTATAACTAGTCATTTTTTCTAGGGATATCCTTTTCATCCCAGATAGAGAGAGAATATCCATGATATGAAAATTATATTCTCTCTAAAATTTTATTCTGGAGACAGATTTTTTACTTTGTATGGGGTGACCGTCCCAATGAACTTGCCATGAATTTGTAGTTTTGTTAAATGATTAGTTCCATATGTAATTTGAGGCAGCTTTTTTTTTTGTAAATTATGTACTGATTGTTGCAAATCATTTTCGGAAAAGTGCCAGAAGAGCTAAATCGTCTTGCAAAAAACAATAGCATCAAGTTTGAGGTTCCTATTGATGGGTACATATCCCTGTTGTTTTCCTCCACTTGTTTATTATTCTATTCATATATATAATAAACAAGTGGAGGAAAACAACAGGGATATGTACCCATCAATAGGAATCTCAAACTTGATGCAATGAGTAATGAGAGATATCCATTGTTAGCAAGAAATTATCAAGCAAGAGGAAGGCGTGATGTTGGAAGACCTAGAAGACGTTGGGCTGATGCATTATGAAGTCGGAACGGGCAATTGCCTAATCCCTGGAGTGATGATGATGATGATATATAATGAAGTCCACCGCTGTGGTCTCAAGGTAGTGTGCTGTCTTGTCACGCAGCAAGCCTGGGTTCGATCCCTGGTCGGGGCAGTTTTTCTGGGTGAGGTTTTCCTCACCTGTAAAACAAATGTCAGGAAAACTTCAAGGCCCATCGGTTCCCGAAATCATATGGTCATCATCATCCTTCACCGGTGTGGAAAGCAACGGGAAGCTACCACACCTACAATCCCTAAGTAAAGCTGCAAGCGTAGCATGAAAATTCTATGACTGCAGTGAAAGACCTGCCTTTGAGCAGAATTACTATGGATGAATGGATATATAATGAAAAGCACCAGTGAAAGTCCACATCCCTGTCTTACTCCAATGTTGATCTTTTTCCAAGAAGATAGTTTGCCATCTTGTTTAACAGAGATTTCATTATCTTTATAGATGTTGAAGATATTAGCAATATATTGTTGTGGAACGTTATCATCAGCTAAAATTTGTAATAATATATTTCTGTCCACTTTGTTAAAAGCCTTTATGAAATCAACAAAGGCGATATGAGTTTCTATATTGAATTCCCTTGTGCACTTCTAATAGTAATTTTAGAGTGAAGAATCCATCTGTACAAGATCCACCCTTTCTGAATCCATTCTGCTCTTCTCCAATTATATTTTCATAATTTTTTTTTCAATTTATTCTTAAGTATATTAGCATAATTTTATATCCAGAGTTCAACAAGCTAAATTCCATGATAGTTATCTTGGATTTGGCAACTTCCTTTTTTAAAGATTGGTATTACAATGGGTTTGTGGTGGTTTCTTGTCCTTCCCATATCCATAATATAAGAAAATAAGAAATCTGTCTAAAATTTTTTTAGTTGAAAATTTAATTAATTCCTGATTAATATGGTCTTCTCTGGGAGCTTTGTTACTTTTTAATGAGATAACAACATCAGTTAATTCATATATAGAAATTTGTTCCAAAGCAGTGTTATTAGAGATCGGTATTTGTAATAAATCATCTTTTTGTGTCCATATTTCCCGTGACTTGACTCATCTGTTAATTTAATCCAACACTGGTTAAAGAGGTTTAGTATTTCTTTATGTAAAGATGGTGGGCCATATTTTATAAGTTCTAAATTTAATAAATCTGTTCTCGGTGCTTTTCTATTCTTGAAACTACATAAGGATTTTTTAATTATTCTTCTGTAATAGGATCAACATTCGGATCATTGTCCATTAAAGAGAAATATTCTTGATTTTGGATTATTTACAAATCTTTATAAAACTTTTCAAATTCTTTTATTCCAATAGGATTCATTTGATCTTTATCTTTTTCATTTAAATATGTCATAGCTTATAGGCTCTATCCTAACTCCCATGTAAAATCGTTTTCTAAATATGATATATATCGGTCCCACTGTTGCCTATTATTCCTCTAGTTTCTTTTTTTACTACTGCATGGAATCTGTTATATTCAATTCTGTTTTCTACCATTCTAGTATTTAGAAGGCGTAAATATGCTTCCTTTTTATCCTTTACCAACTTTTTTAAATCATCATTCCAAATAGTCCTTTTTTTTTCTTCTGATAATTAATTTTCTTTTTACTCAGTATCTCTGTAGCTGCTTCAGAAATGATTTATTTTTTATGTCATCCCAGTCTGCATTACTACTGTCTCTTGATGGGTACATATTGATATTATTATCTATTCTTCTTCGATATAAGTATTTTATGCCTTCTTCTGTCAACAGATGTATTTTAAATCTTTCTTCTATTGTTTTTACCTTATTTGATAATGCTTTCAATCTTTTGTATATCATGAACTTCCCAAAAACAAGAAAATGTCTGAACTCACATCACTGCCTCTAAAAAATCTATTTATTTATTTATTTATTCAAATTATAAAACCAAATTTTTTCCCAATTTTTGTATTACGCTTGACTAATTAAAAAGATTAGTAGGTAGTGGAGATTAAAATATATATCTACTGCAAGGTCATTTAGGTTTTAAGGTAAATTATTTATAACTCACTGAAACTATTGAACTTGGAGGTTCATAGCCATGTGGGCATTAGATCTTCATATATCCCTACCCTGAGCTAATATTTTCCTATCATTTTCAGTATAATTCATGTCTCTCAAATTATGGTGCATGTTTATTCACCCACCTCATCCTTGTTCTATCTACTGGAAGCTTTCCCTCCTATAAGTTTCCTTGCCCCTCTTTCATTCTCTATTTGTGCCACATGTCCTCTCATTAAAGATAAATTATACAAATTCTAAAGAGAGAAAAAAAAAACTAATAAAATGCATGGCAACAGTTGATAGTTGGCCACAGTGATCTAGTGATTACATTCCTTTGCCTCTAGTCCCAAGGGTTCAACCTCTGAGGTCAATGGATTTGTAGATCAAAAAATTCAAAGAACAAGTACTCTGGGAGGAACTTTAAGCCATGGATTCTGGGTCCGAAGATTTTCGGATTCATAAAAAAACCTCCAGCCTAAATTAGTACTCTGAACAAAGTTTAAGCAAACTTCCCCATCTATGTAGTACCTTATTTGCTACTATTTTCTGTGCAGCCTAAGAAAAGACACTTCAGGAAAATAAATGGGCGGGTAATCCACAAAGCACATTACCACTGCAGTTACTGCGATTCGTTCATGACTAGAGCACAGTTCAGCGGAAGCAAAAAAAATTATCATGTACTCGATTAATATAATTACATATTTAAAGCTATTTATGTTAACTATAGTTGATCAGAATACAGTATACACCAATACGTTTCTTCGAAGGTCAGAGAATAACTAAAAATTCACATTTGTTTGAAACTGAACAATTCTTGAACGGAAGTTGAATGTCAGTTACAAATATTGCAGCTGTCGGTAGTTTATGTTAACTTAACTCGGTAATAAAATGTGTGATTCAAATTATTATAAGCACAAAGTGAAATTGTTAAAGAGTGGTGAAAAACGGTGTTATATGTATTAGTTTTCGACATACCATTGTAAATATTATTACAACCTGCAACATTAAAATTGACATGACTGCCTGAATAAACACCTACACAGACTTGGCATAACAGATTCACCTAAATGCCCTTTTGCAATTTAAATGAAGATATGGAAAGAAACCATCTCCTCTGTTGTCCAGCTTTTGTAGAAGAGACCAGCCTTTCTGCTAAATATTGGAGTGCAAGAGAGCGAATGATTTCATTATCAAGTGCTCGACATTAGATACCAACCAACCAACATTAAAATTCAAAACAATTGTTGTGCATTAATTTATCGGCTTGTAACAAACAGCTGACAGAGTTCACCTGCACTATTACATGTGCTGCGCGGAGTAATACATTCGGAAGTTAAAGTCAAAGTGTGCTTCTTATGTTGGACAGATAATAAATCTCTCATTGAGGCGATATGCTGACCACATATCACTCACTGCACCTGTTGAGGAAAATATGCATAACTAAATTAGCTCCCATGTCTCATGACTGACATATAGGATATATATAAGAGGGGGTTTGGAAAGTAAAGCACAATAATTTTTTCTGCCTTGATATTGCAGCTGGAATGTTGAAATTTCACGAAGATATAGTTTGAAGTTTTCAAAAGAGAGGGTTTTTTTTTTTCCATGTACAGCTCTAGTGGGAGAATCATGAGCTATGCAACAGTGTTGATGCGCATGTTACTGTCGTTAACTTGTGAAGAGCTGCAAAGTGTAGTTCCTAGATATACAAATTTGTCAACAAAGTTATAGCTCCCCATACCAATTTTCTGATCTGGCTGGTAAATTTTCCTAAAAGCAGTCATAAATTTGGTTTTATTTTCATTTCATCCTGCTGCTTTATTGGCTGATATAAAATAGTTGCCATTAGTTATGAAAATACTCTTGCATTAGACACACACACACTATGAAAATCATTATTTACATAAAAATTTATCAAGTGTAAATAAATAAAAAAATTAATATTTAACCTCACATTTAGCTGTGGTTCTGAAGCAATCTTCTGAAATAAAACACTCAACTCAGATGAATCATCAATTGGAAAGTTGGCATTCATTAAAGCAGACTCCGACAACAAAGATGATAATGCATTACTCGATGAAAAATGAAAATCGTCTAAGTCATCATTACTCTGATAATGTGAACCTCTCCAAGGCGACAAAATTCTTCTTCTGCTTTCATACATTGGTGATTCCATCATAGTTCCTAAACTAGGCCGACCAGTTCTTTTCTTTGATCTAGTGAATGTCCTTGTATCTATGTTATTTCTTTTCATACCTGCAAAATAAAACAATGCATTATTAAAATGTAACCTTCAGCTTTATTTTGTAGAATTATCAGAGAAATTTAAGATGAGTCATAGAATGAAACAAGGGGATAGCATAAGCCTGCAGTCATTTATTATTTTATTAAATAAAATAATTAAAGATATGATAAAGAAGAATGACCAAGGTCAAGATGGGAAACTAATATATATATATCTTCTTCTTCTTTCTTCAAGTTTCCAAGTATTAGGCCAAGGCCTGTTACGATCCTATAGAAAAATTTTCCCTCCAGCGTCCTTCTGGAAAATTCTCATATAAGACTTGAAAACATAATAATAGTCCCTTCGATTGGTTGCTGGCCAAAGGAAGGCAAGACCAGTGATGGGCTGCCATCTTATAGCCTCTGGTCAGGCTTTTCTGGAGAAGAAAAGAAAATAAAGAAAAGAAGAAATGGAAGAAAGGAAAGACTCCCTAGCCCTCGGATGCCCTAATAGCGTCAGGGTCGAAAAAAACAAGAGTTAACCAAGAGAGGTTAGATAGTAAAGTTAAAAGAGTCTGGTATAAGTAAATGGAAGAAAGGAAGAAATACCAGATCGGTTAAAGATAAAAGTAAGAAGCAAAACACAAGTAAGTGGAAGCAATGTTTTGCTCAGCTTGGGCACCTTGTGGTCGCCATCCACATATCCCCTAGATGGGGACCACTGAGGGGAGAAAAAAAAAAAAATATATATATATATATATATATATATAAAACTTGCATAGACAACAATGGACTTTGACAAGATTGCCCTCTTTCACCAATACTTTTTAATATATATTTAGATGGTATTATTAGTACATGGCAAACTCTTTTAGATGAACATTTTATGATAAACGGTATGAAAATGAACTGCATTTATTCACAGATACCAGATCACTGTAGCTTCCTCAGAAAATCAACTACAAAAATCAGTTTATAAATTATGGAAACTAATACATGATTATAATTTAAAGATATCAAGAGAAAACGAAGTTAATGGCATTTATTGGAACTCAGCATAAAAGGACAAAAATTGTAACTGGAGCAAACATAATTGAACGAGTAACTTGTTTTAATTATCTGGGATCCATGATATACCTGCAAATTTTGGACATGGAGAAGAAATTAGGGAAATTTCAACAGATATGTGGTTCAATAAGATCATATTTGAGAAATAAGACCACAAGGCAAACTCAATTGAAATTTTACAAAACAGTAGCCGTTCCAACGTTAACATATGGGTCTGAGACTTGGCCTTTAACAATCTCTAATAAACATAAAATTGAGACAATAGAAATGAGATTTCTGAGATCAGTTGCAGGTGTATCGTTAAGAGATCAAAAGAGAAGTCAAGATATCAGAGATGAATTCTTCTTCTTCTAGCTCTATGGCCCTTTATGAGCCCTGGCTGCTGTTAGGACACTCCTAATGTTCCAAACAGTTTCTCAACAATAACATTTTTTACAAGAATGGGGTGTCAGCCCTGTGTCTCAACCCCCAACCTGGAGGACCAGGTGATTTTCTTTCTGGGTTTTCTTCCCATATCCTTTAGAAAGCCAATTCCCATAATTACAAATATATAATATAAACAAGAGAATATACAGAAATAAATGTAATTGGTTTGAACATGTACAAAGAATGCCAAATAATCGTTTATCAAAACAGCTGCTTCATTATAAACCTCTAGGCCGAAGAAATGTAGGAAGACCAAAACACACATTGGAAGGACGACCTGTACCTGCAGCATATAGTGCACCGGGGAGCAGAACGGGCCAACAGGCCCATACCTTGAAGATGATAATCATGATATATATATATATATATATATATATATATATATAGTACAACATTTAACATATAGATGACACAATGGTTGCCTTACCCCAATGATAATATGAATGGTGATAAAATGATATCTAAGATAAGGAAAGTAGAAATTATACTGGAATAATAATAATCTATAATTTGATTAATTATTGATTGATAATGATGAAAGAACAAAATATAAGAAAAAGCACTAGGAGATCCTTTAAACCTAAACTTATCCTAAATTCCAGACCATGGGTGATCATAGAATAGAATAGATTTTTTATTTAGCTTGGTGGACTTAAGGCCATGTGGCCTTCTCTTCCACTCACCAGGACATACATATGTTACATTTAAATACAAAAAATTACAATAATAATACATACTAAACAATTAATTATCTGTCAAACTGAACAATAACGAAAATAATGTCTAATAATACAATAAAATTAAATACAATTAAAATTAAACTAATGAAAGAATGTATACACAAAGGAATAACAGTTTGAATCTATTATACATAAAAAGAAAAGAAAAAAATACAAAGAAAGTAATGAATTAATCTATCACTTATTATACGAGGCATTAGGTAAATATATTGACAAATCTTAATACTATTTTTATTAAATAATGAAAAAATAAATTATTAATTGTTAAAAAGTAATATTAGTGAGTTGTTTCTGTTAATTTTTATTTTCAATTTGTTTCTGAAAGATGGTAAAGTTTGGCAGTCTCTGACATAGGGTGGAAGGAAATTCCATGTTCTAGCAAGAGAAACTGTAAAAGATTTCAAGTAATAGGTAGTGTGAAGAGGAGGAATATAAAGGACAAAGTGCTGAAGGGATCGGGTATCTAATTTATGTGTATCAGAGAATCTAGTGAAGCGGTGTGATAAATAATAAGGTAATGATGTGTGTAATATTTTATAGAGAAGACATAGGGAATGGACGGTTCTACGGATCTTGTAGACGAAGCCATGACAACTGTTCTAGGGATGGTGTAACATGATCAAATCTGCGTATACCACAAATAAAATGTATGCAAGAATTATGAACACAAAGTCTTTGGGTAAGAGCAGTATTTAGGTCAGTAAAAAGAGTATCACAATAATCAAAATGGGGCATTGTAAGTATTTATACTAACATTTCCCTTAGAGCAAACGGTAAATAATTTCTTATACAATTTAATGATTGTATTATTGTGAAGACTGTTTTGCAAATGTAATTTATTTGTTTATTCCAATTTAAATGTTTATCCATAAATACTCCTAGATTTTTTACTGTCTCACAATAAGGGATTAAAATTACATTGACACGTGTAATATTGCATTTGTGTTAATTGAGGAAAATAGTCTCTGATGAGCCATAATGATTGCTTGTAACTTTCTAGGATTTAATTGAAGTCCATATTTCTCTGTCCATGCCGTTAACGAGTCAAAGTCCTCATTAATTTTGGTTACCGTGTAATTTAAAGAATATCTGTCTGAGTGAAAGAAGATATGCATGTCATCCACAAATAAATGATGTTTGCAATGTTTTAGGGAGTCAGATGTCATTTATATAGATTGAAAAAAGCAATGGACCGAGCACCGAACCCTGTGGAACTCCAGCTTTACGGTAGGTCCAAGAGGAGCGTAATGTACAATTTCCTACAACATACTGCTGGCGCTCACGAAGGTAGGAGTTGAACCATTGCGTGACACTGTCGGAAAGTGAGAGGTTTTTTTTAGTGTAAGCAACAATAAGTCCAAGTCTATCGTGTCAAATGCTTTACTAAAGTCAAGTAGTGTAAGAATAATAAGTTTTCAATTATCAGATGCTTCGCGTATGTCTTCACATATATTTAGTAGAGCAGTATTTGTATTGTGTCCTGTACTGAAGCCTGATTGATATTGATCTTAAAGGTCGTGTTCAGTTAGGTAGTCAGTCAGTTGTTTATGGACTAATCGTTCCAAAGCTTTTGAAAGGGTAGGTAAAATACTAATGGTTCGAAAATTGTTCTGAGGTTATGGAGTAATAACCCTTTAAGAAAAAAATATTCTGTGGACTGATCGGGAATTGAATGTGGGACTTCAAGGACTGTAGCCAAAAACTCTGACCACAAGACAAACGAAAACTCCAAATTAAAAATATCAACTTTATAATTGAAAATATTATCTTTGTATGAATATGAATATAATATTATGTATTAATGTTGTACTAAAAGTTTTGTTAATGTATAGTACAACCTCCTTATTCATAGTTCTCTTATTCACGTTTTCATTATTCGCAGGTTAAAAAATTGTAACACAGTTCCTGTATTCGTGGCTAAAAATTCCTTTATTTGTGGATCCAATCGCTATATTAGAAAGATTAGTAACCTTTATTAATGCATTGGCAACTTTTTTTACTGCAGGCACATGCCAAGGTGACTTTTACAAAGAGCAATTCAAACCAAATGGACAAATACCAAAGTAAAACAAACCTTATTATCACTAAGCCTAAAGGTCATTGTTAAAAGCCACCATCGCCATATTTCATGTGTCACTATGTCCGTTGATAAATGCCACCCTTGCCACGGTCAGTGTTTTATTGTTTGAACTTGCCATTTGTTGCAAAAAATTTGATTGAATAACATGTGTCTCTTCTGCTTCGTTGTCAATTTACAATGTCAAGTAAAAGGAAAGAAAATTAGTTCCGAAGCGGAAAAAAGTAGCGTTGCTGCATTAAGTGAAAATGAAATGCTTGACCGTGTATGCGCTGGTGCGTCGTTTGCATCCATATCACCCTATTATGTTAATGAATCAACTATATGATTCATTAAGAAATCTGAAGACAAAATAAGGAATTCTATCGCTGAATTCACAGCTGAATATCAATCCGAATTGAAAGACCTTTCAAAAGCTGCAAAACAGGGGGAAAAAAAAGTAAGTTCTTTAAGCCCTTAATAGTGAGTGGAGAACATATTTTTAACAGCTCACCTCATAATTTCAAATTTCTTTGATACCGGCGGTTTCAGACAATATCTTGTCCCTCTTCAGTCATGGCTTTCACTGAGAAATTCTCTGGTTGTTCATTTCTCTAAGGACATCACCTCTTGTGCTGCCATCTTTGGTTGGAATTATAAACTTTGTAATTAAATTTTTATCCACCAGAATACTGAAGTTCATAGATCAATATTTATTCTTCTGAATGAATATCTTTTCCCAAATTGTCAATTCCAACAGTTTATCCAATTGTTTCAAAAGTTTTGCTTGTTTTTTCAATTTTATGATGTTCTAGCAAACTATGTGCAGTATAGTTTTTTCAATTTCACAATTTTTAATATTTCTAAAATGTTCTTTAGTGCGTGTTTCCAAATGCCTTTTTGTTTTTCCTATGTATACTTTGCTACAAACATTACAATTTATTTGATAAATTCCAGATTTCTTACTGTCTGAGATGTTAATTTTTTTTATTGGTACTATTGGTAAAATCAAATACATAGGAAAAACAAAAAGGAATTTGGAAACACGCACTAAAGAACATTTTAGAAATATTAAAAATTGTGAAATTGAAAAATCAGCAATTGCTGCACATAGTTTGCTAGAACATCATAAAAAATTGAAAAAGAAGCAAAACTTTTGAAACAATTGGGTAAACCGTTGGAATTGACAATTTGGGAAAAGATATTAATTCAGAAGAATAAATATCAATCTATGAACTTCGATATTCCGGTGAATAAAAATTTAATTACAAAGTTTATAATCCAAACCAAAGATGGCAGCACAAGAGGTGATGTCCTTAGAGAAATCAACAACCAGAGAATTTCATCAGTGGAAGCCATGACTGAAGAGGGGCAAGATATTGTTTGAAACCACCGGTATCAAAGAAATTTGAAATTATACGAGGTGAGTCGTTAAAATTATGTTCTCCACTCACTATTAAAGTAGCGTTGCTGCATTAAGTGAAAATGAAATGCTTGACCGTGTATGCGCTGGTGCGTCGTTTGCATCCATATCACCCTATTATGTTAATGAATCAACTATATGATTCATTAAGAAATCTGAAGACAAAATAAGGAATTCTATCGCTGAATTCACAGCTGAATATCAATCCGAATTGAAAGACCTTTCAAAAGCTGCAAAACAGGGGGAAAAAAAAGTAAGTTCTTTAAGCCCTTAATAGTGAGTGGAGAACATATTTTTAACAGCTCACCTCATAATTTCAAATTTCTTTGATACCGGCGGTTTCAGACAATATCTTGTCCCTCTTCAGTCATGGCTTTCACTGAGAAATTCTCTGGTTGTTCATTTCTCTAAGGACATCACCTCTTGTGCTGCCATCTTTGGTTGGAATTATAAACTTTGTAATTAAATTTTTATCCACCAGAATACTGAAGTTCATAGATCAATATTTATTCTTCTGAATGAATATCTTTTCCCAAATTGTCAATTCCAACAGTTTATCCAATTGTTTCAAAAGTTTTGCTTGTTTTTTCAATTTTATGATGTTCTAGCAAACTATGTGCAGTATAGTTTTTTCAATTTCACAATTTTTAATATTTCTAAAATGTTCTTTAGTGCGTGTTTCCAAATGCCTTTTTGTTTTTCCTATGTATACTTTGCTACAAACATTACAATTTATTTGATAAATTCCAGATTTCTTACTGTCTGAGATGTTAATTTTTTTATTGGTACTATTGGTAAAATCAAATACATAGGAAAAACAAAAAGGAATTTGGAAACACGCACTAAAGAACATTTTAGAAATATTAAAAATTGTGAAATTGAAAAATCAGCAATTGCTGCACATAGTTTGCTAGAACATCATAAAAAATTGAAAAAGAAGCAAAACTTTTGAAACAATTGGGTAAACCGTTGGAATTGACAATTTGGGAAAAGATATTAATTCAGAAGAATAAATATCAATCTATGAACTTCGATATTCCGGTGAATAAAAATTTAATTACAAAGTTTATAATCCAAACCAAAGATGGCAGCACAAGAGGTGATGTCCTTAGAGAAATCAACAACCAGAGAATTTCATCAGTGGAAGCCATGACTGAAGAGGGGCAAGATATTGTTTGAAACCACCGGTATCAAAGAAATTTGAAATTATACGAGGTGAGTCGTTAAAATTATGTTCTCCACTCACTATTAATGATATAACCTCATAATGTTTACTTTCCAATATTAATTTAAATATATCTTTAAGCCATTGCCTAAGCCTGACACTAACAATTAATAGAAATTATTCAAAATCTCTCATTAATTTATTTTATTTTGATAATTTTTATTTTATTTTGGAATCCCCCTATATACCCATACAAATTTCCATTCCATATTCACAATTTTTGTATTCACAGCATATTTACAGATCATATCCCCCCATGATTAAGGAGCTTTTACTATATTATAAAATATTTAAACTACAATATGGTTAAATCTTGTCTCACAGCAACTATTATAGAATATATACTTTTGTGAATCTGTATTTCGTTTTAAAATCTTAATCATTGAGAATGAATATAATAAAAGGCTTTTTATAATGCTTTATTTTCCTTGCACGTGTATTATTAATATTATCTATGTCTTTATTCCCCTTAGATAAATGTTAAGTATTGCATATTGCGTGAAATTTAAGGAAACGTTCACTCAATAACACAAGACAACAATCAGCCGATCATAGAGCCTGCCATTTTGTCTTTATACAATCCTTATACAAGGGGAAAAAATATAAAGAGTTGACATTAATAAAATTCATGGTAAAACTCCAGTGAGGTATTAGTTACAAATTAAAATTTTAATATAAAGTTATAAAATTGTTTACCTTGTAGGTCTGTCTCCCCAACTTTTAAAATATTAACCCATTCACTTCAGGTTTAAATGCTCAATGCATTTCTCCATAAACCGGATTTAAGTCATGTAAATTATATTGTCTATTTTCAGACATTCAAAATGAACAAAAGATAACGGTACTTGAGACCACAATATTCATAAATATTAATAAAAGATTACCCTGCCTAGTGATTACAAAAATATATAACGACAGAGTTAAGTGAGTGTACCTCGTCTTCTGAGTTGAAGGCTATTCAACTGCCAGTGAGTCTACCTCATCTTCTGACGCAATTGGGTTAATCACTATAGGCTTTTTGGGACTAGTCCCATTATTAGCAGAAGGTAGGTCTGTTTCCACTGATCCTGAATGAAATATTTCATTATGAGGTAAACAACATAAAAATTTTAATGTATAATGATTCCCATGTTAAGTTACACACCTTTTATACACTGTACAGCTTAACCATAGTTTATTAGTAACAACTGAGATGCATATAAACCTTGTATAAAAGCTATACATGATTTATTGGTAAGACGGTTAGTGTACAGGATGCTAAAAGTTATGTTGTACAAGTCACAATTTTGGCCTGCATATAGTTAGAGAACAACTTGAGCATGAAAGTAGACACAAATCCACAAAAGTTTTCACTATTATGATATTTTTTTTATTCTTAATATCCATATTTGTATGAAATGTTTTTCTCATTTTCTTTGTGCAATTATGTTTCAGAAAAAATGGCTATATGAGCTTTCAAAAGAAATATGACACAGATAAGTTGAACAAAACAGGAAATCAAAGAAAGAGAAAGCAGAAAACAATAAAAAAGAGAGATGGAAAAGTAGGAAATTTAAAATGATTCAGTAAGGCTGGAAAAGCATACAAGAAACGAAGAGAAGAAAAACAGAAGTATAGATTAACGACCATACATAATAAAAACTAGAGAGTTAGAAACCACACTTGAAAGCTCACCAATCAAAGTATGAGGCATGTTTTTAAAGTAAGTTCCAAAAGGGTGTAGTAATTAAACGGGAAGATATTAACAAATAATTTTTATTACACTGTATTCCCCACACTTCAATTACTTTTCAACATAATCTGCACCATTATTGAGACATTTATCGAGTCAGGACACAAGTTTTTCTATCCCCTCATTGTAAAATCCGCCTGCCTGTGATGCAAACCACAACCCACACTTCATCGTCGCCATCAAAATGTTGGCCACCAAATAACATCTTGAGATGCAGGAAGAGATGAAAGTCATTCGGAGCCAAATCTGGGCTGTAGGGGGATGGTCAATTTGTTCCCAGCCAAATTTCGAGATGAGATTTTGGGTGCCACGAGCTGTGTATGGCCAAGCATTGTCATGAAGCAACACAACGTGGATTCAAGGAAAGCAAAGAAATTGTGAACCTCCTGTCCTCACAAGCCTTTTCATCGATATCATGCACCATATCGTCATTGATCAGAGATGGCCGACCAGTACACTGTTCATCATGCACAGAGATGCGGCCCTCGTTGAACTTCCTAACCTATCTCCTGACCATTCCATCACTAATGGCATCTTCACCATACACCTCAAAAAGTTGACAATGAATGTCCCGTGGTTTGATGTTTCTCATATTCAAGAAATAGATAACAGTCTGTATCTCACAGACGGCGGGGTGCTCGATCACTTTAAACATTTCAACTGATCACAACTAACCACACACACAGACTGAAGCTCTGAAATTGCATGCCCTGCTTGCCTGAGGACTGAAGAAGAAAACAAGCATGCACAAAATTACGATTGCAGAGATGTAATGGCTATAATTGAAAACGGAACTCACTTTAAAAACAAGCCTCGTATATAAAACACGTATTTTGTTAGAAAAAGCAGTTGTTAAGTCAAATGAGGTTTACCAGCGAGTAAACATGAAGCTCCTTGTTGAAGTTGTGTCTCCTGGGTTCACAAAGAAATCAGTGTAAAGGTACAAATGAAATGGGATAATAAGTCATGAAATCAAACAACTTGTTAGTTCATTTTATGAGCTTGATATTTCTTATCAATAGAATGAGGAATTTTATGAAGAAAATTTTACCAAAATATGAAAATTATCAGCATTGCTGTAGAGCAGTCTTACAATTATGTATATGTCTGCATATTACCTGTTCTTTTACAAAGTAGAAAGTCACAGCCTGCTTTATTATTAGTATTACTATTACGTTCTTCATATGTTGTTTAAATAAATTTTCTTTATACGAGTCAAAAGCACATAATCTATACTAGGTACACTTTTGCAAGAGTTTTCAAGGTCAAGTCACAGTATCCCTACTACACACACAGTGACCTTCAAACTCCATGAAGTTGCACAGTCATACTTTTATAATATACAGTATTACCCCTCTTTTACACTTTTTAAGGGACCAGAGAGAAGGTGGTGTAAATTAGGGGAAAGTGTAAATTATGAAAAACGAGGAAGAGCTAAAAAAATGTTGACCTTCATATTCTGCAACCATTCTAGAACATGCAAAAAAAAAAAAGCAATGACTCGGATAATATAAAATATTGGCTAATAATGTAATGTTTCTTTTAATTTAAAATAAAATTCTTTACACCTCATCTCATATTCTAAATTTTACTTATTTAGAAGACAGGATATGAGGTAAGGTGTAAATTTTTTAAAAAATTAAACCTCTTAGTGATATTCCTATAATAGTTCAATGTAATGTGTGTCTTGAACTGCTGAAAACAGAAAATTACTTTCTTTATTTTACTTTCACCATTTAAAAAATAAATAACAAGATGTTCAACAAGCAGCACGATGAGATTAAAAAAAATTTTTTTGCCATAGTAGTAATATTGGGGGCACGCCGTAGCGTAGTGGTTAAGGCACTGAGCTACAAGCCGGAGGGCCGAGGGTTCAAGTCCCGCTGGGGTCAGGATTTTTAAACTGACCCAAACCCACTGGCAGCACTATGGCCCTGGGGTCGACTCAGCCTCTAACTGAAATGAGAACCAGATGCTTGTTCTGGGGGTAAAGGCGGCCGTCATGCAGGGTTGACAACCCGGCTGACATAAAGTGCCGATTGTCTAGAAAAAGTGGGAGCCTTAACATCCTACTACCCCAAGGGCCTCCGGGTCTGTTGTGGGATCACTTTACTTGCCCTCCATGGTATCTTTACCTTGTCGTGGTGGAGTGGCTTGCGTGCTTAAATGATCCTGAGAGCTATGCCGGCGGTAGGATTGCTGCCGATAGGGTTACCCATGCCGGACTGGTCGACGTGATAAGACAGACGAAAAAAGTATCTTGGTCGAAAGAGTGACCAACTTTCACCGTAAAAATACAACCGTCAAGAAATGCGGACATGGGTTCATCTGGGGTAAAATTTTCCGGATGTCAAATAGTCCCCCATTTGGTTCTCCGGGCAGGGACTACTTCAGGGAACCCATGCCAAAGGCTCAAACATAGGGACATGTTCCTAGGAACATGGAATGTTAGGACTTTATACAATAGCGGGGCACTAGAGATATTAACGCGGGATTTAGATAAATCTCTCTTGGATATAGTCGCTTTACAGGAAGTTAGGTGGCCAGGAGAAGGTAGTCAGGAATCAGGAAGCTTTGCATTATACTACGGGGGTGCAGAAAGACCTGCATTTGGAACGGGATTTTTAGTCAGAAGGAGGATCCTATCCGCTATCCGAGATATTAAGTTTGTTAGTGATAGGATATCATACATAATTCTTAAGGGTAAACGACATGATTTTATAATTGTAAATGTACATGCCCCCACAGAAGATAAAGATGATAAGATCAAGGATGAGTTCTATGAAGAATTAGAATGCTTATTTGATAGCCTTTCACGATATCATATGAAAATTGTCTTGGGAGATTTTAATGCAAAAGTGGGGCGGGAAGATATTAATGACAACGGGGTTAGATTAGTCACATTTGCCACATCGAAGAATCTCATTGTTAAGAGCACAACATTTCAGCATAAGGATATTCATAAATACACCTGGACGTCCCCAGATGGAGAAACTCGGAACCAGATAGATCATGTATTAGTGGATAAACCCTGGCACAGCAGCATCATCGATGTTAGATCAGTTAGAGGGACAGACTGCAATTCGGATCATCATCTGGTCAGAGTGAAAATCAGACAACGGCTATCGCTTATGAGAGGAACAATTGCTAAAGATGATTCTGTAAAATTTGAATTAAAAAACTTGAAAAATGATGAAATGCGGCAAGAATACCACATCAAAATTGCTAATAGATTTGAAGTACTGGAATCTTCAGATGACAATGTGGCAAACGAAGAAGAAACTGATATAAATAAAGAATGGGAGGCTATAAGAGATATTATTAAATTGTCAGCATCAGAAAGCATTGGTTGTTTAAAAAAGAGGCAAAACAAGAAATGGTTTGATGAGGAATGTGCCGACATTGTGAAGAAAAGAAAGCTAGCAAAATTGAAATGGTTACACGAGCCAAATGAGGTAAATTTAGAGCAATTGGTTAGTATTAGACGGGAAACCACCAAGTTACTAAAGGGTAAAAAGAGGGAATATTTGAGAGAGAAGATTAATGATCTTGAAACGAATGCAAAAAATAGGAACATTAGAGAATTATATCAGGGAATTAGCATACAGAAGAAAGGGTTTCAGGCTAGAACAAACATAATTCGGAATGAAAATGGGGATATGATTGCAGATTCCAGGAGTATATTAAATAGATGGAAAAGTTACTTTAATCAGCTATTAAATGTACATACAGAACAGGACATTGAGGAGGATAATTTACAGACAGCAGAAATGCTAGTCGAAGAACCAAGTGCATTAGAAGTTGAAATGGCGATAGAAAAATTGAAGATGTATAAAGCATCAGGTTCGGATGAGATCCCAGCAGAACTGATAAAATCAGGGGGAGAAAAATTGATGGACAAGATATGCTGGTTGCTTAGTATGATTTGGGAAAAAGAAGCTCTTCCAGATGAATGGAAGGAATCAATTATAGTACCAATTTATAAGAAAGGAGATAAAACTAATTGCAACAACTACAGGGGCATCTCATTACTTTCAACTTCGTACAAAATTCTAACAAATATATTAGTAAGCAGACTTACTCCCTATATTGATGACATTCTAGGAGATCATCAATGTGCATTTAGAAGAAACAGGTCTACAACAGATCAGATTTTTAGTATAAGACAGATTTTAGAAAAGAAATGGGAATATAATGGTACTGTACATCAACTATATGTAGACTTCAAAAAAGCATATGATTCAATTAAGAGGGAGAAGTTATATAGTATCCTGCTGGAGTTCGGAATTCCTAAAAAGTTAGTTAGACTTATACGAATGTGTCTAAATGGCACAAAGAGTAGGGTGCGTGTAGGCAAACAGTTTTCGGACACTTTTGAAATCCAGAATGGGTTGTAGCAAGGAGATGCACTATCTCCTCTACTATTTAATTTTGTACTAGAGCATGCCATTAAATCTTTAGAGAATGAGGAAGGCTTACAACTGAATGGTATTAATAAGCTGTTAGTTTATGCTGATGATGTAGTATTATTGGCCGATAGCGAGGAGACACTAAAGGCCAACATGCACACACTATTGAGTAACACTAAGAAATTAGGACTGGAAGTAAATATCAATAAAACTAAATATATGGTCACATGTAGAAATTCATTATATAATGGAAATGGACAGCTAATGACAAATGAGGGAAATTTTGAGGAAGTGGCTGAATTCAAATACCTAGGAACAATAATCACAAATAGGAATGAGATGCATAAAGAAATTAAACATAGCCTCAATTCTGGAAATGCGTGCTATTATGCATTGCAGAGACTCTTGATATCCCAACCCCTTTCAAAAAACGTTAAACTGAAAATATATAAAACTATTATTCTACCGGTTATATTATATGGGTGCGAAACATGGACTCTTACTTTAAGGGAGGAAAAAAGATTACAAGTATTTGAGAATAAAGTACTTAGGAAAATTTTTGGACCAAAGAGAGATGAACAGACAGGTGAATGGAGAAGACTACATAACAATGAACTACATGGTCTTTATAGGAAGCCAGATATAATAAGAACAGTTAAGTCTCGTAGACTGCGATGGGCAGGACATGTTGCACGTATGGGGAATGAAAGACTTGCATGGAGGCTTCTTGTAGGAAAGCCAGAGGGAAAACGCCCAGTTGGTAGACCAAGAATGAGGTGGGAGAATAACATTAACTATGATTTGAGGGAAGTAGATTATACAGGGAATGATTGGAAAGTATTAGCTCAGGATAGGGATGTATGGAGAGCATTATGTCCGCGCGGCCATGAACCTACGGGTTCGATAGTGCCAGTGAGTAAGTAAGTAAGTAAGCATAGTAATATTGAATTTTCTCCAGTTTTCCCCTGCCACAATATCATTCCACCACTTCTTCATGCTCATCTCATCCATGTCATTTCATTCATTTGCCCCTGTGATGATACATCAGGCATGGTCGGCTGGCACCCTTGTCATTTACAGACCCCTATATAAGGGGCCTCATCTCATCCCTCGACCCAACCCTGAGTTGGACACGAGTTGAGAATATTTATATTTATTTTTAGTATTGAATTTCAGAAATGTTTGAAAGCTCTGAGCCAACTTTGCTGGCTCGAACATGCTCTGCTCTTTATTGATTGTACAAAAACCACCTCATTGGCTCATTAAACTTGCTTGGCTCCTTATCGATTGTTTGTTATCGAATATCTTTGATCTTTAAGGCTGAAGATCGACATGTGTGACATAAATAGCGGCAAAATAAAATTGCACAAACTTTTTTTTTAAATGTCCCAGGTTGTCACTTCAACATTTCTGGTGTTCTCTCATGGCATGGCATACTTGTAACCCACTTTTGAGGTTGGGGCGCCTGGAAGGTCAGCCCCGATGATACGAGAGTAGTTGATGATGATGATGGTAATGATGCACTAGGAGAGGCCTTAAACTAAACTTAAGCTGATATAGCATTGAGAATGTCACAAATGCAGTGAAGAAACTCGAGTCTGCAAGGGAGTTAAGAAGTATGAGGTGAGTCAAGAAACAACTCAATAAAACTAAAATAAACCTCATTGTGTTATTTCCTACCTACATAACTTAATAAACTTATGCTAATTAGGTGAATATGATATTGATGATAATGATGGCCAGATGGTGTTCAGGGACCATTTGGACCTTAAAGTTTCTTGACATTCATATTACAGGTGAGGTAAACCCCCAAGAAAACCTCACCCAGGAAACTACTTGTCCCGACGGGGATCAAACCCGAGCCTGCTTTGTGACAAGGCAGCATGCTACCTCGACACCACAGCAGTGGACTAAAAGCAAGGATTTTAATAATTGTGAATATAGGGAAACTTGAAGGTACCTTTAAAGTATATTGTAAATGACGGGAAAACGTAAAATGTGGGAACGTAAAAGTGGGGTAAATACTGTAGTAGCAAGTGAAGGAGAGACAGAGAGAGAGAGAGAGAGAGAGAGAGAGAGATGATACAATTAATTAAATAATTAATTAATTAAAATTAAAATTATACACATGTATATCTGTGAAGTATGGTACAATTAGATTTTTTTAGAAATTATAAATACATTTTACTTGAAGAAAAAAATATACTTCCCAACATTAATTAAATATAAAAAAAAAAAATATATGCCCGAATTGAACCTGATGTATCTGGTTCTATACACCAGTGCTCTGACCACAGAGCTACCAGGCTCCCAATCCAAATGCATATTAATTTTTTTCTTTTATACGAATTCCCACATGCCGAGGCTATTTTTCCTCATGCTGTCTGCAGCTACTTTAACAAGAAAATTTTATTGGGAATTAACACCACATTTATAGTCAGTGAAGCTTATTCAGTGAGAAGTGATAAATTTAATATGCAAGATCGATTATGAAGGTCAACATCATCACCACTGCTGCCAGCACTGCTGTCATGTAAACTAATAGCAATGTTTTCAATGCAATTATCTCTTAGCCCTTCTTTATGAAAATTCTGTTTCTGCAGTCTTTCTGATTGACAATCACATTTCTCCCAATCTTCCACCGACACATTTTTATATCATCTTCTAGTAATTTTCTCACATCTCTAATTTTGAAAGTTTTTTTTTGCCACTTCACACTTTATTTGTGCCCATAAGTTCTATAAGGTTGTATTGGCAATGGTAGGAGATGTACTATTTAATGTCCAATTTCCAAGGCCAGTTACATCAAGTTCATATTTTCTGTAATTACTGATGTGTTGTTTTACAATAGCAAGCAACTCAGCATATGTGTGTGAAGGATTATGTGGTATATTTTTACTTTGAAGCCATGACACAATATTGGCTTTTTTAGTATTACTACTGGGGATTTTCTCTTTAAACATGAAGTGGTAATATTTCAATTAATATTGGGAAGTAAACATTATGAGGTTATATCATTAATAGTGAGTGGAGAACATATTTTAATCGACTCACCTCATACATTTTCAAACTTCTTTGAAACCGACGGTTTCAGACAAAATCATGTCCTTCTTCAGTCATTGCTTCCACTGATGAAATTCCGTGATTGTTGATTTCTTTAGTGACATCACTTCTTGTGCTGCCATCTTTCGTTGGGATTATAAACTTTGTAATTAAATTTTTATCCACCGGAATATCGAAATTCATAGATCGATATTTATTCTTCTGAACGAATATCATTTCCCAAATTGTCAATTCCAACGGTTTATCCAATTGTTTCAAAAGTTTTGCTTCTTTTTCAATTTTATGATGTTCTAGTAAACTATGTGCAGCAATTGCTGATTTTTCAATTTCACAATTTTTAATATTTCTAAAATGTTCTTTAGTGCCTGCATGTTTCCAAATTCCTTTTTGTTTTTCCTATATATACTTTGCTACAATAATTACAATTAATTTGACTATTTAACTCATGCCCCAAATGGGACTCAATGGCCAATCACGTTTCAATGGTTTCTGTTTTACAACCAATCAGAGTCGTGTTTCACGAAATATTTATCAGTGTTATAATTACCATACCTTTTTAATATTTTGAACAGGTCTGACCATTATTTTGCAGTGACTGAGCCTATGAGAAATACGGCTACCAGATTGTATATATAGTGCATGAATGTCAACACATGCCGCATGCAGGAGTTAATATAAAAACATTTGTAGCAATTGATTATACCACCAAAAAAAGAAACCAATGTTTGCACTTTCTTAAATGTATTTTTTCCCAGGTAACAATCCACAAAAAATATAATTGTCATATTTACATCAAACGACATCAGAAATGAATTAATATACAGTTTGATGTGTTTCATTTTTTCTCCACTAGAGAGCATTCTTACAATATTGCATTCCTTTGGCAATAAATAGTATGATCTGGTTGCAGTGATAAACAAAAGAAGCAGATGAAGCGTACCTATCGCTTCTCATTTGTTTTCAAACATCGCCGTTTACATTAAATATATAAATATTTTAAAATAACTATAGTTAAATAATGAGTTGTGAGTACACAGCTTGACTTTATTCGTTAAATAGTCCTAAAAAATGTCACTCTTGATTTCCAAATTCTCTACATAAATTCACTCCTCACTTTGTGAGTCGTGAATTGATCAATAATTTGGAAATCACTCGTGGCATTACTTATGATAAATTCCAGATTTCTCACTGTCTGGGATGTTGATTTTTTTATTAGTATTTAGAAGTTTTTCCAGACTAAATTTATTTATTGGTGCCAAAGTAATGTTGTATTTGTCAAATATTTTTTTTAATTTCCCATGTACTATTGGATGGTAAGTAATTTTCTTGAAATTCTTCTTTTTGTTACTAACCATTTGTAGGGTAGAGCATTCTTTAACTTGTTTTATCTTTCTGAATTTCTTTAATTTGTTAGATATTAATACTCTTATTAAAACCATTTAATCTGGCTATATTTAGGATATTCTCATATTCTTTCTTAAAATTTTCTCCTTTTAATGGGACCTTTATCAATCTACATAAGAGACTATTAAATATTGCATGTTTATGTGCCAGAGGATTGAAACCCGTTGATTTTATATAATTATCAGTATGTGTACCCTTCCTATATACATCAAATTAAATTTTTTGAGTTTTTTTCATTCTTAATTATGTATAAATCCAGAAACGGAATTTTTGTTTTCAATTTCTGATTCTATGGTAAATTTAATTGATACATCTTGTAGATTAAGTAATTTCAATGCATCATCAACATGCTTAAAATTTATTATCGAAAAAATATCAACATATCTGTACCAAGTCTTGAAAATCCATGGGTAAGCCTTGGTGATATGGCACTCGAAGTAACTCATGTATAAATTAGCCAAAAAAGGCAAAAGAGGATTTCCCATAGATAAACCAGAAACTTGTTTGTAAAATTTACCATTGAAAGTAAAATAGGAATTTTCAATACAACATTTTGTAAGGTTGATGTATTCTTCTATTACTTCTTTATTTAATTTTATTAATAGACATTTCCATTGAATATTTCTGGGCTATCAAATTTAAATTATGTACTGAACATTGTAAATCATCTTCAGATGTTGCTAGTAAAACAAGATCTTCTGCAAACATTATTATATCAAATTTTAAATTTTTATTGATAGTGATACTTCCGTGTTTTGTTTCTCTAAAGTCTCTTACAATGGCATTCATATATGGGACATTCCATACGAAATCGGCAAAAAAATTGTGAAAATTGAACTCACATCTTTAAAAGTTTACCATTTTTTTACAGTGAAACTTTATGATATACTGAATATCTGAACCAAATTTCAAGTTCGCTTGGTATAATTAAAGAGTAATAGAGCTGTCAATTTATTGTATTGTTTTAAATAGTCTCTTTTATAAAATACATTTCTCGAAGTATGGCTATTCCCTCAACTTGAAAAGATAGTCACATTATAGATGATTTTATGCTCTATCGCTTGAAAATTAGTATGTTAATATTTACGTTTTTCTGAAGGGCGTAAATGCAATTAATATGCAATTGACCTTCCTCACCAAAAATTTTATAAAATCAAAAAGTGCCACATTATTACCTGAACACCAGTTAATTTTTTGTGTTGTTGTTGTTGTTTTCAAATGCTGGGCCTTGGCACCGAAGCCATTAGCGTTCTTGCTCTCCAATATTTCTCTATTGTGGATCCAACAGGTAATACTTCACAGGTTTGTAGGTGTTCTTCATTCATTTCTTCGTCTTTATTGCATAGAGGACAATTTGGATTCGTGTAGATTCCTATTTTATATAAATGTTTGGCTAAATAGTCATGTTCTATAAGCAGTCTAAATGTTGCTACTGTAGTTTTACGTGGAAATTCTGGAATAATATCTGGCTTCTTTACTAAAATATTCCATTTTTTGTCTTTGGCTTTATTACATAGGTCTTGGTTTTGTTTGATTTTATATTTGTTTTTAACTATTCTTTTTATGGATGTGAAAGGTAAGCTTTTAGTAGTATTCTGAATTAAATTGGAGCCTTTTTTGGCAAGAAAATCAGCAGTGTCATTTCCAGCAATTCCACAATGTGCAGGTATCCATTGCAATTGAATTCTTTTCTGTAGTTTTTGGAGTTGTTGAATCATTTTGTAGCACTCTTTAATTTGTATTGACTTCATTTTGTGTGAATTTATTGCATATATTGCTGCCTTAGAATCAGAGAGTATGACCGCATTTTGAAATTTATTTATTCTGTATAGTAATTGTTGGAGTGAAATATGAATAGCCGTTACTTCTGCATCAAAATTTGGTGTGGTATCCTGCTGGTTGATAAAATGAAAATAATGCACATGTAATTCCTGATCCTGAGTTGTTATCAATAGTAGATCCATCTGTGTAGACATGTAACCATTCTTCTGGTGGATATCTCTTATTCACAACTTCTAATGCTAGAGCTTTTAGTACAAGTGTGGAAGTTTCAGATTTTGTAACTGGTTCTTCTAGATTTAGCTGAATGTTAATTGGTTCAAAAGTAAGAGGGTTATCTCTGATCAAAATATTTTCTTTAGATTTAGGAAGATTCAAATCTGTTTTTATTTCCATTACTTTGGACAAGAAACTTGTTTGTGTTTTCAACTTGCTTGGTTGTAACTGCCTTTTTTCCCATTTTGTTGTTGTTAATCGTAACATTTTCTCATGTTGTGTAATTAGTATTAAAGTGGACTCTTGAAAGGAAACTACCAAAAATAATTATTTTTCCTAAAATCTCCTATGTGTAGACTGCCCGCAATACCTTTCGCGTGAGTGGAGATCGCTCGCTCATACAAACAATGACAGAGCTACTTGGTAATAGTCCTTTGCGCACTTACAAATATTTTTATTGCTATTATCATCATTACATTACTTTTATTATCATTATTACAATTATTACATTATCATCATCATCGTGGACAAGTGGTTACTCTGCACGCCTCCGATTCCGAGGTTCGCGGGTTCAAACTCGATAGGAATCAATGGCATTTTAAGGCGTAACAATTCTGAATGTAGCTTTCTCCAGAAGGAAGGAAATCCGTGAGTCCCGTGTCGTAAATTTATGGTACGTAGGAGAACCTCGCGCTTGAAATAAATTGCTATATAATAAACATCATTAAATATTACAATCTTTATTGATATAGGCGGTTAATTTTGTGCTGATTTTGGCTAATGTATAGTTTAATTTAAATTACTAAGCACCTACGAATTCAAGCTGGTAGGCCTATTAAAAATATTTTCTAGAGAGTAGTTTTGTAATGTGTTGTAATATTTTGTACTTGTACCCTACACCAATGTCTGATGTTGAATACTGTAAGTAATGTTAAGCTATCGATAATAATTTATAACAATTTTCTTGCTGTTACAAGTAATATATAAGAGGTATAAATATATTTTATTGGCTTGGTATCACTTACTGATCTTGCATCCCCTACTCATGACATATCTAAGATGATGACATATCTAAAATGCACGATAGTATTAGCTTTTATTATAGGCTAAATTATTATAGTATTTAATTTAATGTCTAAACTTCCCATTATTCTCCTTTTATAACACAAAATGTATACCTCTACGATTATTCTCTCATTCCAGAAACATTTAAGAAATTGTAAAATTATATATTAACACACAATATTGTTAATAACTAATGTATACTAATATATGCATAATTAAAATTATATTTAACTTCTAACTCACCATTCAGTCTTTGTAGATCTGCAAACTTGTGAGTTAAGAACAATAAGATATTATTTTTAATTTGACTGTGATACTTAAAATGATGAGATGCACTAAACATACACACTGATGTAAATCAACTGTCTAGTATGTAATCTGAACTTGAGAATAGTTGATGTAAAACAGATGTTTAAGGAAGACTTGCTGACAATGCATTATTATCGTTTAGTAGGAAGTGGTATGAGTATTAAAACATTCGGTTTTATTTGGAAGTGATATCTTATAACAATACTATTTCGTCAAAATTTTCAAATATAATACACTGAATAAAAAGTTATTTTAAGACTGAAATTAGTATAATTATAACATAATAAACATTTATACCAGTTTATTCAATTATGATGAAAGAATTTTTATTATTTAATATAACATTTAAACTGTAATGAAAATTTTGTAACAAAATAAATAATTTGTTTTAAAAAAGGGCAGAAGATTACGAGTATTTGAGAATAAAGTTCTTAGGAAAATGTTTGGATCAAAAAGAGATGAACAGACAGGTGAATGGAGAAAACTACATAATAGTGAACTACATGATATGTATAGGAAGCCAGATATAATAAGAACAGTTAAGTCTCGTAGGCTGCAATGGGCAGGAAATGTGGCATGTATGGAGGATGAAAGAGGTGCTTGGAAATTTCTGGTAGGAAAACCGGAGGGAAAACGCCAGATTTTTACGAAAATAGAATAAAAAACATTTATATTGTCTGAACTATTCAACTCTCCAAAAAGGTAATTGCTGGAAATTAATCCTTATTACGTGAGTAGTATCCTGTATTTTTTCAGTTTTCATTTTTTGATATGTACTGCAGTAAACCGCCATAAAACAGAAAACTAACACCGAAAATAAAAAATATCCTAATTATAAAAATAACACCCTTAAACTACATGATATCACCTATATAAATATGTTTGAAACAAATTTTTGCTGTTTACTGCTTCAGAAATATTACTTCGCAAACGTTTTAGTTTATCATATTTACGATAATTTTAGATCATCATAACTATGAACGTATAAATGATAAAAATTAAATTTCTGTATTAATACGTTTATAAATGTATTCACTATATTTAGGGATACATAAAATTAAAAAAAATTAATTGCAAGATATTTTGCTGTCCGATTTGATATGGATTGTCCCATATATGTTAAAAAGTAGAGGGGAGAGGCCACAACCTTGTCTGACTCCTTAGTTTATTTATTTCCACTGAGTTATTTTTTCTTTTATTTTTATTGCAATGAGAGTTGACTTATAAATGTTATAAATATTATATACGACCTGCTTTGGGATCTGATCTTTCAACAAAATTTCAAATAACAGACTTCTGTTCACTTTATAAAAGGCTTTTTTAAAGTCAATAAATGCCAAGTGTGTTTCTATATTAAATTCACGATGTTTCTCAATAAAAATTTGCATTGTGAAATATCCATCAGAGCATGATCTACCCTTCCGGAAGCCATTTTGTTCTTCTCCAAGTATATCTTCATATTATTTATATAATTTATTCTTAATAATAGTGGAATAAATTTTGTAACCAGAGTTTAATAAGCTGATCCCTCTGTAATTATCACAATTGGTCTTATCTCCTTTTTTAAATATTGGAATTACTAATGATTTTGACCAATCTTGAGGTAGATTTTCTCCTTGCCATATGATATTCTTCTTCTTCTTCCTTCCAAGTATTAGGCCAAGGCCTGTTACGATCCTATAGAAAATTTCTGGGAAATTCTCGTATAAGACTTGAAAGCATAATAATAGTCCCTTCGATTGGTTGCTGGCCAAAGGAAGGCACCATATGATATTCAAGAAGTTTAAATATCTTTTGAGAAATAGTTGACTGGAATGTTTAAATAGATCAGTGGGTATTTCATCTTCACCAGGTGCTTTGTTACTCTTTATATTTTTTTAAAGCTATTTGAAGTTCTTGTAAGGAAATAAAGTCTCTTTGTAAATTATCTGGCTCTTGTATCTGTAAAGAGGGACAGTTGTTTGTCCATAAATTTTGATAATAATTAATCCATTTATCATTAAGAATTATATTTATTCTAGCAATATCTTTGTTTTCACTATTTAAATTTTTCAAAATTTTACGAGGGTCATACTGAAAGTCGCGAGCAACCCATTGTTAAAATTCAAATTTCAACAATGTAACAAAAACAACTGCAGGATCGTAATCTACAGACTTTATACCACAACACTGCCGTTTTGTGGCATCATAGCTTCTATCATGTGTCCACACGCAGTGTTTCCAAAATGGCAGACATCAATGTTTCGTTTCGACAGCGCGCTGTCATTGAATTCCTTGTTAAAGAGGAACAATCTGCTGTTGATATTCACCAAAGACTTCAATGTGCTTACGGAGATGCCTGCATGGGTACCAGCAGTGTTAGGAGATGGGTGAAACATTTTAAAGACGGGAACATGAGTATCAAAGATGAGCCTCGTAGCGGTCGCCCACACTCTGCCTCCACGAATTGCAACAAGGAAAGAGTTGATGCGCTCATTAGAGACGACAGGCGTATCACAGTGAATGAAATCGCTACAAAACTTGCAGTAGGACACAGTGTAGTGCAAGAAATGATTCACAGCTTAGGTTACCGGAAAGTTAGTGCCCGTTGGGTTCCACGTTTATTGAGTGAAGACCACAAACTTCAGAGAAGAACCATCACCCATAACCTTCTTCAGAGATTTCGAAATGAAGGCGATGATTTTTTGACGAGTATTGTGACAGGTGACAAAAGCTGGTTTCATCACTACGAGCCTGAAACAAAACGCCAGAGTATGGAATGGCACCACTTGAATTTGCCATCAAAGAAAAAAGCGAAGACAGTGCAATCTGTTGGGAAAGTTATGGGCAGCATCTTCTGGGATTCGCAAGGTTGCATTCTGGTTGAATATCTTGAACCTGGACAAACCATAAATGATGCCCGCTATATCCAGACACTTGTGAAGCTCCGTCGTGCATTGCACGACAAACGCCCTGGAAGGAAGATCATTCTGCAACACGATAACACGCGTCCTCACACTGCTCATGCCACTGTGGAGAAGATCAGGACATTTGGGTGGGAAACTCTTCCACATCCTCCCTATAGTCCCGATTTGGCACCCTCCGACTACCATCTTTTCGGTTCTGTGAAAGAGCAGATGAGAGGCCAACACTACGAGACGCTGGAGGATATTCGGAAAGCAGTGCGTCAGTGTCTTCGAGCAGCTGGAACAGACTTCTATCATAAGGGAATTTTCAAGCTTGTAGAACACTGGACAAAATGTGTGCAAAGAAATGGAGACTATGTTGAAAAGAAGCACAAAGGTCTGTAGATTAACATGGTGTATTTGGTTTGTCTAAAATAAATATTATGATTGTTTAAAAAAATGTTGCTCATGACTTTCAGTATGACCCTCGTATATATTGATGGTTGGGGCCTTGTTACATCATTCTCCAAGAAGGATACAAATTGTTCCCAACTTTTCCTGTGGTGCTTGCAGACTTCATGTTTGGCAATGGCTCTTTTTCTGTGGTATTCTATTTTATCTTCATCTTTTTTTGTACTAATGAATTTTATATATGCCATCTGTTTTTCTTGTATTCATCTATTATATTTCTTTTTAATTCCAAGGAAATCAACCATTTTTAAAAATAATTATCATCTTTTCAATTGGGATGTTAGGGAATAAAGGAACAACCTCAAATGAAACCAATCTGTCATTAGGTTCCAATCAGATGTTATTCAGTTTTACTAATTTCATTGAATTTTCAATACTTTTGTTGTTAAAACCTGGCAATTCATTAAATTCATTCAGAAGAAAAGGTTTAAATCTATGAATTTTGAAATTCCCGTTAACAAGAATTGATCTCAAAAGTCATCAAATCAACACCAGATGGCAACTTTGAAGATGAAGATGTAGACCAGAATTCAACAGTCGTAAGAATGACTGAAGATGGGACAGATGCCTCCAGAAACTGCAGTTCCGTGCTTGAAGAACACAAAATATGAGGTGAGATACGACTCACTTTTTATTAGTTATTAACTTATAAACCATTCTCTGAACACTTCATCTTTTGGTGATATAATTTTTTGACTAGAATACCAAACCTGCACCTTCTACAAAACTGTGATAAGCTGACCCTACATGAGATCCACGAGATCCTTCTCCCAAAGGCCTTTGCAACCAGATTTTGTGTTATGTTTAAAAATACATTTACACTTTCTTCACAGTTTTCAAGCAACTTCAAAAATACAACAGATGGCAGTTTAGAAAATGATTCATTCAAAAGAACACCAGATGGCAGTTTAGAAAATAATTCCTTCAAAAGAACACCACCAGATGGCAGTTTGAAATAATTACCGGCAAAAGAAAAAATTGACAGTTGTGAAAACAGCTGACGATGGTGACAATGGGTCGCCGATACTGCAGTGCTGTGTTTAACCCATCAGCGTGGAATGATGTGCAGTGCCCGCATAAAATAAACACTACTTCTCTGCGGAGTGCTGATTGAGCATGTTCGACATGCACCACGTTTGTTTTATTTTGATTATTAATGAAAATATACCAAGAAAACGCTTTATGAACTGCCATCTCATAGAGGAGATATTAAAATTTCCTTTAACATAGAATATATATTTAAATGCTCCCACGCTGAGGGGTTAAAAAAACATAGAAGTATGAGGTAAGAAGAAATCACGATTCATTTAATTCTTAACTTAAAGAAACTGTACACATCATAAATCATGTTTTTTAGACTGTCGTCTCATATCACCCATATGTGAAGCCATATCACTACCAGGAAAACACTTCTGCACAAAACACGAAAAAAATCAAAAGAGATTTATATAATAAATTTGGGAATTTTTAACATTATGAGGTTTTATTTATAAGAATTAAATGAATCGTGAATTCTTCTTACCTCATACTTCTATGTTTTTTTTAAACAGACTGCAGTATCAGTGACCATTGTCACCATCCTCAGCTGTTTTCACGACTGTCAATTTTTTCTTTTGCCGGTAATTATCCAAACGGCCATCTGGTGTTCTTTTGAAGGAATTGTTTTCTAAACTGCCATCTGTTGTATTTTTGAAGAACTTTGTAATCAAACTCGGTTCGTCTGGAATCTCGAAGTTCATGGTTCAAGTATGGTTTTTTTGAATATATATCTTCTTCTTCTTCTTCCTTCCAAGTATTAGGCCAAGGCCTGTTATGATCCTATAGAAAATTTTCCCTCCGGGAAATTCTCATATAAGACTTGAAAGCATAATAATAGTCCCTTCGATTGGTTGCTGGCCAAAGGAAGGCAAGACCAGTGATGGGGCTGCCATCTTATAGCCTCTGGTCAGGCTTTTCGGGAGAAGAAAAGAAAATACAGGAAAGAAGAAATGGAAGAAAGAAGAAAGAAGACTCCCTAGCCCTCGGATGACCTAATAGCGTCGGGGTCGAAAAAAAGAAGAGTTAACCAAGAGAGGTTAGATAGTAAAGTTAAAAGAGTGCAAAACACAAGAAAGTGGAAGAAATGTTTTGCTCAGCTTGGGCACCTTGTGGTCGCCATCCACATATCCCCTAGATGAGGACCCCTAAAAGATCACCAAAATAACTTATATGGAATACTGATTCTCTAGCAAGAATTATTAAGACACAAATTCACAGTCTCACGGTTAAATCAAAAGGTTTGGATAGATGTTTCAAAAGTTATGCTTCTTTTTAAATTCTATGATGCTCTAATAAACTATGTGCAGTTATAGCTGATTTTTCAATTTCTCCATTCTTTATGTTCCTATATATAGGAAAAACAAAAAGGAACTTGGAAACTTGTAAAAAAGAACACTTCAGAAACATAAAGAATGGAGAAATTGAAAAAATCAGCTATAGCAGCACATAGTTTAATAAAGCATCATAGAATTGAAAAAGAAGCAAAACTTTTGAAACATCTATCCAAACCTTTCGATTTAACAGTTTGGGAAAATATATATATTCAAAAAACCATACTAGAACCATGAACTTCAAGATTCCAGACGAACCGAGCTTGATTACAAAGTTCTTCAAAAATACAACTGATGGCAGTTTAGAAAATAATTCCTTCAAAAGAACACCAGATGGCAGTTTGGATAATTACCGGCAAAAGAAAAAAATTGACAGTCGTGAAAACAGCTGAGGATGGTGACAATGGTCGCTGATACTGCAGTGCTGTGTTTAAAAAAACATAGAAGTATGAGGTAAGAAGAATTGACGATTCATTTAATTCTTATCAAAAGAGATGTTAACCTGTCAAGTCAGATATCAAAGCAACGCTGTAAGGGGAACCCCCTAACTGGCTTATCATGTGATTGTCACGTGAGGAGGGATTTTATAAGTGGTGGGAGTTTGCCAATGGTGAATATTGAGTACTTGTATGTCCTTGAAACCTCTTGCAAAAAGTGTACCTGGTATAACGAATATTGTGCAGTCTACAAATAAATGTTTAATAAAATGTGTAGTGTGCTGCATCTTTTTATCTTTGATTTGACTCAAATGATGTATAAGTCACAAATGGAATTAACCATATGTCTTTTCTGTGTCATATTTAGCCTCTCATGATAAAAAGTATAACTGAAATGATCTTAGAATTATAAATGTTATTTAATGACAATCTTTTTAACAGCTCAGCATTGCAATTCAAATCTGAGCATAACAGAACCAAAAAAATTGCTCAAAGGCTTCGTTTATCAGGCTTGAGGTCTTTTAATATGCCATAAATCTATGACATGAGACGTGGCTTCACTTGTCTTCCAAACTTAGGATATTTAAGCCATTAAAAATATACTGACTATGGCTGAGTTTGAAACCATGAACTTCAGAACTGGAGGCAAATATTGTAACTAGTCCACCGGTGACAGACTATAACTGAAACAAAATCCATCCTACAAAACACACATCTGCAGAATCACCATATAATTATAACGGGATTTAATGTAAACCTACCTTGTTCTATCTCTTCCAGTTCATGTATTAGTTTTGTTTTTATCAACTGGAACTCAACATCATTATTGTTATCTACATCCTGTCGCAGCCATTTCTGTAAATTTGTGGGATTTGTGGATATTTGATTGCACTTGCCGTTCGGTGTATACAGCCTAAAACAAACAATATGGCAGTTAAAAACAAAATTACATTTAGAGTGGTTATGAAAATAACTGTATGCAGCATATATAGAGAATACAGCTAGTAAAATCAATATGCTACAAACCAGAAGGTCAAACTTTATTATCTAAATGCAACAGAATTTTTAAACTGACCTACTACACCTTCTGGTGGCCCATATACTCTAATGGAAATAACATAAGACTCTTTTTCTCTGGGATAAAAGTTGCCATCCCACATGGCTAATAACCCAGATAACATCTCATGTCAATTGTCTAGAAACATGGAACCCTTAACTTCCTACTACTAGAAGGGCATCCTAATGGGATCACTTTAATATTATTGCTAAGCAACAATCTTTCTAAGATTAAATTTAATTTTTCACATCACACCTTCATATCCAGTCTTCTACATAGACCGCAGTTTCGAAGCCTTGGCGGCTTCATCTTCAGTATCCTCTTGTTGACTGAAGATGAAGCCGCCAAGGCTTTGAAACCATGTCTACATAGAAGACTGGATATGAGGTGAAGTATGAAGCATTTAATTTAATCTTAAATTAAACCTCATAGTGATTTTTTTCCTAAAAAAAGTTCAACAATCTTTCTATTTGCAAGACCTGAAAAAAAAATCTATATTGATTTGTGAGTTTGCCACATTTAAGTAGCATTTTGGACACTTAACACTTAAATTGGCAATGTATCCTGCAGGATACAAAAATTGATTTAATTTATTTAATATTTTAAATAAATCAGAAGAAAATAAATGAATAGAAATAACTTAAATGTGTGGCGAATTACACAATATACCTAATAACATTTATGGTTGATTTTGTTTTCACTGCAGTCCACCACATTTAAGTAGCTTTTTGGATGCTTAACCCTTAAACTGACAATGTATCTTAAAGGATACAACAATTGGTTTAATTTATTTAATATTTTAAAGACAATAAACGAATAGAAATAACTTAATGTGTGTCGAATTATACAATATACCTAATAATAACAGTTACGATATTTAATTTTAGGAAGTGATATTTTGAGGTTATTTTAATTAAATTATTTTCAGTCTGATCATCTTACCTCAATATTAATGTTGATTTGTTCTTGGACACATTTCAAAACAATTCTGTTTTATCATCAGCTTGTCCAGACTGGTTAGATTTATGTTGCACACCCTGGATGTCGATGTCAGCTCCATCCTGTGGTTGGCCAAAGAACCTCCAAACAAGATCACGCTCCGTCGGTATTTCAAAATACATCGACATCCAGGGTGTGCAACATAAATCTAACCAGTCTGGACAAGCTGACGATAAAACAGAATTGTTTTGAAACATGTCCACGAACAAATCAACATTAATATTGAGGTAAGATGATCAGACTGAAAATAATTAATAACAGTTATGGTTGATTTCGTTTTCACTGCGTTCTGCCATACTTAAATAACTGACAATATATTAGTATCGAGCCTGGCTGACGGAGAGATGGGTGACCATCCCTATAATTAGATGGGTGACCGCTCATGGCAATGGGCTAGGTCAACTCCACCGCGCCGACATTAAAAATATCTTTCAGGCCATTTTTGAACCATCGACCAAAGGATTTCAACTCGAAATATGGAAAAATATGCTGATAAATAATATTGTTGAATTACATTATAAGTTATTAATCTAATATATAAAAATGAATGTTTGTTTGTTTGTACTTTATGCACTGCCATACTGTTCATCTGATTGTGATGGGGCTTTTTGCAAAATGTTCAAAAGGTTCCCGGGATGAACGTAGGTTATAAGAGAGTTGTGATATTCAACTCCTACGCCTTTAAAAAGACACCATATACCTAATAATAGCAGTTATGGTTGATTTCGTTCTCATTGCGGTCCGCCACATTTAAGTACCATTTTGGATGCTTAACCCTTAAATTGGTAATGTGTCCTGCAGGATACACAATTGGTTAAATTTATTTAATATTTTAAATAAAATAAACATATAGAAATAACTTAAACATGTGTTGAATTACATAATATACCTAATAATAACAGTTATGGTTGATTTCATTTTCACTGTGGTCTGCCACATTTTAGTAGCTTTTTGGACACTTAACCCTTAAATTGGCAATGTATCTTACAGGATACAACAATTAGTTTAATTTATTAATATTTTAAAGAAAATAAACGAACAGAAATAACTTAAAAGTGTGTCAAATTACACAATATATCTAATAATAAGAGTTGTGGTTGATTTCGTTTTCACTGTGATCCACCACATTTAAATAACTAACACAATATATTAGTATCGAGCCTGGCTGACAGAGAGATGGGTGACTGTCCCTATCATGGCTATGGGTTAGGTCGACTATACCATCCCCGTTAACTCATATAAATAACTTCACTAACCCAATAATAATTTTAAAAAATCATTAAATTAAATATAAATAACAAAATAATACACACCATATTAAACCATCACTGCAGGGAGATCGACATAGCTCCTTTAGGGATACACTCATATAACAACAATTACGTCAGAGCTGCTCACCGCTCCAAAATACACAAAATATACCATTAAACATCCAAATCAACACTGCCATGGTTGGCAACACTTATCCACACTTTCAACATTAAATCTTTCGGTCCATTTTTCAAAATTAGTGGGGCTAAAATGCAATCTCTTGGAAACGACGGGTGTCTAATAAAATTTATTAATCACCCAAAAGGGACACTGTATCTGCTCGCAAGGGCCACATTCAGCATTCTCGCAGTATGATGATGATGTCTTGCCAATTTAAGGGTTAAATGACCTGACCTGTACTATACTGACCTATACTGAACCAACCTGACTAACCTGACATAACCTGAACCTAAATTGATCCTAACCGAATCGAAACTGAGCATAAACCTAACTAAACCAAATCTAGACTGAACCTAACATGAATCTAATCCAAATCTAAACCTAACCTCAACCTAAATTGATCCTAACTGAATCTAAACTCAACCTAAACCTAACCTACACTGACCCTAAACTGAACCTAACACAAAACTAATCAAAACCTAAACTGAACCTAAACCAAAATTAAACCTAACCCAACCAAGCCTAACCTAACCAGAAGCTAACATGAATCCAAAACCTGAAACCAATACTGAAAGAAAAACTGAACTCAAAACTGAAACCCAAACTGAATTCAAACTGAACCCAAACCCGAACCCAAACTCTGGATCTAACCCAGATTTAAACCTGACCTAAACCGGAATTAACCAAACTGAACCAAACCTAACCTAATATATCCTATCCTGTCCTAACGTACCCGAACTTAAGCTGACCTGACTGATACCTGACCTAACTGACACCTAACCTAACCCAGAAACTTAATCTAAAAAGTGCAACTGATCCGACCAAACTACCCCTATATTGATGAAATTACCTCTATGATGACCAAATTACCAGTAGCTAATCAAATTACCCCTATAAAGACCAAAACTACCAGTAATCTGATTAAACTACTTCTAAAACGAGAAACTACCTCTAAAACAATAAAATTACTCTTAAACCAATGAATCTATGTCTAAAACGATTGAATTATCTGTAAACCATTCAATTTACCTCTAATCCGACCAAGCAACTGATAATTACAATTTAAATTTATAATTATTTTCTTTTTACCTATTTAACTAAACATAAAAACACATTTAATTCAATTAGGTGTAGCAGCGCACACCGGGTATTGGCCAGTTGAATGTAAGTAATAAGATGAATCCGAGTCATCTTACCTCATAACTTGTTGTGTTCTATTTGAACTAGCTTCAGTATATCTGTATATATCATCATCAGTTTTTCCATTTTCCCTTTATCTATTAAGAAGAACCTCATAATGTCACTTCCTAATGTAATTTATGTTACATAAGGTTAGGAGTGATTTACTTTTGTTAGCTATTTAACATTACTGATGACAGAATTTATTACATTTTATATTTAATACAAGGTTAAGGTGAGTTTTTTGTTAGCATTTAAGTTTAAGACCAACAAATATAAGATTAGGATGGGTTATTTTTGTTAACTTTTTTATGTTTAAGGCTGACAAATATAAATCCTTAAATATCTTTTCCCTTTTGATTTTTCATAACATCAAGGTTCTCCAAGAGATGCTCGATGATAACTAAAAGCAAAATAAGCAACAAACGAGGTTATGTGTGTTGTGCGAGTGTGCATCACATGACAGTGGCAAAGAGTTATGTCACATTTGGGTAAGCTCAGGTATCTATCTAGTCCTGACCATACATACACCATGTAATAATATCCTAGGCCACTCTTGAACGGTTAGCAATGTACTCTTTCACAGAACAAATTAATGTTTTGTTACTAATTTACACATTTCAACTCAAGTGAAAATATTATTCTTTTACTACAATTTAAAAATTATAGAAATACATTTTTGGCCTTCTATTTTCACTTTACTATTTGCATTCATCAATACTTGGTGTCCTTATTTCCTATCATGATGATGGAGACGTGTTTACTCTATGATATCCAAATAGTGATCAACTTGGTTAACAGCCAATATCACATTTGTTTCAAATGTCATGTGACCAGAAACTTAATCCTGATTGAATCTCAAATAAATTCATTATATTTTAAATAAGAGTCCAGTTTACTTAAAGAAATATATCCTAATGCCTTTCAACCAATGAGGCATTCAAATTAAAGATTTCTATAGTTGGTTCCAGATGTCTACGGAGCAGATGTAAACAGTGGCTGTAACAGCAAAAAAGCACGCTTCACAAGTGGATAAACCTTATAAGTATATTGACATGCAATTACAGTTTCTGAACAGAATTCTTTTAACAACAATCAAATGCAATACTGACAATAATAATGAAATTAATAATAATGATGATGATAATACTAATAATAATAATAATAATGTTATGTTATGCATGTAATATTACTATGGTAATGGGGCATGCTGAAAAAAAAAATGAAAAAAAAACAATAATAATAATAATAATAATAATAATAATAATAATAATCCATCCATAATAATTCTGCCCGAGGGCAGGACTTTCACTGCAATCATGGAATTTTCATGCTATGCTTTGCAGCTTTACTAGGGAATTATAGGTGTGGTAGCTTCCTGTTGCTTTCCACACCGGATGATAATGATGATGATGGCCAGATGATTTTCAGGAGACCGTTAGGCCCTAAGCTTCCTGACATTTATCTTACAAGTGAGGAAAAACCCCCAAAAAACCTCACCCAGGAGCCTGTCCCAACCAGGAATCGAACCCGGGCCCACTGCATGACAAGGCACCTCGCTACCTATATTAAAAATAAATAATAATAATACCAATAATAATATAATTATTATTATAAATAATACTAATAATGAATACCAATAATAATAATAAATAATACTAATATTAATAATAAATACCAATAATAATAATCTCTAATTGCCGTGTGAGGGTTCTCTTTCAATAACGTTTTATAAATGTTTATAATTATTTTTCTCCCGAATGAAATCCTTTCCCCTGTTTATGTTTCTTCACAGGAGACATTCCAGAAGGACCTGGCTTAGAATTATCGGACATATTTTCAGAAAGGGATACTGCACTTATTGAAAAAAACACTTGCACACGCCAGCTAAATATATCACATTCACTACTGTAGGCTCAATAAGTAACACTTATTTAATTTTACTGAACATAACGCTTCATCAATACTTGAGCACATAAGTGATACTGAGGGAAAAACAAGAACTTGTGTTGTAATAACTATCTAACTAACTCACTGGCACAATCGAAACCGTAGGTTCATGGCCATGCGGATATAATCTCTCCATACATCCCTATCCTGAGCTAATGTTTTCCAATCATTCCCTGTATAATCTACTTCCCTCAAATCATAGTTAATGTTATTCTCCCACCTCATTCTTTGTGTACCAACTGGGCATTTTCCCTCTGGTTTTCCTACAAGTTTCCATGCACCTCTTTCATTCCACATGTACTGCCCATCGCAGTTTACAAGAACAAGACTTAACTGTTCTTATTATATCTGGCTTCCTTATAAAGACCACATAGTTCACTGTTATGTAGTCTTCTCCATTCGCCTGTCTGTTCATCTCTCTTTGGTCCAAAATTTTTCCTAAGAACTTTATTCTCAAATACTCGTAATCTCATTTCCTCCCTTAAAGTAAGAGCCCATGTTTCACATCCATATAATATCACTGGTAGAATAATAGTTTTATATATTTTCATTTTTACGTTTTTTGAAAGAGTTGTAAAGTCAAGAGTCTCTGACTTGTGTTGTAATATTGTGAATAATGCTGACATGGGATTTCCCACCAGATACGTGCAACGCAACCAATGATGCACCAGCATTTTAAATGAAGGTGGGGCTAAGGGAAAGGCTGGATTATTGCTTTGCTCCGAAGGCATGTGGTATTTGGTATAGAAGGATTTAAAATGTTAACTGTTTCAAACATTTCTATCAAACTAATATAAACCCAATAATGAATAAATAAGTTGAATCCAGAGTCATCTTACCTCATAACTTGTTGTGTTCTATTTGAACTAGTTTCGGTATACATGATATTTATTAAGAAGAACTTCATAATGTTACTTCCTAATGTAATTTATTAATCAATAATGAAAATAATCTATATTTTTATAAATATTTAGGATATCAAACTTTCTCATTGTTTTTACAACTACAAGTAACTATTATGTAAGTAATCTTTATTACAACAAATAATAATAAAATGGATCTAAATGTCCAGCTTTAGGTGCCACAGTCAGCACATGACCCCATTAGACCTCATTACGAATCACTCCAATAGACCTCATTGCAAAGTTGTTATACTTGTTCTTTAAGGTCACTGATACAAACTCCCATATTCTATTGACAGATGGCACTGAATGTGAATGTAAGCAGGGTGTCCAGCAAATTATAAATATGAAATTCCTGACTTTCCCGGTTTTTTCATGGCATCAAAAAATAATTCCTAAGTTTTTTAGTGCTAATTGAATTAATTCTAGTAAACTTAATTTTGTAATAATATTTTTTAATGTGTGTAAGTGATAAAAACATAATTTATTTTTATAGTAAGGGCTTAAATAAGAACAGAAAAAAAATTTATTATTTTTTTATTATTATTCTAACATGAACTGTTACCATAAAACATTGCAAACAATAGCATATTAAAATTAAAATTCATCGGAGAACATTTTGTTTAAACAACTCACCTCATAATGTTTACTTCCCAACATTAATTTAATAACATTAAAATTACTTTACCCTCCATGGTATCTTTACCTTGTCGTGGTGGAGTGGCTTGCGTGCTTAAATGATCCTGAGAGCTATGCCGGCGGTAGCATTGCTGCCGATAGGGTTACCCATGCCGGACTGGTCGAAGGTGATAAGCCAGACGAAAAAAGTACCTTGGTCGAAAGAGTGACGATCTTTCACCGTAAAAATACAACCGTCAAGAAATGCGGACATGGGTTCAACTGGGGTAAAATTTTCCGGAGGTCAAATAGTCCCCCATTCGGTTCTCCGGGCGGGGACTACTTCAGGGAACCCATGCCAAAGGCTCAAACACAGGGACATGTTCCTAGGAACATGGAATGTTAGGACTTTATACAATAGCGGGGCACTAGAGATATTAACGCGGGAACTAGATAAATCGCCCTTGGATATAGTCGCTTACAGGAAGTTAGGTGGCCAGGAGAAGGTAGTCAGGAATCAGGAAGCTTTGCATTATACTACGGGGGTGCAGAAAGACCTGCATTTGGAACGGGTTTTTTAGTCAGAAGGAGGATCCTATCCGCTATCCGAGATATTAAGTTTGTTAGTGATAGGATATCATACATAATTCTAAAGGGTAAACAACATGATTTTATAATTGTAAATGTACATGCCCCAACAGAAGATAAAGATGACAAGATCAAGGATGAGTTCTATGAAGAATTAGAATGCGTATTTGATAGCCTTTCACGATATCATATGAAAATTGTCTTAGGAGATTTTAATGCAAAAGTGGGGCGGGAAGATATATTCAAACCAACAATAGGCAAATTCAGTCTTCATGAAGATAGTAATGACAACGGGGTTAGATTAGTCACATTTGCCACATCAAAGAATCTCATTGTTAAGAGCACAACATTTCAGCATAAGGATATACATAAATACACTTGGACGTCCCCAGATGGAGAAACTCGGAACCAGATAGATCATGTATTAGTGGATAAACGCTGGCACAGTAGCATCATTGATGTTAAATCAGTTAGAGGGACAGACTGCAATTCGGATCATCATCTGGTCAGAGTGAAAATCAGACAACGGCTATCGCTTATGAGAGGAACAAACGCTAAAGATGATTCTGTAAAATTTGAATTAAAAAACTTGAAAAATGATGAAATGCGGCAAGATTACCAAATCAAAATTGCTAATAGATTTGAAGTACTGGAATCTTCCGATGACAATGTGGCAAACGAAGAAGAAACTGATATAAATAAAGAATGGGAGGCTATAAGAGATACTATTAAATTGTCAGCATCAGAAAGCATTGGTTGTTTAAAAAAGAGGCAAAACAAGAAATGGTTTGATGAGGAATGTGCCGACATTGTAAAGAAAAGAAAGCTAGCAAAAATGAAATGGTTACACGAGCCAAATGAGGTAAATTTAGAGCAATTGGGTAGTATTAGACGGGAAACCACCAAGCTACTAAAGAGTAAAAAGAGGGAATATTTGAGAGAGAAGATTAATGATCTTGAAATGAATGCAAAAAATAGGAACATTAGAGAATTATATCAGGGAATTAGTATAGAGAAGAAAGGGTTTCAGGCTAGAACAAACATAATTCGGAATGAAAATGGGGATATGATTGCAGATTCCAGGAGTATATTAAATAGATGGAAAAGTTACTTTAATCAGCTATTAAATGTACATACAGAACAGGACATTGAGGAGGATAATTTACAGACAGCAGAAATGCTAGTCGCAGAGCCAAGTGCATTAGAGGTTGAAATGGCGATTGAAAAATTGAAGATGTATAAAGCATCAGGTTCAGATGAGATCCCAGCAGAACTGATAAAATCAGGGGGAGAAAAATTGATGGACAAGATATGCTGGCTGCTTAGTATGATTTGGGGAAAAAAAGCTCTTCCAGATGAATGGAAGGAGTCAATTATCGTACCAATTTATAAGAAAGGAGATAAAACTGATTGCAACAACTACAGGGGCATCTCATTACTTTCAACTTCGTACAAAATTCTAACAAATATATTAGTAAGCAGACTTACTCCCTATATTGATGACATTCTAGGAGATCATCAATGTGCATTTAGAAGAAACAGGTCTACAACAGATCAGATTTTTAGTATAAGACAGATTTTAGAAAAGAAATGGAAATATAATGGTACTGTACATCAACTGTATGTAGACTTCAAAAAAGCATATGATTCAATTAAGAGGGAGAAGTTATATAGTATCCTGCTGGAGTTCGGAATTCCTAAAAAGTTAGTTAGACTTATACGAATGTGTCTAAATGGCACAAAGAGTAGGGTGCGTGTAGGCAAACAGTTTTCGGACACTTTTGAAATCCAGAATGGGTTGAAGCAAGGAGATGCACTATCTCCTCTACTATTTAATTTTGTACTAGAGCATGCCATTAAGTCTTTAGAGAATGAGGAAGGCTTACAACTCAATGGTATTAATAAGCTGTTAGTTTATGCTGATGATGTAGTATTGTTGGCCGATAGCGAGGAGATACTAAAGAACAACACACACACACAATTACGTAATACTAAGAACTTAGGACTGGAAGTAAATATCAATAAAACTAAATATATGGTCACACGTAGAAATTCATTATATAATGGAAATGGACAGCTAATGACAAATGAGGGAAATTTTGAGGAAGTGGCTGAATTCAAATACCTAGGAACAATGATCACAAATAGGAATAAGATGCACAAAGAAATTAAACATAGGCTCAATTCTGGAAATGCATGCTATTATGCATTGCAGAGACTCTTGATGTCCCAACTCCTTTCAAAAAACGTTAAACTGAAAATATATAAAACTATTATTCTACCAGTTATATTATATGGGTGCGAAACATGGACTCTTACTTTAAGAGAGGAAAGGAGATTACAAGTATTTGAGAATAAAGTACTTAGGAAAATTTTTGGACCAAAGAGAGATGAACAGACAGGTGAATGGAGAAGACTACATAACAATGAACTACATGGTCTTTATAGGAAGCCAGATATAATAAGAACAGTTAAGTCTCGTAGACTGCGATGGGCAGGACATGTTGTACGTATGGGGAATGAAAGACGTGCATGGAAGCTTCTTGTAGGAAAGCCAGAGGGAAAACGCCCAGTTGGTAGACCAAGAATGAGGTGGGAGAATAACATTAACTATGATTTGAGGGAAGTAGATTATACAGGGAATGATTGGAAAGCATTAGCTCAGGATAGGGATGTATGGAGAGCTTATGTCCGTGCGGCCATGAACCTACGGGTTCGATAGTGCCAGTGAGTAAGTAAGTAAGTAAAATTACTTTATTCATAACTTGTTTTTTTAATTATTTAACAATTTGTATAGATTTAAATAGAAAATTAATAATAGGAAGAATTGGTAGATTGTATATGAAAAGCAAAAGACAGAGAGAAAAACCCTCGCTGAGAGTACATACAAAATACCTGTGTTCAATAAGCTGACAGCATAAAGTCCAAGTTGAAACTGCCTTAATAAACTATGTGTGCTCAAGTATTGTTTTGAAATATGATGTAATGTTGGCTTCACTCTGCTAAACGTATGCTACATTTGCTAACTAACTAACTCACTGGCACTATTGAACCCATAGGTTCATGGCCACATGGCCACAAACTCTCCATACATCCCTATCCTGAGCTAATGCTTTCCAATCATTCCCTGTATAATCTACTTCCCTCAAATCATAGTTAATGTTATTCTCCCACCTCATTCTTGGTCTACCAACTGGGCGTTTTCCCTCTGGTTTTCCTACAAGAAGCTTCCATGCACGTCTTTCATTCCCCATACGCACAAAATGTCCTGCCCATTGCAGTCTATGAGACTTAACTGTTATTATATCTGGCTTCCTATAAAGACCATGTAGTTCATTGTTATGTAGTCTTCTCCATTCACCTGTCTGTTCACCTCTCTTTGGACCAAAAATTTTCCTAAGTACTTTATTCTGAAATACTCACAATCTCCTTTCATCCCTTAAAGTAAGAGTCCATGTTTCGCACCCATATAATATAACTGGTAGAATAATAGTTTTATGCTACATTTGCATAAACATTTATTCCAAGAAATATTCCAATAACTGTATGCATTTTTAGAATGTTCAACAATTGTGATTTTTTTAATTTGAATAGAAGATAGATGTATACGAGATGTGATCAATAAGTTTCCGGAATGACGCCATAAACACAACACAACACTTCAAAGTTTCTATTCAGCACTGTCACCCTCGAAGTAGTCACCTTGGGAGTTGATACACTTGTCCCAGCGCTTCTGCCAATGCTGGAAGCACTTCTGGAAGTCGTCTTCTTTAAATGTGTCCAATGCCTTCTGCGATTCGTGCTGGATGACATCAATGTCCTCAAAACGATGTCCTCGGAGCCAAATTTTTAGCCGTGGGAACAGGAAAAAGTCTGCTGGAGCCAGATCTGGAGAATAGGCTGTTTGGGGAACAGTACTCATCCTATTTTTGTCCAAAAACTGGCGGACAGAAATTGCTTTGTGCGCGGATGCATTGTCGTGATGTAGGAACCAGTCACCAGTCCTCCATTTCTCTGGCCGTTTGCGTCGCACACTCTCCCTCAATCTTTGCAACACTTGTTTGTAGTACACTTGATTCACTGTTTGACCCCGTGGTACAAATTCCTTATGCACAATTCCATTAATGTCAAAAAAAACAATCATCATTGACTTCACATTCGATCGAACTTGTCTGGCTTTCTTGGGGCGTGGAGATGCAGGACTCTTCCATTGCAAAGACTGTTGTTTAGTTTCTGGATCGTAGCCATAAATCCATGTTTCATCACCAGTAATAACCTTTTCCATGAACCGTGGGTCATTTTTAAGCTGTTCTTTAAGATCTGTGTAGGCAATCACACGACTTTCCTTTTGGTCATTTGAAAGGAGGCGGGGCACGAACTTCACAGCAATTCTTCACATGTTCAAATCGTCTTTCAAAATGCTTTGAACACTTCCAAATGAGAGTGCTAGTGCATCAGACAGTTCTCGTATTGTAACGCGCCTATCATTTAATACCATTTCCCTCACTCGATCAATATTTTTATTGGTTTTGCTGGAAGTTGGTCGTCCCAGACGATTTTCATCCTTAACCGATGTCACGCCCCTTTTAAATTTCGAAAACCACTCAAATGCTTGAGATTTGCACATTGCTTCCTCCACATAAGCTGTTTTTAACACTTGATATGTTTGTGTTGCAGTTTTCTTCTTCTTCTTCTTCCCTTCCAAGTATTAGGCCAAGGCCTGTTTACGATCCTATAGAAAATTTCTGGGAAATTCTCGTATAAGATTTGAAAGCATAATAATAGTCCCTTCAATTGGTTGCTGGCCAAAGGAAGGCAAGACCAGTGATGGGGCTGCCATCTTATAGCCTCTGGCCAGGCTTTTCTGGAGAAGAAAAGAAAATAAAGGAAAGAAGAAATGGAAGAAAGGAAAGACTCCCTAGCCCTCGGATGCCCTAATAGCATTGGGGTCGAAAAAACAAGAGTTAACCAAGAGAGGTTAGATAGTAAAGTTAAAAGAGTGCAAAACACAAGTAAGTGGAAGAAATGTTTTGCTCAGCTTGGGCACCTTGTGGTCGCCATCCACATATCCCCTAGATGAGGACCCCTGAGGGTCTACCAAGTTTAAAGCAAAATTTGATGCATGTTCTTTGTTCCTCGTAATCCTGCATTGTTGCTACACAGAGAAATCGCCGCATGCACAAAACACGTCTTCACTTCAGAGCTTCTACCAGCATACTGCAAGGTCAGAGAAGGTCGCGCGACCCCTCAAATTCATCACAAGGAAATTCTGAGTGTATAGCCTGGGTGAAAATTAAAAACTCCTCAATGGCATAATTGTTTTGAGGCCATTCTGGAAACTTATTGATCACACCTCGTACTTAGCAAAATATATATTAATTGATGTTGCAGCCATATTGCTACGATAATATGATGATTTCTAGGTTATGTTTATATGAACTTTCTCATTCAATTTTAAGGCATTTTGAGGATTAATTTGTTTGTATTTCCAATACTATACAATAAAATATGGGAATTCTCCACTTTAATTTACCTGATATATTTTCAAAATCCTATAGAACAACAGTGTGCATGCACCAGAGTTTATAGAACCAGCAATAACCCACCATCGAACCACATATCAATTATTTTTTTTTTGTTTTATGTATTTAGACACATTTAAAATGTAACGAACCTAAAAGCTAACTAACTCACACTGAACCCAATTCAATTACTCTAACCTAGGGTGGATCCCATGAAACACCCTTTTTTTCACTCCTTAATAATCGCAACCATTGATAACCCACTGGTTCCAACTACATAATATACTCGCTGAAGAAAATAGCAAGTCACCATCACTATATGAATAAAACAAAGTTATAAAAATTGTTTTAAATATTTTAAAATATTAAAAATGTCACTAAATACAGAAGAAGAGTTATAATTATAATTCACAATTATAAACTGAAAAATCAAGGGTAAATCATTCTAAACTAATTTTACATAAATCTTCAATTCATAATTACAAATGTTCAAAAATTAAGTTCTTTCAATATTTATTTTGTAGCTTTGGTTAAACATGAGTTCTTCTAAAATTTTTGAGTAGTATATTATTTCAATAAACTATAAACTAATTTGATCTACACCAACTTATCCCATCTTGTCCAAACAAAATAAAATAGTAGTGCAATTGATTATTTTAAGGTTGGTCATACTGGACAACCATCTGTTGACAAGGATGCTCACTACTTAGAACTTAGAAGAAATTATTGATAAATTTCGCATACATAAATACTTAACAATTGTAAAAAATATTTGGATAAGTGTACTCTTTGTCTCATATGAATTTTCTAAGTTCTACAGAATCGCAGTGAGCATGAGTGGGAGTTGTTGTAATGGTTAATGTAGCTTCTAGTAGATGGCTGTGAAGTCGGCATTAACAACTTTCGGAATAAATTCCCAAATGCTAAAGAAACTAACTTCCCATTTCCTAACCTAACAAAACAAATTACATGTATATTAATTAATAAACTATAAACTAATTTTAGGAAAAAGTCCATTATATGGTGGACACGAATTCTTCTAAGTTCCACAGAATCGTAGTGCGCTTGCACTAGCAAATCATGTAACCCCGGAAAGATAAATGTAACCTCCAGCAGTTGGCAGGATATGTATGTGAAACCAGTATGACCAACATTGACAGAAAATTCCCAGAACATGTTTTCAAAAAATGAATAAAGAATCCACAAGTGTTCACGACATGTTTTATTGCTATATTGTTCGCACGAATTTTAAACCTGAAAATTATTTTTCTTCCCTGTTTATTTCAGTTTGTGAACAAAATTTGTAGTGTAAAGTGTGTTCTTTTGTGATGCTGGTTTTAAAACGAAAATAATTTCATAATGACCTACATTCATCAGCCTGATTAATTTAGGCCTATTCCTAGATCTAGTTGATCGTAAAGAATGTATTCAATTTCTGTTCGATGAAGGGCTTTAAGAACAAGAATTGCAGTGCCCTCCATGTAATGCTCTTCTTGCTCCGGGAACGAGGCGGAGTATTTTTAAAGTCATGTTTGATAACAACTAATCATTTATAACAAACAGGACTTGGATTTTTTGCATTAAAAAATAATAAATTTTCCAACAAGTTTTTGCAATTCTCTTCAACCAAGTTCCTAACTTGCATATCCAAGTAAAGTGTTTTTCGGTTGATGATGTTGGCAACTTCTGGAGTTTTTTGGGTGGTTGATGGTAGCAACGTTGGAACAACATGGTGAAGTAGCAAGTAAGTAATGTATCCACAATCATGTTTTACGTAAATATATAAATATAAAAAATTGTAAAGAAAGCTTGAAGATCGTTGCAAAATGTTTAAAACAGTACAAAAGTGTTTACAAGTGTTTAGTGCATCAGTGGCATAAAAATGTAAGTGTAGAATTGTGTCTGCCAAATAACGTACCTCAGCCCTAATTTTATGTACACTAACTTGTCCCATCGGAATCTAACAAAACTAAGTTAATTTCTTGAAATATGGTTCGAAATTAATTGCAAACGTTGGTAATACCAATTGGAGAGCCATCTAGCGGAAGTCACATGAAGCATTTGCAAATCTGTAGAACTCGATTCACAATATTCGCATAATTAAATAAATATTTTCAATATTATATTATTTTTGGTCTGGACATCTTACCTCAATATTAATGTTGATTTGTTCTTGGACATGTTTCAAAACAATTCTCTGTTTTATCTTCAGCTTTCCCAGACTGGTTTTATTTATGTTGCATTATGTTGCACCACCTGGATATCGATGTCAGCTCCATCCTGTGGTTGGCCAAAGAACCTCCAAACAAGGTCACCCTCCATCGGAATATCAAAATTCATAACTCTGTTTCTGTTCTTCTGAATATAAATTTTTTCCCAATAGTCAGCTCGTTTGTATTTTCTAACTGTTTTAATAATTTAGTGTCTGAATTTATATTATGTTTTTCAGACCAAACATGAGCAGCAACTGCAGATTTTTCAATTTCTCCATTTTTAATATTTCTTATGTGTTCTTTGGTTTCTAATTTTTAGGTTTCTTTTTGTTTTCCCTATATATATCTTTTCACAACCCATGCATTCAATTTGATATATTCCTGACTTTTTATTTTTATCAGTTTTTTCATTTTTGTTGGTTTTTATTAGTTTATTTAAACTGTAGTTATTTTTTGGTGCTAATTTAATATTAAACTTCTCAAATATATTTTGAAATTTATTATGTACCCAGGGTGATATGTGAATTTCCTATATTTTTTCATAGGTGGTTCTTCTTTTTCAAGATTACTTCTGTTTATCATTTTTGTTTTTTTATACTTTTCTATCCTTTTATGTACCATTTTTTCATCAAACCCATTTTCTCTTGCTACTTTGATTATGTGTTTTTTCTCATGTTTGAAATCTTCTTCGTTTAAGGGTAAGTTTACCAATCTATGAGTTAAACTATTAAATGCTGCTAATTTATGTCCAATTGGATTGAACCCTGTTGATTTTATAAAATTTTCCGTATGAGTTTCTTTCCTATGAATCCTGAATTCAATTTTTCTTTTTTCTTCGTTTCTGACCAATTTAAGATCCAAAAAAGGTATTTGTTTATTGTCTTCTATTTCTTTGGTGAATTTAATGTTTGTACTCTGTAAATTTAATAGTTTTAGGGAATCTTCTACATGTTTTTCTTTAACAATACAAATTATATCATCAACATATCTACTCCAAAATTTAAACATTGTGGGATGTGCTTTGGTGATTTTACATTCAATGTAAAATCACCAAAGCACATCCCACATGTTTAAATTTTGAGTAGATATGTTGATGATATAATTTGTATTGTTAAAGAAAAACATGTAGAAGATTCCCTAAAACTATTAAATTTACAGAGTACAAACATTAAATTCACCAAAGAAATAGAAGACAATAAACAAATACCTTTTTTGGATCTTAAATTGGTCAGAAACGAAAGAAGAAAAAAGAAAAATTGAATTCAGGATTCATAGGAAAGAAACTCATACGGAAAATTTTATAAAATCAACAGGGTTCAATCCAATTGGACATAAATTAGCAGCATTTAATAGTTTAACTCATAGATTGGTAAACTTACCCTTAAACGAAGAAGATTTCAAACATGAGAAAAAACACATAATCAAAGTAGCAAGAGAAAATGGGTTTGATGAAAAAATGGTACATAAAAGGATAGAAAAGTATAAAAAACAAAAAATGATAAACAGAAGTATCTTGAAAAAGAAGAACCACCTATGAAAAAATATAGGAAATTCACATATCACCCCTGGGTACATAATAAATTTCAAAATATATTTGAGAAGTTTAATATTAAATTAGCACCAAAAATAACTACAGTTTAAATAAACTAATAAAAACCAACAAAATGAAAAAACTGATAAAAATAAAAAGTCAGGAATATATCAAATTGAATGCATGGGTTGTGAAAAGATATATATAGGGAAAACAAAAAGAAACCTAAAATTAGAACCAAAGAACACATAAGAAATATTAAAAATGGAGAAATTGAAAAATCTGCAGTTGCTGCTCATGTTTGGTCTGAAAAACATAATATAAATTCAGACACTAAATTATTAAAACAGTTAGAAAATACAAACGAGCTGACTATTTGGGAAAAAATTTATATTCAGAAGAACAGAAACAGAGTTATGAATTTTGATATTCCGATGGAGGGTGACCTTGTTTGGAGGTTCTTTGGCCAACCACAGGATGGAGCTGACATCGATATCCAGGTGGTGCAACATAATGCAACATAAATAAAACCAGTCTGGGAAAGCTGAAGATAAAACAGAGAATTGTTTTGAAACATGTCCAAGAACAAATCAACATTAATATTGAGGTAAGATGTCCAGACCAAAAATAATATAATTAAAATAACCTCAAAATATAACTTCCTAAAATTAAATATTAATTTTCAATATTGTTTATTTTTTATTATTTCACTCACCTCATACTTCATAATTCATAGCAGACCCTGGGTTTCTTCACATAATTTGTGACATTGTCAATGCTGCGTCACGTTCAATATTTTCAATATTTAAAAATCATAAGAAATGTTTATAAAATGGTTCGAAAATGGATTAAAATACTGTAGTGCAAAAGAGTTTAAAAGTATGTAGTGCAACAGTAGCATAAGGATGTACGATGACCGGTGCCGGACCGAGTGATGATGACATACAAGCAGTAGACAAGATGGCCTGGCTCTTCGTGGGTAGACTGAAACCCCAAACAACCACTGGCACTATTAAAAATTTCCTAGCAAAAAAAAGGAATTAAAGAAAATGTGACATGTGAAGAACTGCCAACTAAAGGGAGTACGAAAGCCTTTAAGTTAGGAATCCCATTTAATTTCCTAGAGAAAGCAAATGAAACAGAATTCTGGCCAGCAGGAATAACAGTCAGGTGTTTCCGCTTTCTCCATTTTTTTTTCTCGAGACAACGGAGCGGAACTCACCGAATGAGACACAAAAGAAACTTAGACTAAGGACACTAAATTGGAACATAGAAGAACTCAAAACTGTATTATCACTGTTCCCGATAATTTCTTTAGGGCTTACGACATAGTGTTCTTAACAGAAACCTTCCTCACAAAAGATTGGAATAGGCTACAATAAACACACACTACTCGATCAATATCTTGGCAGAACAAGGCCCAATGGGCAGACCCAAAGGCGGCATCACCTGTCTAATCAAAGACATCTTCTCACCATTCGCAGTTTCATATAAATAAAAAATGCCCTAGTAGTAAGGACTGCCATATGCACTCTTATATGTGTATATTTCCAACCAGAGTTCACACCAGCTAATATTATGGAGGAAATCAGTTAATGTGTGAACACCAACAACTGGGTGGAAATAGGTGATGGTATAGACAAATCGAACATGATACAGCAAACTGTTGGGGTACTATAGGGGGACCCTTTAAGCCTCTTGCTGTTCATTTTAGCTACAGCGGACATCATCAAGGCAATAAAACACAACGTAAACCTGCTTATGTACGCAGATGACATGGTATTGACCTCAGCTTCGGATAGTGATCTGCAGAAAGCCTTCAACCAATTAGTGGACTGGGCAAAAGAAAATTAACTGACACTAAATGAAGAGAAAACAGTGGATATGCTACACTTCGGGTCGAAAGAAAATTCTTCTAAGTTCTATAGAATCGCAGTGTGCATGCGCTAGTGCTCCAATTATCCCAGGTAGATAAATGCAACCTCCAGCAGTTGGCGGTATATGTATGTGAAATCAGTATGACCAACATTGACACAAAATTCCCAGAACTTGTCTAAAAATGTATAATTAACACGAAATGAACTAGTGGAAATATGATTTTACATGGTAACCGTCCGATATTTTGAATTTTTCATAGAATAACAGATATGAAGAGGTAATTTATTTTAGGTATCAAATCACATTTAAAAAGCAAGGAACCTAAAAGCTAACCAAACCTAAAGCAATTACTGTAACACAAATCAATTACTCTAACGTAGGTGAAATCCAGGGAACGTGGAATCACATTTAAAAAGCAAGGAACCTAAAAGCTAACCAAACCTAAATCAATTACTGTAACACAAATCAATTACTCTAACGTAGGTGAAATCCAGGGAACGTGGAGGAAATGGTTGGCAACATCTGGAGTAGTTTGGGTTGTTGATGGTGGCAACGCTGGAACAACATATGAAGTGGAGGAGGGAAAATAACAAAGAGTAGGAAGTAAGCAATGTAGCACGACCGTGTTTTACGCAAATATATAAATATGAAAAAAACTCGTTGCAACATTGGAAGATGTTTAAAATGTGTTTAAAAGTGTTGCAAAATGTTTTAAACATGTTTAAAAGTGTTTAGTGCATCAGTGGAATAAGATATTAAATTGAAAAATTTTTGTGACCTGAACTGTACAACAGCCAAAAACAGTCTCCATGACCTTCAGAAAAGGGGGCAGACGAGGGCATTTTCTACGTTGGTCAAAAACACTAAAATCAGTAACTAGCTTCACGTATCTGGGAGTCACTTTCCAAACACAGGGAAACACACCATGTAAATGACAGAGTAAATGCTGCGATAGGAGCCATAAGCGACATTAAGTCAATAAACAGACTCTCACTAGAAACAGCGCTACAATGTTTTGAACTTAAAGTTGATCCCGTTGCAACATATGGGTTAGAGAATATACGGGTCCATTTAAAGAAACCGAACCTAGAAAAATTAGAGAAACTAAAAGCAACATACCTAAAAAGGGTGCTCTGTCTCTCCAAATACACGCCCTCACGACTTGTTTATGAACTCTCCAGAGAACCATTCTACATAGAAGAGCTGAGGCTAAAGTTCCTACTACCAGTGACACCAGCTTACCAGGACCTCCTGCAAGAGCTCTACGAAAAGAAAAGCAAAATATGGGAAGAATTCTATATTATTGACGCCATGACAAACCGTGAATGGACTCAGGGAGGATATGAATTGCGCCACACAGTGACCAGACTCGCTGTGCATGGATTTCACACTAGCTGTGCAGCAACCAGAGATTCCACGAGCCCAGTCCAGACTGCGTGTGTTCAAGACGTGGCGAACAGTGTGAGAAATATCATGTGTTAAACTGAAGGATGAGATCAGAATCGTTGCTGAAACTCTGCAGTGACTAAAAATAATCTTCCTTGCACGTTGTGCGCAATTCTTATTTTATTTATTTATAAGGATGTATGGAAAATCGTGTGAGACAAACAGTATACCTCAGCCAAATATTTTAAGAATCGTTAGAAAATGTTAAAATAGTAGAAAATGTTAGTAGAAATGGAAAAAGTAAATAGTGCATCAGTGCAATATGAATATTGCATGGTGTAGACATAGTGGCTAATCTACAGTTGAACCAAGTTTTAGTATCTGACGTTCACTTACTCAATGAATGATTTTAAGTTCTACAGAAATCGCAGTGTGCATGCACAAATCCTTAACCAGATGGCAAGATATATATATATATGTGTGAAATCGGTATGGCCAACCTTCACAATAAATTCCCAAACATGTTTATAGAAATGGATGTACCCCAACTTCCCCTTACCTAACCTAACAAAACTAATTACAGGCATTTTATCTAATAAACTATAAATAAATTTGGTGTACACTAACTTGTCCCAACGGAACCTAATATAACAAAGTGAATTCCTTGAAGGGTTTTGAAATTAATTGTGAATGTTGGTCAAACCGATATCACAGATATGTGCTGCCATCTAGTGGAAGTTATATTAAGCATTTGCATATGTGCACTGTAATTCTTGATAGATAAATGCCACAATTTGCATACATACATAACTATTTAATAATTTAAAATATGGGATATACTTTCCTTTAGGACCGGAGAAAATTTTTCTAAGTTCTGTAGAATCACAGTGCCCATGCGCTAGTGCTCCAATTATCCCAGGTAGATAAATGCAGCCTCCAGCAGTTGGCGGTATCTGTATGAGAAGTCAGTATAACCAACATTGACACAATAACCCCAGAACTTGTCTAAAAATGTATAATTTATTTTACGTATCAAATCACTTTTAAAAAGCAAGGAACCTAAAAGCTAACCAAACCTAAATCAATTACTGTAACACAAATCAATTACTCTAACGTAGGTGAAATCCAGGGAACGTGGAATCACATTTAAAAAGCAAGTTCGGGTTGTTGATGGTTGGCAACGCTGGAACAACATAGGAAGTGGAGGGAAAAAGACAAAGAGCAGGAAGTAAGAAATGTAGCACGACCATGTTTTACGCAAATATATAAATATGGAAAAAAAACTCGTTGGAACATTGGAATATGTTTAAAATGTGTTAAAAAGTATTGCAAAATGTTTTGAAAGTGTTTAAGAGTGTTTAGTGCATCAGTGGAATAAGATATAAAATTGGAAAATTATCCGGCCCTAAAGGAAAGTACAGCCAAAATATGTTTTGAAGATCATTGCAAAATGTTTAAAACACTATGAAATGTTATTAAAAATAGTAAAAGTATATAGAGCAACAGTGTCAAGAAAGTTGTAGCGAGTCATAGAACGTCATAATCTAAAGTTGAGCCGGAGTTTTATTGGTTATTTTAAAAATTAAGAATTTCAAAAACTGGTTTCATACCGGAATTTATAAATATATATTTTATGATTGTCGACTAGATAAATATAAGTTCAACCTACGTATAAATTTTGATTAAAGTAACATAGAATAAACAGGCTTATGTATCCAATTTATTACTATCTGCCAAGTAAAAAGTACTGCCGAGATAGAAATATTGAATCATTATTTGGATTATTGCCTTAAGTGTTACTCACCATCTTTCTTCGTCCAGAAAGTCATCGCTGTTTATAGATAAAATATCTTCTTCGTCTAATGAATAATTGGAATCTCCATGAACAATATAATTTTCATTAGATATATTCGAAAGGTTCCTATTTTCAATTACTCCATTCCTAGAATGTTGAGATCTTAACTGTTCGTTTTGAAATTCCAACTTTCTAACTTTATCTTGTAATTTTCTTAATTCATCGTGTGGATCCAAAACATCAGTCTTACTTTCCATCGTAATCAGATATGTACACTAAAAACACGAATAAAAAATGACAAATTTGATAAAAAACATACATTCGCCAACAAATATTCGCACTAGATTCCTTATATTTACTATCTGATATTTACAACACTGCCATTTTGCATATCTTATAAAAACACAGATGTTATCAAACAAGGCGGTCAACTCTGTGGTCAACATAGAGAACGAAGATGGTCAACGGTTAACACTTCACTGCAGTTGATTATACATTACTCCAAGAGTAGTTGCTATGACTTTACAGATGGCGAATCGTTATCACTGTGGCGAATTCAGTAATTACGGACTATGCCATGTTGATTAAATGGCGATAAGAGTAGGTTCATGGATAGTTTATCCCAAATAATTATACATATCTGGGTAGACACGACGGATTTTTTAAATTCCGGAGTGTGGCTTTCTTCCACAAAACCGTGGGTCCCATATTGTAGATTCACGGCATATAAGAGAACATCACAAATGAAATAAGAGATATCTGAGATAAATTTATTCGTCCTTTAAAACCCTTCTTAGAAAATCGCCGGTTAAATAAGAATACCACCAACTATTATATATTCAGATCTACTGACGCTTGAAGTCTTGTCTTGTAGGCCCTTGTTTCCCTCAACGAGATTTAGGCGCTCTCCCCCTATTTACTTACTAACTTACATACTCGCTGGCACTATCGAACGCGTAGATTCATGGCCGCGCGGACATAAGCTCTCCATACATCCATATCCTGAGCTAATGCTTTCCAATCATTCCCTGTATAATCTATCATCATCATCATCATCATCATAGTACATTCATGAATTTAGGTCATTTGTTGGCCTGTTTCGGCCTCAAGAGAAACGCCATCCAAAAGTCTTTTGAGTGGACGTCCTGATCTTCTTCTTCCTGCAAGTTGATATCTTAACATTTGTTTGGGTATCCTGTAATCTTCCATTCGATGAACATGTTGCATCCATCTTGACTTATAATCAGAAATTTTGTTTTCTAAAGGTTCCATCCGTTATTCTTCTAAGATGTCTTCACTTTTTTTTATCTAGTCCTCTGTATCCTGCAGTCCTCCGAAGGTATCTCATTTCAGCAGATCTAAGTCTCTGTATATCCTTCTGTTTCAACGTCCATGCACTCGCTACAATACAAAAGAGTTGGAAAAGCCAGTGTTTTATACACTTTTAGTCTTGAATGTTTTTGGACTAACTGTGGCTTGAAGATAGCATTTATTAATCCTAAAATTCTTAAAAATGTAGATATTTTTGCATTTATATCCTTTTCTTGTTCATATCTTCCTAGATATGTAAAATTATTCACCTGCTCCAAAATTTTATTGTCCAGTACAATTTTACTTCTGACAGGATCTACACCTTGAAATGCCATCATTTTGTAGATATCTTCAATCCATATTCTTCTGTAATTCTGTTAAATTTATACAGACCTTTCTATAGATTATCTTCTGAATTTGCAATTATTATTTGGTCATCTGCAAACAATAGGGTGTTTAATTTTCTATTTTTCTGATATTCTTATTCCAAATTTATATTTCTTGTTCCAGCAACATATTACTTCGTTGATATAAATCGTAAAGAGTGTTGGGGATAGGGGGCATCCTTATCTCATACCTGTATAATCTACTTAAATTATCATCATTATCATCATCATCATAGTACATTCACGAATTTAGGCCATTTGTTGACCTGTTTCGGCCTCAAGACAAACACCATCCAGAAGTCTTTTGAGTGGACGTCCTGGTGTTCTTCTTCCTGCAGGTTGATATCTTAACATTTGTTTGGGTATCCTGTGATCTTCCATTCGATGAACATGTTGCATCCATCTTGACTTATAATCAGAAATTTTGTTTTCTAAAGGTTCCATGTGTTATTCTTCTAAGATGTCTTCATTTTTTTTTGATCTAGTAGTGTGTATCCTGCAGTCCTCCGAAGGTATCTCATTTCAGCAGATCTAAGTCTCTGTATATCCTTCTGTTTCAACGTCCATACACTCGCTACCATACAAAAGAGTTGGAAGAGCCAGTGTTTTATACATTTTTAGTCTTGAATGTTTTTGGACTAACTGTGGCTTGAAGATAGAATTTATTAACCCTAAAATTCTTAAAAATTTAGATATTTTTGCATTTACATCCTTTTCTTCTTCATATGAGATATTGCATTCTAGATATGTAAAATTATTCACCTGCTCCAAAATGTTATTGTCAAGTACAATTTTACTTCTGACAGGATCTACACCTTGAAATGCCATAATTTTTGTTTCCTCTGTAGATATCTTTAATCCATATTCTTCTGTAATTTTGTTAAGTTCATACAGACCTTTCTGCAGATTATCTTCTGAATTTGCAATTATTATTTGGTCATCTGCAAACAATAGGCTGTTTAATTTTCTATTTTCTGATATTCCTATTCCAAATTTATATTTCTTGTTCCAGCAACATATTACTCGTACTTCGTTGATATAAATCGCATAGAGTATTGGGGATAGGGGGCAGCCTTGTGTCACACCACGATTTATAATTCCTTCTTCAGAAAATCTGTTATTTAATTTAATCTTTATGGTGTTGTCTTTGTAAATATTTTGTATGTTCTGCCGAAGTAAATTTGTATATTTCTGTCTTCCAATATATTGAAGAGTTTTGATCTCTTGACTGTGTCAAATGCTTTTTCATAATCTATGAAAGCAAAATGTGTTTCTAACTTGAATCATCTTCTTTTTCAAGCAATACTTTAACAGAAAATTGTGAAATCAATACTAGATCGTCCTTTCCTAAATCCATTTTGACATTCCATAAGGTATTTTTCGCTGAAACTTTTCTATTTAAAATGTTTGCATAAATTTTGTAGCATGTGTTTAACAAAGTGATTCCCCTATAGTTGTCTTTTTTCTTGTCTCTTTTCTTGAATAGGGGTATAACAATGCTTATCCTCCATTCTTGTGGTATATCTGCATTTTTGAATACATTATTAAAGAAGGACAACTGTCTTTCATGGAACTGTTTGCCTGCATATTTGTACAATCCAGAATTCAAACCATCTGTACCAGTTGCTTTCCAATTTTTCAATTTCTTTAAACCATTGTTCAATTCTTCCAATGATATTATGGAATCTGTCTCATTATTATTTCGGAAAATTGTATCTTCATAACTATTGTCAGTCCAAAGACTTTTATAATAATTGAAAACATCTTCTTTTGTTACTCCACAATTAATTTTGGTCGATTCTTTAATATGTTTATTCAAATGTTTTAATATTTTGAAGGCATTTGATTGGAGCTTATGCAAGTCTGATTCTAAATGTGTAACAAAATTTCACCACGTTTTCCTATGTCTCTGTTCCGATCATGGCGGGACCTAACAGCAATGACAATAATATATGATAAAAACCTATAAAACATATACGATATATACTTGTTTATTATACCAGAAGATAGGAAATAAATAATCACCTTTATAGTGATGATTGGAGTCACACTCCAAGTTCATACATGGGTTTTTAAATAAAAAAAACGAGGGAACAAATTATAATAAAATAGAATATCTTGGACCAAATGTGATTTCATATCAACATGTTTTTCAAACTATGAGGACACACTTACGAAAACTTATATAACCAAATAAACAATTTTTGCTTTTGACTAACACAAGCTTCAAACTATGGGGTCACACTTACGAAAGCTTATATAACCCAGTAAACATTTATGCCTTTTGACTAACACATTATATAAGTGGAAAAACATCTTATATAATTTGGCTCTGACAGAACCAGAAATATTGCTAAAGGTTGGGTAATGAAAATAGGGTTTCCACGAATCTTGAATGTAGAGAAAGGAAAAAAACTATAATATATAAACTCTCAAATTTTGGGGAAAAATCAGACTGGAGTTGGGGGACCGAAGCATTCGCTTCAGGTCCCCCCGGGCACGAGTGGAGCCTCTTCATGGGTAAGATGCATTTTTATAATATTATCATACTAAAGGATCATGTTTTAAAATTATCATTTTTAGTTTTAAACTTTACACTAAATTGTCTGATTATTAAAAATGTTTTATCAATGAGAAGACCAAAGGGTCGAACAAATTAATAATTTGTTACAGTTAGGGTAGCTGTATTAGGGCATAAAGGACCTTTGGAACATGGATTACTAGTGAACGGTAAGATCGTGTGATTTACCTACGGATTACGTTAGCCGAGCGGCATGGCTGATGACTTTATAGTAGAGGGTCTTCGAGACAAATAAATAACTAATTAAATAACCATCTATATTTAATAATTATAAGAGCAATTAATGACAAATAAATAAATTAGCCTAACTTATTCTAATACATATTCATGGGGGAGGGAAAGAGAGAGAGGTTAAACCGCGGTATGTTGAAACTTCGCCCCATACCGGGCCAGAACCCATATTACTTCATACTACTTAAATTTATATCTAAACCTATCCATCTTTATCTCATTATAAAGGTCCCCATTTTATCCTATTAAGAATAACATGTGCAGACTTACCACAGCTGTGCTCGGAAAACTACAACACTGCCGTTCAGTCACTTTTCGCTTATATCACTTCCATTCTGATGGCCTAACTGTAATCTCTCTCTCTCTTTCACCAAGCATAGTAAGTTCATAGGCCCTAACGGTACATTTGTCCTGCTGTCTTTTGGAATGCGAAAACCCTGACCTTCTCATCCTTAGGCTATATTTCGTTTTGGATGTTTCCAGAACCTCAACTGTAACTGTATATGATTTGATATAGACCTAACTGTATTAGTCAAGGTAAATCTGATTTCATATTCTGTCTAATATGAAACCTATAATATTACTAATATGAAACCTATAATATAAATACTATTTAAAATAATTAATTAAAATATCTAGTCATAAATTATCCTAAATTATCCTATTTATAACAGACTCCCCCTTCCTCAAACCTGACAAAGGGATTTTTACAGAAAAAAAACCTTTTCAGGCCGTTATCATAAACCATAGTATGTTGTTCCCCATAAAATCTTCTTGAAATTTCGTTTGACCACACACCATGCTCTAGAGATTTTTTTTTTTTTTTTTTTTTTTTCCCTCTTACCTAGATCTTACAGTGTAGCTCCTTTTCCTTTCCCCAGGTTTGACCCCTTCCAAAATACTAGTGTACAACAAGAAATGCAACATGAACACTCTTTAAATAATTATGTACGGTGAAATATTGTGCTTAAGTTAATCCATTTTCTCCTCGTATTTTACCGAAGTTCTCCTTTCTATATGGAACATTTGACATATGACGTTTACCTACTCCATCTTATTGCTACACGGTCATTTGGTGTTAAAAACATGCTAGACAGCAGGGAAAAAAAATGGATTAGCTTATCACTCTGCACCTGAAACAAGAAGATATACATGAAACACAAATTATATATTCTTATTCCCTCTTCTTTTTCCTTTGCTGTTTTTGTTTGTTTTTCATTTACTTTTGCACACTTCTTTAGATTCGAAAATTTTATTTATTATTATTTTTTTCCTAAAATATTTAATTTGAGCTTATCACTTTCTTCACAACACTCGGCTTTTCCACTAGCCGCGTCCACCAAGATACTTGAGCACTTAGTTCTTGTTTGTCGCCGCGCATGCCCGCAGCTCATGTTGATCTCTTACAGCATCCCTGTTTGAAATCCGATGCCTGGGACCACGTTCGGTGATGGTATCTTCCTTCAGTCGGGAGAGAGCCATGCCGGATACTGGGTCTGTCCTTTGAAGTTCTCGAGACCAGCAATTTCTTTTAGGAGCCATGGATTATCCGGAGGATAGGTTTAATAGGATTTGTGTGTTTTATTATCCAATTTTTTTCCTCACTGTATAATACTGGTTGGGAATTACTATATGATCCACGGACTAGCAAAGGTTTGGTTTGACATGGTTAAGGTATTTGCTTGGTCTCTCATGTCGCACCGTATTGACTGGTGGACATTTCCCATGTTGAATGACTATCCCTGATGTAGTAAGTCGTACCCGCGTAGACCCTGTCTTCCTCCTTTTGTTTTGATATCAGCTGATCTGACCAAGTTTCGTGGTGTGGGGAATGTCCTAGGTGACTTAACATCCTCCGTCGCTTCTAGTTGGCCCAGTCGTGTTCATATAGTTTGAGCATAGTCTATCCAGGCATGTGTGTAGTCGTTGTTCGTGCCAAAATGTGTTTTTCTTGCCTTAATGGTTCTTCTTTTGTTTACTTTGGTTTTTTTTTGTAGTTGTGTTTATTCTTAATTACTACGAGTCTACACCATGTATTCTTAATAGGTTCAGTTGGGCCTTTGAAATGAAACCATTGATGCTTATGGGCTTATCGGGATGACTCACCTATCTTATAATCAAAATGTCCCGAATTTTTTTTTTCCTCTTTTGAACATCCATGTACATTTTTTTTATATATAATTTTCCCTAGGTTTGAGTTCCTCTAAATTTACTCCTAGTTAGTCATATCTCAATGTTACAAACAACAAAATTTGTATTTTGCAAAATTTCTTTTTTTTTTATTAACTGGAAAACGGGAAAGAGTGCTCTTATGCCTATCAATTCTGTGTATAGCCATCATCAACAAATATCAGCTTCTAAATAATTTTTTGCATCTTCCCTAGAACTTTCAATTTGACATTACTTCAGGTGTATATATACACATAATGTCCATAATTAGATCGGTCGATATTTTGCTATATTTTGCAGCCCTAAATTTTGCCTAATTCTAAGGGTTTTATCTAGTCCCTTTCTTTATAATAGAGTCCTAGGTTCGACTGGGTGCGCTCGTCTTCACATCAGTTGGAAGGACATATACTACACTTATTTATCATGTAAATGCTACTTGACCAAAGCCTAATTAGTCCTTACAAACACCAATTAATATTCGTATCCTGAATTTACGTCATCGTTTCCTTAGGGTCCTGAGTTTGAGAGCATTCTTTCCTTTCTCCACTTCTGAAATAACTGCCTCTATTTCTTAACTCTCCCTTTCCTAGTCTTAATTGTTCTTTAATTGAGATATGATTTTTAAGCTACTTGAGTCTGGACAGGGATTCAGGTTTTCATTATTCATTGGTCTAATTTTCCCGGACTATCTGATCTTACTGCTAATATATCAATCCACTTAGTTTAACCTCTAAATCCTTACTGATTCAATTTTAGAAGTCACCGTGATGTTACGTAACCTGAGTCCTTGTCCTCATTCTCCCTTCTGCTGCCGTAACTTCTGATACGGCGTGCTTTACACTCTTACCTCACCGAACTGTTTGTTTGATTGGCAAATTCTCATAGCTGATTTGTTGAACTTTTTATACTTTTATTTTTCGTTTGTATACTTTATTCCTTGATTGTTTCTTGATCTACATGTATTTAAACTGCTTTTTTCTACTTCTTACTCCCGGGGTTTCCTTGATTTCCCATTACATACATATCATCATTTATTGGGGTTCGATTTTTCCCTTTCTTACTTTGAAATATTTACCCACGTCCTACTCCAGGGTTCTCTCCTTACTTCTTCTTTCACTCGGAACTACTCCTATCTGTTCTGCTTGTATCCTAGGATTCTATTTATTTTAGACTGCTTATGCGCTTAAACTTATCTACACCACCATAGGTGTTTAACCTCTCGTTTTTATGTCGTCCTCTTCCCTTTCCATCCTAGGTCAATCTGTCCCTCTTGGCTCTACCTGTCGATGGCACAATCGTATGTATGTGCGTTTCCCAATTTTCCTTCTGTTCCCTCTAGTGCACTAGTGTTTCCGGTGTTATTTTGCTAGTATTTGTTATCTACCCGTTAGGACCACATTCTATCTGTGCGTACGTCTTTCTTCGCGGTATTTCTTTCCGCTTCTCACCGCCGGCGGATTTCCTGGCATCATTATTGACTCTGGATGGTCCCTGACCATCGCTTCTTGGGGGGGGCCCCAGACCATGACTGGGCTGCGGCCTCGAGGGCATGGGAAGGTCCCCAATTCCCACAAAGGGGGCCCGGATCTCTCTAGGCGCTAGCCTCAAGGCGGGAAATGCGTCGATACCCTCCATGCCGACGGTGGCCCTAGTCATGCCCGCCCCCACCTCCTAATCGCGATTTCTGTCTCGCTAATCGTGTCGGGTGAGCCAGCGAAGCGGCCGGGCGCGTCCTTGAAGGCGGAAAATGGGTCCCGTCTTCCACAATGGGGGCCTGGATTTCTCTAGGCGCCATCCTGAAGGTGGAAAATGCGTCGATTCCATTCACGCAGTCAGTGGCCCTGGCCCTTCCTGACCCACCTTTTAATTCTGTCGCTCCAGAATTCCCTAATGTTTCTTGTATATAAGCCGGATGAGCCAGCGACAGAACCGGGCACGACATGAAGGCGGAGAATGTATTCCGTCTAAAGTGGCCCTGGTCCTTCCTAACTCGCTCCCTGAGTCCCTGACTCATAAATTCCCTTAGGTAAGCTGGTGACCTCACCGAACAACTGCTGCGTCAATAGGGGCGGATTTGATCCTATTTCCCTTGACGGGGTTCGTTTCTTGCCCACTTCACTTCCTAACACCCGGGTGCCTTCTTCTGCTAAAGATTCTATATTTTCTTTCAATTCCTTGTTGTCCTCTGTTTCTAAGTGGTCTTTTGCCACTATTTCTCCGATGCCTATTTGCTCTACCTGCCGTTGTTCCCTGGTCCTAAACGTCAGTGCCAAGCCGGCAAGGTTTTATGGCCAGTGCCCCAGGATCACCGAGGAGGTCTGTGACTCCAGATCCTTTTATTACGGGGGTGTCCCACCTTCCGATTGCGCACTCCCTAACTCTTCCCTATTTCTCTGTCTCTCTCGTCTGTGCACTGTTTCCTCCTAAGGGTCGCTGTTCGCATCTCTATCCCAGTAGCTCTGGCATGTGCCAGGCCTCCATCAAGATAGAATGCCTCCCTTGCTTCCTATCCTAATTCTGTTACTCTTCTAACTTCTTTTGGGTTTCTGTGCGATTTCCCTAACATCGCTTAGCCAAGATTGACCTAGGTTACAGTCTATTCGCTCGTTTTTATCTTTATATGGTTCCGAGTGATTTGTAGGCCCAAGTCTGGCGAGCCTTAAGGCGATCTAGTGGTCATTTACTATTAAAAATAAGTTTCAAATCCCATGTGTGTGTATGTGTGTGTGTTCTATTCTCAGCTGGTCACTAGTCCCACTGATGTGCTATCAAGGTGTACAGAGGGAGGGATCTCGGCCGCAGATCCTTTCTCTGTTCCCTCCTGTATGCATCTCAGTCAAGTGTCATGATCAGCCGAATATAATAATTGTTGTGTAATTTCCATTAGAATTATTATTCAGTGTAGCCCTTGAACTCCCAAAATTATATGATAATACTCTCCACTAGATCGATTAAGACACCCAACTATCGGTGAAGTATCCTAACCTCCATCTTTTAAATTACTATGGGAATAAATTAATTTATTTGTTTTCGATCATTTCTGCATGTTTGTCACTCGATAATTCTGGGGAAATTTTTCAACGCTTGTCCTATTCTTCATTGCGTTTCAAAAAGTTTATAAATTTTCCTAAGTTCCCATGCCCCTCTTCCGTTCTCTTTGTAATACTTTTTTTTTAACCAAGTTGGATAATGCAAATCCTCCCTTCTTAATCTGAACTGTTGTCACTCCTTATTTCTTGCAATGTTAAACTAATTTCTACCCTCCATGTTGGCATAACTGCTGGTTAATTGAACCTATCATTCGTCTTCCGCTATAGGCTTAACATACTACGTGCCTCTATCTGGACTGCTTTCACGTTATCTTCTCGCAAACTAGCCTACTACTTATCCCGGAACCCATTCATACTTAAATGAGTCCTAATTGCTGAAAATGAGATTGTGGTTTTCCGGTATCTTTCATTTTATTCATAAACACAAGTCTTATTTCTGGTAGTTCGCTCTTGTTTAATCATCATTATTAGTGTGGTTTATTAATTTACCGCGAATTATTATTATTATTATTATTATTATTATTATTATTATTATTATTATTATTATTATTATTATTATTATTATTATTATTAGTATTGATAGTTTTTAAATTTACTGTGTTTCATTATTATCATTATGCATTATCATTACTGGTAATTTTATTTTATTTTTATTAGTATGATCATTAAGGTTTATTGTTATTACCGATGTCTGTTATCTTTTTGTTAATATTATTAATATAGTTATTGTCAGTATTATTATGATTATTATGATTATGATTATTATTTAAATACGATATAAGGATTACTGCTAGTCCTATCTGGTATCTCAGTATTACGATTTTTAGCCCTTGTCCTTCAATATTTATCCGCAATCCTTCAATCTGATTGTTCCTCATATAATTAATCATCATCATCATGATGAAAAATTGTTCCTTAAATCTGAGTGTTCCTCATATAATTAATTATTACTTTAAGTATCGATATAACATCTCATGCTAATCATTTGTTATTGCAATTTGTTTATATTTATTACTGGTATTATTATTATTATTATTGTTGTTTATTAATTTTTCTGTGAATTATTATTATTATTATTAATTATTGTTTATTAATTTTCTGTGAATTATTATTATTATTATTATTATTATTATTGTCATGCAGTATGATAGTTAACTTTTACTGTTATTACTGATGTTTTGTTTTTTATCATTGTTTATTATTTTTTTTATTATCATTTCTTTCATTATTAGGTCGATTAGTTATCATGTTTTTCTTTTATAGCTCAGATTGCCCGTTGGTTATTCACTGAGTCTCGGTCATCCTCTTTTACCTCATGACCTGTCTTCGTAATCTGATGCTCCTTTATACCTGCCAAACTGCTTTATTATTAATTATTTAATTATTAATATTATTCAAATTAGTTTGTTAAGATTACTCGTAGTTGTTCCATATTTAATTGTGGTTCTCATAATCTTTGGGTTTAATTTATTGCAGCGATTAAGATTATCTACTCGCTTCCTAAGTTAGTTCCATTTACCGATGTTTTACTTTTAAATTAGTTAGTTTAAGTTCACAGATTATTAGCTTATCTTAGTAAGGTTTCTATTTATTATTTATTGTTATCATTATTTATTGGTTATTTATTATTATTAAGGCGTTCATTAATTGAGTTCTAACTTCCCACATGTTCTTATTCCTCAAATATTCCCTTCATCCGGAATATGTGTAATGAAAGTTATTTATTTATGATGATAGAGCGTTTACGGATTAAGTTAAACCACTAAGTCTGCTTCATTACTCAAATATTCAAAAACTGCACTTGAATGACAAGAAATTATTTCCAGGGTTCTAGGGTCCTACAGTGCGCCGGCATTATCACCACGTTTCAATTATCAACTTCGCTTGCTACAATAAAATGTCTAAAGGATCTACGACTAGATTGCTCACTTCACTATGAAATTAAATAATCCAATAATATTATAAAATTTATCGGAACAGTTCACAATCTTACAAAAAAATGCTGCCACCTATCTAAATTATATTGTTTTAAGTATGTAGTCGCATTAAAAGATAATGCCTAAATAACTAGACACTCTTGATTCAATCCAAACTCTTCACTGCATAAAAATCTCTCTGGGGAAACTGCAAGTCACCATTCACCATATAGGTATTCAAATATTTACTCAAAAGTCCTAAGTAATGTATAAAGTCGGTTGAAGATTCAAAAAAAAATTTATAAGGTAGATAAAACATAAGACTTATAATTCACAACAGAAACTCAAAAAAATATCCCTGGTTATGTAGTATCATATCACTTGGGGTTAGGATTAATAGAGACAATACCATGTATTTATTCATTTGTTTTTGTGGATATTATTATTATTATTTTTTTTCTTCTGAAGTGATTTTTAAAATAGACGTAATTATCACCATACTTATAGAAAAGATTATGCTATCGTTAAGGTATAGAATTTTTATGATTCCTAGTATTTTTTTTTTGTTTGAACATCTTCGGCCCTATCAGTGTATGTTTATTTTGCCAACCATAATGTTCTATTATTATTTAATTAAATGCTTAGTCTAATGCGGGCAAGGTCGTTTACTCGGACAGAGAATTATAAGAATGGTCAGCATCAAGGTTCCCTCAGCAGTACTAACTATTTTATGAATCAACATAATTTAAAACATTATAATTCATCAACTACCTGTATCCAACCCATTAGTTAATAAATTCGCCTCTTATGGTTATTAACGTTCATCGACCGATTCGATAAGATAGATTAAAATTCTGCATCCCTCTATTATGTTCTTTTGTTTCTAAATTATAAGGGCGTTATGCGACAAAATGTGTCCTAGTTCGAACCATCAGCTGACATACCTTGTAACATCGTGGAAAGTTTTCAGAATCTATTTTCAATACACCGTTACGAGATGTAATCTGATGTAGTGCCCGCTACAAGTTTCCCATCCAAGTGTAATTAGTTCTATTATAAGTTACACTTTAAATAAACTCCCGTTGAAACCAAGATTTATCTAAGTTAATTATTTATTTGTAAAGGAAACTGAGTTCCATGAGCCACTTTTATTTTATTTTAAATAAATTTGTTATTTAATCTGTAAAAGAATCTAAGTTCCATACTTCCATATTTTCCTTCGACAAATTAGTTATACGAGTTGCGGAAAATTTCCAATTTACTCCCGACAAATGCTAAATATTCCTGACTTGTAAAAAAAAGGTAAAATAATTTATTAGTTCAAGTTCCAATAACCTCGAAAAAATTTTCAAACTATGGCCATCTTGCGCTATTCTGGATAGATTAACCAAATACTGAATACATTTTTCCTGAGTTCGAATCCAGGACTTCTAGTGACGACATCCTAGCCAACACATTACACGTGTTGCCAGATCAATCTGTTTCAAAAAAAAATTTGATACTCTTTATGATTTTGGATATTTGATCTGATGATTCGTTAACATGTAGGCCTATAGTGCAGAGCGAATTATTTTGAATGCGTAACTCCCTCATTCAAGTTGGAAAATTTCCAGAACCTTTATCAAAATCCCGTTAGATAGCCTCGCATACGGGGACATATTTCAAACTAAATATTCCTCGGACATCTCTTAACATTCCTGCTAAGAATATACTTGTATTATAGCTAATTTTGAACACTCCGGCTTACCGTTCTCGGACAAGAAATCTAATAAAAAGACAACTGGTAGTCACCGTATGTGAAACTTATTGTACTGTTTTTCCGACCTTTCCAAAACCTAGCCTTCACTCCAGCCGCCATCTTGTAAAGCTAGTCACCAGGGTTCGAACCCGAGACTCCTTTCTCTAAATATTTTCTTAACAATACCCTGTAGTTACCCCGTAAATTATTTCATATATGCTACATAAATATATATATATATATATATATATATATATATATATATATATATATAACATATGACCTGTCATTTTTCACTAATTTTAAACAAGTCGGTATGATTTCGACTTGACATTATAGTATTGCCAACATAGGAGTGACACAGTCCGTTTATTTATTTAATCTCCATATTTAATATATTTTCCCAACGCATGCAGAAACGATCTGTTCGCAGGAAAGATCTAAAAATAATTCCTATATAACGTTACTAAATTTCCTCATTTAATTCAACATTTCGTTCATATGTTGGTATCGCTTGAGTTGCCCTGAGGTAATTAATAACCCGAGACATTTAAACCATTTGTACTTCAGTATTATATGGAAGTAATTTTCCACGAAGGTAATTAGTTCATGCTATTTGTAATTATTATTGCAGAGAAATTATTTTATTACTATTTTTATTGGTCACAATCACCATCGGCAAAAATATTCATGTTAGTATGATGGCGTGTCATCCCCGTCCACAAGCCACGAGTTCGGTTCGCATACGTCGACATATCCCGTAAGGAGGCCACGTTTCAGGCTACGTTTCAGCAATGAGTTTGCCTATCTATATTGGTTTTATATTTTTATCCTATTCACTCCTCCTAATAAGTAAAATACTAATTTTATGTGCCTAAATATTTCCAATATTTATCAAGTGCATCTCAAACCCACATACCTTGAATCCCGCAAACATATTTCTTATGTATTTGCCACGAAAAATTTGCCATTCAATCCTGGTGCATCAACAAAATCTTAACATTTAAGATAACCATAGCACATAAAATTCTTACAAGATATGGATGTTCAAAAACCTATTGTTCCCCTTGTGTGAATTATTCTACGTCTCTCTCTTTCTCTTGCCATGTTGTTTAATTAATTTTAATTAACAATATCAATTAATAATGTCCCTATGTTTCACATAAATCTTATACTAAATTGACTGTACGTATCTCAACATATTAATATTTAACGTATTCCAAACGGTCCAGGAACTGCAAGGGTCCGTTTCCCTATCATAAAAAATAATAAAAAATTATTTAGTGATCACCACCGCTGTTCACCAATGTTACAGTTAGGGTAGCTGTTTTAGGGCGTAAAGGACCTTTGGAACATGGATTACTAGTGAACGGTAAGATCGTGTGATTTACCTACGGATTACGTTAGCCGAGCGGCATGGCTGATGACTTTATAGTAGAGGGTATTCGAGACAAATAAATAACTAATTAAATAACCATCTATATTTAAAAATTATTAGAACAATTAATTACAAATAAATAAATTAGCCTAACTTATTCTAATACATATTCATGGGGGAGGGAAAGAGAGAGAGGTTAAACCGCGGTATGTTGAAACTTCGCCCCATACCAGGCTAGTCAACCCATATTACGTCATACTACTTGAATTTATTTCTGAACCTATCCATCTTGATTTTATTCTAAAGGCCCCCATTTTATCCTATTAAGAATAACATGTGCAGACTTACCACAGCCCTGCTGAAAAACTACAACACTCCCGTTCAGTCACTTTTCGCTTATATCACTCCCATTCTGATGGCCTAACTGTAATCTCTCTCTCTTTCACCAAGCATAGTAAGTTCATAGGCCCTAACGGTACATTTGTCCAGCTGTCTTTCGAATGCGAAAACCTTGACCTTCTCATCCTTAGGCTATATTTCGTTTTTGGATGTTTCCAGAACCTCAACTGTAACTGTATATGATTTGATATAGACCTAACTGTACTAGTCAAGGTAAATCTGATTACATATTCTGTCTAATATGAAACCTATAATATTACTAATATGAAACCTATAATATTAATACTATTTAAAATAATTAATTAAAATATCTAGTCCTAAATTATCCTAAATTATCCTATTTATAACATAATTAAAGATTAATAATGTACAGTTGATTAAGTGGAACTCTCTCTCTGGGTATTAACAAGATTTCAATCTATTCGGCGCGATTCAACATGGCGATTTTTTTAGCTTCCCTTAATAACTTGTTTTATCTGTTTTGTTTTAATATATTTTCTTTATGTTTTGTTTAATTTAAAATAAATAATGTTTGTTTATGGTTTAATGTGCTTCTGTGTACTAAAGTGATGTTCCCGTCAAAAACCAAGGCCAACCGCTCGGGCCAAGGGTCACTTAAAATATAGATGTATTTTTTTACGCTGCGTTATGGCTGAGTTAAGCTCCGGTCGTAACAAACTGTTATCAGACGGCTGGAATTCGTGAATATAATATTCTATTATACTCACGGATAAGGAAACGAACCCTAGACTCCAAAAATTAACTTTCAATTCACACAAATACGGCAATCACAAATTAATATTTTTTTTTACATGAGAGAGATCGGGAAGTTAAAACATCACAATGGTACAAACCATAAAATTAATAATCTATGTCCTTGTTTTTTTAGTAAACAAGAGAGAGACCAGGAATGCAACTATAGGTATTAATAAGCAGATGACTGGCTTTAGTATTTTTTTTTCACTGCCGTTTATTTTTTTGGTGTTGTCAACGTTTATTGTTTTGGGGTTATAATAGATTTTTTTAGGTTATAGATGTTTAATTTTTTTATGTTACATTATATGTTCACTTTTTATTGACAGAGCTTTAGTATTTGTTTGAGTTACAGGAAGTTTATTTTATGTTTATTGTAATAATGGAATTATTTTAATTTTTTGTGTAGTGGCAATATCTCATGTTCGTATTATGATAACTTTCTCTATGCAGGATATAGGTCATAAACTAAATACATACATTTGCTTCTTCTATCAGGAAAACGTAACATTAACGAAATATTTGGAGAATGAATTATTTCTGTAAAGCATCATTACGAGAAATAAACCCAAGGGATTGTATGTTGCATTACACGCTACTCCTGGAATTATATTTGTAGATTTTTTAACGCGACCGTATATATATATATATATATATATATATATATATATGTGTGTGTGTGTGTGTGAGATTACGAGTGTGCAAAGAGGTAATTTTTAAGTTGCCCAGAGAATCAAAACACTAAGATTTAACGGTGTATTGATTAAACGATTGTGCGATTGACAAGTAAAGCCAAGAGAGACAGATTGACCTAGGTAGGGAAATTACATAAAATGAGAGGTTAAACTCATAAGGTACTGTAGATATGTTAAAATAACATAAGCAGTCAAAAATGCTATTAGGAACTTATCCACAATACATAAAAGGGAATTTAGAGGAAATAAACAGGTTGGAGATGAAAAAGGGGAGAGGTTAAACCCATAGGTAAGATAGAGAAACAAGCGGGAATAAGTCTACACGTAACGAGAAGTAATGAAAAAATTGTTTCCAACAGGACAGTTATGAGGTATTGCCAAATGAATTAACATACCAGAAAGGACATGAAGTAACAACACCATTGTTAGGAACGAAAATATTATTTTTTTTTTGTAAAATTAACTATTGTAGGCTGTAGCAAGGGAAATTTGTCAGATAGTTTAGATACTAGGAAGGTAATATCAGGGAATATAAGATGCACAGAAGCATCAAGGATAAGAAATGATAGCAGGAAAAGGAATGCTCTCAAAATCAGGACCTCACGAGGGAATGATATCCGGAATTCAGCTTACATGATAGTAAGGTATACTTTAGGTACCAAGTAGATTTACATCTTTAAAGCCCTTTCGGTTTATGTGTAGATGAGCGCACTCGATCGAACACAGGACTTTATAGAAGGAGAAGCAAAATTGTAATACTATCCAAGCAATGGAAACTTTTCAAAACAAACGGTAATGATACGGTAAGATAACTGAACTGAGTATCTTTTTAAATCCAGTGAATCCTGAATTGCAATAAGGGCATGGATGATCCTCGAGAATCATAATGCCAGAGACGTAAGAGCATTTCTTTTTCTTCCAGCATGTGGTTAGCAATAAGATACATAGAGATGAGACAGATAGGTGCACGTGTGCACATAAAAAAATCAAAATAATAAAGAAAAGAATATAGTATAACAGTAATAGGCCTAAAACCAGGACTTCTAGAAGGCAGGGTTCAGAATGATACTGTATAAGTCCAGTCAGTAGCAAAATAACTAGGATTGTTTACGTAAAGCATTTTTGCGAACACGATATATCTATTTTGTAGGATAATGACGCTCAGATATCTGGCCATTTTTAACAAAGATTGATCCTTTGATAATATTAGACTCACTGCACACCCTGTACATCTGGTGACGAGAACGACAACGTAAGAGCTGCCAGGACCAGGTACACCACCACGTACATCTCGTGATGGAAGCATAATATGGATGAGTACCCAGATTCTCAAACAGCCTGAGGCAACCGCCTCACAAGCAGTAAAGAACAAAACCCAGACAACTATAAAAACACCATCTCCAACGTCAACCCTAACCTAACTTCCAACATACCGCAATTCACACCTATCGGATGAATTAAGCCGAACAAAACCACCACTTCAAGAATGATTCCCATCAAACCCTCCAAAGAGCTCTCCTTGGGCCGAACTGGGTATTGCTTCTTAACCTAGGCAAAAAGCAAAATACTAAGGCCTACCTGGAACAACGGCGGCTGGACACGATCCACGACCCTGAGCATCAGTACAGCACATCAAAGCTGATACGAACCCTAGGAAGACCAGCAGCAACTCCATCAGCAGGTCGTAGCAAGTCGACAGTAAAAAATGAGTGATGTAATAAATATCATACAATTAAAGTAAACACGGATTGAAAACAACTGAAGAATAATGGTGTGTGATTTATTACACACGAAGTTAAGAGATATTAGAAAAAAGTATAAGAATAACGTGTGATTTTTTTAAAGAGAGCTTCGGAACAGTTACAAGATCAAGGACGGAGATAAATAAACATATTTTAGAAGTGAAAAAATATTTTTTTTATATTGTGTGTGGTGGTTCATAAGTCAATATTGGACATTCTCTTTGGAAAGATGGCCCTGGAGGGTATACTTATTTAGTTTTAATAAGAAGTAAAGTGTTCTCATTACGCAATCAGATCTTACTGATATTTCAACGCAATTAAGGTTATCCGGTGCAACTAACAATTTAAAAGACGATCTAACCTCTTGGAATGAGAACAAAATACTTCCAGGTTATAGATGAAATCGCCATTTTGATGACGTCGGATCCACATAATCCACTAAAGTTGAGTCAGTAAGCTAATCGTCGGGACAAAACCCCCGGGAGCCGAGAGATATCCTATAAGGAGAAATGACATTCGGTTTTTCAAACCTAATCTCATGTCTGAGGGGGGAATATGTTGCGATCATGGCAGGGCCTAACCGCAATGATAATAAAATATGATAAAAAACCTATAAAACATATACGATATATACTTGTTTATTATACCAGAAGATAGGAAATAAATAATCACCTTTATAGTGATGATTGGAGTCACACTCCAAGTTCATACATGGGTTTTTAAATAAAAAAACGAGGGAACAAATTATAATAAAATAGAATATCTTGGACCAAATGTGATTTCATATCAACATGTTTTTCAAACTATGAGGACACACTTACGAAAACTTATATAACCAAATAAACAATTTTGCTTTTGACTAACACAAGCTTCAAACTATGGGGACACACTTACGAAAGCTTATATAACCCAGTAAATATTTATGCCTTTTGACTAACACATTATATAAGTGGAAAAACATCTTATATAATTTGGCCCTGACAGAACCAGAAATATTGCTAAAGGTTGGGTAATGAAAATAGGGTTTCCACGAATCTTGAATGTAGAGAAAGGAAAAAACTATAATATATAAACTCTCAAATTTTGGGGAAAAATCAGACTGGAGTTGGGGGACCGAAGCATTCGCTTCAGGTCCCCCCGGGCACGAGTGGAGCCTCTTCATGGGTAAGATACATTTTTATAATATTATCATACTAAAGGATCATGTTTTAAAATGGTCATTTTTAGTTTTAAACTTCACAATAAACTGTCTGATTATTAAAAATATGTTTTATCAATGAGATGACCAAAGGGTCGAACAAATTAATAATTAAAGATTAATAATGTACAGTTGATTAAGTGGAACTCTCTCTGGGTATTAACAAGATTTCAATCTATTCGGCGCGATTCAACATGGCGATTTTTTTAGCTTCCCTTAATAACTTGTTTTATCTGTTTTGTTTTAATATATTTTCTTTATGTTTTGTTTAATTTAAAATAAATAATGTTTGTTTATGGTTTAATGTGCTTCTGTGTACTAAAGTGATGTTCCCGTCAAAAACCAAGGCCAACCGCTCGGACCAAGGGTCACTTAAAATATAGATACCTTTTTTACGCTACGTTATGGCTGAGTTAAGCTCCGATCGTAACAGTCTCTTTCTTATTTCCCTCTTAACAATAGCTCTACAGCGTTTGAATTCTATTTCATTTTCTACTTTCTTTGTGTTCAAATATTTTTATAAGCTGCATTTCTCTCTTCAATCAATTGTTTTACTTGATCATCCCAGATTTCTAGAGTTCTATTTCTTCTTTGCTGTATATTTACTTTTCTTTAAGTTTCATCAGCTGCATTTTGAATTATCATTTTAATTTAATACACAAGTGATCTTCTTGGTGATAAAATATTAAAATATATATGCAGTCAATATGTCCATTTCACCAATTAATGTTTTAAAATGGTCAACAAGTTTCTACAGCCAAGCTGTCATTCTCAAGACCAGATACTGACTGAAGACAAAATTGATAATAAATAAATAAACAAATTCAGTTAAAAACAAACTACGTCACATGACGCAATCATTCATAAGTAAACAATAAAACATAATAAAACTAATCCTCTTTTGTTTCAATTAATCCTCTTTCCTTTAATTGAAACAAAAGAGGATTAGTTTTATTATGTTTTATTGTTTACTTATGAATGATTGCGTCATGTGACGTAGTTTGTTTTTAACTGAATTTGTTTATTTATTTATTATCAATTTTGTCTTCAGTCAGTATCTGGTCTTGAGAATGACAGCTTGGCTGTAGAAACTTGTTGACCATTTTAAAACATTAATTGGTGAAATGGGCATATTGACTGCATATATATTTTAATATCATTTTAATGTTTTTTTCATTCTTCTTCGACATCATTACTTTGTGGAGTCGTAGCCATATATTACCGAATTCTTCCCTCAAATCATAGTTAATGTCATTCTCCTACCTCATTCTTGGTCTACCAACTGGGCGTTTTCCCTCTGGTTTTTCTACAAGAAGCTTACATGCACGTCTTTTATTCCCCATACGTGCCACATGTCCTGCCCATCGCAATCTATGAGACTTAACTGTTCTTATTATATCTGGCTTCCTATAAAGACCATGTAGTTCATTGTTATGTAGTCTTCTCCATTCACCTGTCTCTCCATCTCTCTTTGGTCCTAAGTAGCTCTCCTCCTACAGTGAAGAAATTGAATCATACTAATTTAGTTACACTTGTTTTCGTATAGATGTCATAGGATTAGCCCGGTGATCAGCGTTTCGCCTCATACTGACTCTAGGAAAACCAAGGTAGATTTAGGACGGGATAATTCGGTAAATTTTCCTTAGAGGCCTTGTTATTCAGGCTTAAGGATCTTTTACAAGCCTGAAAATATTCAGACTCGGGATCCACAGCTTAAAGTCCCGGAGGACTTGCTCCTTAGATTTTTCCATCCTAAAAATTCCATCGACCCCGGCCGGGTTTGAACCCGCGACCCTCGGGACCTGAGGCAAGGAGCATAACCACTAGTCCGCCGCTGCCGATTGCAGATTGAAGCACAACTGGCAATACAGTACTACTAGGGGGTGTCGACGCTTATGAAAGTATTTGATAACAGACCTAGTTCGTTTTTCCAATCGTTCGGAACGCTGCAGTCGCAGTATTTTGTAATGCTAATTCGTCTGCTTGTATTCCAGAAACAAAACCTGGGTCATCTAGGGTGACAGCTGCCCCTGTTGCAGCAAAGGCAAATAGCGGACCCTCTCAGGCTAATAATAAAAAACGTGAATCCCGTCCTCCACCCATAACGGTGATAGGACACGGTGATTTATTTAAGATGAATAAGGAAATTAAGACCAAAGTTCAAGGAAACCTTAACTTAATTTAATACAGTCTTTCCACTTTACAGCAGTTTGCCCTTGATTCCTGCTCTCCAGAGATTCCTATCTTCCCATTGTCCTTCTTCCATACCCCTCTTCATCATGGCATCATATATTCCCTCATACCATGTTCTTCTACTTCTCCCCCTCTTCTTTCTGCCTGGTACTATCCAATCTAACACCTGTTTAGGCCACTGGTCTTCCGATATCCGTTGTACATGTCCATACCACTGCAAAGCTATCTTTGTTATCCTTTCGATGACAGTTTCTTGTGCATCCATTTCTTGTCTGATATATGTATTTCGAATATGTTGTAGCCTGGATATTCTCATACTTCTCCGTAATCCATCCATTTCTGTCGCCAAGATTATTTTCTGCATCCTTTCATTTATTGTCCAGCTTTCTGATCCATATGTAAGTATACTTTCTATTATTGTCTGTATAATCTCTTTTTTTTGTTTTTCTGGTCAATGTTCTATTCCATAAAAGATCATTCAGAAATCTAATTAATGCCTTCCTTGCACAATTTACTTCCTGTTAATACTATATTTTTTTTCACAAGTACCCAAGATGTATCTATTAATGATCCAAGATATTTAAATTTCTTCAACACGTTTTAATTATCATTAATTAATGTATTTCCTTTCCTCCATTACCATATATTCTGTTTTGATATAATTTATCTTCAGTCCACCTACCAAAAAAAAAAAATCAATCCATCTTACCACACAACTTTCTAATCCTCTATTCTATAATCTTCTTTATCTTGTCATCTTATAATATGGTCATCCAGCGAATCATAAATGGTGCAGTAAACGGTCATTAATTTGGATCCCCCTTCCCCTACATGAACTTATTCCATTTAACTAATACATCTTCTAAGTATATCTTGAACATTGTTGGTGACAATCTCCCTGGATCCCTTGTCTTATATCCTTTTGTTATATCAAATTTCAGAGAATCCTCTATTTCCAACCCTAATACTTTGCCTTTACTATCATACACTTCTTATTATAAAATGTAACCCGAGATTTAGGTATACCATTGCCACCCAAAGCTTGTTGATGGGTACAGAGTCATATGCCTTTTCCAGATCTATAAATGCCATATGAACTTATTTTCCTTTAGCCAACGTCTTTTCTGTAATCTGCCTAATCACAAATATATTATCAAGGCACGACTTACCTGCTGTAAAACCTGTTTGTTCTTCTGATATTTTATTTTGTATTAGTTCGTCCAATCTAATTTTAAATAATCGTACTTAACATTCTACTAATTGCAGCCATAACACTGATCCCTCTATAATTTGCTGGATCTCTTTTATTCCCTTTATTTTGGATATTGAACTAATATACAATAACTTCCACTAATCCGGAATAGAATCTCCTTCTATCACTTGGTTAAAAAGTCTAGTTAAAGTTCTTATAATTCCTGAACCACCATATTTAATTAGTTCCATGGTTATTCCTCCTGGATCTGCCGCTTTTCCATTTTTTGCTGTTCTCAACACGTTTCTTACCTCCTCTTCAGTTATAGGTTCCATTAAGTTACCCTTTCCATTATCCAATGTAGCATAGTCTATAAATTATCTCCTAGTTTCTGTTAAAAGCATTTAAAAATATTCCTGAAAAGTTTTCATTGGTACTAAATTAAAACTCTGTAATATTATCATTTCGCATTTTTTTAATTGTCCTCCATTTTTGGGCTGACTTTGTATAGTCTACTGTATGCTCAGCTTCTCCACATACCCTATTCCACATTTCTTTTTTATGTTTCCTGACTTCTGCTTTAACCTTTTGTTTTAAGTATGTAATAACTTTGATAATCTTCATCTTTCTTGGAATTTAAATACTTTTGATATGCATTTTTCTTTTCTGTTATGATATCAAGTAGTATTTCCTTATTCATCCAATGGTTTTTATGGTGTTTATCATTTTCCAGACCAAGTGCTTCTCTTGCTGCTTCATGTATATATTTTTTAAATGTTCATAAATAACGACCTAGTTCCAATCTTCATCAAATTTTAATTTTTCGGTGAGGCGTTGGGCATATAGATTTTTAATACTCTCATCTTGTAGTAAATGTAGATTATATCTACATTTTTTAAATTCATTTTCTATTTCTATATTTTGATCTTTATTTACCCTTTGCCTGTTTGTAGGGCATACTACCCTAGTTGACAGCATATAATGATCCGTTCCACATTCGGGTCCTCGATTCACTCTGACATCTTGAACTGTAATATTTCTTCGTTTCCTCACTATTACATAACCAATTATCGATCTTAGACCTTTTGTGCGTTGTTCCCACGTATATCTAAGGATGTCCCGATGTTTAAACATCGAATTCATAATAATTAGGTCATTCACTTTGTATTCTTCTTTTAAACGTTGTCCATTTTCATTCTCAATATCTTCTCAATATGGACCAACTATTCAACTGTCCCCTTTCCAACTCTGCTATTCAAATCTCCCATAATTATTAATTTGTTCTTTTGAGAAATATTTTCTACCAATCCAGTAAATGTTTCAAAGTATTGTTACTTTATTATTTGTGATGCATCGTTTGTTGGGGCATGTGTACCTATTATTACTAATTCTTTCCCATACATTGTTATTTCCATAACTATAAATCTTTCATCTATTTCTTCTATTTGTTTTATTGAGGATTTCCATTTCTTCTTAATTAAAATTAATACTCCTATTTTAGCTCTCTCCGATTTTTCCACCCCACTCCATACATGCATGTATTCGTCAATCATTTCTTGACCTTTCCCTTCCTTTTCGTTTCTGTCAGAACTGCTATATCCACCCCTTCTTTGTAATTTCGTTAAGTACTTCATTATTCTTAGTATTCCAACCTTGTATGTTCGAAGTTGCCAAAATCATTGTCCTTTTTCTTAGCCAAAGTCTATGCCTGTTGATCTGTCCGGCTTTATCTATCTTTGCAGGAAACGTAACAATTATTTTTTATGGAACGAGTCGTCAGCCCTTCGCCAACCCCCGCATTTGGGGGATCTAACCAGAGCCTCATTTGCGGTTTTCGGGATTCCTATTGGACCTTCTCGGCTACCGTAGCGCCACGGGGAAACTAGTCCCCACCGTACATCACCCCAGTAGTTAATACTTAGAGATGACATCCGCTATTATGCATCCACAGAGGAGGACTTTCAGACCCTAAAATAATATTTTACTAATACTGGAGAACAGATGAAGAAAGACCTTCCAATGCCGGTCGTATTAAAGAGGCTACCTGCCAAGACTCTCATCCAGGAAATTGAACAAGAATTACTGAACTTTCTATTCCCTATCACATCCATCAATCAGATCTCTAAAAATGAAGGAGATCAGCTGCACCCACTTCCTCTATAAAATCCTCGAATTGACCAATAATGATGCCGCCGAGAGATATATAACTTAGACCGCCTGTTGTATATGGTAGTTGCAATAGAGGCATACAAACCAAGAACTGGCCTGAAGCAGCGTTTTCGGTGCCAGAATTTCAATCATACATTTGCAGGACGTAATCTTGCACCGCGGTGTGTGGTGTGTACGGAAGCACACAACCACAAAGAATGTCCGGTGAAGATTGCGGCCCTCACCGACAAACAGAAATTAAAATATGCAAACTGCGGTGAAAGAATATGTCCTGCATCCTATACCCTTCCTGTCAAGCCTATAAGGCAGCGCAAGCAGCCTTCCTTAACCCGTCAACGTGACGTGTACGCGCGTTGAATTCTTCTGCTGTTGCGGAGAAACGTGACGTTACGCTAGTTGCACGCACTGTTTTAAACTGTTATCACGATCTTTGTGTTTGCATTAACTATTTCCCTTTATATAACTTTTATGTAGAGACTTGAAAGTTTATATTAGTGCATATATTAATCGATGACGGCTCTGAGTAACAAGATAAAATAATTTTATATTTGCATTAATTCTTGTGGCCTCTGACATTTTTTGTATTTATAACTAGGTAAAAGATTTCTTAGAAAAATAAAACCGTCTTTTTTGTAGATTAGCTTGTCTATCAATTTGAATATATTTGCAAATTTCTTCATCTCTAACAATGACGCAAAATTCGCTACATTTAAAGGCCCAAAAAAAAGTTATATCAACTGTAGATTATTTACACCTTTATTAATTTTAACTTTAACTATTTATTTCAACATTTTGGTCTCCTTATTTTGCTAATTCATAGTCATTAAGATTTAACCAAATTAATCTAACATTTTTAGTGTTTTTGAGCTTTATAGTTTTGAAGTTGATGGTCCACCATAGTGATGTGAATTAAAACTTATACTCACACATGTAGAGGGATGTGTTCCTGGTCCTAAAGGAAACTGTAGTGAATACTTCAGTCCCTGCCTCCTCTGAACTTTTTGGCTACCATCGCAGTTATATATTTGATTATTTTTTCTCTTTCTTAGTTCCCCTTTCACCTTCAACCTAATTGTGGGAATTTCTCATCGTCGCCTACTTTCCAAACTTTCCCCTAATGTAGTCCAAACTTTTACCTAATGTAGTTCAATTTTCCAAACTTTTATCCAATGTGAAAATCTCTGGTCTTTCTATCAAAACATGTTGATATTTTGAAACTACATCCTGGTGTTGTTGTGACATGGTTTCGATAACCACAATGAGTCCAGGATACTTTATTATAAAATATTATAAAATTATACTCGTTATTTATTTCCTAAAAGCCCTTGGTATGGATTTTAAGTATGACTAATTAGTATATTTAAGTGTGATTATTTATTTCCTAACTTATGGTATAATTAACCCGTCAGCGTGGAATGACGCGACGTGTACGCGGGGTGAATTCTTCACCAGATGTGGAAGGATGTGACATGTACGCAATCTGCACACGCTGATATAAACTGTTATAATAATCTTATGTTTTATGTTAACTATTTCCCGTTTATAGAATTATGATATAAAGACTTCAATGTTTTTATTAGTGTGTATATTATTCGTTGATGTCATTAAGGAACATTTTAAAACAATTTTAGTTTTATAGTTATTCTTGTGTCTCCTGACACATTCTTACATTTATAACTCCATAAAATATTTTTGTGTTATGCCCTCTTTTTAGCTGTAAACTTCAAGAACAAACCGGAAAGTTATATTGACCAATAAATGGTCAGTTGGCCTTTTTTTATTTTTTTTAAAGGAAGAAAATCCATGTTTCATTCTGTGTTTAGTTCCTGATGATCTTGTCTAGCGTTTATTAAGGAAATGGCGAAAAGTTTATCGAGTTCGGAGATTGAGAATCTTTTAAATTTTCATTTTAGTGATTCAGAAGAAAGTGTTTTTGATTCTGATGACGAATCTGAACTAAGTGACGTAGCAGTGGCAGAAGCGGAAGTGCAATCCGATTTGGAATGTGATTCAGATGAAAATACTATAGCAGGTCAGGCAGAAGGGGTTGAAATATTTACATGGGAATCCATGTGTAATTATGTCCCAAAACGTGAAACATTCACTAATGTGTTCGGCCCACAAAGTGTTGTAAGAAATGTTAGTAGTGTGGTAGAAGCATTCACTCTTGAACTTGTCAGCATGATTGTTACAGAGACTAACCGTTATGCAGAACAGTACATGAAATCTCGGGGTATGCTTTTCTCATTTCGATCCAGAGTGAGAGAATGGGCCCCTGTGACACTTGATGAAATGTATGTTACTTTAGCACTATTTATGTTGATGGGAATAGCACAGAAACCTACTTTTCGCTCTTATTTTTCACAAAATTCGACAATAGCCACGCCCATATTTGGTTCTGTTATGTCCTTGGACAGATTTGAATCTATTTGCAAAATTCTTCATTTTAACAACAATGACATAAAATTCACTACCTATGACGGCCCAAAAAAGTTATTTCCGATTTATCCTTTAATACAGTACCTCAACAATAAATTTCAAACAATGTACATACCAAAACAAAATATTTTAATCGACGAATCTCTTACATTATGGAAAGGACGTCTATCATTCATTCAATATCTACCGCTAAAATCATCAAAATTTGGAATTAAAACTTTTGAACTCTGTGAATCGACTACTGGCTATTTGTGGTCGTTCATTGTTTATACAGGCAAGGACATAATATTGGAATCTAGTTTGACGTCAGGTGTAGCGAATAAAACTATGACTATTGTATTTCAACTTATGGAACCATTACTAGGAAAAGGGTATACACTGTGGATGGACAACTTTTATAATTCTCCGTCCTTGGCAATGAAATTAAAATATTTTAAAACTGACTGTGTTGGGACTCTTCGACTAAATAGGAAACACGTGCCGAAGACAGTAAAGGAGGAAAAATTGAAAAAAGGGTGAACTTATTTCACAACATTCAGGTCCAGTTACAGTTATGAAGTGGAGTGACAAAAAGAATGTGACAATGTTATCTACATACCATAGTGACGAAACCAAAATTGTGAAAACAAGAAGAGGGCATGATAAGGTGAAACCGGTGATGATATGCGACTACAATTACTTCATGGGAGGCGTGGATTTGAAAGATCAATTACTACAAGGTTACCTGATCGAGAGAAAAAAAATGAATAAATGGTCCATGAAAATGTTTAAAAACTTTTAAACATATGCATACTAAATGCAAGTATTATATACAAGCAAAATATTGGAAACGAAAAGAAAGATAATTTGAAATTTAGGGTCGATTTAGTAGAAGGTCTCTTAGCTCAACATGGTTCATGTATAGAAAGGAAAGTTCCTGGAAGGCACATGAGTAATAATAATGTACCCAGATTGTTAGAAAGACATTTTTTGGAGAAGATTCCCCCAACAGGGAAGAAGTCTAAACCACAAAAGAGGTGTGTTGTTTGCAGTAAACATGGAAAGAGAAAAGAGTCAACTTACTGGTGTCCCAACTGCCAAGCTGGTTTATGCCTCGAAAATTGCTTTAAAATTTATCACACTAAACTAAATTTCTAAAGCCCCCTTCAGCTCTGAGTTTTTTTTTCCGGAAGACCCTTCTCTTTGTGTGAATATTTCATTGTGTTGTTAGGTAGTGTGCCGGTTCTCTGAATCCTTCAAAGAATTTGTTGTGTAATTCACTGTTTTAATTATATATGTGAACTGTGTTGTTTTAATTATTTTTACAACTTTGGAATAAAAACCATTAATAGTCTACACCTGAAGAGATGTTATGTGAGTATTATAATATTTTAAATTTATTAAATGTTATATTAAGTATACACCGAGAGGAAGTCTGAAATGATTTAAATTACGCAGGATCCTTTTAAATGTGTTACTTGAATACTCGCAATGGATGGCCGGATTTAAATCCCAGTGAAAATTCCTCCCGCATCTGGTTATGATGGGCCATTTAACTCTACCCACGTTGAGGGGTTAATTAGTATATTGCCGTAACTATGATTAATAATTTATAGTTGTCTTTATGTGATTATTAAATAATAGTTTTTATTATCATTTTTCTTTTTAAGTATAGCCTATATTACTACAAATGGAAAGAACATTTAGACAGAATGGACAATATAAGGTTACCCAAAAAGATCAACACCTACAAACCACATGGAAAAAGATCTTTGGGACAGCCAAGGAAACGATGGACTTGAGACGGGAACAGGTCACATTGACCTAATCCTGGAAAGGAAGAAGAAGAAAATATCTTAATTGACGAAACCGTTACATTATGGAAAGGCAGTATATTTTTCACCCAGTATCTAAAGGTAAATGGTCCCACTATAGGCCTTAGGAGCCCCTTGGGGTATTAGTAGGTTAAGGCTCCCACTTTTTCTAGACAACCAGCACTTGATGTAAGCCAGGTTCTTATCTTTATCTGTTGGCTGTCTTTACTCCCATAAGTAGCTTCTGGTACTCATTTCTGTTAGAGGCTGAGTCGACCCCAGGTTCACAGTGCCGCCAGAAATTTTGGTTCAGTTTAAAAATCCTGATCCATCGGGACTTGAACCCTCGATCTTCCAGCTTGTAGTGTGTTGATCTTTCAAATCCATGCCTCCCATGAAGTTATTATAGGCACATATCAACTGGTTTCACATTGGAAACCAGAAGGAAGACTAATTGAAATGTACAGTTGAAGAAGGGCTTTTAGCACAACAGGGATCAAGTGTAGAAAGAAAATTCTCTCAAGGCACACGACCTAAAATAATGTTTCCAGAGTGTTAGAAAGACATATTTGGAAAAGATTGCCCCTACAGGAAAGAAGGTCAACCCATAAAAGCAATATGTTTGTAATAGACATTGAAAAGGAAAAGAAAATCCCCTTATTGGTGACCAGAGAGTTAAACTGGTTTATGCTTTGAAGATTTATCACACAAAACTAATTTTTCAAGCCTGTTCCATTCTTTTTTCTTTTTCTTTTTGAAGGCCCTTCTTTTGTCTTTGTGTAAATATTTCATTATGTTGTAGGTAGCGACGGTTCTCTGAATTCTTCAAACAATTCATAGTGAAATTCACTGTTTCATTTACGTGAGAAACTTGCATATAGGGCCTATTTCAACTGTGGCACAACAATCCTAAATAAGTCTACACATGCAGAGATGTTACATGAGAACCATAATAAATTTAATGAATTAAATATTACATTAAGGGTACACTATAAACAAATAACAGAATCATTTAAATTACTCAAGATATTCCCATTTATATGTGTTATTGGAATACTCACAATGAAGAACTGGTTTTAAATCTCTGTGACTATTTAACTCATGCCCCAAATGGGAGTCAATGACCAATTATGTTTCAATGATTTTTTATTTACAACCAATCACAGTCGTGTTTTGCCTAAAATTTACCAACTAAAGTTTATCATAATAAAGAAAGCATCTCCTTTTTAACATTCTGAATAAGTCATAGCATTATTTTGCAGTGACTGACTCTGTCAGAAAATATGGCTACCAGATTGTATATATAGTGCATGAATGTCAGCAGAAAGCGCATGCGATAGATAATATAAAAACATTTGTAACAATTGATTATACCACAAAGGAAAGAAAACACTGTTTACACTTTCTTAAATGAATTATTTTCCAGGAAATGACGTTGCAGAAAAATATAATTGACATATTTACATTATAGGACATAAAAATAATTAATACCTATAACGTTGGTTATAAATTTCTCCACTAGTGTGCATTCTTACAATATTGCGATCCTTAGGCAATAAATAATATTATGATCTGGTTGCAGTGATGAACAAAGGAAGGAAATGAAGCGTACCAATCATTTCTCATTTGTTTTCAAACATTGCCATTTACATTAAATATCCTCATCTAGGGGATATGTGGATGGCGACCACAAGGTGCCCAAGCTGTGTAAAACATTTCTTCCACTTACTTGTGTTTTGCACTCTTTTAACTTTACTATCTAACCTCTCTTGGTTAACTCTTGTTATTTTAACCCCGACGCTATTAGGGCATCCGAGGGCTAGGGTGTCTTTCCTTTCTTCCATTTCATGTTTCCTTTATTTTCTTTTCTTCTCCAGAAAAGCCTGACCAGAGGCTATAAGATGGCATCCCCATCACTGGTCTTGCCTTCCTTTGGCCAGCAACCAATCGAAGGGACTATTATTATGCTTTCAAGTCTTATACGAGAATTTCCTAGGAATTTTCTATAGGATCGTAACAGGCCTTGGCCTAATACTTGGAAGGAAGAAGAAGAAGAAGAAGAAGATATAAATACTTTAAAATAACTATAGTTAAATAATGATTTGTGAGTAAACAGCTTAATTTTATTCGTTAAATAGTCCTAACAAATGCCACTCTTGATTTCCAAATTCTCTACATAAATTCACTCCTCACTTCATGAGTCATGAATTTATCGATAATTTGGAAATCACTCGTGGCATTACTTATGAAAACTACTCCTGCCACAGGGTATGGCCGACCATTTAACTGCAACCGCTTTGAGGGGTTAAACAATGAGAACTCACTGAAACCTATTGGTCGCCAATCACGAACATTCACTTCCAAAATGATAAATCCTAATATCTCCTATAGTAAATTTGTAGCCCCTGGCACCAAACCACAAAAGCAGGTGGTAAACACTGTTCAGGCACAGATTACGTCTGTCACTTCTCTCCCCGTGTCTGGACATGGAAAACAGCTCCTAAGAGATATCCAGCCCAAATTGGCTGGATTAAAATCTCCAATGGAGAGGTTTATGTTTGTGTCTGAACTGATTAATATGCTTTTAATGAGTTTGTTATTTTGACTCACCTCAAATTCTTGATTTTTATGCAGACCAGGTGTCGTTGCTTTTGCGCGACATTGTCGATGCATTCCAAGTATTGTTTTGCAGTTGTCCATACTGTAAGTTGATTTCTGCTCCCTCTGCTGGCAGACCGATGAACTCCCAAATCATTTTTTTTTTTTCCTTTTCTCCAGGAATTTCAAATTTCATGGTTTTCTTTTTATTCTAGCAGATGTAAATTTTCTCCCAAATTGTGAGTTCCCTAGATTTTTCTGTTTTAGAAATTTGGCCTTAGTTTGAATTCTATGTTTTTCTGACCATGCATGGGCAATTATTGCAGATTTTTCTATTTCTCCATTTTTAAACATTTCTAAAGTGTTCTTTCAATCTCGTATTTAAGTTCCTTTTTGTTTTTCCTATATATATTTTTCACAATCTTTACCATCAATTTGATAAATCCCTGATTTGTTCCTGTCTTCAATCTTTTAATTTTTGTTGGTTTTGATTAATTTATTCAAACTGTAATCATTTTTTGGTGCTAATTTAATGTTAAATCTGCTAAACATTTTTTTGAAACTTATTACATACTAAAGGATGGTATTAACCCATTGGAGACTTTTAACGAGTCTCCCTCGTGAGCAGGTAGAAAGTCCAAACAGCTCAACCACGACCTACACTCGTTGTGTTAAAACCCTCCACTATAAGAAGTTGGCTCTATCTTTAGTAACTAAAAATTTATGTTCGCCATCTGTAAAATTTGTTGCTGGTTTATATAAAGCGTATATGTAGTCCTAGTATATTGTATAGTTTATTATAGATATAGTTTATAAAATAATATATATTTAGGTATTTATTACAGTAAATATATATGTAGTTTCAATGTTTTTTTTTCGAATATCATGGTTGTAAATTTAACTTTTTTAGAAATACGTTCAGTTCAAACTCTCTAAAAGGAATAAAACGGTGCGATTTGGAATAACATATTAGAAATTGTACTCTTCAGGATATGATTCAAATAAACACTGAACAAGATGCACATGAAAATTCAGATTTTACAGCAAATGAGAGTGTAGTCCTAGAATTAGCAAACCCGTTCATAGAGAAAGGTCACACATTATAATTGTGTTCTCCTAATTTATTTTTAGAGCTGAGTAGACGAGAGACATATTAGGGACAGTAAAATCTAACAGAAGAAATATGCCTATGGATTTAGTGAACATCAAATTGGAAAGAAAAAGAAAAAGGAGAACTAACAACGTGATCTAGTTGGAGACTTCTATCATAGAAGTGGAAAGGTAGGAAAGACATTTATTTATTATCATCCAAACACGAAATTGCCGACATGACTGACACCAGTAAGAAGCTATGGAAGAATAAAGACCGAGAACAAGAAGAAAAAATCATAAAGGCTAAATGTATTCTAGAATAAAATAAAGGTATGGGAGGAGAAGATCGACATGACAAGTTTGTGGCTTTGTTTTCCAGTAGTGATGAAATTTGTAAAGTGCTATAGAATAAATAATAGTTTTAAAAAACTAAAAGAACACGTATAACTGTAGGCTTTCACGGCCGGCGTCTTGATCCCTATTAGGTTCGTCTTCCGGGCATATAGGCCGTGGTCCAGTCGATCTTCTACTCGACGTTTCATCTACTGCTGCGGTAGACATCTTCAGGAGATACTGCGTGCTCTCTGTGAACTCCTCAACAGTCGGCTGCAGACTGGCTGGTCGTTGGAAACTCCCTCCCTATTTATAGGCACGCCCCTGGTGGAGAGGCGGTTTTCTGCGCGGTCCGTGTTGCGTGCTGTTTTGTCCAGGCTGTCGCTAGCAGAAGTCATAGGCTTCGTTGTCGTATTGTGCAGTGCCGGGATCCAGATTTTGTTTATCTTCATGGTTTCTTCTTTTTTGTTAAAGGAATTTTTGTGTTTATATATTTCAATGGCTTCTCTGTACAGTCTGGTGTAATAATGTGATGTTTGGGACAATACCTGTGTTTCTTCGAATCTTATTATATGTTCTTGGTTGTTCATCCAGTGTTCCGCTACGGAACACTGCGGAACACTGGATGAACAACCAAGAACATATAATAAGATTCGAAGAAACACAGGTATTGTCCCAAACATCACATTATTACACCAGACTGTACAGAGAAGCCATTGAAATATATAAACACAAAAATTCCTTTAACAAAAAAGAAGAAACCATGAAGATAAACAAAATCTGGATCCCGGCACTGCACAATACGACAACGAAGCCTATGACTTCTGCTAGCGACAGCCTGGAGAAAACAGCACGCAACACGGACCGCGCAGAAAACCGCCTCTCCACCAGGGGCGTGCCTATAAATAGGGAGGGAGTTTCCAACGACCAGCCAGTCTGCAGCCGACTGTTGAGGAGTTCACAGAGAGCACGCAGTATCTCCTGAAGATGTCTACCGCAGCAGTAGACGAAACGTCGAGTAGAAGAACGACTGGACCACGGCCTATATGCCCGGAAGACGAACCTAATAGGGATAAAAGAACACGCTTTATTAGAAAACTAAAAAATGAAAAATAATTTTAATTTCCAATACGCTTGGGATAAAATAAAGTGGTCAACAAAAAAATCACCTCAACACATATAGAATGAAATTAGAGTTATCAACAAAAAGAAAATAATTTTACCATCAAAAGCGTGGGGTGCTCTATATCAATTAATATATTTGATAATAAACATATATTGGTAAAAGTAAGCTCTCTAAGAAGAAAATGTAAAGATTATAAAAATCACCCCACGCTTTTGATGGTAAAATTATTTTCTTTTTGTTGATAACTCTAATTTCATTCTATATGTGTTGAGGTGATTTTTTTGTTGACCACTTTATTTTATCCCAAGCGTATTGGAAATTAAAATTATTTTTCATTTTTTAGTTTTCTAATAAAGCATGTTCTTTTAGTTTTTTAAAACTATTATTTATTTTTTATTTTTTAGTTTTAATATTTTACAGAATAAGATAAAAATGTAAATATCTTTAAATTCGATACTTTTGTAGTATGAGCTAAAAGTAATACTCTTCTATAAAAAAGAAACCGTCCCAACCGGATTTGAACCAGCGACATATGGATTACTGAAATTATATACCACTAAGAGTTCACTGCTCTACCAACTGAGCTCTTAGAACGATTGACTAAAAACTCGACAAGTCCGTAACCTATTATACCAGTTTTCATTTTTTTGATTTTCAGATGATTCTGGCCAGGATTTTTGAAACAAAATATGAAATAATTGTATTGTCACGGGTCCTCTACACATATACAAAGTTTCAAGTCGATCCAATGTTTCTAAGTGGGTGAAAATCGCGTTGAAAGATTCCGTTACATTGATACAAAAACACTTTTTTTGATTTTCTGATGATTATGACCAGGATTTTAAAAAATAAATATGAAATTATTGTATTGTCACGGGTCCTCTACAAGTATACAAAGTTTCAAGTCGATCCAATGTTTCTAAGTGGGTGAAAATCGCGTTGAAGGATTCCGTTACATTGATACAAAAACACTTTTTTTTGATTTTCTGATGATTATGGCCAGGATTTTAAAAAATAAATATGAAATTATTGTATTGTCACGGGTCCTCTACAAGTATACAAAGTTTCAAGTCGATCCGATGATTTTAAGTGGGTGAAAATCGCGTTGAAAGATTCAGTTACATAGATAGATAGATAGATAGATACAGGTCAAGCTAATATAAAGCGTGTAAAAAATTGCTTTTTACATAATCAATAATTTGAGAAGATATATAGCAAGAACTTTCTATGATTTGATAATGTATAGGCCTATGCTTTTATATGTTCAGTTTCATTTATTTTTATAATATGCAGTATTATATATATTTTTGTTATTTTTTACCATTCCTGTTAGAACATGTGATTTGTGTTTACTTTAAATATAATGACCGAGAAATGTTAGTCAACTTTCACAACCTTCAAACTAACAATAGATAACGGTTAAATTGCAAAAAAGAGGGTTGTAGACAGGCCACATTCCTTACCTATTCATAAAAGTACAAAATACTACAAGAAAAAACAGGGGTACACAAACCATCTGAAATCCATTTGTGATAGAACGCAGTATGCATGGTCTGGTTATTCTGATTTAAAATCCAATGCAGCCGGAGTAGCGCTGGGGAGATTTAAATGGGTTTCCAGTGAACTTACTGCTTTGAATATGTCTTCAATGGGTTAAATTTCTTGAAATGTTTACTAGTTTCTTTTTTTTTTTATCCAAAACGTATAAACCCTATTTTACCTAAGGTACATTAGGGTTATATTTTGTCAAATTTGTGTCATTACATAATTTTTCTTTTATCTAAAATTAAAGTTTTTTATGAATTTTATTTATAAAAACATTAAAAAGTCTACAGTTCATTTCTGTCATAATCACTTCTGTAATGGGTGGTTTACTTAAACAGGCATTGTTATTTAGAAGACATATAATTTCAAATCTTTCATTCCAGAACAATGGACAATCAAATATAATATGTTCCACGCTTTGATTGCCAATTCCACAATTACAGCTTGCATTTTCTATGATGTTGAATCTCTGTAGATATTGGCCAAATTTTCTGTGCCCAGTGAGGAATTGTGTTAATATGAAATTTGGAACAATGTGTTTGCATTTTATTCTGTCATAAATACTTGGAAAGAACAGTTGTCTTGTTAATGTACCTGTGGTACTATTGAGCCACACATTGTTCCATCGTGCTATTATATGTTCCTTTATTTGTGACTTTAGGAAAGAAATATGGCAGAGATCATATGCATACTGCAAAGTGGAATCTGCTGCAGACTTGGCTAATATCCGCACGTTCATTTCCTAATATCCCGCAATGCCCGTGTACCCAAGATAGACAAATATGTTTTGAACTTTGCTTCATTTGTTCGCTAATCTCGAAAGCTATTGGGTTATTGTTATATCTATCATTAATTGCTTTCAGGGCTGTCTGAAGAGTACTTTCATTTATCATCTTTTGTTTCTTGAATTTACTTATTTTCTTATGAATCATATTTTCCTGAAAACCATTCTCTTTTGCTATTTTTATAATATGTTTTTTCTCTTTCTTAAAATTTTCTCTGCTCATGGGAACATTCACTAGTCTGTATGTTAAACTATTAAATACTACCTGTTTATGTTCAATGTGGTTAAAACCCGTGTTGTTTTAATATAATTATCAATGTGTGTTTCTTTCCTGTAAATTCCAAATTATATTTTCCTTTTTTCTTCATTCCTGATCAATTTAAGGTCTAAAAATGATATTTCTTGGTTATTTTTCACTTCCATAGTAAATTTAATTGTATTATTATGAATATTTAAAAGTTTAACGGCATTTTATAATTGTTTTTGTTTGACTATTGCTATGATATCATCCACATATCTACTACAAAATTTAAAAATCAAAGGGTATGCTATGGTTATCTGACATTTGAAGTTTCTCATAAACATATTTGCCAAAAATGGTGATATTGGATTTCCCATTCCCATTGGTTAATATGTGCTTTGGTGATGTGTAGACACACTAATGAAAGCTATCTCAATGTCATGGCTTTCAATGCCTATAGTGTAGCTAGACAGACTCAAGAGCTAATCACTTTTGTACAAGAAACAGATATTGACATTCTTTTATTAAATGAAACACATTTAAAGCCGCTTGACTGTTTCCAAATTCCACAATATTATACATACAGAAATGACCGCATTGACAGTCCCCTTGGGGACACTGCTATATGCATTAAAAAATCCATTGGCCACATATTTTCATGGCATCAATCTATAAATCTCCCACCAGATTATTCACAAGGCATGACCTAAATATTCTAAACTCTGTCTCCCATAGTTACTTACTAGCGGGAGATTTTACTGCAAAACATCTTTATTGAAATCCGTCCAAAATGTATCTGGTGTCACACTACAAAATTATTGTTAAGTTCATAACATTGAAATCTCTGCCTCCAGAAAACATACTACTTATGGTAATTGATTTGATATTCTCGACATAGTGCTATCGAAGAATGTCACTACTCTCCATACATCACAACTGTTATAGATGCACTCAACTCTAATCATATTCCTATACTTTTTAAAATATCACCCACATTTTTATTATCCTCCCCATTTAAACTAAATATATGTTCACACATAGAAATAATTACATAATGAAAATTGACAATTAATGAGAAATGAGGGAAATTTTGAAAACATGGCTGAATTCAAATACCAAAGAACAATAATTACAAACAGGAATGAGATGCACAAAAAAATTAAACATGGGCTTAATTCTGGAAATGCATGCTATTATGCATTACAGGGACTCTCATCATCCCAACTTCTCTCAAAAAAATTTTAATTGAAAATGTATAAAACTGTTATTCTCTCAGTTACATTATGTGGATCGAAACATGGACTCTTACTTTAAAGGAGGAGAAAAGATTATGAGTATTTGAGAATAAGGTTCGTAGGAAATTTTTTGGACCAAAGAGAGATGAACAGACAGGTGAATGGAGAAGACTTTTACATAACAGTGAGCTACATGATCTTCATAGAAAATCAGATGTAATAAGAATAGTTAAATCTCATAGAAACAGGAGGATATACAGAGACTTAGAACTGCTGAAATGAGATACCTTCGGAGGAGTGCAGGATACACACTACTAGATCACAAAAAAAAATGAAGACATCTTAGAAGAATTACACATAGAACCTTTAGAAAACAAAATTTCTGATTATAAGTCAAGATGGATGTAACATGTTCATCGAATGGAAGATCACAGGATACTCAAACAAATATTAAGATATCAACCTACAGGAAGAAGAAGACCAGGACATCCACTCAAAAGACTTCTGGATAGTGTTTCTCTTGAGGCCCAAACAGGTCAACAAATGGCCTAAATTCGTGAATGTACTATGATGATGATAATGAAGTCTCATAGACTGCAATGGGTAGGACACGTGGTATGAATGGGGAATGAAAGAGGGGCATGGAAGCTTTTTGTAGGAAAACTAGAGGGAAAATGCCCAGTGGGAGAATAACATTAACCATGATTTGAGGGAAGTAGATTATACAGGAGATGATTGGAAAACAATGGCTCAGGATATGGATGTATGGAGAGCTTATGTCCATGTGGCCATAAACCTATGGGTTTGTATGAGTTAGTTAAAGTGACCATAAATGTTGGTTGGTTGGTATCTAATGTCGAGCACTTGATAATGAAATCATTTGCTCTCTTGCACTCCAATATTTAGCAGAAAGGTGGTCTCTTCTACAAAAGCTGGACAACGGAGGAGATGGTTTCTTTCCATATCTTCATTTAAATTGCAAAAAGGGCATTTAGGTGAATCTGTTATGCCAATTCTGTGTAGGTGTTTAATCAAGCAGTCATGTCCCATTAGCAGTCTGAATGTTGCTACTGCAGATTTTCTTTGTAATGTAGTAATGTCATAAGCTTGTAGATTTTCCCATTCCTTTCCAGATGTTTTGGTGGTGTATTCTTCTCTAAGTTTATTGATGTATTTATTTGAGATAATTCTTTTGATAGAGTGAAAGGAAACTGGAGCAGAAGTTGGGTTTGAAACAATTTTGCTACCCTTCTTGGCTAGAAAATCGGCTATTTCATTGCCTGTCACTCCACAATGGGCCGGAATCCATTGAAGTACAACTTTTTTTATGTAGACGGGATAACTGTTTTATCATTTTGTGACATTCGATAATTTTGATGCTTTTGGGTGTTGTGTCTCGTGTTATTGCAAGAATGGCTGTTTTGGAGTCACATAGAATTGCAACTTTTGTAAATTTTTGGATGTGATATAAAAGATTTTGTAAACTTAAGAAAATTGCTAGAATTTCGCCATCAAAGTTTGTTGAATTTGTGTTTAGTTTACGATAAAAGGAAAAAAGTGGACATACTGCACCAGCACCATTTAGTAGGCTGGAGCCATCTGTAAAAATATGTATCCATTCAGGAGCTGGGTATCTTAGATTTATTATTTCCAGTGACATTTGTTTTAAAATATATGGAGGAGTTTCAGATTTCTTGATGTCTTCTGTTAAATGAAGGTTATATTCAATTTCCAAAAATTCTAGAGGGTTGTTTCTCATCTGCATATTTTCTTTTGAATGTGAAAGTTGCAATTTCTGTTTGATTTCTTGTACAATGCTTAAGAAGCTTTGCTGAGATTTTAAACATACTTGTGGTTTTCTTTGGGTCCAGTTATTATGGGGTAGCCTTAAAAATTTTTCATACTGTGTGACTGCTGTTTTCTCAATTTCAGATGCTATGTTTGGGTTATTTGTTAAGATTTGCATGGTAGTGATTGGTGTTGTTTTAACGGCTCCTGTTATCAGACGGAGGATTTGGTTCTGCAATTTATTAAGTTTTTCCACTTTAGTAGTTACTAGGATTTCTTCACAATATTGAAGTACAGGTTTTATGTACATTTGGTAGAAGGTGTTTAGGGTTTGTGTGTTGCAACCCCACTTTTTCCCTGCTATTCGTTTTAATAATGGTAACCTTGTTTCTATCTTTGTACATATATTCTCCATGTGTTTCTTCCATGTTAATTTTGTGTCCAGAGTTATTCCTAAATATTTTGCTTCATGTGTTTGAGTTAATAATTCACCCTCCAATTTCAGAGTGATGGGTAGTGGTTTCTTTCTTAATGTAAATAGTTGATAATTTGTTTTCTGTATATTTATCTTCATTAAGTTCTGGGATGTCCAATTCTCTAACTGTATTAGTGATTGTTGGGCTATGGTTATTAATTGTTGACTTTGGTTTTTCGGTTTGGAGACCCATATTACATCATCAGCAAAAAGTAGGGTTTTTGTTTCGAGCTTTTCTATATGCTTAGGTAGATCATTAATGTAGATTTTGAAGAGAATGGTACTGAGTACAGAACCCTGTGGTAAACCTCGATGTGTTTGTTGGTATTTAGAGAGGTGATTATTATACTTTGTAGCAATGAATCGTTGGATGAGAAAATTGCTGATCCAGAGTAGCATATTCCCTTGAATGCCTAAAGTCTGCATTTTTTCTAATAATTTATATCTCCAAATAGAGTCATATGCTCCTTGGAAATCAACAAACATTGCCAGAGTGTCTTCTTTTCTGTTGAAACTGTCTTTAATAGCTTGACTTAGGTGTACAATTTGTTGATTTGTTGATTGTAATTCTCTAAATCCAGCTTGATTGGGTGAAAGTAAATTATTGGTTTCTAAATACCAATTTAATCGATTTGAAATCTAATATTTTTTTCATAGTTTTAACAATTACACTAGTTAGTGCTATTGGGCGATAATTTGAAAAAGTATTTGTTGATTTTTTTGTTTCCAAAATAGGTATTATAATAGCTTTTTTCCAATCATCAGGAACTTTTGTGTTCCAAGAAAGATTATAAAGGGAGAGCAATTGAGTTTTGGCTTTATTGCCAAGGTGTTTGAGAAATTCTGCATGTATATTATCTGCTCCTGGAGATTTGTTTGATTTTAAACTATTAATGGCTATGTTTAACTCTTTAATGTTGAAATTCTTATTAAAAATATTATCTTTTGTACTGCTTGTTGATTTTATGTAATTTTTTAGGTTCTCTTTTATTGTTTTTTGTTCCTTTTTGTTCTCTGAGGACAAAGTATAGGTGTTAGCATAGTGTTTGTTGAATTTGTTGGCCATAAATGTATATATATATATATATATATATATATATATGGTATGATAAGAAAAATAAATGCCTGGACGGGATTCGAACCCGGATCTCTGAGTCTGTACCTCAGCGTGATATCCATTACACTACCAGGCGAATCCAATTCAAACACTTATTTTTTTCTTATATATGTATTATACTCTCCATTATTACTAGATGTCGCGAGAACACTGTCTTCACTGCCATCTAGTAGCTGACTATATCAAGTAAGCAAATTAAAGAGAATATTTTATTTTACTTTATAGCAGTGACGCTTTATCGATGTTGTAATTAAATCTTTAACATTGAGCAATGCAAGCTTAATATGGTATGATAAGAAAAATAAATGCCTGGACGGGATTCGAACCCAGATCTCTGAGTCTGTACCTCAGCGTGATATCCATTAATGGATATCACGCTGAGGTACAGACTCAGAGATCTGGGTTCGAATCCCGTCCAGGCATTTATTTTTCTTATCATACCATATTAAGCTTGCATTGCTCAATGTTAAAGATTTAATTATAACATATATATATATATATATATATATATATGTATATATTACTGGAGGTGGTAATAATGGGAATAAGAGAAAGAAAAAAGTGACTTAAACCAGTATAACAATCACCAATGTTGTTTTTGGAAACTTGATTGATGCAGAAAGAGCCCCAGTTTATTTTTTTATAAAATGAGATTTTCGTGTCAGCATATTCTACATTTGTACATGCATCTTTTTCATTGAATATTGCTCATACATTTTTCTCTTATACTCACAACAGTGAGGGGCACGCCGTAGCGTAGTGGTTAAGGCACTGAGCTACAAGCCGGAGGGTCGAGGGTTCAAGTCCCGTTGGGGTCAGGATTTTTAAGCTGACCCAAACCCTCTGGCGGCACTATGGCCCTGGGGTCGACTCAGCCTCTAACGGAAATGAGTACCAGACGCTTGTTCTGGGGTAAAGGCGGCCGTCACGCAGGGCTGACATCAAGTGCCGATTGTCTAGAAAAAGTGGGAGCCTTAACCTCCTACTACCCCAAAGGCCTCCTGAGGCCTGTTGTGGGATCACTTTACCTTTTACTCACAATAGTGAAGCTGGACTAAAACCATTAACTAAAAAACATGTACAAGTGCAGAACACACTAACATAAAATGAATTGAACCCTTTCTGCATAAAGCGATTTAAATATATTTAATGTTCCAAAGAACATCTTCAAATTTGTCAAGTGTTACCTGCTGGATCCATCATATAAAAATATTGAGGTGCACAAAAGCATTCGAAAACAAGTTCCAAAGAAGGCAATGATGATTGTTACAATTTTATTTCTTTTCCTAAATAGACCATAAAAATAACAAATAACGAAATAAAATTAATTTATTGCCTTCAAATTGCTTAAAAGATCTGAATTACAAAATGTCTTACTTTACAATATTATTACTTTAGACTCCTAAATTTAGGCCTATGATGTTTTGTCATTTTTCAGTGTTTAAGAAAATATAAGATATCATATAGGAAACACTGAAAAATTCTTCCATCTTACTTCTAGCTTCTCCTACCAAAGATTCTGAGTAATGAAAATATATTAAAAACACAAGTACTGTACAATCAATTCTTTCAATTTTTTTTGGTAATACTAAAATTATAAATCCAAAGCTGTCCTTCCAAATATTACATTAATATAAAACTATTATATATTGTCTTAGCAATGTATAATATGCCTTAATATAAAACAAAGCCATATGCCTACAGCGAATCAGTTTCCTTGCCAACAGACAAATGAAGTGGAGAAATGGTTTTTAACAATAATACCACATCTCGTTCTGCTCAAATTATAAGCTAAGTACATCTGCTTTCTTCCTAACATAAGACACAGCCATCCATCTCTTAGTTCTCTTTGCTCACAGTGAGACTATACTCTGCCTTAGATTATCTGAGAGTAAGTTTCTCGATGTGTGTATGTGCATCAAGGTATGTGAGTGTTCTAATCCCAGCGGTGTATTTAGGTATTGGCCATATAGACCTCGATTTAGAGTTCAAATTTTAAGGGCTACCATATTATTAGTACAAAAGATGTCCTTAAACAGAAGATGATTTACAAAATGAACTATTCATACTAGGAATATACAGACAATTGCTTCAATATTCAACATGGAAATTCAAAAAAGAAAACTCATGGCATTTTTTATGAAAAATCCTGATTCCCAGTAAAATAATCATAAAAAATTATACACTAACTGTATGAGTTAATTGATTAAATTATTTAGGCCATAATGTATCATTCATTTCTGAAGGAGATATGGAATTAAACATTTATAAATTCATAAACGTCACTGGGGTAACAAATAATATATTTAAGTAAAATTTTATTACATCAACAAAACAGTTGTGAAAATACTGATGATGGAACGGAAGAAGGTCCCAAAACTAGTCTAAGAAGAAGAAATGAGGTGAGGTACACTCCCAGATTCAAAGATATACAAGGTACACAACTATACAATTTTGACTTATGGCATGGACATAAAAGATAAAATTAAGATTTATGATCTCAAGGCTGGATTTTTAGCCTATCTCTTCCTCAGATGGACCAAGGGTCAAGTGTCATGCACTCACATTTCAAAAAATTGAGTATGGGAGAGAATGATGCTATAAAAGTTCAAAATAGGAAAGATGTTGAAGGAAGGCTAAGATCAGCTGATATGAGGTTTATGAGACTAACAGCTGGATGCTCATTGCTTGAACACTGTAAAAGTGAAGAATATTCTAAAATAGACCCTATAGTTCATTATGTTCAGCAATGCTGATTTCAGCAGAAAGAATATGTCCAAAAGATAGATGCCACTAATGGCCTACATGCATTTTTGCTTATACGCCAAAAGGATGAAAGAAACTTGGAAAGACCTAGAAAACAGTGGCATGAGACCGTAACAGATCACAAGGGTCTAATATGTAAAGCATGTGATGATGGAAATGTGTCCTTTATGCCATCTATGCTTACACATGATAACTCAATAGATAGATCATCGGTTGATTAATGTCTTCGACATTGTCGATTCCCAATAGCCAATTTTGTCAGTCCATGCAATCTCCTGGTTGTAGATGTTTCTCCTTCATGTATAAACTTAATTCGTGATAGCTAAATTCATTTCATTATTGTAAATAATATTAATTAAACCCCTATTATTTAAAATAAACCTCATAGTGTAACTTTCTTTAAATATTGAAATCATCATTGTAAGTTTGAATGATGCATGTACTTTGACTTCATATTTATTATGATGTACACAGATACAAGTGCACATGCACCAAGTTTTTATGTTGTCAGTAAATCATTGTTATGCTCATCGTCGTCCATATAAGTATAATGCATGATGACCTGTTATGATCTCAAGGCTGGATTTTTAGTCTATCTCTTCCTCAGATGGACCAAAGATCTAGTGTCATGCACTTACACTTTAAAAAATTGAGTATGGGAGATAATGATGCTAATTAATTTTGTGTCATACTGTTCTTTCTTGCTTCCTTGTGAGAAAGGCATTGGTATACCTCCTATAGAGCATATAAACTTTTCTAGAATCTTCATACCACCATTCAATAAAAATTTAATATTCATAGTTAAATATTGGAAATAACATTATGAAGTTCTTGATTCAATGAATGAATGAATGAGTCATTCCTTATCTTACTTCACAGTTTATGTTTTCTTAAACACGGGAAGGTCATATTCTAATCCTCTCCTGTAACAGTTAAGGAGTTAAAGAAAAAGATCAATTTCAGCCTAATTGCAGTTTTCAAGAGGAACATCCCTCCCATTTTCAACCTACATTATGACTACTGGATTTTCGTTGGAATCTCTATCTATAATGTTACCATCTGGTATCGATTTGATGAACTTCGAGATCAGGTCCCAGACATTGGGAATTTCAAAATTCATGGATCTAAATTTGTTCTTCTGAATATATATCTTCTCTCAAACTATCAATTCTAAAGATTATTCCAAATGTTTTAGAAGTTTGGCCTCTTTTTCAATTTTATGACTCTCCAACAAACTATGTGCTGCAATAGCTGATTTTTCAATTTCACCATTTTTAATATTTCTAAAGTGTTCCTTTGTGCGAGTGTCCAAATTCCTTTTTGTTTCCCCTATGTATACTTTATAATTAATTTGACAAGTTCCAGACTTATTTATAATTATTTCCTTTCCAAAACCATTTAAATTAGCAATGTTCAAAATGTGATTGTATACTTTCTTAAAATCTTCTTCATTTAGTGGAACATTTAATGATCTGTAGCGTAGTGGTTAAGGCACTGAGCTACAAGCCGGAGGGTCGAGGGTTCAAGTCCCGTTGGGGTCAGGATTTTTAAACTGACCCAAATCCTCTGGCAGCATTATGGTCCTGGGGTCGACTCAGCCTCTAATGGAAATGAGTACCAGACGCTTGTTCTGGGGTAAAGGCGGCCGTCATGCAGGGCTGACATAAAGTGTCGATTGTCTAGAAAAAGTGGGAGCCTTAACCTCCTACTACCCCAAGGGCCTCCGGGCCTGTTGTGGGATCACTTTACTATATCAAACTGTTGAAAATTGCATGTTTATGCACAATATGATTGAAACCTGAAAACTTTATATAACTGTCAATATGAGTGTTCTTCTTGTATATATTGAATTTAATTCTTTGTTGTTGTTCATTCCTTATTATGAAGAGGTCCAAAAATGGGATTTGGTTATTCTTTTCTAATTCCATTATTAACAATGGGTCTCATCTTATTGTTAATAATATTGGCTCACCTTGTTACATTTTGGCAAAATGGCTTACCAAGAAATTTAATGAATTACCAAGTTTTGACAACAAAAGTATTGAAAATTCAATTGAATAAGTAAAAGAATTGAAAAATGTTTCATTGGATTGTAATGACAGATTGGTTTCCTTTGATGTAATTTCAATTGAATAAGTAAAAGAATTGAAAAATGTTTCATTGGATTGTAATGACAGATTGGTTTCCTTTGATGTAATTTCTTTATTTCCAAGCATTCCAATTGGAAAGATGTTAAATATTTTAGAAAAATGCCTAAATTCTTTGAAACTAGAAGGAGAAATAATAGAAGAATATTTAAATCTTACAAAACTTTGTATCGACAATAATAATTTTTTCACCTTCATTGGAAAATTTATTTATGGGTTATTTAGGGTGTCATATCACCAATGTTTATCCCTGGATGTTTAAATTTAGGTATAAATATGTGGATATTTTATCTGTGATAAATTCTAAATATATTGAAGATGCATTGAAATTACTCAACCTTCAAGATTTTTAGACCTCTACATAAGGAATGAACAACAACAAAGAATTGAATTCAATATATACAGGAAGGATACTCATACTGACTGACAATTATATAAAGTCTTCAGGTTTCAATCATATTGTGCATAAACATGCAATTTTCACCAGTTTGATATATAGATTATTAAGTGTTCTACTAAAAGAAGAAGATTTTAAGAAAGAATACAATCACATTTTGAACATAGCTAAATTAAATGGTTTCGGAAAGGAAATAATTATAAATAAATTAAAAAATTCAGACAACAAAAAAAGATTAAAAGAATATACCACCCAGCAATCTGATTCAAAGAAAAGAAAATAATTCAAGAAAATTACATATCATCCTGAAATATATAACAAATTAAAAAAAAAATTCAAGAAGTTCAATATTACATTGGCACCGGTAAATAAATTTAGTCTTGGTAATCTATTAATTATCAATAAGATAGTAAAAAATCTGGAATTTATCAAATTAGTTGTAAAGACTGCAATAAAGTATACATAGGAAAAATAAAAATAAATTTGGACACTGACACAAAAGAACACTAGAAATATTAAAAATAGTGAAACTGAAAAATCAGCTATTGCAGCACATATTTTGTTGGAGAATCATAAAATTGAAAGTTTGGGAGAAGATATATTTTCAAAACAGATTTAGATCCATGATTTTTTAACTTCCCAATGAACAGGACCTTACCTCGAAGTTCATCAAATCAACACCAGATGGCAATGTTATAGATGGAGATTTCAACGAAAAATCCAGTAATCATAATGTCGGTTGAAAATGGGAGGGATGTTCTCTTGAAAACTGCAGTTCCTGTATATAAGAAAACAAACTATGATGTAAGATAAGAAATTACTCATTCATTCATTGAAAAATTCAACAGTTCATAATAAAGAATAATTAAGGTTATCCCTCTTAGAATGTCAGATTCCACCCCACTATGTTTTGTGTGGGCACAGCAATTATGATAAATGAGGTAAGAAAATAATGCTCAAATAATTTTCATTTCTATAGTAAATTGAGCTATCAGTTACAAATATAAAATTAAGTTTATTAAGTAACTACAATAAAAATTAACTCTCTTAATAATTTCAAGAATAAGGCACATTCTGAAATTGAGCAGCAAAGATTGAGGTAGGTTTTGGAAAAAAGGGTAAACCTGTAAGTGGGTTCAACTGGAAACAGCCTGCCTTTAACCAGTGTGTTTGGAGGTAGCTTATATTTTGTTTAATGTTGCTTGTTTAACAATGCTTGAGGTGAGGACAGGATGACATCCCAGTTCTTTTTTTTAAATGACCTAAAACCACCCTATTACTTCTTATCATCATTAATATTCTGAAATGTTTTCTATTAACTGAAGTTTACAGATGTATTGATTTCAAAATATTTTCTTTATTCATACCACCAAATAAAACACAATTGGGCCATCTATTACAGTGTATTAACTGCAAGAAAAATATTTGGGTTGGGAGAGAGACTCATCTTTATAAGAGTTTCCATAAAGGTGGGAAAACATACAAACTATATACTGCACACAGAATTAGAGTTTTAAACACAATTTGATAAAACACTATATACACGTACTTGTGGCAATATTGTTATAGTAAATTATAAGGAAACAGACTTAAAAACTTCACCCCATATATTTGTGTGGACATTGTTTCTCCCCCCAATAAAACACTGGTCTATTTTCATAATGTTTTACTGATGAGCTTTCACTATTTTGTATGGTACAGCTTCAACCATACTGGTTCTTTTTTCATTCAACCTCAAGCACTCCTCTTTCACATCTCAGAGCATTAGAAACACAATTCAAACTGGGCATGAAAGAGCTGACAAAATTTGCACAGATGCCTCTCTTTTCAGCTTTTAGGTTCTCTTATGTGCCACAAATCTAAGACAAGGGACCCACAGCTTTACTTCCCTTCCAAAGGAAGCTATGTTTAGAATTGTCTATGCTCTTATAAAGCCACTGACCCTGACAGGGTTTGAACCCATGAACCTCAGAACCAGAGGCATGCATGGTAACCACTAATCCACCAGGACTGATCGTGGGTCCTGATTTGATACTCTGCCAAAGCATAGGGTTAACCATATTACATCCTTCTCATGGTGTGCAGGAGAGATGGTAGTGTATAATTTATAATAGATGGGCACTAAATGACTAGTCTAAAATTTTCCCTTCTTGAAAAAATTGTTTTATAAAACACATTAAAAAACTTTTTAATAATAATAATAATAATAATAATAATAATAAAAAATGTAATTTGAAATTCTAAAAGTGAACTTGAGAATTAAAAATGAAAGTCATCATCATCTCCAGGCACTATGACCCTAGGTAGATTTTTACTGCTTTGACAACAGCTTTCCATCCTCTGACCACCATTATTTCAAGATCCTTAATTTTACCCCTCCAACACCATATTTTAGGCCTTCCTTTTCTTCTTCTATTATAAATCCTTCCTTTTAACATTCTTAATGGTATGCATATCTGGCATTCTATTCAGATGTCGTAGCCACTTTATATGTTTGTCTCTAACAGATTTTACTACGTTCTCTTTATCAATTAAATTATATAGCTCAAAGATGTATTTTATCAATTAGATTATATAGTTTAGAGTTAGTATGTATTCCCCCCATCCTTGACAATCTCTTATATTCTACAAAGTATTTTATGTTCAAATTGTTTAAAAATATTCTGTTCCTTTAGTAAGGGTCCACATCTCTGATGCATATGTATCTTGTATATGTTAATATGTTAATATGATTCAACTGTTTAAATGGAAGCGCAAATAGCAAAACCATGTTACATCTTCAAAACTGCAGCAAAACAACCTGACACATATAGGAAATTCAATAATAGACATAAACCCTGGTGAAGTGGAAGAGAAGATCTTAGGGCCTTAACTCAATCAGGTGAAATAAATAAATAAAAACATAAAGTTCACTACGGCTACTTTTGAAGACTCTAGACATGTAGTAATATAAGTCAACCCAAACATAAGGAGGGAGTTGCTGGTCCTACAGAGAATAAAATTAAAGTGGAGTATGTGCAGAGTAGAGGACTTCATTATTGTCACCAGATGCCTAAAGTGTCTAGGGTATGGTCACACAACTAAATACTGTAACAACAAACAAAAGTGTTCATACTGTCTAGAAGAACACAACTGGAAAGACAGTAGAAATGAACACAACATATGTTGTGCTAACTGTGTAAAAGCTAACACTTTTATCACCAATAATAATAGAAAGCTGGATACAAGACACGGCCTTAAGCAAAGATTGCCCTAAAGTGAAAAGAATAGAGTCCATAACAATAAGCAAGACCGAATACTGAAGATGGACAGACTCTCTTGCACTCAACTATATACTCACTATTGTAAAGCAGCTATGGCACAGCTATCACTAAGCTTAAACTACAATAAAGTGGACATAATGTTTGACCAAGAACCGTACTGCTACAAGGGAACACCATGCATCATCCCCTCCAACTATACAGCATTCTATGTAAATGCAAACACAGGCCTAGACCCCAGAGCTTGCCTACTCATTAAGAATGACATAGTCCATAATTTTATCATGCTGCAAAATCACTTCACATCTGATAACATAATAATAGCCACAATGTCAACTAACCCCCCTCTCCACTTTGCCAATCTTACCTCCCACCCTACGACACCCTTGAACAGGACCTCAGCACTATCGAGTCCTTCCTAATGTCCACAATACCTACTATGTCTGGGGCTGCATGTAAACAGCAAGCACAGGGTTAAGAAGATGACTGAATTCCTAACAGCGCAGAGTTTGATCACCGTTAATAAAAAAGATAGCTCCACTTTCTGCAGTGCCCAAGGAAACAGCTGGATCGACATCACCGCCACAACATCCAAAACTGGCATATCAGCAAAGAAGAGACATTATCCGATCAAAGCCTAAGCCCCGTAATCTATAATATAACAATGTAGTGCTCCCCTGCGAACATAACCCGACAAGTAAGCCACTCCACCAGTAATTTGCAACCCAAGTGGGAAAGCTCTTGAATAATCAAATTGCAGCAAGACAAAATAACTGTAAATATCCCATGATATCCTCATGGCAAAACATGGGTTGAAAATATCACGTAAAAATAAAAATAAATATATAAAAAGGTATCTATTGTAATAAAAATTAATGTTACATTTATAATTATTAATCTAATTAGACATAAAATACATGACAATATGATGCTTCATTATTTTGTCTTCAAACTTATAATAAAAAAAGAAGTTGCTCATTAAATTAATCTATAGAAAATTTTCAGTTAGAAGATCTTTTATATGAATAAGATTTATTTTTGTGAGATTACTGGATAATACATTTTACACTTTTTTTTAAAAGCCTGTTTTACAAATTATTTACAAAACTTCCTTTATTTGTATTCTCTTATGTTTTTTAATTATATAAATTTTTATTCATGTGTACTTGATTTTTTTAGGAGGCCGATGGAAACCTCTACTTGGGATGGCTAATGTAATGATTTTTTTCTCCTTCATCTTGATAATATTCCTAATGATAAAGTTGCAATGCTTGTCTTTTTCACTATTAGATACTGAATGATCATGCATTAAAAATGTAGAAAAAGGCACTTGAAGTATATAATGAAGAGAGTCAAATAGACATATGTGTGTGTGTATGTATATAGACACGAAAAGATAATTAAACACCTGAACCGGGATTTGAACCCGATATATATATATATATATATATATATATATATGTGTGTGTGTGTGTGTGTGTGTTAGGTTTTTTGTACTTAAAATCTCATTTATCTTGGAACTGTGATTTGAAGTCTAACTTACAAGAGATTTGCTGAACAAATTATTTTCTTTTCTTAGTATTTTTGTATTAACAATAAACAGAAATTCCCAGATAACAATCTGGTTAAATTTGAACACATTGTTAGTGCATCTGTTTAAAAAATGAAATCTGCTGGAAGACATTCTCAACAACTGTGTTGGAACATACACTTATTATTCTTTACAATGTCACTAATCACTAATATAACAGAAAGATTATACAAAATAATAATAATAATAATTATTATTATTATAAGAAGTCAGAAGTAGACAGAACAGTATGAAATAGCCATCAAAATATATAAAATGTAAAAATAAAATTGTGTCTTAATATTACATAATTAAACTGGAAATCTCTTGCACTTCACCTCACAAAAATATTTATTTTTTCACCTGTCTAATTTCATAGGTTACAACCTCCATCATCTGCTTCAGTCTGACTCTCGGGGTATAGCTGATGATGGAGATGATTGTCTTCAAAACTAGTCAGGTGAGAAATACATGCTTTTATGTGGTGAGGTAAAAAAAATGTCTAATTCAATTAATGTAATATTGATAAATATGTCTCATACTATATTTAAATTAATATTGGGAAGTAAACATTATGAGGTTATATCATTAATAGAGAGTGGAGAACATATTTTAAAAATTGTGAAATTGAAAAATCAGCAATTGCTGCACATAGTTTGCTACATCATAAAATTGATAAAGAGGCAAAACTTTTAAAACAATTGGATAAACCATTGGAATTGACAATTTGGGAAAAGATATTCATTCAGAAGAATAAATGTCGTTCTATGAACTTCAATATTCTGGTGGATAAAAAATGTAATTTTAAAATTTATAATCCCAACCAAAGATGGCAGCACAAGAGGTGATGTCCATAGAGAAATCAACAACCAGAGAATTTATCAGTGGAAGACATGACTGAAGGGGGACAAGATATTGTCTGAAACTGCCGGTATCAAAGAAATTTGAAATTATATGAGGTGAGTCGTTAAAAATATGTTCTCCACTCACAATTAATGTCTCATGCTGTTAGTTAGCATAACATTTTTAAAAATGATTTCTTTAATGTTTCATAGATAAGTAATATAATTTCTGTAAATTGAAATATTTTTCTATTGGCCATGTATAAAATGTCATAAATCTGTATTCCATTGATTCCCATAATAATTTTTTTGTATTATAATAAATGTGGTTTTATATTATCAAGAGAGATTGTATCAGAAATATACATATTTTCTCATTTGGACATGTTTCAGAACCACTGTCTATACTCTTAACTAGATTCCGACTGTTGACCATCTAATGTTTTGTATATTCTTTCACTTTATTGGTGAACAGACAAATCTTACCTTCAAATCCTTTTCCCTGTAAATTTCAAAATTCATTAATTTGTCCCTATTCTTAAGGATGTAGAGAGAATATACAAGACACCAGATAGCCAACACAACCAGTCTGAATCTAGTTGAGAATGGAGATAATGGTCACATGTCCTGATGAGAAAAAAAATTAATATGAAGTGAGGTATATATTTCCAGTTCAGTCTCTCAATAATTTTACCTCATAGTTTTACTTCAATTATTGATTAATGGTGTTACATTCACTGAAACAAGCCGGCTATGATATTGAAGTCAATTTTATGACAAATTAGTTTTTGTCTATTAGATGTTGATAGATATTTACCATAATTATAGCTGTTGCACTTACTCCCACATATTCTAAGATAGGATATAATTTCAAAAAACTTGCAAAAACCACAGAAAATGTAATTTAACCTAAAGGTGTACAACACAGTATAACAATATCATACCACTATCACAACACATGTTACAGTATTCAAACAGAGTAGATGTCAGCAGAGGAGATGACCCTTTACCACAAAAATAAAAAAATATACTCCATTCCAAAATGTGGTAAAAAAATTATGTTATTCCAACATACTGTGCAAATTGTGTAATTATATCTATTGGTGATGGAGGGGCTTGCTTGCATGAGCTATGCCAGTGGTAGGATTGCTGAAAGAAAGCTTACCCATGCCAGATAGGTCAAAGGTGATAAGCCAGACTAAAAGAGATATCTGGGAGAAAAAAAAAAGCTGTCAAGAAATACAGACTTGGATTTTTCTGAAATACAATTTCTGGAGATAAAATAGTTTCCCATTTGTGTCTTTAGGCAGATACTACTTCAGGGATCCATGGGAAAGGCGTAAACATAGGGGCATGTTCCTATTTTGAACTTTTATAGGAATTAATCACTATGAGGTTTAATTTATTATAAAATCAAATGTTTCCTACCTCTCCTCATATAAATCTTCTAAGTAGATCGCAATTTCGAGACCATAATGGTCTCATCATCAGTACAATCTTGGCGGCTGATATTATGTCGATCGGAAGAAACACTTCTTCTTCCCTCTGTTGGTGGACCGATGAACCTTAATAGAATAATTCTTCTTCTTCTTCTTCCTTCCAAGTATTAGGCCGAGGCCTGTTACGATCCTATAGAAAATTTTCCCTATGGGAAATTCTCGTATAAGACTTGAAAGCATAATAATAGTCCCTTCGATTGGTTGCTGGCCAAAGGAAGGCAAAATTAAAACCAATAAAAATGAAAGAATTGAAGAAGAAAACAAACCAGGAATTTATCAGATCAAATACAGGGATTGTGACAAAATTTATATTGGAAAAACAAAAAGAAATTTGAAAACAAGGGTAAAAGAACATCTTAGAAATGTCAAAAAGGGAGAAGTGGAAAAGTCAGCAGTAGCTGCTCATACTTGGTCCGAAAAACATTTAATTGAATCAAAAGCCAGCCTAATTAAACAAAAGGAACTCATGGTTTGGGAAAAAAATCCACATTCAGAAAAACAAAGGAAAACTTATGAACTTCGAAATTCCTGCAAATCCTGACCTGATCCAGAGGTTCATCGGTCCACCAACAGAGGGAAGAAGAAGTATTTCTTCCGATCGACATAACATCAGTCTCCAAGATTGTACTGAAGATGAGACTGTTATGGTCTCGAAATCGCAATCTAATTAGAAGATTTATATGAGGAGAGGTAGGAAACATTTGATTTTATAAGCATGTTCCTATGTTATGACATAATACATTCCTTGGTCATTACTAGAGCTAGGAATTTTAGGTGCAAAATTTTGGTGAAAAAGGTGCAAATTTTCCATGTGAATTATCATTAAAGAGTACCAAAACCAATTACATCAAGTAACTCGCACCTCGTCAATAAACTGTTGTCGCACTACACCTTTACTGCTTCGTCGTTCCTTATTTTTCACATGTTTTGCAGTACTTATATGCTGCGTAACATGAATGCATTGATGTTTTTCTTCAATTGTTATTGAAATATCACAAAGAATGCACCTGATAACAGATCCGTCACTCTGAATTCCATCTGCCCTAAACTTTTTAACAATATCACATAGTTTATAGGAGTTCACTTTCGGTTTTGGCATACTGTATACTGGTAACTCAGGAAAATAGCAGACCGCACTAGTCAAATATTATTTTGAACTGAAACATTTATTCATGCACTCAACATCCTTCCTTGCTTGAACAATAGCTTTCACATAACTGTGGTGCAATGACGCGCAAACTAATTTAAAAGGAATAGCCTAACGGGATTGAACTGAAGTGGAAGTAATGTGATGTGGACTGATACCACATATCGTTACTAACCCTTGAAATCGTATTTGAATAAATGTAATACCGGTGTATATATATATATATATATATATATTATTTTGGTAATAAAATGTTCCAAAGGAGACAAAAAAGGTTTGAAAAGGTGCAAGCATTGAAAAAAGGTGCAACAAGGTGCAACTAAAACACAGTTAGGGGCATTTATTTAATGTTTTCTTTGCAATACTAGCTACTTTGAACGTTATAGTAATAAAAAAAAGGGTGCAGCACCTAAAATTCCTAGCTCTAGTCATTACACAGCTGTGAGGCACTAGAAATATTAACATGGGAATTTTATAAATCTCTCTTAGATATTGTTGCTTTGAAGGAAATTAGATGGCAGGACATATTAGTCAGGAATCAGAAGGCTTTAAGTAATACTAGATTTGATAGCCATAGGATTTCATTTGTGATTCTAAAGGGTAAACATGATTTTGTAATTGTAAATGTACATGGTGGCCATGAATCTCAGAGTTTGATAGTGCCAGTGATTTAGTTATGAAAATCAAGTTTAATTTCCAAACATGCTAAAATAAACATTTTTCAAAAATAATAAGTATATTTTTTTTTAAAAATTGCAAGTTTTTATGAATAGATGTTTAAGGGGAGTCAACTGAGAAGAGAGTAGCTCATAGTCAATAAATTATATCTCTGATTCTAATTACCTGACATTAATTTTTTGTGTTAATTGATGATACATTTAGCTTTAAAGATATACATGTATTTTTAAATATATCTTAAACCATTAAGTCTAAATTGATTTTTTAAATATACTGAGGTACAGTTTTATTATTGGGGCACACCACAGTGTAGTTGGTTAAGGGAATACACTATAAATCAGAAGGTCGAGGGTTCGAGTTTTGGTGGGGTCACGACTTTTAAACTGACCCAAACTTTCTGGTAGCACCATAGTCCTGGGGTCGATTCAGCCTCTAATGGATATCAGTAACAAATGCTTGTTCTGGGGATAAAGGTGGCTGTCATGCAGGGCTGATATCAAGTGCCGATTGTCTAGAAAGAATGGAAGCCTTATCCTCCTACTATCCCAAGGGTCTCCTATGGCCTGTAGTGGAATCATTTATCTTTACAGTTTTCTTATCATTTAGAGTAAATAAGAAGGTTAAATTTGAACTACAAGTATTTATTACATGAATGATCCAGGGGAAGAACCAGATAAATCACTTTTTTGTTGAAATCAAGTTTGAGATACCATCAGATTCTCCATGGAAAGTATTATCTTTTAGAAGTATGAAACAATAAAATAAACAGTCTAGTCATGGTTCAAAGTTTGACTACAGGTAAAGAAGTAGGTATGTTATATAATTAAAAGTTGTTTTTCTAAGTTTCAAGGAAAAGTTACTTACCAATTATTTCCCTGTACCCTTTATAAATAAAAATCTGCCCTAGCATTTTTATTGTTATAACTGTAATATTTTGAATGCAGAATATAGGTAATTGAATTTTAACTTTGAAAAATGTTTTTGAAAACATGGTTTTTGAAGGACTATTATTTCTGAATCTGCTATAGGCTCTTCATCATATATATGAACCAAATTAATACTACTTTCATTCATTCTAACCCCCCTACTGCTGTTAATATTCAATATATTTCCATTCCCAATTCATAAGTCAGTTAAATGTCCTGAAAATGTCATAGTTTTGAGAAATGTGTATCAATAGGGTAATTTTTAGAAATTATTCATGAATTAAATCAGAGAATGATTTAAGATATCTAAAAATACACACATACATATATTAAAGCAAAATGTACCTTTAATTTAACACAAACCATTGTAATAGAATCAGAGATATTAAGTTATGTAGATAGGAAATAACACTATGAGGTTTTTTAATATTGTTTATTTTTTATTAAAATAAAAAATAACAAAATCAGAGATATGTTTGATTAAGAGTTACTTCATATTATTCTTCTAGGCCGATTCACCTAAAGAAAAATATTAAAAATGAAATGACAGAAATTATATCAACTATTACTACTAGTACTAAGGGGACAACATTATAAAATATTTTGAAGCCATAATTAAAAAGTTTATTTTTTAATCTCATCTCTGTTCAAAAGTGAAAATTCATCTTTTCACTTTTGCTATTACCTGGTCTTCAAACCAGATTTTGGAATGGAGGAAGTAATAACATTAATGTATTGAACTTTTATAGGAAAAAATCACTATGAGGTTTAATTTAAGATTAAAGCATTGGCAACTTCATCTTCAGTAATATCTGCTTTGTAGAAGAAGTGGTTCTTCTGATCGACATAACATCAGCCAGTGAGATATTACTGAAGATGAAATGGTTTGAAACTGCAGTATAATTAGAAGACTGGATATGAGGTATGAAGTATTTTAATTTAATCTTAACATTAATGTATTTTCAAATATGCGTTAGTTTTGTTAAAACAATGAATGTCACAATTTTAATTAACGTTTACCATAACTGCACAAACACAACCACTGGAAGGACAGTTCAACATATAAAGCATACACATATATCACAATGATTTTTTGTTACATAAATATAAACTTTTCAACAAAATATATGTTAACAATTATTTATAGAGCTAGGTTACAATATTTCTGCCATGGTATAAATAAACTTAAATTTCTTCTTGAATATATAACTTTTGTCCACTTGCAATCCTGTTAAAATATGTAATATGGTATTAACAAGCCTTAAGGAGAGTTGGTAGGCTGGCAATGATATATTCTCATATTTCATGGAGTCAAGAGGTCAACAGAATGTGTGATACACATCGAGTGCAGAGTTATAGTGTATTTCAATAATTTGCCCTTCAAATAAATGACAAATGCTCTCCAACATGAGGGATATTTCTTGTACATGTTGCAAAGTGATTGGAACCTAGCTCTTCCTTCCCTTTGTTCTCTTCTGCTGACGTCCACATTAGGCATCTTACACAATAAAGTGATCACAATCCAAATAGAGAACAATAAAGTGATTTTCTTGATACCAAGATTTTTGTATCATAAGTTATCAGTACCATACTATTTTAACTTAATGAAGTCAAAGATTCAGGGAATGAAGTACTAATCCACATGTATCTCAATAATTCTACACTTCTATTTTGTTACATCTACAATTCAATCAGTCATTTTAAAAAGGGATCATCTACAGCTGATCAAATTTTACAGGAGAGGAAGAAAAACTGATTCAACTTGATCAGGATAAAGCGTTGAATCTGAAATTACTACTGAATAAAGTCAGAGAGTGGTAAAGTAATAGTGTAGTTGATCCATGCTCTCACGGAAATGATGGAAGTAGATATCTAAACATGGAATAATGAAAGAAGTGAGTTTCAGAAAAATTGGAGATGATGACTGATTCAATTAAACCTGTCTATGTTGGCTACTTGAGGTTCCATAAAAATTGGCCAACTATACAATTAAGAAAACACAAATAATACTACATAGTAATGTTAGTATTTAGTTATCATGTTCTCCTTATGGGAGGTCGATTCCAATATCTGACCGTGCAACCATGTCATGGGAGGTGGTTAGCTAAAAGTAGGGAACTGCTTATTAGGGCGATGTAGGAATAATATTCCGGACGTCTCAGAAGTAGATGTAAAGTTCTAACAAGAAACCTAAAAAACAACTGAGCTAGAAAGGGGCTCCAGTGCAGGTTTAGCAAGTCGGTAGTGGAAAATGGAAATGATTTCAGGAATCAAACAGGCCTCGGTGGTATAAAAAGCACATAAAGATGGATTAGTAAAGACAGTGGAATATTAAATATTAACTACATTAAATAGTACAGAACAGACAGAAGAATTGATACAAATGATAAACAGAAAATAATGGGAATTTTAGGAATATCTGAAACAAAGAAAATTGGACAGGGAAAAAAAGGAACTTTTCATATCTAGGAAGTATTAGATAAAAAAAGGATGATCACATGAAGATGTTAAAATCATTATTAGAAAACACAATTGACCTTCTTATGGGAATCCAAACAAACTTCTCTAAAATTAAAAGTCGAATATTCAATACAAATGTGAAATCTGTTTTATTTTATGGGTGTGACTAAAGTCAAGAATTTAGCAGAGTAGGGTCTTTTCTTGAAAGTCCTATGTTCGCAAGAGGAGTGAAAAGAACTACTATTACTAATGGGTGTGAAATGTGGAAAGTAACTAGCTTAATTGTAAAGATACAAGTACTAACAAATATTTGAGAATCATAGTGGAAAATAACCAATTAGCAAAAAATTGGGAAAGAGGTCGAATATAGAAAATGGATTGGACATGCCTTGAGGAGAGAAGATGGAAACATAACTAAAGCGGCTTTTGACTGGAATTCCCAAGGATCAACTAGAATAATGGGCAGATCAAGTACAGTCAGAAATGAGGCATAAGCATTAGAAGGATCAATTCATTAGCACAAATAGAATAAGCTGAGGTGCATTCATTAAGGTCTTGTGTTTCTCAGAGGAATAATAGGATACTACTACTGTTACTGAAAAGAAACTGTGTGAAAGATATCAGATGTTCAAATAATAAAGTTGGGAATTTTTACATTATGAGGTTTTCTTAATAAAAATCAAATGAATTGTGTTAAAGAACACAGATGTATGAGGTAAGAAGAATTCACAATTCATTTGATTTTGATATCAGATGTGCTAGCCAAGAGAGAAAGATGAAGTTTGTATTTTTATTTAATGACCTCTTAACATTTGAGGTCAAAGCGATTCAATTCAAATCTGAATGTGAAAGAGCAAATATATAATGTTAAGAGGACTCTTTATTCAGACTTGCAAGATGAAAATCTATGACACAGAACCCACTGCTTTATTTCCTTTCCCAAGAAAGTTGTACTCCAGATATTCATGCCCTTAAAAATCCTTGGAATCAGAGTTGAGCCAGTAATTGTTAAGTCCATTGGTAACAACTCCACAAATTACTTTTTTTAGGAATTCACATTATGAGGTATATTCATTTAGGTAAAATCTTATTATTGAAATTCATCATAGAATATTTTTTGAAAGTCACGTCATAAATTTTGTGTTTTCACGAAACCACAGTTTGAAACGTAATCACGCCCATCTTCAGCCACAGCTCCGACTGACGAAATTCTTCGGCCGTCAACTATTCTATTGTCACCGAAGAATTTCATCAGTCGGAATTGTGGCTGAAGATGGATGTGATTATGTTTGAAACTGCGGTTTCGTGAAAAACACGAAATTTATGAGGTGAGTTGTCAAAAAATGTTCTCCAATGAATTTCAATGATTATACCTCATAATGTTTACTTCCCAACATTAATTTAATATACAATTTTATCACTCACCTCATATATTTAACTATAAATAGAATAATTTTATTTTTCCAATGTGAACATTTTTTTTTGTAAAATTTATCATCTTTTCTAAGATCAGCTAGGTAAGCTGTTGGTAGGCTAATTGTATAGGAAGGGCCCACATTTTGATCACTACATTTAATGATGCTAATTAACATAACCTTTAAAACTATTTACAAATAGGATCCTAAAATAAATATTTAGTCATATAAGGGATGAGAATAGTGAAAGTCAGCATAGCCAGACCAATTTTATAGGGTGGACCCAGATATTATGGGATTTAGAAAGTGCCTGACAATGATCTGTCATCAATTCTCATTCTTACAAGTCTTATTTAAAAAGATGCAAAATTATGATAAAAAATCACGCAAACATAAATTAAAAATACACATTTAAATTTAATCTGGAATATTCACAATTTTTTGGGTTTGTATGAACTCATGGAGGTTCACAATGAGTAACTCCATAACTTATATGGTTGTCCCAATATTGTAAGACTTAGGAGGTTGAGATGGGCAGGTCACAATGGGCAACAGAAAAAATACTTTCAAAATTTTTATTAGGAAACCCTTGGGGAAAAGACCATTAGGAAGGCCAAAGCATAGATGGGATGATAATATTTGGATGGATTTTAGGGAACCGGATATAGGAGATATAAACTGATTTAGTTAGCTAAAAATAAGGACCAATGCAAGGCCTGTGAATGTGACATTGAACCTGTAGGTTCCATAATTCATAGAATTAATTAATTGATTAATATAACATCCGACCTTAGTGATGGCACATTATGATTATGAAAAAGATCACGTTACTTTCCTTTATTAAGTTCGTAAAGCTATGTACAAACAAATTTTTTACCATACTGTAATGTTATACATGGAAAATTATTTATTTCTATGCAGTTATTGTGTTTTTCATTCATAAGAAAATTCTACTTTAATCTCCTGTATAATAAATAGCCATCAATTATTAAAAAATTATTTATTATTATTTTAACATTATTTATTGATAAAGATAATCAATAAATATAATATTAATATATACTGATTGGCTAAAGTTGATAAAGAGTAGGGAAATAAGTGGATTAGCACTTTCTTCCTTGGACTTGTGCCATTTTAAGATATATTACAAAGAACTAATTTTGTACTCCATCTGGCAACAACTCTTAATATGTATTTAAAAAAAATGTTGGGTTAGTAAGCATCCAGTACTAGGGCCAAACCAAACTTTCCTAAAATCAAGACAATGTATATATTGCATATTAAGTTAAGGTGCATGTGCGTGTAAGTCTTTGCCTTAAAAGAAAAAAATACTGTTTGCTTTTAATATCCAGGAAATCTAGCCTCATGCAAAAATCTGGGATAAATTATATATGCATTACAATAATCATTTGTATACATACATGCTTTATAATGTAACATCATATGCAGATCCAGTTAAATATAAATGAGGAAAAATAAATTGTACTTCAGTTTTATCATCAAATAATAGCAATTTAATGTACTTAAGTCTTAAAACTGTTGGAATTTATTTATCACTATCATATTATATAAATCTTCATTCCATATCAAAGTTCTGTTCACTGTAAATATATTAGTATCAATCTGTACAAAACACTGCCCATGAAATCTTTAGTGATTGTGTTCTTATATGTCAGTTCTATTATAAATTATGTGGATTTGTTTATTATTTTATTATATTTTTTCAACATGTAAAATGTTAACATACTCGTATCATAATAAATTACATTTAAAACTTTGTAATTGATTATCAGTTTTACATAAAATTTTTCACAGAATTATAATTGTTTTGCAAGGTTGTGTATGCTCTAGTTTAAGTCATGCCCTTTTTTTATAGTTCATACAGCTCTGATATGGAATAAAAGTAACTTTTAACAAAGAGTACTTATTAATGAGGGAACTTGAATTTTTAAAAAATAAAATACAGCACAACAAAGAGCAGAAATACAGACAATGGTGAAATGACAATATTACAATACTAATGTTTAAAACAGATTAACATAGTACTGATATTTAAAACATTAAAATTAAGCATTCTTTCCACAAAAAACAGCAGGGAGAAAGGGACATAGTGGCAGTAATAAAAGTAATACAGGTAATAATAATAATATAATAATAATAATAATAATAATAATAATAATAATAATAATAATAATAATAAATCATCAGTTGATTAATGACTTTGACATCATTCGATTCCTAATAGCCAATTTTGTCGGTCCATCCAATCTCCTGGTTGTAGATGTTTCTCCTTCATGTATAAACATATAATAATAATAATAATAATAATAATAATAATAATAATAATAATAATAATAATAATAATGATAAAGGTTATATTAACACAAAGTTTAAAAATATAGTCATTGAATTTCATCTACCCTAATTTAATAATAATAATAAAATAGATAAAAGTAAAATAATAGTAAAGACTGCTTGATGGGGCCGAAACAAGTCTACAAAGGCCTAATTCGTGATGGATGATGATAATAATAATGCACCCAAGCATGAGCACTTGCTCATTCAGGTGTCAAAACTGTGTACAAAAAAATATTCTTAATAAATTTGATTCTTATTATTAAATAATAATAATAATAATAACAATAATAATAATAATAATAATAATAATAATAATAATAATAATAATAATAATGTGAAGTTCACATTTAAAAGGTAATAGCATTTGTACTTGATGGTCTAATACAAAACAGAACAAAGTGTTAGAAAGTTTTCTAGTACTGTTATCTAACATGAGGTTACAGATAAATATTCTATAACACTCATCCTGAAATTCAAGGTGCAAGAATTTGAAAATTTCTTCCATCTGCTAGAATAAGGATCTAGAATCTTGATTGAATTTCTTGATGACACTCTGCAGAACAGCATTTTTAATTGCTTGAATCACCCCAGGAACTGCAGTACCAAGATTATGAAGTACTTTAGGGACATCTTATTCATTTCCCTGAAGATTAGAGAAATATAGGAGAAAATGTTGACTAGGCTCTAAATATGATGGTAACAATAACACAAATAAACCACAGATCATCAATCTTTATAGTTTGCTGGTTCTAAATGTTATCTAAAATTATAAATATTGGAATGTCATTTGTTTTCAACTTTAGTATCTGTTTTGTCATCATGTGATTGGATTTTAACAAAACTGGGTGCAGTTTTGGAACAAATTCTACATAAAAATATAAAATTCTGAACTTTACTTTCATATTTTCCATTTGTGCATTTAGATTGAACATTAACTTCGAGATTGAACCGGAAATACACACTTCATATTTTGTTTTTTCACCTGGACATGTTTCACAATAAACATCTTCACCATTCTCACATAGTATCTGACTACTGTGTTCACTGCTACATGTCTTGTCCCTTTGGTGGTGAGCAGACGAAGCTCACAATTAAACTGAGTGGTTTGAAAAAAAAAACAGGTAGATCCATTTTAGTACTTTCTGAGATAATTAAAAACAAAACTATTTTTACTGACACAATTTCCATGTTAAGTGACAGTTTGAACTTTACAGAAAGCGTAATTTATTAATCTATAAAAGTTTTTTTTTCTTTTTTAGTTACTCCAAAAAGTATTAAATGGATCTCTAGCTTTTTTTCCCCAAACATTCCTTAATTATTTTCTTAATAAATTACAACTTGTAATGGTTAACAGAACAATAGAGAATAATAAAAGTGTTCAACAAAACATGTCCAGGTAAAAAAAAAAAAATGAAGTGAAGTATATATTTATGATTCATAATAAATTACCTCATAGTGATCTTTCCTATCAATTTTGATTAATTAACTTGGATATTAATACAGACAATCCTGTATCAAAGCTGAATGGTCATCAATGCCTTAGTGCAGATCAAACGGGATTGTTTGGAGCTGTTGGGATTACTGCTCACCTTTTATTACTTTTACTTACTGTTTTTGCACAAACTATTAGTATATTATTAACTAATTATCATTGAAATAATATTTTTTTGTGCTTCTTTGAATGCTCATGGGGGAAGAATTGTTCTCATAGATTTTTGACTGGTATATGGGACTGGGCCTTAGCTGAGTGGTTTGAGACATGATGCTTTGGTACAGAGCTAAGAGACTTGTGCTGGTTCAAGTCCCCATGGGAGAAGAAATTTTTCCATGGAATTTCAGCCAGTATGGGATCGGTGCCCATCCAGAATCATGAGTAATTTGGGTAAATACATAAGTAGCAGCTCCAGGTTGAGAAAACTCTATAACGGCTGGGTACCCCTTCATGCTGACCACATGTAACCCATATACAGGCTGTATAATTGTCTACCTCTGTGATTAATACATGCAGATGTGAGGCAGCCGGCAGGTAGACCAAGGGCCTTCTAGGCTTGCTGTGCCAAGGAGTTTTTTTTATATGGGACTGGTGTCTACCCAGCATCATGAGGAATTTGGGTAGCTACAATAAGTTTTAACTCCAAATTGAAAAAAAACATTAGCTGGGAGAGTGATATGCTGACTGCATATCACCTCTATAATGCTGGATGATTGTCCATCTTTGCAATTGTCACATGTGAATGTGAGGCCAGCAACCAACTTGTAGACCAATAAATGGCCTTCTAGGCCTACCATGCCATAGATTAAAATAAACACAATTTAACTTATCATAGTACTTATTTACATTTTAAAAACCTGGAAATACTTAACAAAACATGGATTCTCATTTCTTCAGAACAGATTATAGGGACAAAATGCTGGAAATGATTTTTCCATCAAGAAAGTAACAGCGTACCAAAGCAGTAGTTGAGTTCAAGAAAAAGAACTGAAATTTTAAATGAAATTTAATCCAAATTTTACATTCAAAAGTTGATATTATTCACTCACCATTGTCTTGCATTTCTTCTAACTAATTTTCTTTGAATTTCACATTAGAAATTTGCACAAATTGGTTAAAATGGATTTATTTTTAAATGAGAAACTGTATAAAATCATACTCAACTCTCATTTTTATTATTAAGCAGAGGATGCATTGCTCAAAATAAAGGCACTGATATCCTTACATACTGTATTTATCAATTAATGTTACGTTATATAATAATTCATTTTATTTGTCAAGAATTAGTGTAGCTGAAATAAACAAAGTATACTATACTGTCATGTTTATTTGTATCTTGCTTTGGTAAATTGTGTGTATATAAAGTTTTCATGTATGTGTATCCTGCTATGCCATTACAAAATGTCATGAAAAATAAATTAATAACACAAAAAATACGAAGCACAAACAAATGTGAAGAATGGAATGGAAAGCTGCAATTCTGAAAGGAAAATTATTAATGTAACTTTAAATATAAATTAATAGGGAAATATTAAAATTAACTCGTGGTTCTCTTTCTCTTGTCTCATATAACAACATAAATTATAAGACATTAATTTTCAACTGGATGTATGAGAAACATGATGATATAAGTCAGTTACTTGTCCAAATATTATTATAAAAACTTGATAACTACTACTGCCAAAATGGCTTACATCATTGTATATTCATGTCCAGAATTAAAGCAAAATATTTTCTTCTCCTTCTAGGACATACAGCTTTCTATAATTTAGCTAGTGCTTCCATTCAGCTTAATCTTCCATCTCTTTATCTCCATATTCTATAGATCTTGTTTCATAAAGTTCAACCATCTCAATATCCCTTCTCCTTTCTCTCTCACCCATAAAGACTCTCCTCACACTCCTTCTCTCCTCCATTTTCATTATAATTTGACCAGAATGTTACTGCTGGTGGTGAAATGCATACGCATTATAAGTACAGGTATGAAGAAGAAAACATGAATAAATTAACTAAGCAGTACCAACACACATTTTCACTCTATTCTTAGTATTATTCATTGCCTCTGGAACTTACTTCACTCACATTATTGAGTTCAGTTGTGGATTGCATAGCGAGTTGTTTGATCGTATGCTTGTTATAGTTCATGTGCAGGATGGTGTGTTGTGTTTTCATTGTATGACTGTACATATGCTATTCCCAGTCCACTCAACATCCTACGAGAGCCAAGAATCAAAGATCACGTAGCAATGACCTAGTGGTATACATACAACAGTGACCTCAGCACCACCAGTAATAACATTCTGGTTAAGTTATAAGACTTTGTATCTATGTGTGAATTAAGGTCAGATGGCAGAGCAAGTGTGTAAGTTTGAAGCTCTCAAACGAACAGCTGAAAAACCCACAGGGAATGCCATTTTCTTAACAAATTCACTAAGTCCCATCATAGCTCTTATTATACAAGTTCAACAGAATATGTAAGAATCAGGAACACAAAACTAGCAGTACATAATTTCCTGAAAGTAGAATACCAGTGGGTACCAAGTCATGGTCAAATATTAGGTAAGGAGATGGCTGATAGTTTTTCAAAAGAGGGTACAAAGCTATAGCAACATGATGTATAATTTGGCGCTCGAGAATTAACAATGTATAAGAACTAACTAACTCACTGGCACTATCAAACCCATAGGTTCATGTCCACATGGATATAAGCTCTCCATACATCCATATCCTGAGCAAATTTTTCCAATCATTCCCTCTATAATCTACTTCCCTCAAATCATGGTTAATGTTATTCTCCCATCTCATTCTTGGTCTACCAACTGGGCATTTTCTCTCTCTAGTTTTCCTACAAGAAGCTTCCATGCATATCTTTCATTTATACATTTTCAGTTTAACATTTTTGAAAGGAGTTGGGATGACAAGAGTCCCTGTAATGCATAATAGCATGCATTTCCAGAATTGAGCTTATGTTTAATTTTTTTGTGCATCTCATTCATATTTGTGATTATTGTTCCTAGATATTTGAATTCAGCCACTTCTTCAAAATCTCCCTCATTTGTCATTAGCTGTCCATTTTCATTATATAATGTAATTCTATGTCTGATTATATATATTTAGTTTTGATATTTACTTCCAAACAATGTATAAGAAAAAAAAATGCATTTAGATTGGAGACCTAGATAGCTCAGATGATAGAGCATTGGCATAGAAAGATAGAAGCCAAAGGTCCTGTGTTCAAACCCCGGTATAGGCATATATTATTCTCTTCAAATATGATGTATCAACTTCCTATCATAGAATATGTGCACAAATTGAAACAACAATGAAGAGCCACATTACATCTTTCAGAAAGTAGCTACTTGTAAAAATGGGAACAATTAGTGCAATGCCCACTGAAAAGATCTTTTCCATGGAAGATTGTAACTGGTGATTTTAGAATGTATACTGAACTTGACTATCTACTGAAACGCCTCTACAAGATAGGCATTGCCAGCACCCCAATCTGGCCACTATGTGAACAAGCAGAGATGGATGCCACCCACCTAACTAAATACAAAGTCAGGGAAGATGACCTGACTGTTGGAGAAAGTACAACACAACTCATGATAAAGGAAAATATGTATTGGGAAGTATGTGGGAAAAAGGCTAACCATCAAATTCTTGTTGGCTTGGATAAAAAAAATATATATATATATATAATATAATATAATATATGGAAAATAATTTAATAGAAAACTGTTTATTTATTTAATTTGCTAGCCAGAGCCGTAAGTATTGAAAGGAAGACAAGAATTATTAGAAGATATTTTTATGTTTTAAATTTCCCTAAACCCTATATACAGATCCAGATAAGTCTTTCTAAATGTGTTATGAAGAGCTGTCCATGTGGAATAATATTACTTGATACAACCCGCATATGCTAGGAAGTCCTAGTGAAGAAACAAAGTTCAAAAGAGATCAATCAGGGCTTGGCAAACAACAACAATGGAGAGCATGTGTGAATAAAAAAAAAATCAACTAAAACTTCCAGTGCCACATTTGACAAGCAAATCTTAAAGATTTTCCTAAATCACTACGATAATATGTTTTTAGTGTATGGTACATGATATATGTAAGTTTTGAATTAAGATGAATTGCTTGGAAGAAATCAAACATTTGATAACAATGGCTAAAGAAACACCTGGAAAAATAATTAAAAAAGAAGAGACAATGAAGTTCTTTGTAAGGAGTGAAGTATTATATGTGGCAGAAACCTGAAACCAAGCCACAATGAGAAGAGAAGACTGGAAGCACAAGGAATATGGATATTGAGAAGAATGGAATGAGTGACTTGGACAGACAAAATAAGACACAAAGTTGTAATAAAAATAGCAGGAGAGAAAAAAAATTATGGTGTGGATAAAGAATAGGAAAATAAATTATTACTCGACCGCAGTAACTTTTTAGCTGGAGAGGGGAAACAATGGCCCTAGTGTTGAGGAGAGAAAAAGTATCTCCTTCCACCTTTGATTCAAGCGAATGACTGGGCAAGTGGTATAACCAATGGCAAAATATAGTGGTAGACATACTTGAAATAAGATATGAAGTTAATGAAAGATCTTCGGAAGTTGTATGCTTACGGGTTTCTGGATAATATGACGTACAGAGAAATTAAATCAGCACTGATTTCCAGCAACTGTCTGGCCCGACTTAAATGTGTATATAGGCCTACTGTGAATATAGGGTCTAACTTTCACACTTGACATTGTCACTAACAACTGATTATACATGACTGACGGATAATAAACACTGTCACTGCAACCTGAGACAAGGATCTATCTCCAACTCCTACTCACCCATTCTTTTAGTTTGTAGTTTTTCCGCATTGGAAGTTAACGTTGTCAAGTAATAGCTGAGCCACCGGCCAAGAAGAAACAACCTATTAAGGATGCACTGGAAGGAATAAATATCCAGGGAGAAGATATAAGATGATAGGACAACATAAAGATAAATGGATTGTAAGCAGACACAAAGAGAAAAGTAGAAAAGAGAGAAGAGTGGAGAATACTGAGTTTGTAAAGAAGGACACATATTTAGGCAAAAGACTTGAATGAATGAATATAAATGTTGTAGAATTATTCATGAAAGCTATTGATTAACTAAATAAAGTGCTGGAATGATTGTCACTCAAGAGGTTGAAGAGAGGGGGACCAAATCCTATTTGGATTCGAGTATAAAATAAAATTGAGGGAAACAAGAATAGAGGAAGGGCAATGAAGAAATAGGGAAGAGAGGAGAATAGGTTTAAATTCAACTTATAAACATTGGGCACCAGAAGATGTGAATAGACAGAAAGAAAAACACAGATATAAGGATAGTATTATGAGTCATAAACATTATAAAAGATATTAAGACTTATCAGAATAATTGGCAGGATCATTTGCTGTGAATAGAGCCAACCAAACTACTAACCTAAAGGATTCAGAAGAAACAAACGGCGGACCTGTCAAGGGCATCATGAGACTTAGCAACAGGTTCAGATAAACATTCATAATGATGATAAAATTTATGTAAGCTGTATGTTGCTTTCATTTTGGACACTAATATAATTTTGCAAAATTAATTCATACATAAAATAAATTAAACATTCAGTTATATACATAAGTATAACTGTACTTCAACCACTATGATTCTTATCCAACCAGTTGTTGGATATGTGACATGAGTCACGCAGTAAACTAAGGAATCATTGTTAATAACAATATTTAAAAATTTCTGATTTCCTCTTATAGCTATTTTAAATAATTCTCCCTCTATTACAGATCACTTTTCCTCTTTTAGTTTCACACACACAGTTTTGCAGAATGTCCACTGATACCACAATATAATTATAATTTTGTTTAATATCTTAAAATTGTTAAAGTATATCAAAATCAGCATAAAAATAGTATTATATAATTTAAGCCACATTTATATGAAAGTAAAAAAGTAGTAAATACAGATAAACAAGCATCAATAAGTGAACAGTTGTAGTCACCAGCTGATGATTTATGTACTGTCATTCTTTCAATAAACCACAAAAACACATAATTAAATTTTTGTTAGTAAATATTATGAGGTATTTTAAAATTATACCTCATTTCATATGTTGTCTTCTTTTTAAGATAAACTAACAATCCTCCATTATCAGTTTGTACTCGACTGTTGTTTTGTCTTTGGTGATTCAATGTTTCCTTCTCTATCTGTTGGTAGACCAATGAAATTAAAAAAACCATTCCCCAGGAATTTCAAAATTCATTATTAATTAATTATTACTTCTTTTTTTTAATGTAGATCTTTTCCCAAATTGTGAGTTATTTATGTTTTTTTCTATTTGTTTAATTAATTTTGCCTTTCTTTCAATTGTATGTTTTTCTGACCAAGCTATGAGCTCCTACTGCAGATTTTTCTACTTACCCATTTTTAACATCCCTAAGGTGTTTCTTCACTATAGTTTTCAAATTTCTTTTTGTTTTCCCTATGTCGATTTTATCACAATCGTCACATTTTATCTGACTATTTAACTCATGCCCCAAATGGGAGTCAATGACCAATCACATTTTAATTAATTTTGTTTTACAATCAATGGCAGTCATGTTTCACCTTGCTCTTTATCTATTTCTCTTTACCAGCTCCTGCTTTTGTGATAAAGAAAGCTCCTCCTTTTTAATATTCTGAACAGGTCAGAGCATTATTTTGCAGTGACTGATGAATATAGCAAATAATGAACAGATTCCTTCAAACTACACATTTGATAATTGTATGTTCAATAATTGTGTTTTTAAATAATGATTTTACCGAGTTGTTTACTAAAAAAATAAATTAATAACCTATAATGTTGGTTATAATATACAGTTTTACGTGTTTAATTTTTTTCTCCACTAGGCTCATTCTTACAATATTGTGATCAGTGATAACTGATTGTGATCCATGGGTTATTGCTGACTGTGATCATATTTGACAATAAGTAATATGATCAAGTTGCAGTGAATAAAGTAATGAAACATAACCAACATTTCTGATTTGTTTTCAAATATCAACATTTACATTAAATATATAAATATTTTAAAATACCAGTAACTATATTAAATAATGATTTTTGAGTAAACAGCTTAATTTTAGATAAATTAAAATGTTTCATACCTCTCCTCATAATTAATCTTCCAAGTAGATTGTGATTTCAAGACCATTGCAGTCCATCCTCAGTACCATCTTGACGACTGATGTCATGTCTTTTTCACTCTGTTGGTGGACCGATAAACCTCCGGATTAGGTCAGAATCCGCGGGAATTCCAAAGTTCATAAGTTTTTCTTTGGTTTTCTGAATGTGGAGGTATGAAACATTTTAATTTATCTTAAATTAAACCTCATAGTGATTTATTCCTATAAAAGTTGAATATAAGCTTAATTCTATTTGTTAAATAGTCCTAACAAATGTCACTCTAGATTTCCAAATCCTCTAGATAAATTCACTCATCACTTTGTGACTCGTGAATATATCGATGATTTGGAAATCACTCGTGACATTATTTATGATAAATGCCCAATTAATTTTTTCTTCTATTTTCTCATTTTTGTCAGATTTTATTATTCTATTGAGGCTAAAATTATTTTTTCAGTGCCAATCCTGTGTTGAACTTTTTGAAAATTTTTTGAAACTTGCGGTGTTTCATAGGATGACATGTAAAAGAAGGAGCAATTAATGAATTTTGAAATTCCCGGAGAATGTGATTTGATTTGAATGTTTATCGATCTACTGACAGATGAATGAGGAATTATTAAATCACCAACCACGAAACATCAGTCGAGTACAAAGTGACGATGGAGGATTATTAGTTTCTCCAAAACTGATCTTAAAAAGAAGACAAAATATGAGGTGAAATGTAATTTTAAAATAATCAATTATTAATACTTCATAGTGTTACTTCCCACAAATTTTGAACACTGCAAGATTTTATTTAAACAATCTGTAAATCAATAATAAAAAAAAACATCAATCTGTAAATGTTTAACTTTTATAGGAATTAATCACTATGAGGTTTAATTTATGGTGAAATTAAATGTTTCTTACCTCTCCTCATAAATATTTTCTAAGTTGATCGCGATTTCGAGACTATAACTGTCTCATCATCAGAACTTTGTTGGCGACTGGTGTTATGTCGATCGCAAGAAACTCTTCTTCTTCCCTCTGTTGGTGGACCGATGAACCTCTGGATCAGGTCAAAATTTGCGGGAATTTCGAAATTCATAAGTTTTCTTTTGTTTTTCTGAATGTATATCTTTTCCCAAACCGTGAGAAATTCGAAATTCCCACAAATTTTGACCTGATCCAGAGGTTCATCGGTCCACCAACAGAGGGAAGAAGAAGAGTTTCTTCCGATCGACATAACACCAGTCGCCAACAAAGTTCTGATGATGAGACAGTTATAGTCTCGAAATCGCGATCAACTTAGAAAATATTTAGGAGGAGAGGTAAGAAACATTTAATTTCACCATATATCTGTAAATGAATCAGATTTTATACCTCATCTCATGTTTTGTTTCTCCTTCAAGACTACTTTGATATTACTTTCCTCATCTGAGTCAAGATGCCAGTTAAGGATAAACGGAAACCTTGAAACTAGTCCTGGTGAGGTGTAAAATCTGATTTATTAACTGATTGTTCATGAAAAGACATTTCACATTTCCTATTCTCTCTCTTTACATTTCTGATATAAAAAGAAAGGAGAAGTAGTATTCTGCAGTAGCTGCTCACTTTTGGTCAGAAAAAACATAAAATCAATGTGAACACCAAATTATCAAAACAGTTAGAAAATACTAAAGAACTAACTGTTTGGGGAAAGATCTACATCCAGAAGAACAGGAATAGAATCATGAATTTTGAAATTCCCAAGGAGAGGGATCTGATGTGCAAGTTTTTTGGACCACCAAAAGACAGAGCAGGAGTTGACATCCAGGGCCAACAACTTAAAAATCAACAGTCTGGACAAGTTGACAATGAAACAGAATTGTTTTAAAACATATCCTAAAAGAACTCATTTTTAAAAAGTAAGGTAAAACAGGCTCACCTTATTTATTTGTAATACAACTGTAAAAACACAATAGCTTATAGTTCAGAGACATGCCATTTGAAACAAGAACAATAGATAAATTATATTCAACAGAAATGGACTTCAGGCAATTTTCAGCAAGGATTACAAGAAGAGAGAAAATTAGAAATATTGTTATAAGAGAACAGATGAAACTGCAAGGTTCTTAGAACACAATTCATCTTTAAAAGACAAATGTCACATATACAAGACAGCAGGTACATCCCCTCTATCACTGAAAAGCAGATAAATCAGATACATTTCAGGTAGTAATTTTTATTCACAACTCTGCAAAATAAGGATGTTAAGGCATTTAAATTTTGGCAACTGGCTGGCGACAGGCATATAAAAATCTCGTACGTTGAAGGTTAAGACAGTTTGGACATTTGAAAAGGATGATGGAAGACTGATTACTGAAGAAGATCTATGAATGGAATCCAATAGGAAGGCCAAAGAGGTGAATGTCAAAACAAACATGGACTCAAGTATTAGAATAATGGAAGGAAAGGACATGACAAAATGGAGAGGAATAGAGAATCACTATATAATCTTGAAATGGGCACAAAAAGATGTCAAAGACATTGTAAAACCTTAGAATAAAAATTATTATTATTTTCTTAAAACAATTTTTGAAGGCAAACATTTTGGGGAAAAAGTTAAAGGGAAGATGAAGGAAGACTATTTTTGAAGATGTAACAGAAATTATATAATGCTAGGACTGTCAAGAAATGAAAAGTGTTGCTGGAAGAAGAGAAGAATGGTTTCACAGCAAAGCATTGGGTTTAGAAGAATATGATGAATAAAATATGATTATTATTATTATTATTATTATATTATTATTATTATTATTATTATTATTATTATAAGTTTTGTGATCTTGCTTTCAGAGCTTCTGAATACAGTTCATTAGGTCCTGGGTTTGATTGCCTCTCAGACTACAAAAATTATATCTTAAAGGGAATTATTCCTGTGGTTGCACTTGGTCTGGAATTTAGGTAAAGTTTAGGTTTAAGGACCCTTCCTGGTGCTTCTTTATCATTTATTACCCATCATATCATTGCAATAATATAACTCTGCCTTCCAGGTGCCTTAATCTCAGAAGTAAGTTACAATTCCGCAATACCAGGAGAGAATGCCAGAAATGTTGTAAGTCAATCTGGTGACAATGCAAAAAAAAAATTGTTATTAATAATTGGTTATTTATAAGCATCACTGTTCACTTAGAATTCCAAATCTGTTAAGACTGTAAATAATTCTAGGAAGAACGAAAGGGTAATAAATGTTACTTATTTGTCAGTATTCTCTACTCTTACTTCTATGTAATGCGGCTTTTAGAAGTATAGGCTATATACCTCATTAATTCCCAGAAAAAATAAAAGGAATAGAGAGAGTGGTGTACTAAGAGCACACCATGCTATAAGGATGAGTAAGCCTACACTCTGTAAAAAGCTTCAACTATGGAAGGAGGGTGGTTAAACATTACAAATTAAACTGTGTACTTGTTGCTATTGCTGTTTCCTGTAATAGCTGCTACCATCACGATGTTTTAGATTTATGCTTACGTGCAAACGTTGGAAACAACTTGCGTTTCTTTCGCCGGATGTCATCATCGGCTGTTGAATTTGAGTCGGTCGAGTAAGTTTCTTCATCAGCCTGTTCTCGCGTTGGTGAACCACCAGATGTCAGTGAAGTCTTCTTTATAGGAGTTGCTCTTGTGACAGGTGAACGTTGCTCGTTAAGGCACGTTTCTGACTGAGAAAACTTGGGTGAAGATACCTGACACCAACAAAATAAATTAACACATTTTCAGACATTTGTATCATTCTATGATGTACTTAGTGCTGAAAACACTGAAGAAGTATTAGAAAAATAAGAATGCTAATAGTTTTCTTCATTGTCAGAATGAAGTCATTAGAAAACAACAGTAATTACATTTATTTCATACTATGGATGGTCTTGGTAGATGTGTGGCTAGTGTAAATAGCTGCCCCATCTGGGATCCCACGTTCAAATCCTAATCACAGGGGTATTGGTAGTGGACCATACCTGGATTTTTTTTCAATTTTCTCGGGGTTCTCCCATTTCCCAAATTTCATCCACCAACACTTTCCATTTCCCTTCCCTTCAAGTCACTTCATTTTTCAATCATCCATTTCATATCACCCTACACCTCAGCTCATGTCAGGAAAAATAGTTTGATTGGCAATCAACAGGTGTTGAAAATATGTTGCGAGGATCTAGCGGGGAGGGGGGGCATCAGGATGTTGTCTCATGACTCTGAGCATGAGAAATAAAAAATACAAATAACTGGATTACACTAACTTATACAGCTAATTCAATCAGGAAACAAGATAAAAACATTAAAATTGCCTTGAAAACTAATAACACTCAACAACATCATATCGAACAAAATAGAAGTAACAAATAAATACGAAAATAAAGGCGTTTATAAACTAAAGTGCAATAGTTGCAAAAAGTTCTACATAAGCAAAACAACAAGAAATTTCAACACAAGATACTCTGAACATTTAAATTTTTTTATTAATAACGAAATATCAAGTTTTGCCAAACACATACTAGAAACAGGTCATCAGTTGGATAAAATCGATAATACTATGTCAGTACTACACAGAGAGTATAACAACAACAGGATCAGCATCCTTGGGAAGATATGGAGATTCTAAAAGATGCAAAGAATACAGACCTATTCAATGAGAACACACCCACAGAGACCTAAGTCCATTATACAACTTATACAACATCAGTACCAGTTAAAATGCAGAAGATGAAACATTGTTTTTTGAAAGGCCTCCATATTGGAACTACTTGACGAGTTTCAAAAAATTTTCAACAAATTCAACATTAAATTAGCACCGAAAAATGATTACAGCTTAGGTAATTTAATAAAAACAAACAAAAATGAAAAAATTGAAGACTGCAAAAAATCGGGAATTTATCAAATTAATTGTAAAGATTGTGAAAAGATATACATAGGAAAAACAAAAAGGAATCTAAATACAAGATTAAAAGAACACCTCAGAAATGTTAAAAATGGAGAAACCGAAAAATCTGCAATAGCTGCACATGCCTGGTCAGAAAAACCATAGAATAGAAACCAAAACAAAATTACTTAAACAATTGGAAAAACCGAAGGAGCTCACAATTTGGGAAAAAATTTACATATGCAAGAATGAAAATACAACTATGAATTTTGAAATACCCGGTTATAAAGAAAGAGGACTGATTTGGAAATTCTTCGGTCGGCCTCCAGATGGCGCGGAGGTCAGTCTGCAGGATAGAAGGCCGTTGGACGTCAGTTGTGAACGTGACGCAGCATTGACAATGTCACAAATTACGTGAAGAAACCCAGGGTCTGCTATGCATTATGAAGTATGAGGTGAGTGAAATAATTAAAAATAAACAATACTTGACGAAGTTTAATAATTTAGTTGAGGACGACTGACTTACCAGGTACCAATTTTATATTTAATATCCAATAAAAAAAGAACTGAATGGTCCTTGTAATCTCCCCCTTGCAGCCATAATCCAACCCAAAAATGGCAGTAGAACCTGGTGTGCCAGATTTGGAAGATGACCTACAACTTACTTATTACATAGAGTAGACTTTCATCCACTCATCTCCATAATACTGGATAGCACAGTAGGTCTTTCAGGCCACTGTTCTTGGGCAGAATGACCCCAGGGCCATAGTGCCGCCAGAAGATTTGGGTCAGTTAAAAAATTCTGACCCCAATGGGACTCAAACCCTCGACCTTCCAGCTTGTAGCGCAGTGCCTTAGCCACTACGCTATGGCATGCCATATATATGTATTAATTATTAATCCATATTTATTTGCAAGTATATATATATATATGATATGAAAAGAAAAATGAATGCTTGAGTCGGGATTCGAACTCGAGTCTCTAAAGTCTGTACCTTTAGCGCTCTAACCAACTGAGCTACTCAAGAATTCCAATACAAGCATACAATTTTCTTATACATGTAGTATTCTCAATCCACACAAGAGGTAGCTGAAATTGTTCCAACTGCCATCTCGCGGCTAACGTAACAGTTAAGCAAATTTTTAAAGAGAATATTTACTTTATAGCAGTAACGCTTTTATATATAGATATTATAAATATATTTTTGACATTTGGCAATGAAGGCAAATATGATATGAAAAGAAAAATGAATGCTTGAGTCGGGATTCGAACTCGAGTCTCTAAAGTCTGTACCTTTAGCGCTCTAACCAACTGAGCTACTCAAGAATTCCAATACAAGCATACAATTTTCTTATACATGTAGTATTCTCAATTCACACAAGAGGTAGCTGAAATTGTTCCAACTGCCATCTCGCGGCTAACGTAACAGTTAAGCAAATTTTTAAAGAGAATATTTACTTTATAGCAGTAACGCTTTTATATATAGATATTATAAATATATTTTTGACATTTGGCAATGAAGGCAAATATGATATGAAAAGAAAAATGAATGCTTGAGTCGGGATTCGAACTCGAGTCTCTAAAGTCTGTACCTTTAGCGCTCTAACCAACTGAGCTACTCAAGAATTCCAATACAAGCATACAATTTTCTTATACATGTAGTATTCTCAATTCACACAAGAGGTAGCTGAAATTGTTCCAACTGCCATCTCGCGGCTAACGTAACAGTTAAGCAAATTTTTAAAGAGAATATTTACTTTATAGCAGTAACGCTTTTATATATAGATATTATAAATATATTTTTGACATTTGGCAATGAAGGCAAATATGATATGAAAAGAAAAATGAATGCTTGAGTCGGGATTCGAACTCGAGTCTCTAAAGTCTGTACCTTTAGCGCTCTAACCAACTGAGCTACTCAAGAATTCCAATACAAGCATACAATTTTCTTATACATGTAGTATTCTCAATTCACACAAGAGGTAGCTGAAATTGTTCCAACTGCCATCTCGCGGCTAACGTAACAGTTAAGCAAATTTTTAAAGAGAATATTTACTTTATAGCAGTAACGCTTTTATATATAGATATTATAAATATATTTTTGACATTTGGCAATGAAGGCAAATATGATATGAAAAGAAAAATGAATGCTTGAGTCGGGATTCGAACTCGAGTCTCTAAAGTCTGTACCTTTAGCGCTCTAACCAACTGAGCTACTCAAGAATTCCAATACAAGCATACAATTTTCTTATACATGTAGTATTCTCAATTCACACAAGAGGTAGCTGAAATTGTTCCAACTGCCATCTCGCGGCTAACGTAACAGTTAAGCAAATTTTTAAAGAGAATATTTACTTTATAGCAGTAACGCTTTTATATATAGATATTATAAATATATTTTTGACATTTGGCAATGAAGGCAAATATGATATGAAAAGAAAAATGAATGCTTGAGTCGGGATTCGAACTCGAGTCTCTAAAGTCTGTACCTTTAGCGCTCTAACCAACTGAGCTACTCAAGAATTCCAATACAAGCATACAATTTTCTTATACATGTAGTATTCTCAATTCACACAAGAGGTAGCTGAAATTGTTCCAACTGCCATCTCGCGGCTAACGTAACAGTTAAGCAAATTTTAAAGAGAATATTTACTTTATAGCAGTAACGCTTTTATATATAGATATTATAAATATATTTTGACATTTGGCAATGAAGGCAAATATGATATGAAAAGAAAAATGAATGCTTGAGTCGGGATTCGAACTCGAGTCTCTAAAGTCTGTACCTTTAGCGCTCTAACCAACTGAGCTACTCAAGAATTCCAATACAAGCATACAATTTTCTTATACATGTAGTATTCTCAATTCACACAAGAGGTAGCTGAAATTGTTCCAACTGCCATCTCGCGGCTAACGTAACAGTTAAGCAAATTTTTAAAGAGAATATTTACTTTATAGCAGTAACGCTTTTATATATAGATATTATAAATATATTTTTGACATTTGGCAATGAAGGCAAATATGATATGAAAAGAAAAATGAATGCTTGAGTCGGGATTCGAACTCGAGTCTCTAAAGTCTGTACCTTTAGCGCTCTAACCAACTGAGCTACTCAAGAATTCCAATACAAGCATACAATTTTCTTATACATGTAGTATTCTCAATTCACACAAGAGGTAGCTGAAATTGTTCCAACTGCCATCTCGCGGCTAACGTAACAGTTAAGCAAATTTTTAAAGAGAATATTTACTTTATAGCAGTAACGCTTTTATATATAGATATTATAAATATATTTTTGACATTTGGCAATGAAGGCAAATATGATATGAAAAGAAAAATGAATGCTTGAGTCGGGATTCGAACTCGAGTCTCTAAAGTCTGTACCTTTAGCGCTCTAACCAACTGAGCTACTCAAGAATTCCAATACAAGCATACAATTTTCTTATACATGTAGTATTCTCAATTCACACAAGAGGTAGCTGAAATTGTTCCAACTGCCATCTCGCGGCTAACGTAACAGTTAAGCAAATTTTTAAAGAGAATATTTACTTTATAGCAGTAACGCTTTTATATATAGATATTATAAATATATTTTTGACATTTGGCAATGAAGGCAAATATGATATGAAAAGAAAAATGAATGCTTGAGTCGGGATTCGAACTCGAGTCTCTAAAGTCTGTACCTTTAGCGCTCTAACCAACTGAGCTACTCAAGAATTCCAATACAAGCATACAATTTTCTTATACATGTAGTATTCTCAATTCACACAAGAGGTAGCTGAAATTGTTCCAACTGCCATCTCGCGGCTAACGTAACAGTTAAGCAAATTTTTAAAGAGAATATTTACTTTATAGCAGTAACGCTTTTATATATAGATATTATAAATATATTTTTGACATTTGGCAATGAAGGCAAATATGATATGAAAAGAAAAATGAATGCTTGAGTCGGGATTCGAACTCGAGTCTCTAAAGTCTGTACCTTTAGCGCTCTAACCAACTGAGCTACTCAAGAATTCCAATACAAGCATACAATTTTCTTATACATGTAGTATTCTCAATTCACACAAGAGGTAGCTGAAATTGTTCCAACTGCCATCTCGCGGCTAACGTAACAGTTAAGCAAATTTTTAAAGAGAATATTTACTTTATAGCAGTAACGCTTTTATATATAGATATTATAAATATATTTTTGACATTTGGCAATGAAGGCAAATATGATATGAAAAGAAAAATGAATGCTTGAGTCGGGATTCGAACTCGAGTCTCTAAAGTCTGTACCTTTAGCGCTCTAACCAACTGAGCTACTCAAGAATTCCAATACAAGCATACAATTTTCTTATACATGTAGTATTCTCAATTCACACAAGAGGTAGCTGAAATTGTTCCAACTGCCATCTCGCGGCTAACGTAACAGTTAAGCAAATTTTTAAAGAGAATATTTACTTTATAGCAGTAACGCTTTTATATATAGATATTATAAATATATTTTTGACATTTGGCAATGAAGGCAAATATGATATGAAAAGAAAAATGAATGCTTGAGTCGGGATTCGAACTCGAGTCTCTAAAGTCTGTACCTTTAGCGCTCTAACCAACTGAGCTACTCAAGAATTCCAATACAAGCATACAATTTTCTTATACATGTAGTATTCTCAATTCACACAAGAGGTAGCTGAAATTGTTCCAACTGCCATCTCGCGGCTAACGTAACAGTTAAGCAAATTTTTAAAGAGAATATTTACTTTATAGCAGTAACGCTTTTATATATAGATCTTATAAATATATTTTTGACATTTGGCAATGAAGGCAAATATGATATGAAAAGAAAAATGAATGCTTGAGTCGGGATTCGAACTCGAGTCTCTAAAGTCTGTACCTTTAGCGCTCTAACCAACTGAGCTACTCAAGAATTCCAATACAAGCATACAATTTTCTTATACATGTAGTATTCTCAATTCACACAAGAGGTAGCTGAAATTGTTCCAACTGCAATCTCGCGGCTAACGTAACAGTTAAGCAAATTTTTAAAGAGAATATTTACTTTATAGCAGTAACGCTTTTATATATAGATCTTATAAATATATTTTTGACATTTGGCAATGAAGGCAAATATGATATGAAAAGAAAAATGAATGCTTGAGTCGGGATTCGAACTCGAGTCTCTAAAGTCTGTACCTTTAGCGCTCTAACCAACTGAGCTACTCAAGAATTCCAATACAAGCATACAATTTTCTTATACATGTAGTATTCTCAATTCACACAAGAGGTAGCTGAAATTGTTCCAACTGCAATCTCGCGGCTAACGTAACAGTTAAGCAAATTTTTAAAGAGAATATTTACTTTATAGCAGTAACGCTTTTATATATAGATCTTATAAATATATTTTTGACATTTGGCAATGAAGGCAAATATGATATGAAAAGAAAAATGAATGCTTGAGTCGGGATTCGAACTCGAGTCTCTAAAGTCTGTACCTTTAGCGCTCTAACCAACTGAGCTACTCAAGAATTCCAATACAAGCATACAATTTTCTTATACATGTAGTATTCTCAATTCACACGAGAGGTAGCTGAAATTGTTCCAACTGCAATCTCGCGGCTAACGTAACAGTTAAGCAAATTTTTAAAGAGAATATTTACTTTATAGCAGTAACGCTTTTATATATAGACCTTATAAATATATTTTTGACATTTGGCAATGAAGGCAAATATGATATGAAAAGAAAAATGAATGCTTGAGTCGGGATTCGAACTCGAGTCTCTAAAGTCTGTACCTTTAGCGCTCTAACCAACTGAGCTACTCAAGAATTCCAATACAAGCATACAATTTTCTTATACATGTAGTATTCTCAATTCACACAAGAGGTAGCTGAAATTGTTCCAACTGCAATCTCGCGGCTAACGTAACAGTTAAGCAAATTTTTAAAGAGAATATTTACTTTATAGCAGTAACGCTTTTATATATAGATCTTATAAATATATTTTTGACATTTGGCAATGAAGGCAAATATGATATGAAAAGAAAAATGAATGCTTGAGTCGGGATTCGAACTCGAGTCTCTAAAGTCTGTACCTTTAGCGCTCTAACCAACTGAGCTACTCAAGAATTCCAATACAAGCATACAATTTTCTTATACATGTAGTATTCTCAATTCACACAAGAGGTAGCTGAAATTGTTCCAACTGCCATCTCGCGGCTAACGTAACAGTTAAGCAAATTTTAAAGAGAATATTTACTTTATAGCAGTAACGCTTTTATATATAGATATTATAAATATATTTTTGACATTTGGCAATGAAGGCAAATATGATATGAAAAGAAAAATGAATGCTTGAGTCGGGATTCGAACTCGAGTCTCTAAAGTCTGTACCTTTAGCGCTCTAACCAACTGAGCTACTCAAGAATTCCAATACAAGCATACAATTTTCTTATACATGTAGTATTCTTAGTTCACACAAGAGGTAGCTGAAATTGTTCCAACTGCCATCTCGCGGCTAACGTAACAGTTAAGCAAAAAAAAAAAAAAAAAAAAAATTTGCTTAACTGTTACGTTAGCCGCGAGATGGCAGTTGGAACAATTTCAGCTACCTCTTGTGTGAATTGAGAATACTACATGTATAAGAAAATTGTATGCTTGTATTGGAATTCTTGAGTAGCTCAGTTGGTTAGAGCGCTAAAGGTACAGACTTTAGAGACTCGAGTTTGAATCCCGACTCAAGCATTCATTTTTCTTTTCATATCATATTTTCTTCATTGCCAAATGTCAAAATATATTTATAATATCTATATATAAAAGCGTTACTGCTATAAAGTAAATATTCTCTTTAAAAATTTGCTTAACTGTTACGTTAGCCGCGAGATGGCAGTTGGAACAATTTCAGCTACCTCTTGTGTGAATTGAGAATACTACATGTATAAGAAAATTGTATGCTTGTATTGGAATTCTTGAGTAGCTCAGTTGGTTAGAGCGCTAAAGGTACAGACTTTAGAGACTCGAGTTCAAATCCCGACTCAAGCATTCATTTTTCTTTTCATATCATATTTGCCTTCATTGCCAAATGTCAAAAATATATTTATAATATCTATATATAAAAGCGTTACTGCTATAAAGTAAATATTCTCTTTAAAAATTTGCTTAACTGTTACGTTAGCCGCGAGATGGCAGTTGGAACAATTTCAGCTACCTCTTGTGTGAATTGAGAATACTACATGTATAAGAAAATTGTATGCTTGTATTGGAATTCTTGAGTAGCTCAGTTGGTTAGAGCGCTAAAGGTACAGACTTTAGAGACTCGAGTTCGAATCCCGACTCAAGCATTCATTTTTCTTTTCATATCATATTTGCCTTCATTGCCAAATGTCAAAAATATATTTATAATATCTATATATAAAAGCGTTACTGCTATAAAGTAAATATTCTCTTTAAAAATTTGCTTAACTGTTACGTTAGCCGCGAGATGGCAGTTGGAACAATTTCAGCTACCTCTTGTGTGAATTGAGAATACTACATGTATAAGAAAATTGTATGCTTGTATTGGAATTCTTGAGTAGCTCAGTTGGTTAGAGCGCTAAAGGTACAGACTTTAGAGACTCGAGTTCGAATCCCGACTCAAGCATTCATTTTTCTTTTCATATCATATTTGCCTTCATTGCCAAATGTCAAAAATATATTTATAATATCTATATATATATATATATATATACATTAAATATATATTATAAATAATTTATTTATAATATATTTACAATAATTAACTTACTGAAATCTAATATTTTTGAAAGAAGAACACATGCCAAATCTGATTATGAACCAATAACCCAAAATTTAGAAGAAATGTTGGTAAATTGATGACAAAATAGGCTCAGCAGTGTTTAAAGAATGAGACTGGAACTAGTATTAGTGAGCAACCCCCTAATTCGATCAATGAATGTTCTCACGGACAACTCAGCTCACCAGTGATTGGAAGTAATTGAGTAGAGGCAAATGTCTTTGCATGTGGCCCATATTGTTTCTGTCAATTCTGATAAAATTTTAATATGGCATATCAATTGGATTAAATTAAGTAATTGATTTGTTTGGAATTTTATCTCTCCAATGCAGCTTATCTTTCTGTTTATGGTATCGTAAACTGATTTAAAATCAATAAATAGATTATATGTAGCAATACCATATTCTTGGTCTTTTCCAGAATTTGTTGTAATATAAAAATCTGGTACACAGTTGATTTGCCATTATGAAATCCACACTGGTAACTTCCAATCACTTCTTCAGAATGATGTAGAATTCTATTGTAAAGAACTCCTGTTAGTACTGTATAGGCACAGGTTCAGTTTACCTTTTTTTTTTAAAATTATTAACTGCATGTTCCATTATAATAAGCATAATACTAAATTATTTTAAACATATTTATGTGCAGTTATAGCTGCTGTGAAATAATTGGTTCACTCTCTGACATATTTTGCAATTGAGGGGCTCAGTGGAATAAGGGCCCATCCCAACCGATGGTTGATTTTTAGTTATTTGCAGATTATATATCCTAGTGTTTTGCACTCTTTTAACTTTACTATCTAACCTCTCTTGGTTAACTCTTGTTTTTTGACCCCGACACTATTAGGGCATCCGAGGGCTAGGGAGTCTTTCCTTTCTTCCATTTCTTCTTTTCTTTATTTTCTTTTCTTCTCCTGAAAAGCCTGACCAGAGGCTATAAGATGACAGCCCTATCACTGGTCTTGCCTTCCTTTGGCCAGCAACCAATCGAAGGGACTATTATTATGCTTTCAAGTCTTATACGAGAATTTCCCGGAAAACGCTGGAGGGAAAATTTTCTATAGGATCGTAACAGGCCTTGGCCTAATACTTGGAAGGAAGAAGAAGATATCCTATGGCCATCTTCTATTAATCTTTAGAAGCTCGTAATTCTAACTTTGCTCAAAAGAGTGTAAATGAGACTTTATGTCTAAGAAAAATTTCTAACTTATTCACGCGCGCGGGAAATAAAGGCCCATCCCAACTGCTGACACGTGACCGTATATTGTCTGCTACTCTGTAGTCCGCTGCAATACTGACTAGCATTGCTGGCAAATATCAGCAAATGCAGAATGGCTGATGCAGCAGGTTCTTGTGCAAATGGAAATAGTGTAATAAAATATAGAAAAGAAAAATAAATGTGCAAGGGTGGAATAAAACGAAGCAGAACATTTTATGCAACAGTGGAAAGGAATATATATCGGCCTGAATCAGTTGATTCAAAAGGTGCGGACGAAATTGCTAGTTGTTTATTAAAAGCTGTGCCATTGATTGAAAAAGGTGCTAATAAAAAGAAAACTTATAGTGTATATAGTGATTTATGTGTTGTTCAAAACAATAATTATACAATAATGGGACTTTGCCTGTACATGATTCATTGCGGTTAGTTTTTGAAGAAATTGAACATAAATTTCTTGTATCAGGTCACACTTTCCTTCCCTGTGATGCTGACTTTGGTGTGATTGAAAAAGTTAAAAGAAAAACACAAGTCGTTTATACGCCTGAACAGTGGGCTCACCCTATAAGAAAGAGTTGAACAAAGAAACCATTTACAGTAATTGAGATAAATGCAGAAGAGTTTAAAGATTTGGATAACTTAAATAAAATGTTCACAAAGAGAAATGCGACGCTGGACACGCATAAGGTAGACATCAGAAAAAACATCTCAGTTTCGTTTTGTGGAAAACAGACATGTAATGTACGTAAAATCCAGTTTTGCTGATTTGGCTTTAGAGGAAGTATTTTTGTATTGTAAGCCTATGTTTTTGCTTTACAGAGATTTAGGTGCTCTCCCCCTAGAGGGAAGAATTTAAACCATACTAATTTAGTTACACTTGTTTTTGTATAGATATCATTTTGAGTGGTCCGTGGTCAGCTTTCCGCCTCGTACTGACATCTAGGAAACCAAGGTAGTACTAGGACGGGAAAATTCGGTAAATTTTGTTTAGAGACTTTTCATTCAGGCTTAAGGATTTTTTACGAGCCTGAAAATCTTCAGACTTGGGACCCACTGCTTAAAGTCCCTCCCGGAGGACTTGCTCCTTGGATTTTTCCATCCTAAAAAAATTCATCGACCCCGGCCAGGTTTGAACCCGCGACCCTAGGGACCAGAGGCAAGGAGCATAACCACTAGTCCACCGCGGCCGACTTAGAGGAAGTAATAAGCTTTAAAAAAAAGGTGGAAAGGAAAGTGTCCTGTATTACGAGATGTAATATTGACAACAAAATCTCCTAACGGTAGGATGATAAAGAAGACATCATGATTCTCATGACATTTGTACCACCTGTACACTAGACATTTTAACAGTAGCCTTAAATCAGATGATGATGATGATGACGATACAAATGCTGTAAACGTAGGATATGTAGATTAATGCAATATTCAAGTTAAAAAGTGTTATTTCATTTGTTTATTTATGTTGTATTCTTTTATATTCTCAATTTTCTTTTTCTTTGATTAGATATATATGAAACAATATAGTGATCTACACATTTGCAGGCAGAAAGCTTATTTTATGTACAAGACATGTACCAAATATTATCAATGTGTGCTCTATATATTTTACTCAATGTAGAATTTCATAAAATGAAAATTTTCTCCAAACTTAGTGCAGTTGGGATGGGCCCTTATTCCACTGACCCACTCAATTATTAAATGTAAATACTTTGGATGACTGTTAACTGACTATGAATTATATATATATGTTTTTTATTTCATAAGCAGTTCACTTTTTTAATTAATCTACTGCCCCTCAGTTCTGATAATATTTTGTCTGAAGAAAGTTCTTTGTGTATCTAGTGTTTTGCACTCGTAGATGAGAGTCTGGAGTCCACCCCCGCAAGGACATTGTGGATTATCTGTTATTTTGAAATGGTGCAGAAAAGAATTTATTCTGCCATGTCCTGTCAGTAAAGTTGTTAGGTTTCCTGCTCCTGTAGTTGGAACATATCAATGGATATCCTATCTTATCTGATTCCATTTTGATGGGATCATTTCCTTAGTTCAAATTTGTAGAATGACATTATGCCTACAATTTATAAGTACATTCTCACCAGCTTCAAACAATTCTGCCAACATATTATCTAAGTATTTTTTGTGTGCTGTAAATCTACAACATTGGACCCATGGCTTCAGTTTGCTATCGAAGGAATCATAATCAGGATTTTTATGCCCTGAAAAGTCCACTGACCCTGGCCAGGTTTAAACCACAAACTATAAGGGCATGATAATCACTCATCCACCAGAACCAACACTAAATTTTTGGAATCATGAGATGAAAACACAGAGTGGAACAGAACTTTACCAATAATCTTTCACAATTTTAATGTTATATTTAGTTTGGCATGTTCCAGTGCTGGACAAGTTTATTTTTTGAAAAGAAAAATTAACATCTGAATGGGGAATTGAACCCTGGACCTCCGAATCTTTACGTCGGTGTTCATTCAAAGGCAGATAGCAAGAGCTTTTAACAATGCCATCAGATGACTTCTATTTGAGATATTTTTATGAGAATTATAATTACTTTTAAGCAGTAAAGCATATTCAGGCCAATGTTAGGCAAATTCAGTCTTCATGAAGATAGTAACGACAACGGAGTTAGATTAGTCACCACTGCCACATCAAATGATCTTACTGTTAAGAGCACAACAATCCAGCATAAGAACATTCATAAATACACCTGGACATCTCCAGATGGTGAAACTCGGAACCAGATATATCATGTATCAGTGGACAAACACTGGCGCAGTAGCATCATTGATGTTAGATCAGTCAGACTGCAATTCTGATCATCATCTGGTCAGGGTGAAAATCAGACAATGGTTATCGCTCATGAGAGGAACAAAAGATAAAGATGAATCTGAAAATTTTGAATTGAAAAACTTGGGAAATGATGAAAAACGACAAGAATACCAATTCAAAATTGCGAATAGATTTGAAATACTGGAATCTTCAGATGAGAATGAGGCAATCAAAGAAGAAATTGATATAAATAAAGAATGGGAGGCTATAAGAGATACTTTTTTTTAAATTTTAAAATCATTAGGAAGTAACATTATGAGGTTTAATTTGATAATTGAGTTTGTATTTTTTTTAACATTCTTACCTCAAATGAGAGATATTATTAAATTGTCAGCATCAGAAAGTGTTAGTTATCCAAAAAAGGGGAAAAGCAAGAAGTGGTTTGAAGAGGAATGTGCCAACACTGTAAAGAAAAGAAAGCAAGCAAAAATGAAATGGCTTTGCGAGCCAAATTAAGTAAATGTAGAAAAATTAGGTATTATCAGACAGGTTATTAAAGAGTAAAAAGAGGGAATACCTGAGAGAGAAGATTAATGATCTTGAAATGAATGCAAAAAATAAGAACATCAGAGAATTATATCAAGGAATTAGGATAGAGAAGAAAGGGTTTCAGGCTAGAACAAACATAATTAGGAATGAAAATGGATATATGATTGCAGATTCCAGGAGTATATTAGGTAGATGGAAACTTTACTTTAATCAGCTATTAATGTACATACAGAACAGGATATTGAAGAGGATAATTTACAGACAGCAGAAATGCTAGACACAGAACCAAGTGCATTAGATGTTGAAATGACGATAGAGAAATTGAAGATGTATAAAGCATCAGGTTCAGATGGGATCCCAGCAGAACTGATAAAACCAGGAGGAAAAAATTGATGGACAAGATATGTCGATTACTTTGTATAATTTGGGAAATAGCTCTTCCAAATGAATGGAAAGAATTCATTATTGTACCAATCTATAAGAAAGGAGATATAACTGATTGCAACAACTACAGGGGCATCTCATTACTCTCTACTTCGTACAAAATCCTAACAAATATATTAGTAAGCAGACTTACTTCCTATATTGATAACATTCTAGGAGATCATCAATGTGGATTTAAAAGAAACAGGTCTACAACAGATCAGATTTTCAGTGTAAGACAGATTTTAGAAAAGAAATGGGAATATAATGACACTGTACATCAACTATATGTAGACTTTAAAAAGCTATATGATTCAGTTAAGAGGGAGAAGTTATATAGTATCCTGCTGGAGTTCGGAATTCCTAAAAAGTTTGACTTATACGAATGTGTCTAAATGGCACAAAGAGTAGGGTGCTTTAGGCAAACAGTTTTCGGGCACTTTTGAAATTCACAATTCTGGATATAAAATTTATGCTAATATAGTTAAGAATAAATTGAGAAAAATTTATGAAAATATAATTGGAGAAGAGCAGAATGGATTCAGAAAGGGTAGATCTTGTACAGATGGATTCTTCACTCTAAAACTACTATTAGAAAAGCACAAGGAATTCAATATAGAAACTCATATCGCCTTCGTTGACTTCATAAAGGCTTTTGACAAAGTAGACAGAAATATATTACTACAAATTTTAGCTGATGATAACGTTCCACAACAATATATTACTAATATCTTCAACATCTATAAAGATAATGAAATCTCTGTTAAACAAGATGGCAAATTATCTTCTTGGGAAAAGATCAGCACTGGAGTAAGACAGGGATGTGGACTTTCACCGGTGCTTTTCATTATATATATGAATAAATTAATAAACGAATGGAGGAAAACACAACGAGGATATATACCCATCAATAGGAACCTCAAACTCGATGCTATTCTTTTTGCAGACGATTTAGCTCTTCTGGCACTTTCCGAAAATGATTTGCAACGATCAATTTATAATTTACAAAAAATAGGTGCCAAATTTAATATGGAAATATCAATTAACAAAACTAAAATTATGGCATTTCATGGGAAGGACCCCATACAAAGTAAAATCTGTCTCCAGAATAAAATTTTAGAGAGATCTAATCAATTTAAATACCTTGGATATTATCTCTCTATCTGGGATGAAAAATATATCCCTGAAAAAATTACTAGTTATAATAAAAGTTTAGGAATTATTAATCAAGTTATGAAACCATCCCTTGTACAAAAAAAACACCAGATTACGTTTATATAACACTTTGGCTAGACCAGTGTTGACCTATGGTAGTGAAGCATGGACACTAAAAAGACAACATGAAAGCAGAATAACGGCTTGTGAAATGAGATTCATGCGCAGAACAGCGGGTTATACCAGATGGGATCGGAGAAGGAACACCGATATCTTAAAAGAATTGAAGACTACGCCAATTTTGGAATATATTAAACAGTACCAACTAAATTGGAAACACCATCTTGAAAGAATGAGTTCAAATCGGATCCCCAAAGCTGTTTATAATTATATACCAAGAGGACGAAGATCACTGGGCCGTCCTATGAAACTCTGGAGGGAAAATTTTCTATAGGATCGTAACAGGCCTTGGCCTAATACTTGGAAGGAAGAAGAAGAAGACAATGGGTTAAAGCAAGGAGATGAACAGTCTCCCCTACTATTCAATTTTGTATTAGATTATGCCATCAAATCTTTGGAGAATGAAGAAGGACTACATACTCAATGGTATTAATAGGCTGTTAGTTTATGCTGATGATTTAGTATTATTGCGATAACGAGGAGATACTAAGGGACAACACACACACTCTATTGAGTAACACTAAGAAATTAGGACTGGAAGTAAACATCAATAAAACTTAATATATGTTCACACATAGAAATGTGTTATATAATGGAAATGGACAACTAATGAAGGAAATTTTGAAGAAGTGGCTGATTTCAAGTATCTAGGAACAATAATTACAAATAGGAATGAGATGTACAAAGGAATTAAACATATGCTCAATTCTGGAAGTGCATGCTATTATGTATTACAGGGACTCTTGTTGCTCCAATTTCTTTCAAAAAACGTTAAGCTGAAAATATATAAATCAGTTATTCTACCAGTTATATTATTATGGATGTAAAACATTGACTATTACTTTAAGGGAGGAAAGAAGATTTGGGTATATGAGAATAAAGTTCTTAGGAAAATTTTTGGGCCAAAAAAAGATGAACAGACAGGTGAATGGAGAAAAATAGTGAGCTACATGATATGTATAGGAAGCCAGATATAATAAGAACAGTTAAGTCTCATAGACTGTAATGGGCAGGACATGTGACATGAATAGGGAATGAAAGAGGTGCATGGAAGCTTCTTGTAGGAAAACCATAGAGAAAACGCCCAGTTGGTAGACCAAGAATGAGGTGGGAGAATAACATTATCCATGATTTGAGGGAAGTAGATTATACAGGGGATGATTGGAAAACATTAGCTCAGGATAGGGACATATGGAGAGCTTATGTCTGCACGGCCAAGAACCTATGGGATCGATAGAGCCAGTGAGTTATTAGTTAGTTTAAGCAGCAAAGCTTAAATATTTTGATGTTATATTTAGTTTGACATGTTCCAGTCCTGGACAAATTTATTTTTTGAAAAGAAAAATTAACATCTGAATTGGGAATCGAACCCCGAATTTTGTCCAGGACTGGAACTTGTCAAACTAAATATAACATCATAATATTAAGCTTTACCACTGAAAAGTGTTGATAATTCTTGTTAAAAATATTTTGTATAGAAGTCGTCTGATGGTGTTGTTAATAGCTCTTGAACTTCAGAATTAGAGAATTGTATATGTGGATAAAAATGTTAATGTTTGTAGCGTGTCTAGAATGATGTATTGGATTGCACACCGACGTACATTGTTCGAGGTCTGGGGTTCAATTCCTGGTGCAAATATCCATTTAAAAAAATTAAATAATCTTTCACAGGTTGTTCAGAAAAGTTGGTTGAGTGTTTAGATACCAGCGTAAAAATTCATTCACATAGAAACATTAACATGATGACAACAGAATACTAACATGATAATAAAACAATTGAATTATGAAAACAAATAAAAATGGATACTGTGATGATTGAGGACAATGTGACAGTGCAGTTTACGATTCTACAGGGAATCAGTTTTAAGAGGAAACCTCGCATCCTTCTACTGCCGCCGCTGTGAGGAGTATGATCGCAGTGTAGGAAACAAGTTGTTCACAACATCCCAGCGGTTAGTTACTTCAGTGTGTTGTAGTGGGATGCATGTCGCTTGTTGTTGTGTGTTACATAAGAAAGTAATCGAAAATGAAGTATACGGTTGAACAGCAAATTTATTTGGTGGAATTTTACTTATTGAGAAATAATCATAGAAGGCGCGTTTGGAGATTTTTTCAAAAATATTCTGACTGTAGGATTTCTACAATATCATGCCTTTCAAAGTTGATGAAAAAGTGACATACAACAGGTTCAGTTTGTGACATACTGAAGAAGCGTGAAAAGCACGTTTTTAATAGTAGAGAAACTTGAGGATATTCAGTCGGAGTTATGGCTGACGATGAACATGATTATGTTTGAAATCGCGATATCATGGAAGCATGAATCCTATGAGGTGAGTTATTTAAACAATATGTTCTCCGATGAATTTTAATGATTATACCTCATAATGTTTACTTCCCAACATTAATTAAATATAAATGATTTGGTGTTTACTTGATGAAAATCCATTTGTGTGTTAATTAAATAAAAATAAAACTGTTAACATTTTATTGATTTTCATATTTATTAAAATACAAATTTGTTACAGCTGTTTCAGTACTTTGTATCTTATTCAGGCGAATTTTATCATGATTACAAATTAATTTTGTTATTATATATAAACTCCACTACATAACAACTGTAACTATGCAACTGAATGTAAACAAACATATTTTAACAAACATTCTTTATTATAAATTTAAAAGAGGCGATAGATTTAAATCAAGTTGGGAATTTAACAGCCTATTGTTATTCTTCAATTTATTTATCTTTACAATTTCTAAAAGATCTAGATTTTCCCCTTTGCCACAAACATGTAAAACTTAAAAATTTGAATCAAAACAATGATCATATTGAAGTAGATGGTTAAGAGTACTTTGAAGTAACTACATTTCTGTTATATGCTCTCATATGTTCCTTTATACGTAATGTAATGTAAGCCCATGTTTTCCCGTTACAGAGATTTATGCGCTCTCCCCATACAGGGAAGAATTTGAACCATACTAATTTAGTTACACTTGTTTTCATATAGATGTCATTTGAGTGGTTCGTGGTCAGCATTCCGCCTCATACTGACATCTAGGAAACCAAGGTAGTACTAGGACGGGAAATTTGGTAAAGTTTGCTTAGAGGCCTTTTCATTCAGGCTTAAGGATCTTTTACGAGCCTGAAAATCTTCAGACTCAGACCCATGGCTTAAAGTCTCTCCCGGAGGACTTGCTCCTTGGATTTTTCCGCCCTAAAAAATCCATAGACCTTGGCCGGGTTTGAACCCACGACCCTCGGTCTGCCAGTTTGTCCTATATAGACATTGTCTCATGTGCCACACTCCAATTTATGTACACCTGACAATTGTTCCTTTTTACTTTGGCTTTATTGTTTTTTATTACATTTTGCTAAGTTTTATTAGTTTTAAACACCACATTAATGTTCAACTTTTTTAAGTATTTGGATATCTTATTGGAAAGTGGGCCTATGTATGACATTATAACATATTTATTTATGTCTTTCTTGGTAAAGGAAAAACTTTGTTAATAGCTTTCTTTTGTAATAAATTTTCTTGATTAAATTGTCTTTAATTTTAGGGTCATGATTATTATTGATAGCTAATTGTTTAATAATATTCAGCTCCTTATTATATTCCAAGGGTGAAAGAGGGATATTTAAAAGTCTATAAATGTAACTGTTAAAGACTGCTGTTTTGTGAGTATATGGGTGAAGGGAAGAAACATGGATAGTGGTATCAGTGTCAGATGGTCTATGAAAGATACCAAACTCAAACTTCTTATTAATGTGTTTCATTGATAAGTCCAGAAAATTTATACTATTATTTGTTTCTAATTCCATTGTGAAATTAATACTTTTGTGAATGCTATTAATACAATTTAAAAAGGAATTCAATTGTCTTTTAGTTCCTGTGAAGCCTGCTATGACATCATCGACATAACAATACCAAAATAATACATTTTAAGCTAATGCATTCTTATGTATGGTTTGTTCTAAGTCATCCATAAAAATCTCTGCTAAAAGAGTGCTCAATGGATCACCCATAATCAAATCATCTTTAGCTATGTATAATTTGTTGTTAAATTCAAGATAGTTTTGGTGTAAGCATGTTTTAAGAGTGTGTATTATTTCTTCAACTACAAAACCATTCACTTTATTAGTTAGTAACATTCTATTAACAATCTCTATTACGTCAACAGTAGGTACACTGGGAAACAAATTCTTTAGATCTAAAGAAACTAAAATTAAGTTATTAGGCAAATCAATGTTCTTTATATTGTCAATTAATTCAATTGAGTTTTTTAACTGTAAATTGGATTGAACTTAATATTAGATGAGATTATATTTATCAGCTTTTTAGACATTTTGTATGATAGAGAACTTATGAAGGAACTACTGGTCGAATAGAATAATTTTCCTTATGTAATTAAACTAGGGAGTAAGGTTTGGGTGGTTGGGGATTCATTTGTATTATAGAGCATTCAAAGAGGTTATTAAAAATTATACTATTTTTATAAATATTTATAATTACTTTTTGATATTTCTCATTTGTGCCAAGACCAGCTATAAACATCGTTAATCGAGAAATAATTAAAAGAAAAGTGTTTAGTTTTTCTCCAAAAGAGGGACTAAATCGAATCAATAAATATACCCCTGCCGTAACCAGAGTTGACGAATGAACCAAGGCTGAAACGGGGGTAGGGGCCGCTATCGCCGCCGGCAATCAAGAAGAAAAAGGAATTTGAGCTCTTTTTGTTATAGCAGCCAAAACAACCAATAAACCAATTAACTCTATTTCAACTCTACTTTTTATACAATCTAAATAGTAAATAAAATTCCATCTTCCAAAATTTAATATTCAAGCAATAGCTATAAGTAAAGCTACATCACCAATATGATTAGATAAGGCAGTCAATAATTTCTTTTTGATATTCCTCTTTTGGGTCTTTATCAATAATTTGAAAATTATCTGAATTTACGAAATCTACAGTTCTAGAAATATAATCATCTTTAATTAAAGCTATTAAAGTTTGTCCTTTATCTGTGCATGTAAAAACAATATTACTATTTAAAGTTTTCTTTTTTATATCTTTAGCTATCTCATTATAGAATATATGTCTTGGTATTGTTTTCTTACTATCATTGATCACTTTTGTGAGAGCATAATTTTCTGACTCAACATTAACATGTTTAGATAATGTATTGTTATCGTTTAAAATCAGCTCACATTCCACACCTAAATTTTGTAGTAAAATATTATTATTGTCAACATTAAAATTAAATTTAAAACCCTTATTTAACAAATCAATTTCATTTTTAGTAAAATTAGTGTCAGAAACATTAACAAACTGATAAAAAAAATTGTGATTAGAAAAACTAATAACTTCTCTGGATTTGTTTAAACCATGTAATTTTGATAGCTTTTTTTTTTGAATTAAGTATTTCTCAGGAATCAACATACTTTATGTCTTGTCGTAAAATCAATAATGTCAAATTCAATATTATTTAATCTAAACGTTAGTTCTGAAATGAATATACGTCAAATATATATCTAAAACATCTCTTCTACTATACTGCAAATTTCTATCTTCTCAGAGCCATGTTCTCACTGCTACAGCAGAAGCTTTCCTTGAGGCTGAATTATTGAAGTTAGTCTTGATATTAATATATTATGGTTTAAGATTATGTTTGATACAATGGTTGTAGGTTTATTTTTTATAATAATCTAAATTAGTTATTTGTATTTTGTAGCTTCTCTGTCTTCATTTGCTGGTAGTAATGGAATATGCTCCCCGCCAGTGCAAGCACAATAGCGGGAAAAGTGAGAGCTGCTGCAATGCTGTAAAAAGGTTTTCGCTTAAAATGGATTCCCTGCATTAACTTGTATGTGTTGTCTACTAAATTAAAAATCAAAGAAATCTATACTTATTTCCTTTATAAAATTATCTTTATGTGATTTATGATTATTTTGGAATGACTTCTCATTAAATGACTCAATTTCTCTTCTTTTGTCTTGTTATGCAATTCAATAGTGATTGTTTTTTTCACTTGAATCCAAGTAATGTGAATATGAAACTTTCAAGCTTTGCAAGCTATGGCGTTAGCGTCTGGTGACTGTTTGTATTATATACATACATACAAATAGTGTTCTGACTCAGAGCAGGTCTTTCACTGAAAACTCAGCATTCTCCACTCTTGCCTTGTGTTTGTATTAATGTTAACAACAATCATTGTGACTGATTCCATTAAATAAGTGATTGCTTGCATTGCGGTAACATTAATGTTCCTATGTAAAAAAGACCTGGATATATGAAAAAATACAAATAAGAAATATATAGTACTTACATCTGCATCAGAAGACATCATGTTTGTTTCATGACTATAAGACCGAACCATCTGTTGAGATTGCGGCTGCTGCTGCTGTTGTTGGTGATGAATATGATGTATATGGTGATGGTGATGAGATTTAGGTCCATTTTCTTCTCCCCAGCTACAAACAATAATATTTACAATAAATTTTAAATTATGTATTATAAATCATTAGCTGGGCCTGTCATCTTAGTTCAGATGGCAGCATACCTACCTCCTGATTAGCAGGTTTGGATTTGATACTCTATATTTGGCTAAAGTACAGCAAACTCTCTACTTGTGTCCAGGTAAGGGCATGAAATGAGATGAAGCCCTATTATTGAAGATGGTGGCTGATCACAGGAGCAGATGAAATTAAATTAAATGTATGATAAGAGTACGAACAAGTGCTGGAATTAAGTTTTTGAGAGTGGAAAGTTGGAGGAATCACATGAAACATTTTCTCTGGCCCTGATTTGTCCACCATGATCCCCATATTGAGGGACTGAGATACATAATCAGGACCCAGAGATGCAGGAACAGTGGTTAACAATTTGCACTACTTTGAGAATTTAGTGCTTAGGAAAATTTGAACCAAAGAGAGACAGATAGATAGATGAATGGAGAAGCAACCTAACAGTGAGCTTCATGATTTTTAAATTAAACCAGACATAAGAATAGATAAGACTTGTAGATTGTGATGGGGAAGACATGTGGCACAAATGGGAAATGAAAGAGAATCTCAGAAACTGCTTGTAGGAAAACCAGAGGTAGGCCAAGAATGAGGTAAAGTAAAGTGATTCCACTACAGGCCTCAGGAGGCCCTTGGGGTAGTAGGGGGTTAAGGCTCCCACTTTTTCTGGATAATCAGTGCTTGATGTCAGCCCTATGTGACGGTAGAATTTACCCCCAGAACAAGCATTGGTACTCATTTCTGTTAGAGGCTAAGTCAACCCCATGGCCACAGTGCTGCCAGAAGGTTTGGTCACTTTAAAAATCCTGACCCCACCAGGACTCAAACCCTCGACCTTTCCAGCTTGTTCATAGTGTCTTAATCACTATGCTACGGCATGCCCCCGAGAATGATTTGGGAGCCATGATTTGCAGGAGGTGAATTGAATCACAAGGTTTAAGAAGAAAATTAAGACCAAAATGTGTCAAAGCTATTTTTTGTGCTCTAAAATATCTCTAAAACTGTATGCTGAATTCAAGGACCTTATCTTCCACTAAGGACTAGTTTATATTTTGTTCTTACACTCACACGTAGAACAAGTTTGGAGATAGTTTAGAGCACAAAAAATAATTTGACATTTTTGGTCTTTGGGAGAATGTAAGAGACACTATTAAATTGTCAGCACCAGAAAGTGTATGCTATTTAAAAAAGAGGCAAAACAAGAAATGGTTTGATGAGGAATGTATCAACACTGTAAAGAAAAGAAATCTAGCAAAAATGAATTGGTTACACAATCCAAATGAAGTAAATTTAGAACAATTGGATAACATCAGACGGAAAACTAAAAGATTATTAAAGAGTAAAAAAGAGTGAATACTTGAAAGAGATGATCTTGAAATTAATGCAAAAAATAGGAACATCAGAGAATTAGGATAGAGAGATGAGTTTCAGGATAGATAAAAATAATTAGGAATGAAAATGGAGATATGATTGCAGATGACAAGAGTATTTTAAATAGATGGAAAAATTACTCCAATCAGCTATTAAATGTACATACAGAACAGGATATTGAAGAGAATAATTTACAGACAGTAAAAATATTAGTCACAGAACCAAATGCATCACAGATTGAAATGGCAATAGAAAAATTAAAGATAATATCTCAGCACAACTGATAAAATCAAGAGGAGAAAAACTGATGGACAAGATACTTCAGTTGCTTAGTATGATTTGAGAAAAAGAGGCTCTTCCAAATGAATGGAAGGAATCAATTATTATACCAGTATATAAGAAAGGAGATAAAACTGATTGCAACAACTTCAGAGGCATCTCATTACTTTCACCTTCTTACAATATTCTAACAAATATATTAGTACCCAGACTTATTCCTGATATTGACAATGTAATAGGTGATCATCAATGTGGATTTAGAAGGAATGGGTCTAAAATAGATTAGATTTTTAGTATAAGACAGATTTTAGAATAGAAAGGGGAATATAATAGCACTTGCATCAACTATATGTATACTTCAAAAAGGCATAATATTCAATTAAGAGGGAGAAGTTATATAGTATCCTGCTGGAGTTTTGAATTTCTAAAAAGTTAGTTAGACTTATTCAAATGTGTCTAAATGGCGCAAAGAGTAGGATGCATGTACGTAGACAATTTTTAAGATGCTTTTGAAATTCACAATGTGTTAAGGCAAGAAGATGAACTATCTTCTCTACTACTCAGTTTTGTTCAAAAACATGCTATCAAATCATTAGAGAATGAAAGAAGGCCTACAACTCAATTGTGTTAATAATCTATAAGTTTATGCTGATGATGTAGTATTAATAGGCAATAGCGGGGGGATTCTAAGGGCCAATATGCACACTCTATTGAGTAATGCTAAGAAAATGGGACTGGAAGTAAGCATTAAAAAAAACTAAATATATGTTCACACCTAGAAATACATAATATAATGGAAATGGACAGTTAATGACAAATGAGGGAAATTTTTTAAAAAGTGACTGAATTCAAATATCTAGGAACAATAATTACAAATACGAATGAGATGCACAAAGACATTTTTTCTTTGTCTAAACCACCAAGTTGTCTTTTATGACATTTCTGGCTATCTCCCTGCCATTGGTGGAACTGTAATCCATTTCTAAAGTTGGGGACCTGAAAGGCAGAGTTACAATGATATGATGAGTGATAAATGATAATGAAGCATCAAGAGAGTTCTTAACCTAAACTTAACCTAAAGGAAAAAGTCCTATGGTCTGACCGGGAATTGAACCTGGGACTTCATGAACAGTAATCAGAAATGGTGACCACTAGCACATGAGGCTGGCTGGTCACACAAAGAAATTAAACATAGGTTTAATTCTGGAAATGCAGGCTATTATGCATTACAGGGATTCTTGTTGTCCCAGTTTCTCAAAAAAAAATACTGAAAATATACAAAACTGTTATTCTCCCAATTATATTATATGGATCGAAACATTGACTTACTTTAAGGAAGGAGAAAAGATTACAAATATTTGAGAATAAAGTTCTTTGGAACATTTTTGTACCAAAGAGAGATGAACAGACAGGCATATGGAGATATATAAGAAGAGTCAAGTCTCGTAGACTGCAATGGGCAGGATATGTGGCATTAATGGGAAATGAAAGAGGGGCATAGAAACTTCCAATAGGAAAACCAGAGGAAAACTGCTCAGTAGGTAGGCAAAGAATGAGGTGGGAGAATAACCTTAACCATGATTTGAGGGAAGTAGATTATATTGTGGATGACTGGAAAACATTATCTCAGGATACGGATGTGTGGAGAGCCTATATCCACATGGTCATGAACCTAGTGCCAGTGAGTTAGTTGATCTTTCTTCCCTTCTTCAACCTTATTATTTAATTATACTGGGAAACATTAGCTCACGTTTAGGATCTATGGGGAGCATTTGTCTATGAACCTCTTTATATTATTAATATTTGAAGATTTTATGAAAGAATTTGGGTAATTTCTTGTTAATTTCTCAAAGACTTGAATTTTATGGAAAGCAGTTAACATTTTGAAATATTAACAGAATATTTAAATGTAGTTATTTGAAGTGATCGGCTTTTGAGATTTTAAATAATCCAATCAAATTAAAAATATTATTTTATTTGCAAATGGAAACAAAATGACATCAGGTTTTGGAGTTGCTAAAGATTTAAGACAAGGATGTTATTTATTGCCGATCTTACTCAAAATATATCTACAAAATTCCTTAATACAGTGGAAAAACAAATGTTCACCTAGGGGAATAAAGGTAGAAGAAGTTAAATTTATTCTTTGCTATTTGCTGATGATCAGCTTCTGATGGCAGAAGAATACCAAGATTTAGACTAGTATTCAAGAACCAAGCTCTCTAGGCCATGCTATCTTCCATAAGCTGAGGCTCGCATCTTTCAATTGCTCCCAGAAATTAAAAAAAATAAATATCTTGTTAGCAAATGATGTTAAATAGAGTGAGCCAGTTAGGGTAAGTTCTGCATGACTCACATAATTAACCATGGAGAGACGGGCTGATAGTCGCTCTTGCAGAAAGTTTGGTTCTTGAATACCAGCCTTAGAGTAAATGACAAGAAAACTGAAGGAGAATATGAAAATAATTGTTTTAATAACTTTTCAAGAATCATTCTCTATATCTATTCTTATATATTGTTAATTATGGTTAACGCATGTTTAAGTTTTTGTATCTTTCTTAAAATGTTGTTATATTAATTTCTTAAATTCATTCACCTTATATAGTTATAATTGTTGTTAACTGTTCTTTCAAGTACTTATTAAATCTATACCCTTATTACACTTTTATTATAAAAAAACATGGCATAACAGGCCTAGAAGGCTCTTGGTACACCAGGTGGCTATGGGCTTCACATCCACATGTGTTAATCACAAGGGTGTATCATCATCAATCATTATTATGGAGTTGACATGTGATCAGCATATTGAGTCCCCCAGCCATTATAGTTAGTTTTTTCAACCTGGAGCTGCTACCTTATGTAACTACCCAAATTCCACATGAAGCTGGATGGGCAGCAGTCCCATGAGAAAATTTCTTTCCCCGCAAGTCATATGGTTCTGCACCAAGATAGGGCTCTTAACCCCTCAGCATGGTTTGAAGACTATACTTATGGACAGTTTCTTCCCTTCTGTGCAGTCATTTAAATGTCCACACAGCACCTCTGTGCAGTTGTACTCCACTCAAATTTCATATTTTAGATATATATTAGATTCTGAATAAATGAAAAGTTAATTATATTTCTTTTCTTGCCTTGTGTATGAATATCTGTTGTTCATGGAAAGTTTCACATCATTCTAGAAATCCAGAATCATGTGATAAGTTTTAATACAACCATCACACACAGACCTGCTTTATGTTCTCTTCACCAATAAACAGATTCGTTCCTCATACCATTTATGGCACATACTATATATAGTTTCTGTGGTTTTCCTTTAATCCCGCAGCAGAAATACGCTTGGGAAAATGATGTCCTATTAATCTTTAGCTAGGGGCTGTTCTTCAATATTTAAATAATACATTCCAATCACTCTACCTTTCAAAAGGAAATGTTGTAACTGATGAATCACATTGTTTATGGAAGGGACATTTATCTTTCAAACAATTCCTTACCCTTAATGATGTTAAAACATGTGTGGGTAAGTGTGACCGATTTTCTTAATACTCACAAACCATGGTTAGAGAGAGATTGTGAGAAAGAATGTTTCTAAGACACTTTACAGTTATTTATTTCTTTTTGGCAAAAATAGAGTACAGGAAATGTTTAACAGAGGGGACTACTGAAAAGGACAAAGGTAAAAACATTTATTTTATCTAACTAGTAGCTACCTCACTCCATTTGTCTGTCATAAAATGAAAGGGGATCCTTTCATAAGATATTAGAAAAAAAAAGTTTGTCAGTGTGTTTAATAATCTAGTTATAAACACTGGAAATCTTAGTTGTACACATGTATATAAATATACATAAGGCAAGCCCCCAATTGGGAAATTAAATGTCCTGCATGTAAGTACATGAAATGGCAGTTGAGCTGTAGGTGGACATTTAAATGTCCAGGCTCGCAGGTTAAAACTTGAAGTAAATACTATTATTTAATATTTAAAGGAAGTGACCAGCCTCATGGGCTAGTGGTCAGTATTTCTGAGGTTCTGGGTTCGATTCCCGGTCAAACCATAGGAATTTTTCCTTAAAGGGAATTATTCTGTGGTTGCCTATGGTCTTGAATTTAGGTTAAGTTTAGGGTAAGAACTCTCGTGGTGTTTAATTATCATTTATCACCCATCATACCATTGAGGTAATGTAAACTCAGCCTTCTAGGTGCCCCAATTTCAAAAGTGGGTTACAATTAAGCCAAAGCCAGGAGAGAACACCAGAAATGTTGAAATGATAATCTGGGTCACTGAATAAAAAAAAATTAAAGGAAGTGACCCTATAAGATTTATTTTAAATAATAGGAGTTAGAATATTCACATGGTCAGAAAAAATCAAAATTCAAGCAATTACTATAGGTAAAGCCATGTCACCAACATGATTAGATAAGGCAGTTAGTTTTCCAGTATTATAAGATTTTACATTCTGATAATAAATCACTAAGCAGTATGAAACTAACTCTAAACCATCCCACTAATTAAAATTCTGATTATATTTTGGATAAAATAAGTATCCTAAATTATGATGATTATATCAATTTGTTATTTAAGATTTATTTTTTTAATAATATCAAGAATTACGTTAGTTTTTTTGAGTATTTACTTAAATACAGAATCAAAACAAAAGCCAAATTACTGAAACAGATAAATCTAAGGAACTCACTATTTGAGAGAAAATGTACATCTACAAAAATAGAAAGAAAATAATGAATTTTGAAACTCCCGGAGAAAAAAAAATGATTTGGAAGTTCATCGGTCAGCCAACAGAGGGAGCAGAAATCAACCTACAGGATATCCAACCATTGGTTCGACAGTTAGAAAGAAGTGATAATGATGCTTAATGTGTTGAAATCTGGGTCTTCAAGAAATCTACAAATATGAGGTGCATTGTGATTTTTTTTTTAATATTTGTAGGAAATAACACTATGAGGTTATTATGAGTTAGGTATTTTTACTCACCTCATAAAAAATGCCTAACTCATAATAATTCTAACTCCTATTATTTTAAATATTATTATTACTAATAATATGGATTAATAATATTTTTTTGTCTACAAATCAATTATCTACCTATCTCCAACAGTGAAATGTACACTGCTGCTTATGCTGTGAGTTTCAACTGGAAAATCATCATCTAATTCCTGCTTCCCAGTCTCACTGCCTGAGGAGTCAGCTCCTTCCTTCCAGTGCAGACTTTCCAAACCTAGAAAATAAAAAAAAGTTCCTTAACTACAGTCCATTTACAGATTGAGAAAATTAAATTAGTATCACTGTCTTCTTTAGAAACTTTAAACATGTTTGACAGAGACTGGCAAGAGATCTTGTAGTATTGAAAAGAAAGTCGATGCCATTAGACAATCATGAGTCTTAATTTTCAAGATGGTTCCAATCCATTTCTCTTCAGGGCTCAATATTAGGCTAAATTTATTTAATTTGATTAAAACAGCAAAACATATAACAAAAATACTCAAATGAAACAAATAAATAAAAGCTATAAACAAATTAATTTGATATTAATATGACATGCTAAATTCATTATATGTTGGTAGAGGATTAAAACAATGTCCCATGACTGCCTGTCCTCTCATTGGTTAATACCACCAAACATCTCCATACATAGTTCACACATTACCTATGTTCAGCAGTAATGTGGTGTGGTTTAATTTCTAAAATCAGTGATTGAGATGGGGCAGGATGCAGTAGGACGACATCTCAGTACTTTATTAATGGTTTAAAAGCATCCCATTACTTCTTAGCGTCATTAATATAATTCCAAAATGTTTTCTTTGTATTATTTAGTTTATTTGATGTGTCAATAAAATATTTTCTTTATTTTGAATTAAATATAGCCTAATTGGGTCATCTGTTATTATTATCACTTTAGCAACAATCACTGCTCCAAGGGATAATATTATAATGCTAACTCTAGACCATGATGGTTGAATATAGAACATATACAGAGTGGAAGTAATATGCACTTACAGATTTTAAGTAACTAACAATAATAAAGAAGTAAAATATTTTGGATCACTTATCATAATTATGAGAATGCTGAGTTTGCAGTGAAACACCTGCTCTTGGGCACAACACTATGTATGTATATCATCATTACAAAGTAATACACCAATACATTTCTGCACAAAATATTTTTTCTGGGAAAATCATAGATTGTCATCAGTCCTCTGTAGCCAAATAGATTGACTTTTCAAAAAGCAATGAAAACAATCTGGAAAATATTTTAAAGGTATGTAATTAATGTGTCTTTATTGAAATGAATGCTATTTTTTTTAAACTACTGTAATATTAAGTTATGTAGGTAGGAAATAACACTATGAGGTTTATTTTAAATTGTGTTGAGTTGTTTTTGACTCACCTCATACTTCTTAACTCCCTCGAAACTCGAGTTCAGAAGTATGAGGTGGGTTAAAAACAACTCAACACAAATTACTGTAATATGTTCATAGTCGATGAAACAAAGACTTCATAATTGAAGTTGTCCAGGAGAAGATCCATTTTTCTTTTCTTTCACAGAGTATGTAGTTTAAGACTCCCATATAATAAAGATTAAAATCTGTTAAGTTTTGAGTAATTAGTGAGGAAAGTCTAGTTCTTATGAAACAGAACAACCTGTCAAGTTCTTAAAATTTTATAATGATTACATTGACAAACATGTAATTCTGTAATTTTCTAGAGTTATGCAGCTGTGCTCCTAAAGTCTCACTACATTTTTGGGATAACATAGACCAAATAAAACAAAACATTATAATTTAGTATCTACTACAAAGTCAATGTTTTACATGACCTCCAACAATCTCAAAACATTTTCCAACGACGCACCATCACCCAGAAAACATTCACCAACATATCCTCTGTAATCATTTCACTTGCTTGGTGTATGTGTTCTTTCAACACTTGCAGATTAGAAACCTTGTTTTGTTCACCTGTTGCTTAATGAACCCCCAAGCGAAAAAATCCAAAGGTCTGGTAAATGTGGTGCCCAGATTCAAGGAGATTCCATTCCAATCCACTATAGGCAAACACGTCACTGAGATGCTCATATAAAGTCAGAGAAAAATATGGCGGAGCTATAATTTATCAATTAACTTTGATGTGAGAAGTCTAGAAACTTAAAAAATTGTCTACTGTAAAATGTGACATGGCATATTCTTCCCTTGGATCCTTCAATTATATCTACAAATTAAATGGAGAAAACCATCCCGATTTTTTTATTTTACCTCAAGCATTGACTAAAATTGTTTTATAATGTATCTGGAACACAGTAAATCTTTCAATTGTTTGCATTTCCAATGTTTTCCATGTTGATTGGTGGGTTGTTCATTCAGAAAAAAATATACAATGTATTGCATTAGTAAGCAAATATGTTGTATTAATAACATTTATTATTTTTTAATCAAAATTACAGTGGGAGGAAACACTAAGAGGTATTTACATTAGTGAAAGAGTTGGAGAAAATGCTTTAACATCTCACCTCATAAAGTTGTATGTCTACACGATACCAGTTTTAAAAGTATAGTTATACTTCCACCTTGATTTGGAGTTTGACTGAAGATGGAAGTAAAACTATACTTTTGAAACCAGCATCATGAAGACACACAACTTTATGAGGTGAGATGTTAAAGCATTTTCTCCAACTCATTCATTAACATTTATTATATTTAGCTATTTAAATCACTTCTACATAACAAGTATCCCACGTAAAAGACATTAATTAGTTTAGTGTGGAATATACATTTAACTGAAATGTAAATCTTATTTTCTACTTCACTGAAATGAATGTGTATAAAACCAGTGGCCTTCAGCATCGGATATGAGGATTCATCATCATACATACATGTACATAGAATAAATATATTAAATATTGAATATTTTTTCTCTAACTATGCTTTTTATTTGTAGTTTCATTCATTTACTTCCACTACCAACACATAGTGAATTTATTCATTCTTCACTATGTGTAATCAGCCATAGTTGACGACATGAGTCCATTGTAAGATCTAATTGGTAATATTTTTAATGAAAACTATGTAAGCTCGGCAGTAGGCATCATTTAAGTGGAGGATATATATATTTTACTACATGAACAATTCTTATTCTTGATGGAAATGTCTGTACATATCATGGAATGTTGCTATAGTCACTTTGGTTTCTTCAAACAGTGTGAAACATTGTGGATTTAGTATAATACAATATTATAGCTCCAACTTGGGATGTGTTCGAATGGAATTAGATCCATAATATGGCAATAAAACCCAACTTACTGCTTCCTGCTTGAGATAGAACATTTCCAGTCTATCTCATTATGTTTGTGGTTTGATATCATGGTTATTATAACATCAATCAAATTTACAAAGATGACAATGACAGTTTTTGCACTAGTTTACACCACTTTCCTCTTTCTCTAAATAGACTATAAGAATATATTCAAACTTTAAAGTTTTTTTACCGACAGTATAAATTTTGTGACAAAGAAACTTCAACTAAATTGCACTAATGCTGAGAATTTGGCAATGCAGCCATTAGCTCTCTTCCTCCAATATTTTCCAAATATTGTAGATTTGGATGAAAGGTCTGGACATTGCAGAAGGTGGATCTATTCTTGTAGATTGCAAAAAGGTCAAAGTGTGGAACTGAGATTCCAATTCTGTGTGAATACTTTGACAGACAATCATAAACCATGATTAATTTAAAAGGTACAATAGCATTTTTCTTTGGATACTTAGAGATTTTAAATGATTGCATGTTGAGGAAATCCCATCTTTTATTCCTTGAAACTTCATTAAAATAGTACAATGTTTTTACTTCTAAAGAGATTAATCTCTTAGCTGTTTGGAATGACAAATCTGCTGAAAATTTCTACACAATAATAAATCTACCATAGGGTCTTCATTATAAGTTGTAACTGCTCGAGCAGCTCTCCACTATGAAGCCTGTATTAGCCGTTATTGAAGTGTGTGTGTCTTCTCTGCTTTAAATGTATATAAACTATTACATATAATCCTTCTTGTAACATATGTTTGAAAGTATCATCCTTCCTTTGTTATGCGGAGGCATTGTATCTGGAAATCTTATTCTGGCTGAAACGAGTGAGTGGAGGAACTAAAAGAAAACAATATGAATTAAAATCAAAACATTTTAGACTGTTTCAAAATATGTTATAAGGTAAGATTATGCAGGGAAGCAGCATGTGCAGCTAATGCACGCTTCGTAGTGGATAGTGCAAACCCCACTCGAGCAGTTACAACCAGATATCATCTAACATTATATTACATTCAAACATATCCTAAATAATAATTAAATATATTTTTTTAATATTATACTTATTGCAAAGTGAATCAAACACATCCCTCTAACTTTTTGTTCCCATATATCCCCACGTGGAGCAAGGGTGCTCTCTTATGGGAGTTATTAACCAAGCTAATTTAGTTATGATTATTTCCCTAGATGTCAGCAATGAAGAATGATAAACTCATCACCTCAAAGAGACATTTAATAGGCAACTGAGGCATTACTTCTATGAGAAGACTGCTTAAATTTTGCTCAGAGGCACTAATTTAGGGTTGAGTATTTTTTTATGAGCACAAAAATCTTCAGGCTCGGGACCTACACATTAAAGTCTTTTCTGAAGATATGTCCCTTGGATTTTCCCATCCTAAAAAATCTATTGACCCCAGCCGGGTTTGAATCTGCGACTCTTGGGACAGAGGCAAGGAACCTCTACACTACCAAGGCAGATATGGGACATTCCATATGAAATCGGCAAAAAAATTGTCAAAATTGAACTCACATTTTTAAAAGTTCACAATTTTTTTACAGTGAAACTTTATGATATACTGAATATCTGAACCGAATTTCAAGTCTTCGCTTGGTGTAATTATCGAGTAATAGAGCTGTCAATTTATCGTATTGTTTGAAATAGTCTCTTTTTATAAAATAAATTTCTCGAAGTATAACTACTCCCTCAAATTGAAAATAAAGTCACATTATAGATGATTTTATGCTCTATTGCTTGAAAACTAGTACGTTAATATTTACGTTTTTCTGAAGGGCGGAAATGCAATTAATATGCAATTTACCTTTCTCACCAAAAATTTTATAAAATCAAAAAGTGTCACATTATTACCTGAACACCAGTTAATTTTTTTGTAATTAGTATTAGAGGGGAGTTTTGAAAGGAAACTACCAAAAATAATTATTTTCCCTAAATATCCTATGTGAAGACTGCCTGCAATACCTTTCGCATGAGTAAACTTCGCTTGCTCGTACAAACAATGACAGAGCTACTGGTAATAGTCCTTTGCACACTTACAAATATTTTTATTGTTATTATCATTACATTATTTTTATTATCATTATTACAATTATTACATTATCATCATCATCAATTACACTTTTATATATTTATTTTTCACATATTTATTGTGAGACATTTTTGCCCTCTTAATGGGACTTGCCCCTATCAATTTAAATGATTCATTTAATGTTGGTATTGCCGATTCTTTAACGATGTCGGAACTACTATCGTTATTGCTACTAGGTTGTGTTACATCGGATTCCTCATTTTCAGTATTAGTTAATCTGTTAGGCTGTACATCCTCAACATTTCTCTTGCCTTCTAAAATTAGCCTGCAATTACTACATATTTTTGCCGAGTGCCAGTGTTCTTGGGGTACCCCAAATTCCACACAGATCCATGGAGGGACAGATCTAAATTTTTTTAAACTACTCTTATGTCATCGTCCGAGTGGATTGAAACATTTTCCATTCACATAACACCAGTTAGGCTTATTCATAATAGACAGTATAATTATATGTACAGTAATAAAATAAAACACTTCAATCTGCAAACTTGTTAGTTAAAACGATAAAAGATTATTTTAAATTTGACTGTAATACTTAAAATGACGAGGTACACTAAACACATCCATTGATTTAAATCAACTGTCTAGTAAATAATCCGAACTTGAGAATTGTTGATAGAGCAGCAGATGTTTTAAGAAGACGCACTGATTCAGCATTTTATTCGTTTGTTAAGAAGTGGTACGAGTATTAAAACATTCGGTTTTATTTGGAAGTGATATCTTGTAACAACAATATTTTGTTATAGTTTTCAGGGTACAATACAGTACACTCAATAAAAATTTATTTTAAGATTGAAATTAGTAATTATAACATAATAAAATCTATACCAGTTTATTCAATTAATGGTGTAAGAGTTTTTATTATAATTCATTTGAATGCAATGAAAAATTTGTAACAAAATAAATAATCTGTTTTAAAGGAGGAAAGAAGATTACGAGTATTTGAGAATAAAGTTCTTAGGAAAATATTTTGATCAAAAAGAGATGAACAGACAGGTGAACGGAGGAAACTACATAATAGTGAGCTACATGTTATGTATAGAAAGCCAGATATAATAAGAACAGTTTTTAAAAATTTTGGATACGGGTAAACAATAGGTATTTTGTATAATTAAAAGGCCTTTTTCTAAGTTTTATTGTAAAGTGATTTAGCTTGTTTTTACCCTGCACCCTTCAATAATTGTTGTAATATACATGCTCCTTTAGAATACAAATGCAAAAATTTTAACAATAGCTATTACAACTTGTTTTGTCAAATGTGGGAGGATAACATCTGGATGGATTTTTGGGATTTAGATATCAGAAATATCAACTAGATTCAGATGGCTGGGATTGGGACCAATGGGCCTTAGTGAATGTATCATTAGACCAACAGGTTCCAAAAGCCAAAGAGTTATTATAATAAAAAGCAGTTAGTTAAATTTAAGTATATGGCCAATTTTTATATCTTTGGGGACAGAACTTATGAGCAATGGGAGTTTACAATCAGAGATCACAAAACAAATGAACAAAGCAGTAAGGAATGCAGGATCAATTAACAATGTAATTTGGAGGAATAAATACCTAGGAATGGAAACAAGTCTGAATTTATAAATCTGTAGTACGACCAGTCCTCACTTATGCTATTGAAACAAGGGTCGAAACATCTAAATAAAACAAATATTGGAATCATAAGAAATAATAATATGAAGGAAACAAGATATGACAGAATCAGAAATGAATACATTCGGGAACAATGTGAAATTCAACCAATAAATGAATGGGCATCAAGGAGGAGATCAGAACCATGTTTAAAGAATGAGCGATGGCAAATTATCAAAGTCGTATGAGATAATATTCCAATTGACAGGAGATTTTCAGGAAGACCACAACAAAGATGGAAAAACTCACTTCTCAACAAGCTGTAAGTATGGATCAAGAAAAGAAGAAAAATTCTCATATTTTGCAATATTCTTAGTTTCCATCCTCCATGTTATTTTTTATTCATATTTGAATTACTTTTTCTTCTGGAAATTTTCTTATGTTATTGAAGAATTCTCTTAACTAAGAACGTATTTATCAATTGCTGGGGTTTTAAGGGTTAAAATGAATGCAATATCCATTGATGTTCATGAACTTAAGTGATTGTTTAGCCACCAAAAAACTTCTGAATCATTATATTTAATTGTAGTGTTATTGCTTTCTACCAAACTTTATGTCTGCAATTTAAAAAATTAACCATCAAAGAGAAGTTTCATAAATTAAGTAATTGAATAATTTTCTACAGAGAATATAATGGTGTTGAGTTAGTCAGTTTTAGCTTGTATATAAAAATATCTTCTTTAATTTTCTTTTATATAGATTTACTCTAGCATTAGAAAGTTCAAACTCACCTATGAATATTTTAATTTTTAAAATAAAATTATTTTAAGTTTATAAAGTGAAAAAAAAATTACATTTCACGTTTCTTTGAAATATTGTAGTGATGTCTATCTATAATAATTTGCAACAATTAATCATGGTTACAGTATAATTAAATTATTTTATTATTAGTAGTAGTGTATTGTATATAAAAAGAAGGACCAGATATACATTTTATAGCACCTTATATTTTTCAAGTTCTGTAACTTGTTTATATGTATCATTGTAATTTTGCACATTTGTACTGGTTGAGTGGAAGAGAAGACCTTGTAGTCTTAACTTTGCCAGAAAAAATAGTTTACTAATCTATCTCATACATCCTAATATGGGGACAGGTACTCCCCAGCAGAAGTTTCTTAACCAATCTAATTTAGTTATGCTTATTTCTCTACAAATGTCAGTGAATGGCATGTGATCAGGACATTACCTTGAAGAGACATACAGTAGGCAACTACGATATTACTTTGACAGGGAAGGCCGGTTAAAATTGACTCAAAGGCATTAATTTAAGGCTTGAGCCTGAAAATTTTCAGACCCGAGACCCATGCTTAAAGTCCTTCCTGGAGGACTTGTCCCTCAAAGTCTTTCATCCTTAAAAATCCATTAACCTCGGTTGGATTTGAATCTGTGACCCTCAGGACCAGAGGCAAGGAATGTAACTTCTACTAGACCACTAAGGCCAATGCGAGAATAAATAAGACATTATAATTATTCCTCCTTCTCTACACATGAAAGTTAGATGTTTGTTGCATGTCTATTCACTTCGGTTTTGAGAAGTGATTATGTCTTTCCATCATAAGAGTGAATTTATTTTATATTATTTGTGCACACATAATTTTTACACTTATAATTATTGTTTTGTGTGTCTAGAAAATAAATAGTGGCCACAGTAACCTAGTGGTTATGATCCTTGCCTCTAGTCCCAAGGGTCATAGATTGAAACTCAGGCAGGTTCAATGGATTTTCAGGATGGAAAAAATCTGAGGACAAATCTGCTAGGAGGGACTTTAAGCCATGGGTTCCAAACCTTAAGATTTTTGGGCTTGTAGAGGAATTTCAAGCCTGAAAAAAGAGGCCAATGAGCAAAATTTAACCGACCTTCAACCATCCAAATGAAACCTAAGTTATCTACTAGAAGTCTCAGTGAATCAGTATGCTGACAACATGCTACTCACTGACAGTTGTATGGAAATAAGTATAACTAAGAATTAAATTAATATTTTTATTATCTCACCCCCATATCCTTTTTCTTTGAGGTAATAAAAATATTAATTTAATTCATAAATTAAACCTCATAGTAATATTTAATTTTAGGAAGTTATATTTCCCAGACTCTGGGAAAGCTGACGATAAAACAGAATTGTTTTGAAACATGTCCAAGAACAAATCAACATTAATATTGAGGTAAGATGTCCAGACCAAAAATAATATAATTAAACCTCATAGTGTTTTTTTCCCTGTGAAAGTATAACTATATTAGCATGGTTAAGAAACTCTATGAGAAGAAGATTATAAAATTGTTTATGGCTTCATATGCATTTACTATTGTGGCATTAATGGGTATTTGGAATCCTATAGCCACAACTAGAGTTTAAAGAAAGGTGCAATGTTATGTTCATATGTGGAATGACAGCTGGGATGATGGGGGAGGGGTACTAGTGCATCAGAATTTGTAAAATAGGGGTATATCGTGAAGAATTATAGATTAGAAATTATTTACAATAATAAAGAAAAGAAAAAAAAAATAGCCTTCTCTACACTTATTGCCAAACAACTAAGAATTCTGAAAACCTTATTAGTGAGTTTCAATGTGGTTCAGACAGAACAGACGAACTTTGGATCATTTTTTCTATTCTTTAAGACTGATTTTAGAAAAAAAAATGTTTTGAGTACGATAGAACTTCTTATTCTCTTTTCAGATTTTAAGAAATCAACCTTTTAAAAATTCAATTAAATGTGGAATATAGTAAATTATTGAATTTACTTAAGATAACAATGGAAAAATAGTGTGGAAAGAGTAAAATATAAGGAATTTTATCAGAATCTTTTAACATAAAAAAATGGACTGAGACAAGGAGACTTACTGTCAGTGATTTTGTTTAACTTGGCACTGGAATATTTTAGTAGAACAATGCCAACTAATTCTGGTGATATCATTTACAACAGATTATAAGAACATTTGGCTTATGCTGATGACTTATGTATGTTGGCAAGAAGGTTGCTATTATTAGAAGCTTTTGAAATATTTGAAAGTGCAGCAGGGACATTAGTTTGCTGGTCAATGAAGAAAAAACAAAATCCTTAATTGTAATTCAAATCATACACACACTCAATTACTGACAGATAATTATAATTTTTAGTTAACAAAAGTTTTAAATACTTGCGAGTTATTGATAATATCTGCAAATAAAACATGAATAAGAACTCATGTGATGTCTGGTAATAGGTGCAGTTTATATTCAAAAGTAAAAATATTTAAATAAATTCAAAACTTAATACCATAAAACTTGTTCAAAGCAGAATCGCATGGGACTAAAATGTTTTTCCATATTAGACAACATTCCGCATTATAAAAAGAACAAAAAAAAATATTAACCAATCTTGGATTATAGAGCACCGTATATATCTTTTTAAGTATCTTGGATTAATTGTATTTCTGCTGCCGTTGGAAAGTGAAGTATAGTACGTACGAGTGACTTTGACGGTAAATTGCAAAAAAAAAAAAAAAAAAAAAAAAACTCCTGTTTCGTCAGCATTCAAAATGTCTCTTAGGCGCATATCCTGAAATTAAAGTATGCAGTTTTGGTTTCCACTCACTAACTATAATTTCGTCAACATCCTTGCACATTTCATTCTCATTGTGTTGTCTTTTAAAACTACAACCAACCTGAAGATGCCTTGAAATCGTTATTCCTTAGGGATATAGCAACACCTAGAGCTTGACTTTCGAGCATCAGCTCAAAAATTTGGAGATTTTTTATTGTGGACTCGTAAAAACATTTCCACACCGCGTTGATTTTCTCTCTTCATTTGACCATTTCCTTGCATCCATTCATTATTTTTTCTTTGTGTTTTAAAATCTCATAAACTTGGGTTTTTCCACATTTAAGTTTATTTTGCATACTGAGAGTTTGTGTTTCTTTATTTCAATCAGTTTACTTCTGCGCATCATTCACATCTACCCATCTCCCTCCCCACCGTCACACACCCTCCTTCTTCACTTATTCATTTAATGACAATGATACTATTTAGCAATCTTTATTCCGTAAATTCAGAACGCAACCTGTGAAAGATATGTAAACAATTGGTCTCAGATCTTTAATTTAAGATTTTACAGTGCACTCGTTATTTGTAAGAGAGATGTCACACGCCAAATATTTGTTAAACAAACCTGTTTTTCACAAAACGGGTGTGCAGTTTCCACGTTGGACAGATTCCGTTTTATACAAAATAAATACATGTAAAATTACTATTATTTTGCCGGGACCAATAAATTTGTTCACAATGGACAGATTTCAGCATTATTCATGTTCCGGATTAAATAAGTTTTACTGAATTTATAAATTTTAGACCAATAGTAACATTTGGTAATGAAACTTGAATCCTTAATAAGATTAATTACAAATAAATATATGAAAACAAAAGATATTGGGAGGAATTTTTGGACCTGTAAAAGTTGATGAAACATGGAGAACTAGATTAAATTTAAAAAAAAAAACTTGGATTTTATCACAATCACCTAATCTTGGCAATTAAGATAGTTAGGGCATGTTTAATGAATACCAGATAATAGGGATAAAAAAAAGCTATTAGGGAGATCTCAGACAAGGTGACTGGATAACTCGAAGAGAATTTGAGAAGAATAGGAAATAAAAGATGAAAGACAAAAACATTTGATATATGTGAATGCATCCACCGCCGTGGTCTCGGTAGCATGCTGCCTTGTCACAGAGCGGGCCCAGATTTGATTCCCAGCTGGGACAGGCTCCTGGGTGAGGTTTTTGTAAGAAAAATGTCAGGAAGCTTAGGTCCCCAAAACAACCATTTGGACCAGCATATTCATCATCATTTTCATTTATCGGTGTGGAAAGCAACAGGAAGCTACTACACCTATAATTCCCTAGTAAAGCTGCAAAGCATAACATGAAAATGCTATGATTGCAGCAAAAGACCTGCCCTCAGGCAGAACACTATAGACAGATATATGAATGGAAAGAAATATATGAGGTAGCCAATGTTCTACAAGAACTGTAGTGCTAAGAAGGAATTAATGAAAATCAAATACAATGAACAAAATATTAACTAAAACCATATGTATGTAACTTTAAAAATTTCCAATTTAAAAAATAATTTTCAGGAGCATTTCAATTTGTGGACAGGATAGTAAGGAGAGGTCATACTGTCATTGATTGTTGTCAAAATCAAATATATTTCTCTGACAACACAGACCCACAATTTTCACATAACGAACTGCCAGAAGTATAAAGATCCATTAATTCCACTGTAACTAAGTTTCTAATTTTTAACAGCTGAGAATATACTTTCTGACCCTAATGTATATCAAATAATTTATAACCAAACATTTTTGCTACTTTCTTGTGGTTTAAAGTAAGCAGTGTAAGGAATAACCAACTTATGAATATGTGAACAGCTCCATTTAAAATTCAATAAACATTTCCTCACTTCCTTCTTTATTACATTTGTCATTTCATTCCTTTAAGATTTTGCATTTGATCCCCTGTGGAACAAGTGTCAGGAAACTTTAAGGTCCAATAGACCCTGAACACCACCTGACCATCATAATCATCCTTAACATATTCACTTTGCTTAGTTTGAATGTGTGAGTGAATACAGAGATAGCTCTGGCATTGAGCTGATTTTTCATCCATTGTGTGATCGAAAACGTATGTGAGTGTGCTTTCAAACTTTCATTTTTTTCCCCCAAGCTCTTGAAAAATTGTATGATCTTTAACCACTAACAAATCAAGTACAAACATACCTGAGTGACCCACTCGTTCTGAACTATGATTTTAAACTGCAGATGCCTTTTGGATTGCAAGACCATCTTTAGCATTTTTATAACTACTGCTTCATGTTGTTAGGATTTTGTGGAGGGGATTGTGATTGATGGGTATTTTTCATTTAAAATTCTTCCATTTCCAGCTTGTTTTAAAATTTCAATTTTTTCCAAAATTTTTATTTTATAGTTTATGTATTATGTGCGTATGTTCTAAAATCCATCCACTATTCTTTTCATGCTTCAGGTTCCACACTGGATGGATAGATGGTATTAATGATTATAAAAATTTGGATTAGCAAATTAGTTAATTCTTTCCTTCCGTAAGTTGTTTATGTTGAGTGTGTGTTATTTATGGAGGAATTAGGATTTTGTTCTATTAAGTGAGTATAGGAATTAAAAACTTAATTGTAGTTTGGTTCAATTTATTTATTTTTTTATTTCATAGTGTGACAGATCTACAAGTCCGTGGTTTACCACTTAATTGTAGTTTGGTTCAATTTAATTTTATCTATTCCATAGTATGATAGATCTACAAAGTCCCTGGATTACCAGGAGGCTACTAATCTCATGTCCAGATCTGTCAATCATGGGGAACAAACAACCAGTCATTAGGTTTAACCCATTATATTATTTTTAGTCTGATCATCTTACCTCAATATTAACGTTGATTTGTTCTGGACAAGCTGACGATAAAACAGAATTGTTTTGAAACATGTCCAAGAACAAATCAACATTAATATTGAGGTAAGATGATCAAACTAAAAATAATATAATTAAAATAACCTCAAAATATCACTTCCTAAAATTAAATATTAAGCCATTGTAACTAATTTCTCAACCTGAAGCTGTTGCTATAGCTACCCAAATTTCTTACAATTATGTGTAAGTTAATAATCCCATAAACTGATAGAAATTCTGTGAGAAATGTCTTCCCCTTTGAGATTTGAACCATGGCATGTACTGTAGCTCCATGCTAAGGTATGATGCTTTAGACCACTTGGTCAAAATGAGGGATTCCATTTGTAATGTTACTATGAAATTATATGTATAATGATTGAATACTTTTTGTATTTTATAATAAAGCTGCAATGCAATCAACCAGATAACATTCAATGAAGCTTACTCTAAATTTAAGCATGAGAACTTTTTATTCTTCTTCCTTCCAAGTATTAGGCCAAGGCCTGTTAAGATCCTATAGAAAATTTTCCCTCCAGCGTTTCATAGGATGGCCCAGTGATCTTCGTCCTCTTGGTACATAATTATAAACAGCTTTGGGGATCCGATTTGAACTCATTCTTTCTAGATGGTGTTTCCAATTTAGTTGGTACTGTTTAATATAATCCACAATTGGCATAGTCTTCAATTCTTTTAAGATATCGGTGTTCCTAACTTAACTAAATAATGAGTCATGAAATCTCACCTCATAAATTCCATGTTTAAGCACACGACTGCAGTTTCAAGAGGCATCTATCCTATTTTCAGCCATCTTTATGACTGTTTAGTCCTGTGCTTGAAGAACACGGAGTTTATGAGGTGGGATTTCACAACTCACTATTTAGTTATTAACTTGAAAGCCTCATAATGTTATTTACCATAACTAATTTATGAAATAAATTGAGAACAACTCTTGGAAAACCAAATCCACTAATGACTTGTACAAGGCACAACAGTATAAAACTGAATTTGGATAGAAAGGATCTAATAACTATATCCACACTCAAGAGCGAACATCTAATACAAATGAAATTCATTGGATGGATAAATTTACCAAGTGCTTACAGCAGTACACATTCTTAACAGCATTGGAAGTGGCATTAATGAACTATACATGGAACCACAATCCATTATTAAAAAAACTAAACATGTATAATTCCAAGGATTTAGCATGTTCTTCTTTAGTTAAGTTATGTATGCATGGAAGTCAAGAAATAGGAGTTGAGTCAAAAAAAATAACCCAGAATAATATTCTTCTTCTTATGTTCTTTTTAACACGGGATAAGTAACAACACAATTTTATAAATTTTACTTTGAAATGCATGTGTAATTAGATGGTTTGGGATATTTGAGAAATTATGGTAATTTATAGCTTTAACTTTAGATTCCTTTTTCCGTTAAAAATATCATGGTATGTTTTCCTTCCCAAGTGGTGTACAGCATGTAAAAGTATATACAAAGAAAGAGGTTAAACTAATGTAAAGAAAGAAAGATGTTCTCCTGCATTTTGTAAGATACAATGTTCACAAAAAAAACATTGGGCATTTTACTAGCTCACTTCTGATTTCAAGTAGAGTTATCAGATTACATTGATACAAACCTTGTATTAATTTTACTCACCTGAATTATGTTATCCATTGACTGAGACGTCTTTGAATAGAAAAAAAAAGAAATATCAACTTCTCTAATTTTTAACGTAAATTATAAAGTAGAATATTACAAATACAAATAATCGTGCAGCTCTCCTATTATCAGCAAATAATAGTGCTACTAGTATGCAGTATACTATATGCTAAGATAAGTTTGTTTCTTTCATGCAATACTATAAACAAATATTAAAAAATGTATGTTTTTGGTGTGACAATACCATAACTGAGTACTATCTTGAGGTTCTAGGTTTACTTTGTGGCTATGACTTTTATTTTTTGTTCTAAGGATCTGGAAAAGGTTTACTCATTCTTTGATGGCAACTGTGTAGCCAATCACGTAAGAAATAGCTAAAACTGTGGAATGCAGGCTTTCACGGCCGGTAATCATAATGTTAAAAGATTCCGGGCTATGTGGCCGTGGTCTATAACTGGTATTTCTTCCCAGACGTTTCTCCATCTGCAGTTGAGGGAGAAATGTCTGGGAGAAATGTCTGGAAGAAATACCAGTTATAGACCATGGCCACATAGCCTGGAATCTTTCAACAATAGCTAAAACTGATATTAATCTTAAGGCATGTATCATGGTCGCCATGTGATTGTATGCCATCTGCTTGTTAGTGTCAACAACAAATTCAGTTGGCCCTAGATCTGCAGAGGTATCATGCCATTAAATTATTTTCAAATACTTAAAAAAAATGTTCTCCCATTCTATACAATAGATATATTCCAGAAAATGTTCAAAGTGTTTTATGATTGAATCATAATTAGTAATATTTAGAGCCCTGATTTATGACAAGATATCTTTCTTTAATGGCCCCTCGCAAAAAAATTAAGCCTTCAACATTATATTCAGATTCATCAGACATAATGCAAAAATGTTATTATTGCCCTTTTTGTATTTTTCTGCTTATATTATACAACTTCTATAATATTCCATAATTTCATATTTTAATTTTTATATTATACATTTTGCCTTTTTTGTATTTTTTTTTGCAATTGTGTGATTTTGTTTTAAGAAAACAGTTACAAAATTATCATCATCATTGATGTTAGAATTTTTATCAGAGAGGAATATTTTTTTTAATAAAGACGAAATTTAATGTAACAAGCAAATTTAAATTAATATTGTAATATTTAAAACATTACAAACAATATTCGGAAAAACTGCACTTAAACTAGCGTGAAATATTTTCGAAGTCCTATATAACAACAGTGCGCATGCGTCAGAGTTTATAGAGCCAGCGATAACCCACATATCGATTATCATCCTCGATTACTATCCGCCGGTACAAAATTTAAATGACCAATATTTGCAATAAATCCCCAAATCTATGTTAAAAAAAATATTAATAATATTAAAATTACCAAACGTTTATTAAAAATGGGTGTACAGTTACTTATCACTGCCTAACGCTGATCCAACTAGCGATAAACCCAAAACAGTGAAAGAAAAATCATAGACTAAGTAATGTACTCTGTGGAGAAAATAGCAGTTAGCATCACAATATTGTCTAACAGTGTCATAATATTGTGATTTGCATATTTAAATAAATACTTCAAAATTGTCTAATAATGTTATAAAATTGTTTGAAAAAGTTTAAAATAAATATTGTTAATAAACACAGAAGAAGAGCTATAGTTTACAACAATATAACTGAAAAATCAAGTGCTAGTAGAAGTGCAGTTGAGCCCAATATTATTTTTTATTTATGTATAATACCTCAAAGTGTTAACTCCTTAAAACAAATTTTTTAATTATTTTTTGTTAGGCTATATAGCATACACATTATAAATATGTACGACAGTCACCAGATAAGTTTTGAGACAAGACAGTATGGCGACAGGAATGCATATACCATATGAAAGTTCAACCCTCGAACGTCAAAACCATAGTAGGTAGAAAAAATTTCTTTTAGTTGTCTCTGAGCAGCACCCTTGTGAAGTAGTCTGTGCATGATGAAATCAAATGTGTCCTATGGAGCTTGAGAGGGAGTATTTTCTTGTTAAGATTTTAAGTGCAGTTTAAATGAGTCAAAAATACTTGAGCAACTCACACAAGCATTTGGGGACCATGCTTCTTCATGTGCAACAGTTTTCTGCTGATTTCCTGAATTTAAGAGGGAGAGAACATCCCTTAAAGATAAAGGGAGAAATGGGTGGCCAGCAACAGTGGTGACAGAAGAAAAGTCTCTGCAGTGGAGACACTGATTAAGGAAGATCCATGACAGACCTGTAAGGACATTGAGGGGGCTCTAGGGATTAGTTCACCAAGTGTTTCCACTATTCAGCACCAATACTTAAGAGTGAGGAAAATTTCTTCTTGATGGGTGCCACACAACTTGTCAGAAGGGCATAAACACACTAGGGTGGAATTGTGGAGAGAAATGCCGGAGAGATTCAACAACAGGGACTCCCCCCAGGTGTCAGACATAGTGACAGGTGACAAAACTTAGATCTACCAGTATGACGGTGAAACAAAGGACCAATCATTAGTATGGGTCTTCCCAGATGAGCAGCCTCCGACCAAAGTCAAAAGACCTAGGAGTGTGGGGAAGAAAATGGTGGACACTTTCTTCTCAGCAAGTGGTCGTTTGGCTCCAGTTGTGCCTGAGGATCAGAGGGCAGTTACTACTAAATAGTATACAGAAGTTTGTCTCCCCAAAGAAGAAGCGGCCAAAGACTGGACTGTGGGGAATTCTGCTCCACCATGACAATGCCTCTTTGCAAGCAGTCAATGCAACAATTAAGTTTCTGGAAAAGATGCCGGTGAAGTTGTCTCATTCAGCCTACAGTCCATACCTAGTCCCATATGACTATTTCCTGTTCCAGAATGTGAAGAACTGCATGTGTAGACACCAATTTCCTAGCCCAGAAGATGCTGTTTGAGGAGCTTAGTGCAAGTCTGAGATTGAGTGGCGTGGCTGCTTCCAGAAGTGGTTTTAGAGGATGCAACGGTATATAGAATGTGCTGGAGAGTATTTTGAAGATATGATAGGTATGGAAACTCTATCATGGCCCATTGTTGCACATCTCAAACTTATCTAGTGACCCTCATATGTGAATGTATGTGTGTGTTTATATATAAAGGAATTTACCAAAGAATTTTAAATGGTCAGGGTCAGTACATTCTATATGTTCACTGGCTCATTGAATCCTTAAGAAAAATTCAATTTAATAAAAATAGTAAACAATTTTAATGACTAGAGTCCGAAATTTTATGTAATGTTGCATATTTATTAACTATATAGTATCAACATTTATTTTTTTGATGAAATAGTTGTTATTTCTTTGTTCTGAACTCAGATCATGTAAGAATTTAAAGGTCGAACAAACTTATTATTTAAGCCTAGCTGTGTTTTGTTACGAGATATTTGTCTCTTAAAATGTACTAACTTTTCGTGAATGTTGAGGTTAATATTTTTATATTAATAATAAAGTAACAAACAATACAGAAATATCTTCATGTAATAGGGTACATTGAATATATTTAAAACCTAAATTAAGATAATAATATTACTAAAGAAACTACATGTTAGAATAGAGTGCAATATATATAATTTCTTTTTTCAAATAAATTGATTTATATTTTTAGATGTTTAAATTTTTTTATATACAACTCTCAAAATACAGTACTTACAGTCTTTTTTGTATTTCGACAACTGTTTGTTGCACAGTGTGATGCAAGGTATATACAACACCTATTTCATTGTTTATTTTTTTCCGAAAAATGATTACAGCTTAGGTAATTTAATAAAAACCAACAAAAATGAAAGGATTTAAGACTGCAAAAAATTGAGAATTTATCAAATTAATTGTAAAGATTGTGAAAAGATATACATAGGAAAAACAAAAAGAAATCTAAATATAAGATTAAAGGAACACCTCAGAAATGTTAAAAATGGAGAAACGGAAAAATCTGCAATAGCTGCACATGCCTGGTCAGAAAAACATGGAATAGAAACCAAAACAAAATTACTTAAACAATTGGAAAAATCGAAGGAACTCTCAATTTGGGAAAAAATTTACATATGCAAGAATGAAAACACAACTATGAATTCTGAAATACCCGGTTATAAGGAGAGGGGAATGATTTGGAAGTTCGTCGGTCAGCCATCAGATGAGCGGAGGTCAGTCTGCAGGATAGAAGGCCATTGGACATCAGTTGTGAACATGATACAGCATTGAGAATGTCACAAATGAAGTGACGAAACCTAGGTCTGCGAGGAGTTATGAAGTATGAGGCGAGTGAAAGAAAAAAATAAACAATATTAAAAACCTCATAGTGTTATTTCCTATCTACATAATTTAACCTATTTCATTGTCTGTGGTAAAAGTATCATCGGTAATTAGAGCTTATCCACGACAGATTTTTGCAGATAACAATGAGACAGTCAAAGCCATTTGCATCTGTATTTACTGATGTACAATCACATAAGATACTATGTCCAAACTCAATAAACTGAAAATGGTCAGACAAAACTAGAATAGCCCACAGTTAATTTTGTGAACCTGACCTGTGATCTATCCTGACCATTCTTCACTCCACCCAGGAATATCAAATCACTGTAAAATATTGTTTTTGCACAATAGTGCATTTTGTCGTACTTACAGCAATGATTTAAAGTTCAACTTCCTACATTTCGGGGTTGCCAACCTAAATAACTATACTGTAATATTACATATTACAAACCACGTGCAGGAAGTAAAACCACTGCCCTTTATGTATACTACGCACAATGCATATACAAAAATATATCCAAAAGATAGTGTTATACACATTATAAAAAACAAATTACTGCATTCTAAATGAACTGAACCTTATTTGAAACAATACAAAATAATAAATACGTACTTGCTGCCATTTTATGACTGATTGGTGTCACAGCCTGCCTGTAGTCTCAACTAATAAACACTGCCCACACTGTTAATGTTAGTCAGTTGTTTATAATGAATGCAAATATTTCCAATAAAGACATTATTTTACTATTATTTATTATTTTGAAAACACCATCGTGCAAAAAATAATGCACAATACACATTTGTGAAGTGTTTTACAAAATCTCAGAAAATAAAAATCGTGCAATTTCCTCGATTCTGTAAAAACCACTTCCCAACCTCGCATTGTAATATACTATTTAAATGAGAAAGAAAGAGAGAGAGAGAGAGAGAGAGAGAGAGAGAGAAAGAGAGAGAGAATGTGAGGAAAAAAAAAATTGTCCGCTTACATCCTTTTTGGATTATAGTTAGGAACAGCAGAAACTATTCGCCTTCTTACTCATATATAGCACTATCGAATCCTCATTGAGATGGAGAAAAACGAGGAGGCAAATTTCTTTTAACATTTGATTTGATTTTAAAAGCGTTACAATTAAGAAAAAAGAATGAGACTAAGATTATCCATGTCATTTTTTCTTAGAAGACCACAAACCTTTTGAGAGTTTGTATTGTGTTTCAATGTGAGTAGTCCTTGTCAGCAGGATTGACTATACAAAGTATAGTGGTATGACTATGACCTATCAATCACTTAGCCTCCAAAAAGAGTTGAGAACAAATCATTCAGAAAATTTTACCTGATACCTAGCACTGTACATAAAAATTTTGTGAATTTACATTTTAAGACTATTTTATGTAAAACTATGTAACATTCTAACAAATATGTAGTATCAAACTTGAGTATAAGGTTTATATTTATGCGAAATCATCAACAATTTAGGTTATTACAAAAGAACATACGAAGGGGGAAAAAAAAAATGTAATTACATAAGAATCCAGACTCTAGTAATGTAATGACGAATAGAGCCTCATGTTTTTAACGAGTTCCTTAAATTTTTAGATTTGATTCACAATCAACTCTGTATTTATGCTGCAGAGATCAAGTTTTAAAGTATCAAGATGCATTTTCTCCCTATGAACCTCCTGGAATCAGTTTATTGTCTTATAAGAGAAACAAGAGGAAATATTAGTTGTTTTCATGTCTCTTGCTGTTAGAAGATCCAGTGTAAAAAAGCAAATTCTGGCAGAACCAAATGAATCAATCTTAGAATCTCATGTTTTCAACATTACCTATTCTATTATATGGACTATTTAACTCATGCCCCAAATGGGAGTCAATACCAATCCACATTTCAATGAATTTTGTTTTACAACGAATGACAGTCGTGTTTCACCTGCGATATTTATCGAATTCTGTTTACCAAAATAAAGAAAGCTCCTCCTTTTTAATAATGTGAACATGTCAGTGAATTATTTTGCAGTGACTAACTCTCCAACAAATACGTTGAATATAGTTGTGTTTTTAAATAATGATTTTACAGAGTTGTTTTCCTACAAAAATAAATTAATAACTATAATGTTGATTATAGTATACAGTTTAATGTGTTTAATTTTTTCTTCATTAGAGTGCATTCTTACATTATTGTGATCCTATTTGGCAATAAATAATATGATCTAGTTGCAGTGGATAAACAAATGAAATATAGAATCAAACATTTCTCATTTGTTTTCAAACATTGCCGTTTACATTAAATATATAAATATTTTAAAGTAACTATATTTAAATAATGATTTGTGAGAAAATAGCTTAATTTTATTCATTAAAAGTTACTTATGATAAAGTTTCAAAATGTTATGTAAAGACAGTCTGAAAATGAAAAATCTGTGTTTCTATTTTTTATGTTGTATTCACTGCTAACTTAATTTGTGATATTCACTGATCTGATCACATTGCACCGTCCCTGGAATAATTGTCTATGGGATTGAAGAACCATTTATTTCTTATCTCAATATTATAAGGTACAAAACTTATATATAATTGACGGATCAATATATTACTTTTCTTTTTTTTTTTCCTTGTATTATTTTGGCTCACATCTACTAGAAATGGGTAATTTGCTGTATCATTATCTTGCCTTGTTTATTATTATTTATTATTAGTTTTAATTATAATTAATACTATTATAATCATTACCATTATTAATACCAGATTGACAAAATTTTCATTCAGCATCTAATATTATAATTATTGTATTTGTTGTAACACATGGTTGCCTAGTTGAGTAGAAGAGAAGGCCACATAGCCTTAACCCTACCTGACTAAATAAATAAACTAACTAAATAAGAAAGAGAAAAGTGAAGAAGCTTAAATACTACAAAACTCAACCAACCAAACAAGCAGGATCAGGTAGTAACAGAAATCTGATAAAGCAAATGCAATGTAAGATGGAAAAAAGGAAAATGTAAAGAGACAGGAATGCAAATAAAAACTAAACAAAAGTGCAGATATTCCGAAACACCAAAACCAATATTTTGCATAACACAATGTAAAGCAGTGCAGTAGCTATAAACATGTGCACAATAGCATGTCAAATCAGTTTCATACATAGAGTGGAAAAAAAATCTACCGACAAAATTTTACACATTATTCAGTAATGTGTGTGTTTGTATTCCAATGCCACCCAGTGTGCTTTTTGTGTTTTGGATTCCACTCCAGGCACATAGTTGGTGTTAATGTGTTCTATTTTTAATTATGTATCACTTCGGCAAACCATATTACATACATTAAAACATGTGACATGTACACAGGTATATGTAAGAATTAATGTAATAAATTTGGGAATTTTTACATTACGAGGTTTTCTTAATAAGAATCAAATTAATTGTAAATTCTTCTTACCTCATACATCTATGTTTTTTAACACAGAACTGCAGTATCAGAATAAACATCTTTTCCATCCTCAGCTGTTTTCATGACTTAATTTTTTCTTTTGCCAGTAATTTTCCAAACTGCCATCTGGTATAATTTTTAAGAAGTAATTTTCTAAACTGCCATCTGGTGTACTTTTGAAGAACTTTATAATCAAGCTTGGTTCATCCAGAACCTCGAAGTCCATGGTTCTAGTATGGTTTTTTTAATGTATATCTTTTCCCAAATTGTTAATTCCAAAGGTTTAGATAGATGTTTCAAAAGTTTTGCTTCTTTTTCAATTCTATGATTCTCTAATAAATTATGTGCTGCTATAGCTGATTTTTCAATTTCACCATTTTTTATGTTTCTAAAGTGTTCTTTTTTGCGAGTTTCTAATAAACTATGTGCTGCTATAGCCGATTTTTCAATTTCACCATTTTTTAGTTTCTAAAGTGTTCTTTTTTTGCAAGTAGCAGCACATAGTTGTGTGAGGTATGAAGAATTCACGATTCATTTGATTCTTATTATGTGTAAGGATGAATGAATATTTCAGTATTTGCATTGTATAAGTGAGTCGTGTGAGGTACAAAGATGAGAAGGGAAAAAAAGAAACCCAGTACCAGCACAGGGTCTACTGCCTAAAAGCACCATAAGACCATCAGGCATAATGTCTCCCATCCGATGAACAATTTGCTATTAAAAGTACCACATGGCTTCTCAACATATGTACTGTGGAGAATTTAATTCAGCCATCTGGTGCACTATCTATTGATTAAAATTATATATCATCTCTCCTAGGCTCAAGACTGAAAATTTTACAATTAAAATTTCCGGGAATTGTATCTGGACACACAGACAGGAAGCAGGCAATACTACAAACTGAGGTATCGCTGTGGATCACTATGATAAAGTTAAATAAAGGAATTGACATTGTCATTATCAATAGATTAGCATTTAAAAAAAACATTAAGATATTGTGGCAAGACATCAAATATCTTTTGAGGGAAGAAGTAAGTACTTTTAAAATTGTAATTACATTAATTAATTTGTAGTGCCAAAATAAATATTTAAAAATAAATACTTATTTTAGGAATTCACACTATGAGATATATTCATTTAGGTAAAATTTGATCACTCACCTCATATTTTTCTTCTTATTTAACTATAAACTAGTTTTGAAACTAAGTTTCTGTTCCATCTTCAGTATTATCACAACTGTTGTTCTGTCGTCTTGAAGAGCCTTCTATTGCTCCTTTCATTGGCTGACTGAAAAACCTCAAAACCAGGTCATTCTCCCCGGGAATTTCAAAGTTTATCAATTTCTTCTTTTCGCTCTTTTGAATGTAGATATTTTCCCAAACAGTGAGTTCTTTTGATTTTTCTATTTGTTTTAAAATTAATATAAAATTATAGAATATTCACCTGAAAGGTCCGTCTCCTCAACTTAATTATCATTTAACTGTAGCGCTTTCGGGACTTGTCCCATCATCGGCAGGATTCAAAACTGGTGTTTCACTGAAGATCTGGTAGAGGGGGTTGCATGTATTTGGTTCGTTTTCGTTTATCAGGCTGTCGTTGTGAGCTGCTTTCATGATTTCCATGATTTGTTTTAATAATTTAGCTTTCTTCTCGATAAGATTTTTTCAGACCATGCATGGGCAGCTACTGCAGATTTTTCTACTTCCCCTTTCTTGATGTTCCTGAGATGTTCTTTCACTCTAGTTTTGAAATTTCTCTTAGTTTTTCCTATGTAGAATTTCTCACATTCTTCACATTTAATTTGATAAATCCCTGATTTGTTTTCTTCTTTTATTTTCTCGTTTTTATTAGGTCTAATTAATCTACTGATGCTGTAGTCATTTTTGGGTGCTAACCTTATGTTGAAATCTTAAAAAAAATTGGAAACTTGTGGTGCTTCAATGGATGATATATGAATTTCCTGAATTTTACATTTTCTTCTTTTCCTTTTAGAAGAGTGCTTTGATTAATACATTTTTGTCTTTTGAACTTGTTTATTTTCTTGTGTATCATTCAACATAGCCACAAAAAATGGTTTTGAGGAAAGAATGATACACAAGAAAATAAACAGGTTCAAAAGACAAAAATTTATTCAAAGCACTCTTCTAAAAGGAAAAGAAGAAAATGTAAAATTCAGGAAATCCACGTATCATCCATTGAAGCACCACAAGTTCCAAATTTTTTAAAAAAAGATTTGAACATAAAGTTAGCACCCAAATATGACTACTGCATCAGTAGATTGATTAGACCTAATAAAAATGAGAAAATAAAAGAAGAAAGCAAATCAGGGATTTATCAGATTAAATGTGAAGAATGTGAGAAATTCTATATAAGAAAAGCCAAGAGAAATTTGAAAACTAGAGTGAAAGAACATCTCAGGAACGTTAAGAAAGGGGAAGTAGAAAAATCTGCAGTAGCTACCCATGTATGGTCTGAAAAACATCTTATCAAGAAGGAAGCTAAATTATTAAAACAAATAGAAAAACCAAAAGAACTCACAGTTTTGGAAAAGATCTACATTCAAAAGAGCGAAAAGAAGAAATTGATGAACTTTGGAATTCCCGGGGAGAATGACCTGGTTTTGAGGTTTTTCAGTCAGCCAATGAAAGGAGCGAAGGAAGGCTCTTCAAGACGACAGAACAACAGTCGTGATAATACTGAAGATGGAACAGAAACTTAGTTCCGAAACTAGTTAATAGTTAAATAACAAGAAAAATATGAGGTGAGTGATCAAATTTTACTTAAATTACCTAAATTTAAAAATAAATGTTTGTACTATGATGATTTTACATATGACTTGCCATTTTAGCACTGAAATTTCTTTTGTTTCCATAGCAACTATACTATATGTAGGACTTATGATCCATGGAAACAATATGTATAAGTATTAAAATAAGTTACAATGTGCAAAAATTAATAAAATGCACATTCACAATCTAAAAAGAGATATAATCACATCTAAATTTCATCCCAAATTTCCTCTCAACATCAGTTATAGCCTACAACATAACCTGGATGCTCACAATACACCATGAGAACTTATATAGTTCAATTGTTTTTGCATCAATAATACAAAGTGTGCATTCACTGTTGTCATACTATAATTATGACATTGCATTGCTGAAAAATACAACTTTATGCACAGAATATCAATTCAAAGATATATATGGTTGAATAGAACTCTACTGACAACTTTTAAGAGGTTATTCAGGGATGTTGGCTGGATGTTTTGATATAAGTAACTCACATTCTCCTTCTATTGACTTAGTATAGAGTAATGTGTTGTTGATAAGTTACACATGTAGCATGTAATTTGGACTGTGATAATATGGGTTTCAATAGATTACAAACAAGAATGAGCTTTGCCTTTTATTTCATTCATTACCCATGTAATTTTTGTATCTTTGTATTGCATTGCCAGTAGCCCTATGCGAATTGGATGGAGTTATGCATCAACTGGCTATGTGCCATTATGACAGTTTTTTACATTTTAAACTCTAGCAAGAGCTATTTAATTATTTCTGACTTGATAATCATTCATATAACATACTCAGTTATGCATCAACAATTTAAGAACACGGACATTTGATGCTTAGCTGCATGATGCAAAATTTAGAATAACATTTATGAAGATCTAGTTTCATATAAGTTTGTTGTCAAACACAGAATCTCTGATAGGACTGATGGCATTTACATTTTTCTTTAATAATAAGGCTATATTTAAAGATTTGGTGCTAAAAGTGTATGTACACTTACTTCATGGCATCAAAATATCATTTTTTTAAAATGGTGCTTAGCCGGTTGATGCATAACATCGTCCAATTTTACAAACCTACTTTAGGTGATAGTCAGTTGTTTAATTTTTAATTGTTTTATCATGGTCCAAAGGGCATAACTACATAATACATTAATGACACTTTGCTCTGTAATAAGTCACCATGGAGACATGGTTCCTTATATCAAAATATCTAGATAACATCCCTAAACAACTTGTGAAAATATCCCTAAAGATTAAAATATAAATAGTTAAAAGTCAGAATGTAAGTTCAGTCAGTCCTTTATTTTAATGATGCTCTTTAACAGCTAAATCAACAGCTTCACAATTCAAAATTGGGTGTGAAACTGTTGTCAAATTTTGCTCCACAACCTCTTTTCATTTTTGAGGTTCATTTACATGCCATAAATATGGAATTCATGGCTACATTTCCATTCCGAATAAATCAACACTCAGAATTTTTGCATCCTAAAAATTCCATCAATCCCAGCAGGTTTGAACCCACAAAACTTGGAATCAGAGGTTAACATGTAACCACTAGTCCACAAGGACTAACTTAACCACTAGGATTTAAGGTAATTACAATATAAATAACCACATAAAAATACTTGATTAGAAAGTAATTGCTATTAGTATTTGTTGTTATCCAACTATTTAACAAAACATGTTTGAATTACTTCCATAAAAGATTTCCCACACTAGCTTTAATGCCATTGAATTACACTCCATCTACATGAACTGATTTTATTCATTAAAGTTACAAAACTATTAATTAACTGGCATTATTGAACTTGGAGGTTCATGACCGAGTGGACGTAAGATCTCCATACATCCCTATACTGAGGTAATAATTCAAATTATTCCCTTACAATTCACCTTCCTCATATCATGGTTATTGTTATTCTCCCACTTCATTCTTGGCCTACTTACTGGATGTTTCCTCGGGATTTCCTACAAAGAGTTTCCATGTCCTCAAGTATTCCTCATTCATGTCACATTTCCTGACCATTGCAGTCTAGAGACTTAACTATTCTTATTACATTTGATTTCCCATAAAGATAATGTAGCTCTTCATTTGCCTGTTTGTCTTTGATCTAAAAATTTTATAAGCACTTTATTCTCAAATACTCTAATCTTTTCTCCTCTTTTACAATAAGAGAGCAAGAGATAATGTTTCACATCTATATATGGATTACAAAGCTAATAGAGATAACAACTTGTAATTTTCTACATTACAATTATTAACTTAAAAAAAAGTTAATTCATTTATAATATTTTCTATTTGGTCTCCTCTATTTGCTCATAGGATGTCTAGATGATAGTCAACTTCGCTCCATGTATTCCATATCATGTTGGGAGTGATACTTAGCACTGCATTTCTGATCCTTTTGTACATTATTAGATTTTTTACTTGGGGCTACTTTAAGGACAAAATGTAAACAATCTGAAAAATATCAAACATTCAAGAACTGAAGCAAAATAGTCCAAAGTATCACTCCTTACACTAGCATAGAATACATGGAAGGACCTTAACTGCATTGAATTATCTTTTGTGTTGCAATAAAATAACAAGAGACTTGAAAGAAATCCTATTTCTCCTTAATATTTAATCCATTTGACAGGTAGTTCAGTGATGGGGCTACCATATCTAACATCTAGGGTCGTATGTTAGAACATTACTCTCTACTCAAATTACTTCCAATCACTAGTGAGCTGATTCACCGTGAGCAATTGCTGAGAACGAATTAACGGCCGACTTATCGGTCATGCACGAGCGTCGACGTTTTCGTAATATTGGCAACGAATTACCCAGAATTCTCAGCGATAAAACCACTTCCGTTATTTTCGTCTGCTATAGAGGAATGCATTTATGCTTGCATCCCGCAAATAATACCGTATACAAACACGTCTGCGACACGCAATATTACGCCGTTTCTCCTGTTCTTCCAGTTGAATTCTTTGGTAGACTCTATCAAATTCCTCTTCTCCGTGTATACCGAAAACATGATCGAAGTCTTCAAGGTCCGACATCTTGGATAAATGTTGGATAAAGCAGCAAAGTACATCGATTACCATCGGTTCCCGTTCGGGATTTTAATTTGAGTTGCTCATGTAAGGTACCTCCGCAGGTAGCTTACAAATTTAACCAATTATTATCGCATGAACAGATTTCTGAGTAAGCAAAATCGTATTAGCATACAACTTGCTCAGCAGAGAAGGCATTTTACTGTCTAATGCGTCCAAACATGCGACCCCTAGACTTGCAAGTTTTTTCTGTTAGTGAGTGCTCTCTTAGCTTATTGGGTCCTCATCCTCTCCAGTCTGCTACAACCATATGATCTGCACTGCCCAGAAGTCACGACATGGACATGGGAGTAGGATTTGATGACTGTGTTACAGATGCAAGTGCAGTTAGCTTTACTCAGTATTTACAGGTTACATATTTAGCAGAGAAATATATTTTTAAAATATCAAATCATAAAATGAAGACAATATCATTCAAAAGAACAAACCCAATTAGAAGTAAAATAATAATAAATAATAGTATAATAGAACAGAAAAATATATTTACCTATCAAGCGTTTTCAATGTCATAAGAAAATGAAAAGGACATCACTAACAAAACTGTAAAACTTTTTACAAATAACAGGAATTATAAACAGAATCTTAAAACCTTCCCAATTACAAAACACACAAGATTAAAAAAAATCTATAAAACTCCTGCAGTACCCACATTGTTATATGAGGGTCGTTTGATAAGTTCTCGGAACGAGGTAAAAAATACATACCTCATTGAAACTATTTTTATTTTTCAATATAGTCTCCCTGTACACTAATACACTTGGTCCAGTGATGTTCCAATGCCTTGATCCCATCTTGAAAATTAGATTCCTCCAGTCCTGCAAAATACTCCTCAAATCCGACTATCAGTTTTTCATTTGAAGAGAAACTCTGTTCGCCAAGGAAGATTTTCAGCTTAGGGAAGAGATGGAAGTCTGATGGAGCCATATCAGGTGAATAGGGTGGGAGTGGCAACAATTCGTACTTCAGTTTATATATTTTTGCCATGACAACAACACATGTGTGAGGTCACGCATTATCCTGATGGAACAAGACTTTCTTGCTTGCTAAGCCTGGCCTTTTTGTCTGTATCTGTTGCTATAGTTGCTCCAGGAGGTTAGCATAGTATTGTCTCATAATTGTTTGACTAGTTGGAAGATAATCAATCAAAAGAATCCCTTTTGCATCCCCTAAAATTGATGATGTGACATTCCCAGCCAACCATATTGCTTTGGCTTTCTTTGGTGGTGGAGAATCAGCATCTTTCCACTGCTTTGACTGTTGTTTTATTTCATCTGTGGTCACAAACTGGTGCAAAAAAATCTTATTCATTTCTGTGAAAACAGACCAAACACTCTTCAGACATTTCTACTCTGATGCATATTTGATCCGGGGTTAACAGCCGCAACACCCATCTAGCAGATAACTTTTTCATACCCAAATTCCTCACTTAAAATTTAATGTGCCCTTTCAGATGACATCCCTACAGCTTCAGCTATCTCTCGTAATTTTATTTGGTGATCTTCCAATACTATTGTGCATTTTTGCAATTATTTCTGGGGTAATGGCACATCTTGGCATACCACTATGGGGATCATTGTCTAAGCTGTCCCGACCACATTTAAACTCGGTTGTCCACTTGGCAACTGTTGAATATGAAGGTGCAGAATCCCCAGTGTTCTGAAAATCTGTATCAATTTCTTTTGCCTTCATGCCTTTTTTACAAAGTATTTTATTACCGTTTGAATCTCAGTTTTTTCCATCTTCATAAATTACTACAGGGAACAACAATCAACACGCGTCCATACCAGTTCTCCATCTAGCATTGATGCGCCACATGTTTACTGCTAAAGGATGACTCATCATTATGCGGGAACCTGGTTGCGCTAGTGCTGCCCTTTGATGGGGATTCCGAGAATTTATCAAACAATCCTCGTATATGGATGTGAAGTATGGGCTATAAAGAAAACAGATGAATCCTGCATCATGGCAGCAGAGATGAAATTCATGAGGACAACAGAAAAATAGATATAGCAAGATCATAAAACAAACACAAAAATACTATCAGAACTTAAAGTTGAACCTATTCTTGGAAAAATACAAAATTACAGAAATAAATGAAAACTACACATTGGAAGAACAATCAGAAAAAAGAAAGAAAGATTGTCCAATTTAATATTGAAATACTGCCCAGTTGGGAAATGAAGCCAAGAGTACTGGAAGGATAATGAGACCGAAGCAGGTCTTTATCCTTGATTGCTTGATGATGATAAAAACAAGAAATATCTGAAGGCCACATTTTCATTGGTTATTAGTATAAGTTAACCATCTATGCATTTGAAAAGTGGTCCATACAATAACATGGAAGAAATTGTTCTGAAATTAAATAATAGATATCTCATAGCAAAGAGATGAGTAAATTAATGGAATTAATTTTATTTTATTTTAATGACAATCATTACATTAGAAGCAACAAGAAAATAGAAGTATCTTTCAAATGGTTATGATTCAGATTTCTCAAGATGGCTCCATGGACTACCAGCTAACTACTGGCTTCACATACACAGGCGTTAATCACAAAGATGGACAATCATCCAACTAGTATAGAGTGACATGTGGGCAGCATGTCAAGTTCCACAACAATAATTATAACTAACTAGTTTCCTCACCTGAAGCCACTACTTATTGTTGATACCCAAATTCCTCATAATGCTAATGGGGACTAGTCCCATACTGGCCAAAATTCCACAAGAAAATTTCTTCCCTTATGGAGACTTGAACCAACATAAGTTCCATAGTTATGCACCAAGTCACGATGCCTTAAACTGCTTGGCTACGGCACGTGACAGATAGTTGAGTTAATGACATTCATTCAAACATTTTAGCTCAATAAACTATTACAATCAAGTTAAAAGGAAAGGCAGGCATTTTTCATTAATAGATATGCAGAGTTAACATGTTAATAGACACCGCTTGAAAGTAATTAATTTATTGTATAATGTTTATGTCAAGGTCTATTTGTCTAATAAAACTCCATGGTGTGACAGACCTAAAAGGCCCTCAGCCTACCAGCTGACTGCTAGCCTCACATCCACATTGTTAATTACAGATGTGGACGATCATCCAGCCAGTAAAGGTGTGACATATGGTCAGCACATTGGGTCCCTCAGTCATTATAATTGACTATCTCAACCTGAAGCCACTACTTACTGTAGTTATCCAAATTCCTCATGACGCTGGGTGGACACCGGTCCCTAACTGGTCAGAATTCCATAAGAAAATATTTCCCACGTGAGTACTCGAACCAGTGCTAGTTCTGTGGCTCTGAACTGAGGCATCATGCCTTAAACCACTTGGCTAAGGCTTATGATGGTCTACTTGTCAGCTGATTGACATATTTATTTTCGTGCAGTGTTCTTTGTTTGAATCCATAGTAGAACATTATATTACTGCAATCTAAAAGTGAATTCACTGTGGTGACTAGATCAGGCGCCAGTAACTTACGGCTTGTGAACCAAGTATGATTGTTTGTGCATGCAGTAAACTTTCTTTTTTATTTAACTCCTCTCCATGGAGCGATGGGCTTAGAAGGACCTTGACCTACCAGCCGGCTGCTGGCCTCACATCCACATGTGTTAATCATAGAGGTAGATGATCATCCAGCCAATGTAGGGATGACATTTGGTCAGCATGTCAGGTCTCCCAGCTGTTACAGTTTGTTTTCTCAACTTGGAACCACTACTAATTGTAGCTACCCAAATGCCTCATGATGCTGGGTAAACACTGGTCCCACACTGACCGAAATTCCATGAGAAAATTTCTTCCTCCATGGAAACTCTAACCAGCGCAAGTCCCAAAGCTCTGTGCTATGGCATCCTACCTTAACCACTCAGCTATGGCGTGGGACATCTTTTTTTATTTACTAATACCCAAATAATGTATAATTTAGTTCTTCAAACAGCACTAGTCGACACTATACTACACATAAAAAAAAGCCCGTGATACAAAAATGATACGAAAGCCAGTCTAATTAAACAAATAGAAAAACAAAAATAACTCAGAGTTTGGGAAAAAATCAACATTAAAAAAAAAAATATATGAACTTTGAAATTCCTGCAGATTCTGAGTTGTCAACTCAGAATCTGCGGGAATTTTGAAGTTTTGCCAACAGAGGGAGTTAGAACCAGTTCTTCTGATCGATATAACATCAGTCGACGAGAAATTACTGAAGATGAAGCTGCCCAAAACCGGTCTAGTTAGAAGACTGGATATGAGGTGATGTATGAAACATTTTAATTTAATCTTAAATTAAACCTCATAGTGATTTTTTCCTATAAAAGTTCACTATCCTACAAAATTTAGCCAGGATCTAAGCTCAATTATTTAAATAAACATTATAATATAATTATAGTGCTCTCTTTTTAATCTAAACCCCAAGGGAGATTTAAAAAAATTTGAATTATCCGAAAATCAAAATAACCAGCCCATGACTTTTATTTAATGAAAACAGATTGAGATTGGGGTCCTCATCTAGGGGATATGTGGATGGCGACCACAAGGCGCCCAAGCTGTGCAAAACATTTCTTCCACTTACTTGTGTTTTGCACTCTTTTAACTTTACTATCTAACCTCTCTTGGTTAACTCTTGTTTTTTCGACGCCGATGCTATTAGGGCATCCGAGGGCTAGGGAGTCTTTCCTTTCTTCCATTTCTTCTTTCCTTTATTTTCTTTTCTTCTCCAGAAAAGCCTGACCAGAGGCTATAAGATGGCAGCCCCATCACTGCTCTTGCCTTCCTTTGGCCAGCAACCAGTCGAAGGGACTATTATTATGCTTTCAAGTCTTATACGAGAATTTCCCTCAAATGCTGGAGGGAAAATTTTCTATAGGATCGTAACAGGCCTTGGCCTAATACTTGGAAGGAAGAAGAAGATTGAGATTGTTTGAACCACTTTAAAACACACTCATCAATATTGAGAAATTTCCCACCTAACATTTGTTTCCTACTTCCTCCATTTTGTGAAACCCAATTTTGCAGAATTTTGTCATTTTTTATATTCAATGACAATGTGTTAGGCAAAATTCCATATCCGTTCATGATGTCAATCTTCTTTTTTACAACTATTTCCACTTCTCTTAACACTTCAACTTTTTTGCAAGAGTTGAACTGATGTAGGCACAACACTATGCCAATTTCACAAAAGTCCTGCCATATATGTATTCCAACATTTCTAAATAAAGGGAAGAGGGTGGACAGACTTAACATACATACACAAAAGCTATGCTCAATGTCTGCCAGTCTTCTGACGTTGTTGGTTCAGGAGTATAGAGTTTGCAAGGCCCGCAGATATAACTGTTAAGTCTATCAACAGACAGTAGCCACTACTTGTCCAGGGTACTGTACATTAAAAGCAGAGAATTTCTGCTATTTCTTGAAATTATAAAATTACTAACATGGAATAAAATTCTGTCTTTGAATTATCCAAATTTAATCTTTGAAAGCTGAATTAAATATAACATTTTAACACTGATTTAAATAGGAATTTTAAGGGGAATAAACTTTTATTTGAATTATACAATATTTCAAACTATTGAATACTGAATCCATTGCATTTATCATATATATGGCTCTTTTCTTATTTAAGGTTGCTGATCCCTGTCTAGACATTCTCAAGAGGAGACCATGTTGAAGTGATCACAAATTAATTAAAGTTCTAAGTATAAAATTGAAATACAGCATGCTGATATATCTTTAGTTTTGTAAAAGATTGAAATCAGAGATGTTATGTACACACAGTGCATTTTTAAAGTTACTTATTACACAATAACTTCTCATATTTTTACCTCTATGATTTAGAAGAATAAAATTAAAATTGTATTTTATATATTTATATATAATACAATTTTGATTATTTTTCCCAAAACTTGTTATCCTTTAATAAATAAACTAATCAAGTATTGGTGTTTTCGGAAAATCTACACAGTATTAGAAAGGTACTGCATTGATATATTAGTATAATTGAACAGAACAATCTAGAAGTTGTAATCTTTAACAGGTGTTACAGTATAATTCCAGTAATATAACTACAAGCAAGTAATCAAGCAAGCAACAGTTCTTCTTCAAAAATTAATTTACAATGCATATTAAATCCAAACCTGTTTCATTTCACTGCTTTAACATCATATATTACAAAATAAATTACAATAACTTAAAATTATTGTTAAACCCATATTACACTTTTAAATATAAGCAGAACTTTCAAACTGTTCACTAATCATTTTGCTACACTTCAATATGTTCTTTTTTTATATATATATATAACTTCAGACAGTTATACATTAAAATTAACAAAACATGTACGCAATTTTATTTTATGTAAATTGAAACTTTATAACATTAAAATGAGTATTATAACTGCCTACTTTATTGTATTTAGTGTAATAAAATGAAAAATGTGATAATGAGTTAATTCTCTTCTTTTTCTCTCATACCAGTGTTTAAATGTTTTATACAGAGCAAATTCAATATCATCACTCATTTTTGGAATGTTTATATTGACTAATTACCATCTAGTTATGGTAATTAGATTGTTCAATTTTTTTTGTGCACGGCTCTTTAGATGTATCAATCAGTTAGAAAAGCAAAGTATATATGCAGACATAACAATTTTACATTAAAATATATTAAATTTAAATTAAATATTTTTTAATCAATGTATATAAATCATCATATGATTTAAATATTGTAACTTCATATTATAATAACTGCTTGGTTAATTATCATATGAGCCCACATATTGAAATATATGACAATTATATATAATAAATTACATGCAAAACAAAATATTGGTGAGATTTGGAATGTGATATATCATTGATGTTAAAAATACTGATTATTTAACACTTTTTTTTTTAATTTCACTTATTTTTACATATTTTAACATTGAAGGTCACATTGCTTCTATTTATTAATTTTTTAAATTATACTATGAAATGACGAATATGATAAAATGGTCCTGGTAATCTATTTACATTTAACACTTGGTGGTGTACTTTACTTACATTTCTTTATTGAAGCAATCATTCAATAGCAGACAAAATCATAACATCTCTTTAATAATAAAGTCACAATATAAATTCATAAAACTTTTTAAAAATTATCTCCATCTTCAGCAGAACATGTTATGCTACTGTATCTTGCATGTGATAATTCTGTAGAGAGGGTTGTTCATACTGGGCATGTTCTAATTTAAAATTACGTTTTTGTCTATTTATTTTAAATTTCTATCTCCTCCAGTATTATATTGTTTATCTTTGCTGTGTATTATGATTACCAGATTCAAATATGTTTTTAGCCAAACTGGATTTTCTTTCTCATACTTTTAAAATGTTCTTTAAACTGATATTAAAATTTCTGCTGGTTCTGCCTATGTACAATTTGTTGCAATATCTACATTAGTTTGTATATTTCTATATTGCTGAAATTACTGTTTTCTTCTATGCTGTTATTATGTTATTTTTAGATTGTATTTCTATCAAATAAAGATACTAATTTTATATTGCCGCTGATATCTCAAGAGTTTTTTCATATTTTTTAATAATTATACATATAATTATATAATATATACAATTATAAATATGAATAATAAATAATAATTCATTATTTATATAAATAATAAATTGTTCACAAGATGATTAGTGAACGGTTTCAAGAGCATTTAAATCTATGTACAATATAACTTGGTAAATCAAACATATAATTCAATTTAATCAAAATTGCAGTGGGAAGTGACACTATGAGGTAATTTTCAATCTATAATAAAGTTGGATGAAACATTTTTATCCAACACAGTTAAATATATATTTCATGTAATACATGTAGGAAATAACACTATGAGGTTTCTTTTAATTATTAATGAGTTGGTTATTTTGATTCACTTCATATTTCTTGATTTTATGCAGATCAGTTTCTTTGCTTTTGTGCAACATATTCCAACTGTTGTTTTGTAGTTCTCCATCCTGTAACTTGATTTCTGCTCCCCCTGCTGGCTGTCCAGTGAACTTCCAAAAAACATTTTTTTCTCTTTCTCCAGGAATTTTAAAATTCATGGTTTTCTTTTTATTCTTGCAGATGTAAATTTTCTCCCAAATTGTGAATTCCTTAATTTTTCTAATGAATTTTGAAATTCCCGGAGAGAGAAAAAAAAAAATTGATTTTGAAGTTCATCTATCAGCCAGCAGAGGAAGCAGAAATCAACTTACAGGATGGACAACTGCAAAACAACAGTTGGAATGCATCAAAAATGTTGCACAAAAGCGATGAAACTGTTCTGCATAAAAATCAAGAAATATGAGGTGAGTCAAAATAACTAACTCATTAATAATATATTTCAATGTTTCAGTATGCAAACTGTAAGCAATATAAGAATGTAGATTTTATGTATAAATTCCTTTGAACAAATATTATCAACATTTCTTCTTATAGAGTTTGTGTCGCAAGCATACAATTTAAACAAAAATTATTATTTTCATTAACAGATTACTTTACAATAGTGAGTATGGTTCAGATAGTTACAAATTTAAAAAAAAATACAAAATAAATATTTTATCATATAATTTAAAACAGGGATATATGCATTAACAATCCAGAAAATATGTATTATCCAAAAGCTCACAAAATTATAAAAAATAAAAATTTAGTTATTATTTTCTAGTTGCTCCATTTGGGATCATTTAACTCATTTTGCTTCTTACTTCCCAATAAAATAGAAAGACATTTTAATTTTATTTTGCTTTCTTATTTTCATCCATTATTTTTAATGGGTTAATGGGTTAACCCATTAGTGCCCAGCATTACATAAATGTAACACCTGCACCTTTAAACAATAACACCTCAAACCCATTGTTGATAGCATAATGTTTATGTAATTTGCACATTGTTGCATTCCAGAAGTCTAACCTTTCAATCTGCTGTTTGTTTTCCTTCGTATCAGTTCATAGAGAGAAACCGTGGAGGCATATGTATCAGTAATTTTCAGATAGCATAATTTATGCTACACCATAGACGAAAAATAAGTATAAATGGAATAATATATGAAATGATGAAATTTATTAAATATAAAAATTTTAAAAATTGAATAATATTCACATTTCTAGTACATTCAGTTGTTATGAATACTTAGAATTGGCACAGGGTGTTGTTGAAGTTTGCTGTAACATAAATGTTACGATAGGCAGTAATGTAAGCAGATTTCTTTATCAAATGTCAATTTACGTTCCCCAGTATAATTTAGGATCTTTGTTTATTTTTATGGAACTTGCAAAGATCCTAGCACTGGGATTTATAGTCAAGGAACCTCTAGACACTTTATTTGGTGAGCAAAATGATGACGTAGAAGGTATTTTTATTGTCCCCCCTGATTCTAATATTTTGACTGATGAAAATTCTGGAGATGACGCAGGTGGGACTCTTAATAATCTCGGTGGAAAACAACTCCTTGCTGAGGCTGAAGTAAGAACTGTCGATGGAAGAGAAATACACATGTACCAGCTCCCTGCCAGGTGCGCCAGATAAACGAGTTCCTCCAGTATCGTATACACAGTACACAAAAAATGTAAATTGGGTAGACGGTGGTTTTCAAAATATCAATAGAGATTTTGACGCTAGTAATTTACCTTCACAGGTAGATAAAATCTAAATGAAGCTTTAGAACTTTTCCTCACTGACGAACATACTGACTCCAGAGTAGAAGAATGTAATAGATATGCATTGCACAATAACGGTCCACACCCTAACATATCATCAGCCAAAATTAGATGTTTTATCGCTATTCTCATTCTTAATGGGTACAATGAAAATTATCTTCTAAGAGAATATATTGGGAGAATAATGATGAAACTAACAATAAACTAGTGGGCAATGCAATGAGAAGGAATAGGTTTGAAGAGATCTTGAGATTTATACAATTTTTCTAATAATGATGACTTCAACCCTGAAAACAAAGACAAATTGTGCAAGATTAGACCGCTTATAAATAGACTCAAGTGTAAGTTTGGTGCTTTCTTTGTGAAAAAAAAAAAAAACACCACACACACACACACACATATACACTTACTTACCGCACGGTGAGAGCATAATATTTTGGAAGATATGGATTGAATCAGTTTATAAGAGGAAAATCCATTTGATTCAGATATAAAGTCCCCTAAAGGATATCTTGTTGACTTTGACATACATCAATGGCCTAGACCATTGATATAGAGAAGAATTTTGGTAAACTAACATCCTAAATGTGACATGGGATTGTGTATTGATTGCTTTTCTATGTTTCACACCCCATAAAGGACTGAAATAATTTATTTCCTAATGTTAATTATGTGAATGATAAGTTACATGGTGTGTTTAATGTTATTAATTTTTGCTCCCCTACGTGCCTAGCATTACATATATGTCACAGTCAATAAACACAACATTACTTAATATAATTTTTTTGGCTACTTTGTGGATAAAGTAGTACATATATCATGAAACAACAAAAAAAAAATCAACAAAAACTATTGAATCTACACTAAATTTATGGACTAGAACTGCAGCTGAAGTGAATTTTATTTTTGCCATTGCATTATGTAACAGTAATCATTTTAAGTTTGAAAATAAAAACAATTCTATGTTGCTTCTAAAATTTGATTTGAATTGAGACAATTTTCAGCCACAACAAAAGCTTTAGATGTATATTTAAAGTTTACTAATTTTTCTAGCAACAATATTCCTTTATCAATTTAGTTCATTTTACCAGATAAGATACAGGCATCCTCTTCATCATAGATGATATAATCAGCCTATTTTGAGTCCTCACTGCTGACAAGATCTTCCTCCATTCATCCCAGTTCAATACTTTCTTTCTCCACCCCTTCTAATAACAATCTTCTTAACATCATCAATTCCAGCTAACCACCTAAATATTGGTATGTTTACTCAGGTTTAAGTAGTGTGAGTTTTTTTAATAGGATTGGTTAACCCAATGTAATTCAGCTATCTTTATGAACTAAACAATGTCAGGGTCAGTTAATGGGGAATAGTTCTATAAATGTATATTATTTGCCATATTCAATTATAGATCATTGTCCAAATATCCTCCAGAAGGCTTTCCTCTCAAGAACCCTGAGTTATTGTTCATTACTTCTTAAATGTGTCCAACACCTAGAACCATATGTAAGGACAGAACCTTTATAGACATTTATGCAAGGGTGATTTAGTTTTTAAATTTACTAAATATAATTTTAATTTGTTTTTGAGGGTAAAATAGTACCTGTTAAACATGAAAATTTTATTTTGTATATATTATTATGATTAGTTATAAATACTGGCAATAATTAATTATATTTTTGAATTATTTTCTTGTTAAAATCTAGAAAATCTATAAATTGTAATGATATTCTCTAAATATTGTGTAATTATGAATAAATCCATAATACGCAAAAACATGCAATATGTTGTTGTTGCCAATGCTTAAGGAGCTTGGACTAATTCCATTCTCCTATGGGTGTCCCAATAATAACATGTGAGCTGAGATGGTAGGGCAGCAACAATCTTCTTAATTGCTGGACATTTCAACAAATGTTCTTCATTCATGATTAAACATGCAATATAAAATGTAAATTTTTTGATTGGGAAAACATTGTTTTGTATACATTTGTTTTATCTAAATAAAAGAAAAGTTACGTAACTATCCTAGCTCTAATGATATTGGCTTGTGATTCATGAAGTACAGAGGAGACATGAAATGTGACAACTTTTTCAATCCCTTGCCTGATTTTAACACAGATTGAATAAGACACAAAATTAAATGATTTATTAAAGTTAATATAATAAAAACGAGGAAGATCGACACTATCAGCTGCAGAATGCCTACTGTCAACTATTGAGGATGAGCTAAAGAAGGAAAGGGGAAAACTGCACGTCGTGTTCGTCGATTACTCCAAAGCCTTTGACATGGTGAACAGGATAAAGCTAATAAGTAAACTGGAAAGGATCATAGGAGACCCCTGGATGACTACAATCATAAACAATATACTGGCAGAAAACCGAGTACAAATACAAGATGGGATAACCAGATCAAATTGGATAACACAAACAAACGGGGTACTACAGGGCGATCCCCTCAGCCCGATACTCTTTAATGTACTCACACATGATGTCATAGAGGCAGTAAACAAAGAAAAACACAGCAGGTAACAGTATACATGTATGCAGATGATATGGCGATCGCCTCAAGCAATAGGATAGAGCTACAGAAAGCGATGGATGCACTCCAAATGTGGGGCGGAAGAAAACGAACTCATTATAAATGAAGATAAGACAGAATACGTCGTATTCCGGAAAGGAGGTAAACTAGAGGCAAACACGGAAATCTACTACAAAGGAAAACCACTGAGGAAAGTCAACACATATAAATATCTAGGGATCACGATCCAAACAAATGGGAAATCATTCACATTACACATAAAAAGGAGACTGATAGAACAGTGACGGCCATAAACGATATAAAGAACATACAAGCCCTTTCACTCGAAACAGCAATGAGACTATTCGAGGCCAAGATACTACCGGCGGCAACGTACGGACTGGAAATAATTGGGAAAGCTAACGGAGAGACAGCTGGAGAGCCTGGAAAATCTGAAAGCCAGATACCTAAAGAGAGTGATGGGGTTATCAAAATATATCCCATCAGGTGACATATGTGATGGCTCGAGAAACATTCCTGCTTCAAGACCTGATGCTGAAATTCTTGTTACCCACAACAGAGGCAGCAGCAAAGGTACTACACAACAGAAGGAGAAAACAAGACGAGATCTGGGACGAATTCTACTCCACAAGGCGATGGCAAACAACAATTGGATGTCGGCGAACTACGAGCTGCGACACCTGGTGACCAGGATGGCGGTGACAGACGGTTTCCACCACAGAATATGTACCAAGAAGGACATATCACGTACCAGAAGACACATGTGTATGCGAGATGTGCAAGGAAAGATGTGACCGATACCACATCACAGTGTGTAAAAACAGAAAGAAAACCATAAGTGAATATGCACGGGACAAATAAAAATACAAAACAATACACAATGTGTGAACATTCTCATTATTATTATATAATAAAAATGTGTAACATTGCAGCTATATGTTCATGCTTATAAAAAATACAAAAGAAGTAGTAGTTCCATTTCATGTCCTTTATCTGATACTATTATTATAAAGTAATGGATGAATGAACATTTGTTGAAAAGTAATTTTAACAAAAACCATACATTTGTGACACAAAGTCTATAATACATTTACCCCAAGGAATTCATTCTTAAAGTCTATGCACCTATATTAATTCCAAACTGCATAAATTAGATGCTATTTTTATGTGAATTAGATCACAAGACAGACTGAAGCATGTCGTCGACCAGATATAACCTATAAAAAAATTCTTAAATTGATTTTTCTAAGTAGGTCAAAACTTTCATCATGTGTATATTAAGGATATCATTGGTGCATGACATCTTCCACAGATGTCAATAGGACATATAAAACATTTTAGTTTGAATGCAGCTGTATGCAAATGGCACTTCTCATTTTTTGTCTTAAGATGCACATAACCCCTAAATTCAAGCACATGCATTTCTCAATTTTTATTACATTACAATCACTTACCTCTATCACAGAAGATCTTGAAAAAATACATCTTTGTAATGCCACACAATTCTGATATATTTTAAGAAAGTTCAGTCACAATTTCACAAGAAGAATTAATGGGCATGAATTCAAATTTTTTAAAATGTAAGCGGTACATAGACATGATTTTCAACATCATCTGTGACAAAGGTGACTATTCTTTCTAAGTGTAATTAAACTGAGATATACATGCAGTTGAAATTAGGGAACATGTACATGGGACTTTACTGGCAAACAAATTGCTTCCAGTCTGTCGTGCATTCTCAGCAAATCACAAAAACAATGGTACTGTATATATTTATCAAAGAAGCTTCCTGGTTATATCACATTAGAGTTAATTTTGAATTAAACAAAAATGCTTCCATCTACACTGTAAATTATAATTTGTTTACAAATAATAAATAAAAATCAATTAAATAAAATATTTGCAGAGTATTATACAGAAAACAAGAAGAAGGGGGGGGGAACTGAACACAGATATACAAAAATATTTGAAAGATATTTACAATTTACACTACGTGAATACATTAAAACTCACGAGAACAAATGCTTCTGCAAAATAGATTTTTGCTTTGTTGATAAAAAGTAAGTTATTTTTTATTTTTAGAACCTGTTTTCACATAAACAAAAAAAGCTAAACTTATATTTTGAACTTAAGTCATTCAATTTATTTGTAAGCATAAGAAGAAATATAGTGGAAAGGTAAGTAGAAGAAAAAAAAAAGAGAAAGAAAACATACAGATATTTGTTTGTGTACACACACACACACACACACATATATATATATATATATATATATATATATAATCATCCTAAAAATCATCTGACCATCATCATCATTCACCAGTGTGGAAAGCAACGGGAAGCTACCACACCTATAATTCCCTAGTAAATCCGCAAAGCATGAAAATGCTATGATTGCAGTGAAGGGCAGAGCACTATAGAATAGAATATATATATATATGTGTGTGTGTGTATGATTGAAAGACTAAAGACATAACTACAACCCAGATTTTATGCAATATGAATTGGAGAAATATGTACATAGATCTGTAACCTAAATAGATTAAATATGTAGATAAATATGTAATGAAGCAATTATATGTAACTCAAATATATTTTTTTATGTTATATTTTTATTTAACACTTTCCAGAATTGACATTTTATTTTAGAAAGAAAAATTATCACTCAAACTGGGACTTGAACCCCGGATCTCTGACTCTGCGCATCACTCTGGCTATTGGTCTTCGGATGAAAGAGAATTGTATAAGTGATAGACAGTAGTTGAAGCAATAGAATCACAACCCAAAACAGGAAGAAAAAAAAGTATATATATATGAAGATTCAACAAATTAATAAATTGGGCATAAAAGTAATATTGCAGTGGATCCAGGCCCATTGTAGTGAGGAAAGAAATAAAAAAGGAAGCCAAATTGAACTAAAACTACCAAACAATATTAATATGAATCAATCAAACTTATCATAAAAAGGAAAGTGAATAACAAATATGCTTCCAAGATAACATAAAACCCTAAAATAATTCTAGAATAGCCACTAAAGGCTGCTGTTGCCACCTTCTGCCTTATTGGCTATGACTGCCTGAATGAGCACTTATAGAACTGCCTACATTGCACGGGAGGACAGAATATGAATATGGAACACTTATTAAAAATTCATGCCAAGCTTAGAATATGCATTCAGACATTGCTTACTAAGTTAGAAGGAAAATCACTTTATTGTCAAATCCTGAGTATTAGATACATAAATGTATTGAAACAACAATCTCAACATTTTTTTAGGAAGAAAAATTAATGTTTGGATCGGGATTCAAACTCTGGATCTCTTACTCTGCGCATCAATATGATACCGATTACACCATCCGAACTCCGATATGAACATCAACAATTCTTTCCACTTTCATCAGAAGGTCAGTAACCATCACTACCAACAATCCCAGTCCAAGCATTAATTTTTCTTTCTAAAATAAAACTATGTCCAATTCTGGAAAAGTGTTAATTAAAAATAACATCAAAATCTCAACAATGTTTTAAATGTAGCCTGTGTTATCTTACCAGATTTCCTAAGAGATAGTAGCCAAATTTTCAATATAATTTAATTAATAACTTATCCAGTTTCCTCTGAACTTAAAAAAAAAAAAAGAAGTGTTATGGCTAAAAAGATGATCAATACTAGTAAAATTCATATCAAATTCCGTTGAGGTGAAGTCATATGATGAAAGTTAAAAACTAAATTGTACCTGTTGGTATGTTGTACAAGTAACAGAAACTCAACCTGCAGAAGATGGAAGGTAACTTCCGAAAGCACTCCAGTTAATTTTATATACAATATATTAACAAAGTTGAGGATGACGGCACCTACCAACAGGTACAATTTAATTTTTAACTTTCATCGTAAAAAGATGATGTTCCATTTTTCTTTTGAAAATTAGTTTGTATAGTGCCATTTCCCTATATATGGAGAAAAAATAAAACTTTAGGCACAGAAAGATGTGTAAACATTAAAAATCTGTATATAAAGAAAGAAAAAAAAAATATATATGACATATATAAATTAGTTGCCTTCATTTTATCTATAATAAAATTAGTTTTTTTTGCATTGCATTTAATTGTTTGTCTTTACCATTTTCTTGTGAGATTAGATTATAGATTTTCAACATTAAAAATTAAATAATGAAAATAAATAAGGCAGTTTACGAATTAAGAACCTCATAATGTTATTTCCCATATTTAACTATGAAGTTACTTCCTATTGTAATTTATTAATAAATATTGAAAAATTAGCATAATGTAAAACTCTGATCGAAACTATACACTAGTTACATAAATAGCTGCATTTTGCTTCCATTACAGTAAGTATTCTAATATGGCACTATGTTAATAGCAGTAATATTGAAGCTTAACCCCAAACAAATGTCTATGCTACTTTCATATGTACTGAGAAACAAAGCAACAATGTTGCCTACAGAATGAGGGTTGGTATGATGCTACATACACTATGTTTCATAAATCAAACTATTACCACGCGCAGGATATTGATTTTGTAATTATGTCACATAGTCTTTTGTTCCATTACTTTTGTAATGCATTTTGTTTCAGAAATTTCAGAAAGCTGATGTCAGCTGTTGAAACACACTAAAACTAAATTTATATGGAGCTCGAAAAAGCACTACATAATGCTTATCTGTTGAAAACTCAACTTTCCCAAAAAATGTTACATTGAGTTTTGTTCATAGTAAAACTTAAATTAACATTTTGTTCAACAATTCAATAGCAACAAATACGAGAATAACTAAAACTTGATGTATTCACTGATATATATTTTTTTTTGTCTAATGCCACCAAGTTGTCTCTTATGACATTTCTGGCTTTCTCTCCTGGCTTTGGCAGAATTATAATCCATTTCTTAGGTTGGGGCACCTTGAAGGTGGAGTTACGTTACCCCGCTCATATGATGGGTGATAATTGATAATGGAATGCCAGCAGAGTTCTTAACCTAATTCCAGACCATGGGCAAACATAGGAATAATTCCCTTTAAGAAAAAATTCCTATGGTTTGAGCAGGAATCGAACCCGGGACCTCATGAACTGTAGTCAGAAATGCTGACCACTAGCCCATGAGGCTGGTCGTATTCACTGATACTGAATTAAGATAACATAAAATCTTAAAAATTAAAATGTGGGAGAGAAGAAAAAAATATAGTTTGTGAGTTAAGTACAAATTCACAGACAGGGCTGCGCTTAACATCCGGGCACAAATCATCCTAAACTGGTAACTACTACTTATCTCCTTTATAAAATTAAAAAAAAACTACTTTAATTGCATTGTTCTTATGATGCTAGTCTTTAACTTTTTTCATTGTTAGTTTATTGCTAGATAAAAAACTATAATGCATGTTTTAATTATGTAGCCTTTATCTATGATAATATTAATGTTAGTGTAGTGATTTCAAGAGCCAATTACTCGGAGTAAATAAATGGACTATTTTATGCAAGATGCCAATCTATGAATCTTGCAACAGACTACTATATTATAATGTTGAGTGATTCCGGGTTATGTGGCCGTGGTCCATAGTTGGTGTTGATACCAGACGTTTCGCCCTCAACTGCGGAGGGCATCTTCAGTGGCGAGTGCTTCTATGCGTGTTTCCTGGTCAGAAGATCTACTTAGAATGAGCGCTGTGAACGTAGAGGACGTTGTGTTAGTGGGGGGTGCAGGGTGAATGGGCGTGGCTCTTGCTGATTGGCTAATAGTCGTCTCCTTGTTGTCACTGGTGTTAATGCATTTATTTTCTAGTGTATGAAACCAGGCCTTAGACAGTTTGATACCTTCTTCTTTTCTGTTAATATTTCCCTTATGCTTGTGTATTTCTATAGCCTCTCGGTATAATCTAGGGAAATAGTAGGAAGTTGTGGCTAAAACTTGTGTATCGTCGAATAGAATCTGGTGACCATTCGTAATGGCATGTTCTGCTACAGCTGATTTATCCATTTCTCCTTGTCTCCTTGTCTATACAATGATAATAATATCACCATTTTACCAGCCGATAAAGGAAACTCTACAGTTGTTATGAATACACACGAATACAAAGAGAAAATAATAGAGATTCTGACACCAGAAACATACAAACCTATCAAGCGAGACCCTACATCCGGCATTCTTCGAAAAACCAACAATCTTATCAAGCAATCGTCCTTGCCAGAAGAAATTAAGAAGAAATTACGCGTATCCGAAGCTCAACCTCCAAGACTCTATGGTCTTCCAAAAATACACAAAAACAACATTCCACTCCGGCCATTGTCAGTGCCATCGGTTCCCCGACCTACTTACTGGCAAAGCATCTTACAGGACTTCTGAAACCACTCCTTGGAAAAACGGACAGCTACATCAGAGACTCGACACATTTCATTGAGAGACTACGGAATATAAACGTAACATCTCAAGATATACTGGTTAGCTTCGATGTGGTTTCCCTTTTCACCATGGTGCCGGTAAATGAGACCATGGACTACATTAGACAGATTTTCACAGAAGAAATATCCAATTTATTCAGGCATGTACTAACTACTACTTACTTCCAATGGAACAACAGCTACTATGAACAGACCGACGGAGTAGCCATGGGCAGTCCTCTAAGCCCAGTAGTAGCGAATTTTTTCATGGAGAAATTCGAAGAAGAAGCACTAAAAACAGCTCCCAAGTCTCCAGAACATTGGTTTCGCTATGTTGATGACACATTCGTAGTATGGAGACATGGCAGTGAAGAATTGGAACGTTTCCTTCAACACCTTAACAGCAGACACAACAAAATACAGTTCACAATGGAAAAAGAAGATAATGGAAGACTTCCTTTCCTGGATGTTCAAATAATAAGGACTGGCAATGGGGAAATTCAACATACAGTTTACAGAAAACCTACATACACAGACCGATATCTGCAGAAAGACTCTAACCACCATCCAAGACAAAAGCGAGGTGTCATTAAGACACTGTTCGACAGAGCGACTAAGTTATGCCAACCACAACACCTTAAACAAGAACAACACCATCTGTTAAATTGTTTCCAGAAAAATGGCTACACATCCAAGGAAATAAGACAAACCATACATCCACGAAGACAGCACGTCAGAATGGATAACACACCCTCAACCAGCATAGCCTACCTACCATATGTACAAAGAGTCACAGATCGTATCGGAAAACTCCTACGAAAATACAACATAAAAACAGTTTACAGACCTACAAGAAAAATAGAAGACTGCCTTCGCTCAGCTAAGGATCCTCGGCCACCTCTCTCCACTTGCGGCGTATATCGACTTCCTTGTTCGTGTGGTAAATCATATATAGGGACCACGAAAAGAAGTATAGCCACCCGTTTATCAGAACATAAAAGAAACTGCAGACAAGGAGAAATGGATAAATCAGCTGTAGCAGAACATGCCATTACGAATGGTCACCAGATTCTATTCGACGATACACAAGTTTTAGCCACAACTTCCTACTATTTCCCTAGATTATACCGAGAGGCTATAGAAATACACAAGCATAAGGGAAATATTAACAGAAAAGAAGAAGGTATCAAACTGTCTAAGGCCTGGTTTCATACACTAGAAAATAAATGCATTAACACCAGTGACAACAAGGAGACGACTATTAGCCAATCAGCAAGAGCCACGCCCATTCACCCTGCACCCCCCACTAACACAACGTCCTCTACGTTCACAGCGCTCATTCTAAGTAGATCTTCCGACCAGGAAACACGCATAGAAGCACTCGCCACTGAAGATGCCCTCCGCAGTTGAGGGCGAAACGTCTGGTATCAACACCAACTATGGACCACGGCCACATAACCCGGAATCACTCAACATTACGATTACCGGCCGTGAAAGCCTGCATTCAGACTACTATATTGATAATTATATTATTTTTGGTCTGGACATCTTACCTCAATATTAATGTTGATTTGTTCTTGGACATGTTTCAAAACAATTCTGTTTTATCGTCAGCTTTCCCAGACTGGTTTTATTTATGTTGCATTATGTTGCACCACCTGGATGTCGATGTCAGCTCCATCCTGTGGTTGGCCAAAGAACCTCCAAACAAGGTCACCCTCCATCGGAATATCAAAATTCATAACTCTGTTTCTGTTCTTCTGAATATAAATTTTTTCCCAAATAGTCAGCTCTTTTGTATTTTCTAACTGTTTTAATAATTTAGTGTCTGAATTTATATTATGTTTTTCAGACCAAACATGAGCAGCAATTGCAGATTTTTCAATTTCTCCATTTTTAATATTTCTTATGTGTTCTTTGGTTCTAATTTTTAGGTTTCTTTTTGTTTTCCCTATATATATCTTTTCACAACCCATGCATTCAATTTGATATATTCCTGACTTTTTATTTTTATCAGTTTTTTCATTTTTGTTGGTTTTTATTAGTTTATTTAAACTGTAGTTATTTTTTGGTGCTAATTTAATATTAAACTTCTCAAATATATTTTGAAATTTATTATGTACCCAGGGGTGATATGTGAATTTCCTATATTTTTTCATAGGTGGTTCTTCTTTTTCAAGATTACTTCTGTTTATCATGAAAAAATATAGGAAATTCACATATCACCCCTGGGTACATAATAAATTTCAAAATATATTTGAGAAGTTTAATATTAAATTAGCACCAAAAAATAACTACAGTTTAAATAAACTAATAAAAACCAACAAAAATGAAAAAACTGATAAAAATAAAAAGTCAGGAATATATCAAATTGAATGCATGGGTTGTGAAAAGATATATATAGGGAAAACAAAAAGAAACCTAAAAATTAGAACCAAAGAACACATAAGAAATATTAAAAATGGAGAAATTGAAAAATCTGCAATTGCTGCTCATGTTTGGTCTGAAAAACATAATATAAATTCAGACACTAAATTATTAAAACAGTTAGAAAATACAAAAGAGCTGACTATTTGGGAAAAAATTTATATTCAGAAGAACAGAAACAGAGTTATGAATTTTGATATTCCGATGGAGGGTGACCTTGTTTGGAGGTTCTTTGGCCAACCACAGGATGGAGCTGACATCGACATCCAGGTGGTGCAACATAATGCAACATAAATAAAACCAGTCTGGGAAAGCTGACGATAAAACAGAATTGTTTTGAAACATGTCCAAGAACAAATCAACATAAATATTGAGCAAGATGTTCAGACCAAAAATAATATAATTAAAATAACCTCAAAATATAACTTCCTAAAATTAAATATTACTATATTGATACTTATCTAATAACATTTATGCTAGTGACATGGTTGCTAACATGTTTTTTCAGTTTTTGAAGAGAACATTTTTTTTGCCCAAATTGGGATTTGAACCTAAGATCTCTAGTTCCTACGTACTATGCTATTTGGGCATCACATCCTAGAAAGTTGTCTCTCTTTTATATAATCCCGTGCACAGGCAGGAGTGAACCTTCATACACACAAATGCCACTTGGCTACTTTTTATTCAACAAGATTTTAATCAGATTTAATACTATTATTATAGCTGTAATGTTAATACTGCAATGTTTTTATTTAAATTTATGCACTAGTACTGAATGATAAATTAATTTTTGAAAGGACAATTGTTTTGCCCAAACTGGGATTTTAATCTAACATCTCTAGTCCTATGTACTAGTGCATTGACACTAGTAAGGTAATACATAATTAGATAGGTACCAGTGATCTTCATTTTTTTGTTAGCATGTTTTTCATAAGTTGGTTATTCTATTTTAGCAATTATAAGAGATACTTCCAACAATAGTATGGCATTATTTAGATTATTTTTAGGCCAACTTCTCACTCTATTTTCAGGCATTTCCTGGATTAAAAAGAAACATATATATATACATTTATGAGATAATTATTTATATACTTAGAATGGACAATTTCTGACTTATAGATTTGGACACAATTATACAAATCATTCCTCTAAATTCATAATGTCAGGTTGACTAAAGTGATGAGATGAGGCTACATCTTTGAAGGTCTATGACATACAAGGATGCCAACTGACCAGGCCTGTCACACTCTCATAGGGGCAGATGAAATAAAATTAAACAAAATGGATGACATGAGTATGGAGAAGTAACTACTTATTTTAGGAATTCTCACTATGAGGTATATTCATTAAGGTAGAATATGTTTATCACTCACCTCATATTGTTCTTCTTATTTGATTATAAACTAGTTTCGGAACATAGTTTCTGTTCCATCCTCAGTATCATCATGACCGTTGTTCTGTCGTCTTGAAGAGTTGTCCTTCTCTCCTTCCATTGGCTGACTGAAAAACCTCGAAACCAGGTCATTCTCACCGGGAATTTCAAAGTTCATTAATTTCTTCTTTTCGCTCTTTTGAATGTAGATCTTTTCCCAAACAGTAAGTTCTTTTGGTTTTTCTATTTGTTTTAATAATTTTGCTTCTTTCTCGATAAGATGTTTTTCAGACCATGCATGGGCAGCCACTGCATGGTCTGAAAAACATCTTATCGAGAAAGAAGCAAAATTATTAAAACAAATAGAAAAACCAAAAGAACTTACTGTTTGGGAAAAGATCTACATTCAAAAGAGCGAAAAGAAGAAATTAATGAACTTTGAAATTCCCGGTGAGAATGACCTGGTTTCGAGGTTTTTCAGTCAGCCAATGGAAGGAGAGAAGGACAACTCTTCAAGACGACAGAACAACGGTCATGATGATACTGAGGATGGAACAGAAACTATGTTCCGAAACTAGTTTATAATCAAATAAGAAGAACAATATGAGGTGAGTGATAAACATATTCTACCTTAATGGAGAAGTAAGACGAAGTTTTGGCATATAAAATACGAGATTCCCCGAGAAAAACCTGTTTTGGCTCCAGTTTGTAAAAATATACAGATATATCCAAAAGTATTTGTGTAAAGAAATTTTATTTGTGCCTTAATTACTGATTATGCAAATGCATTAAATTAAAAAAGTTCATTAGCATAATTAAATCTGTTTTTTAGATGCGTATGAAACTTGAAAAACAAGTAAAATAATTGAAAACAAATTGTAAATTGCATGAATTGAATTTTAAGAAAATATATTAAAAGGAAAATAAAAAGACAAAAATTGAACTTGATAGGACATACATTATGGAAAGATGTAAGCACTGAAAAAGTAGTGGTATTATGAAATACTCATGGGCAAAGAGGAAGAAGAAGGCAAAAACAAACCTGAAGAATAGTATGAAATTTCAGGGATATTAGTAATTTGGAAAAAAGTAAAGATGATAACACAGAATAGTAACTGTTGGATTATGGAGGCCTTATGTCCCTACTAGGAGATTCCCAGTAGTATTTCATAATCAAATAATGTATGAATAAATTTACATAAAATGTTTTTCCCCAATGAAAATCATAAACTAGCAATTCAAAGCATATATGTTATTTTTATTGTATTTACTAAAAAAAGAAGTATTTAAAACATCCACTAATCCTGCTGATATTATTTCCAGATTTTTATAGAAATTTCACATAAGAAATTAGGTTTTTAGTTAAGAAATTTTTCAACTAGAATACAAACTCAAGGAAATTATAACTTATATATAGAAGCATACATCTTCCCTCATATTTTGTATAAGAGGTGAGGTGTATATTTCTGATCCAATCTCTTTATCCTGCTTTAAATTGAGCTAAAAAGAAAGGATAACTAATATCAAGATATGGTCAACATACCACACACACAAGTGCCATCATGTGGCACATTGGACTGGAAGCAAATCATTGATCAGTAAGTCTCAGATTTAATCTGCCTTTTAATTGCATCTCCATAGCCTTCCTTAGCATTTTTCTTTCCTCGATCCTTTTAGATATTCAAACCATGTGAATCTCATATTCCATATTACTTCTCTCAATTTTTGTATTCCACTCAATCTGTAGCAAGTTAATTTATGAATGTATCCTTTTATTATGATGTTATAAGTAAATTTATACATTCAGGTTGATCATCTAAATATTTTTAAGAGAACATTTTTTTGCCTGAACCAGGATTTGAATTCCCAAGATCTCCAGTTTTACTTAATAGCACACTAACCATTTGTGCTATCTAGATTATCCATACTAAACACAATTTTTTTTCTCTCTCTTTCATAATACCATTTCCCTACAGCAGCAAATCATTGTTCACAACATAACTGGATTGCTTCTAATTCAAGAAGACTTTATAATGGGATTTTAACACTACTTTTAAAGCTGTAATATAATATTATTATGATGTTACATGTAAATTTATAAATTATGGGGAAGTAGGATTATAAGAGAGAGAATGGAATTTGTATCTGAATATAGATGCCCAGACAGAGCACAATTCATTAGTGCACCAATACATAAAACTAAAATCTTGGCTTTAAATCTAGGTTCAAACAAACATTTTTCTCTTCAAAAACAATTTGTTTTTTTAAGTATATTTTCAATACTGCTCAAAAAAATTTCATTTCACTTTTATTCTCAACATTGATGGAATTAATCCTATGAGGTAATTTATCAACAGATTGATTCAATAATACACATCTCACCTTGATTTTTGGATGAAAACTGTGGAAATGTCCATCAAAACATGTTTCAGGTGAGAAAGTAAAATATGAGGTAAGTTGTATATCACTAATTCAATTTCTTGATTAATTTTCATTTGCTTGAATTTTACACAACATATTTGACCAGTCAACATATGTTTGGGAGAAAGCAATTATAATATATTGACTTAGGCTTTCACGGCCGGAGTTACTATGATGATCTTGTAGAAGATTTCCGGGCTGTTGGCCATGGTCTTGAGGCTTGTAGTTCCCCAACATTTCGCCAGAGACTGCATCCAGCATCCTCAAGGGTTGTCTGGCGAAACGTTGGGGAACTACAAGCCTCAAGACCACGGCCAACAGTCCGGAAATCTACAAAATCATCATAGCAATTATAATGTTTCAAATTTCCAGTATGTTTTACCTCAATTAAACCAAAATATTCAGAATATTTCCTTGCAACAGTTATAAAAAATGATAAAAAACTATACTTATCCAGTATAATGTAATATCCCAGATAAAATTTATAAAATATTTTAGAATGGCCATTGTTAAAATCTAAAAACTTTCTTATAAAACAAAAGTATACTAATCATAAAATAATTAAAACATCACAAAACAGTCTACGGTAGCTACAAATACATGCTGAGCATGCTATCTTATTAAGACAATTGGCACTTTTACAGACTTACATCAAGGTAGTCCTGCGATTCATCATCCATTGAATGGCACTTACCTGCAGAAGGTGAGTAGAGCGAACCATTCTCATCGTCTAGATCATCTGTGCTGCTGCTCATCCGACCTGTGCAACATAATCAACTTTCACATCACACAACTAAAATGTTAAGGTAAAATGAAACCTCTATTGAATAACAATTGACAGAATCATGGAAAAAATTATCATTATGAGCAGCTTGTAGTGAATATATTATTCAATAGCAGATCAGTCTTTACCAATTGTAAATGTTACCACTATTTTCACATTCCTTTTGCTCCCTACCTATGGATAAAGTTTAAATAAAACATTTTGCAAGTGTGATGTGTTTTTCCAAAAAAAAAAACAAAAATTGTAATTACCTAAAATCAACTAAAGAGATCTAAACCCAATACAAGGGCAAAATAATGCATTTTTAAATTCTTGGGTAAAATGATTCGATTTGAAAGTTAATCAGTCAACCAATAAAGAGAGGAAGAATAGGCCTTACAGGATTACCAACCGTAAAATCAACATTCAGATGCCAGTTGACAATAGGAAGAAGAGCTCCTTGAAACTAATTCAAAAAAATATACAAAATGTGAAGGTGAGGTGTAAAACTGATTCATTTAATAATTGTTCAATAAAATCCAAACAACAACAATATTTTCTTTAACACGGAACTTCATGAAGTGAGATGTAAATAGTATATTATTATGTGTGGTTGGGAAGTGGTGAGGAAAATGTTTAAAAACTGAGCAATAGCAAAGTTTTTAATTTCTGAGATTCTGTAAAACACTTCACAAACGTGCGTTGTACATTATTTTTTTTGCGCGATGGTGTTTTCAAAATAATAAATAATACCTTTGTTGGAAATATTTGCATTCATTATAAACAATTGACTAACGTTAACAGTTGAAAATAAAGGACACCATGAGATCAATTAGTTATAAAATGGCAGCAAGTATGTATTTATCATTTTATATTGTTTCAAATAAAGTTCAGTTCACTTAAAATGCAGTGATTTGTTTCGTATACTGTATATTAACACTACCTTTTGCATATTTTTTGTATATACATTGTATGTAGTATACATAGAGGGCAGTGGTTTTACTTCCCACACGCGATTTGTAATATGTAATATTACAGTATAGTTATTTAGATTGGCAACCCCGAAATGTAGGAAGCTGAACTCTCAATCATGGTCGCCATTGCTGTAAGTACGACAAAATGCACCATCATGCAAAAAACATTTTATCCATCTCAATTATAGATTGAACAACAATAATAATAATGATGTTTTTATTATTAATTTAACATTTCTCAATGAAAGATAAATATAGGGAATTACAACATATATAAGAGAAAAATTTGCGTCTAGATCGTAACTCGCCTCGGTAGCTCAGTTGGTAGAGCACTTGGCCCGGAAAGCCAAGGGTCCCGGGTTCGAGTCCCGGTCTAGGCAAAAATTTTTCTCTTCAAATTTAATAATAATAATACTTACTTACTCACTCACTGGCACTATCGAACCCGTAGGTTCATGGCAGCGCAGACATAAGCTCTCCATACATCCCTATCCTGAGCTAATGCTTTCCAATCATTCCCTGTATAATCTACTTCCCTCAAATCATAGTTAATATTATTCTCCCACCTCATTCTTGGTCTACCAACTGGGCGTTTTCCCTCTGGCTTTCCTACAAGAAGCTTCCATGCAAGTCTTTCATTCCCCATACGCGCAACATGTCCTGCCTATCGCAGTCTATGAGACTAAACTGTTATTATATCTGGCTTCCTATAAAGACCATGTAGTTCATTGTTATGTAGTCTTCTCCATTCACCTGACTGTTCATCTCTCTTTGGTCCAAAAATTTTCCTAAGTACTTTATTCTCAAATACTTTTGATCTCCTTTCCTCCCTTAAAGTAAGAGTCCATGTTTCGCACCCATATAATATAACTAGTAGAATAATAGTTTTATATATTTTCAGTTTAATGTTTTTTGAAAGGAGTTGGGACATCAAGAGTCTCTGCAATGCATAATAGCATGCATTTCCAGAATTAAGCCTATGTTTAATTTCTTTGTGCATCTCATTCCTATTTGTGATTATTGTTCCTAGGTATTTGAATTCAGCCACTTCCTCAAAATTTCCCTCATTTGTCATTAGCTGTCCATTTCCATTATATAATGTATTTCTACGTGTGACCATATATTTCGTTTTATTGATATTTACTTCCAGTCCTAATTTCTTAGTGTTAGGTCTTCTTGGTCCTTCCGTAAAGCTGGGGTTCCACAGGGTTCGGTACTTCGACCTTTGCTTTTTTCAATCTACATAAATGACATATCTAACTCCCTAAAGCATTGCAAACATAATTTATTTGCAGACGACATGCAAATCTACATCCACACAGACAAATATTCACTAAATGATGCTGTTGCCAAAATTAACGAGGATCTTGACTCACTAATGACTTGGACAGCTAAATATGGACAGCAATTAAATCCTAGAAAGTCACAATCTATCATTATGGGTCACCAGAGACTATTATCTACAATTAACCTAAACACAGTTTCGCATGTGTCACTAAATAGAGTTCAAATCCCTTATAGCGAGACAGTAAAAATTCTAGGAGTTTTTATTGACAAAAACTTAAATTGGAATACACAAATAAACCATACATGCAAAACAGTCTTCTCAATAATCTTCTTTCTTCTTCCTTCCAAGTATTAGGCCAAGGCCTGTTACGATCCTATAGAAAATTTTCCCTCCAGCGTTTCATAGGACGGCCCAGTGATCTTTGTCCTCTTGGTATATAATTATAAACAGCTTTGGGGATCCGATTTGAACTCATTCTTTCAAGATGGTGTTTCCAATTTAGTTGGTACTGTTTAATATATTCCAAAATTGGCGTAGTCTTCAATTCTTTTTAAGATATCGGTGTTCCTTTTCCGATCCCATCGGGTGTAACCCGCTGTTCTGCGCATGAATCTCATTTCACAAGCCGTTATTCTGCTTTCATGTTGTTTTTTTAGTGTCCATGCTTCACTACCATAGGTCAACACTGGTCTAGCCAAAGTGTTATATAAACGCAATCTGGTGTTTTTTTGTACAAGGGATGGTTTCATAACTTGATTAATAATTCCTAAACTTTTATTATAACTAGTAACTTTTTCAGGGATATCCTTTTCATCCCAGATAGAGAGATAATATCCAAGATATTTAAATTGATTAGATCTCTCTAAAATTTTATTCTGGAGACAGATTTTACTTTGTATGGGGTCCTTCCCATGAAATGCCATAATTTTAGTTTTGTTAATTGATATTTCCATATTAAATTTGGCACCTATTTTTCGTAAATTATAAATTGATCGTTGCAAATCATTTTCGGAAAGTGCCAGAAGAGCTAAATCATCTGCAAAAAGAATAGCATCGAGTTTGAGGTTCCTATTGATGGGTATATATCCTCGTTGTGTTTTCCTCCATTCATTTATTAATTTATTCATATATATATAATGAAAAGCACCTGTGAAAGTTCACATCCCTGTCTTACTCCAGTGTTGATCTTTTCCCAAGAAGATAATTTGCCATCTTGTTTAACAGAGATTTCATTATCTTTATAGATGTTGAAGATATTAGTAATATATTGTTGTGGAACGTTATCATCAGCTAAAATTTGTAGTAATATATTTCTGTCTACTTTGTCAAAAGCCTTTATGAAGTCAACGAAGGTGATATGTGTTTCTATATTGAATTCCTTGTGCTTTTCTAATAATAGTTTTAGAGTAAAGAATCCATCTGTACAAGATCTACCCTTTCTGAATCCATTCTACTCTTCTCCAATTATATTTTCATAAATTTTCCTCAATTTATTCTTAACTATATTAGCATAAATTTTATATCCAGAGTTCAACAAGCTAATTCCACGATAGTTATCTTTGATTTGGCGACTTCCTTTTTTGAAGATTGGTATTACAATGGATTTGTTCCAGCTTTGTGGTGGTTCTTGTCCTTCCCATATCATATTAAGGAGAATAAGAAATCTGTCTAAAAAATTTTTAGTTGAAAATTTAAATATTCTTGATTAATGTGGTCTTCTCCGGGAGCTTTGTTACTTTTTAATGATTTAACAACATCAGTTAATTCATCTATAGAAATTTGTTCCAAAGTAGTGTTATTAGAGATTGGTATTTGTAATAAATCATCCTTTTGTGTCCATAAATGATGAAAGTAGGTAAGCCAAGATTCTTTAGATATACAATAATTTAAATGTGCATTTTCTCTTGAATCATTATTTAAATTTTTTAAAACTTTATATATTTTTGGTTGAGGCCTAGTGATATCATTTTCCAAAAATGAGACAAATTGTTCCCAGCTTTGTCTATGTTTTTTGCGAACTTCAATTTTAGCTATGGCTCTCTTCCTATGATACTCTACTTTATCTTCATCTTTTTTTGTAGAGAGAAATTTTTTGTATGCTTCACGTTTATCATCAATTACTTTTTTTATGTTTTCATCCCATATCCGCAGTCCTTTTTTTCGATTCCATTTGGTTTTGATACCCAGGCTTTCATTTGCTGCTTATGTCAAAATACTTTGTAGAGCAAGCCATTCTTCTTCAATATTTTAACCAACCGGTGTTTCTTGAACTAGACGATCTAATCTGCATTTGTATAGCCAGGTAATAGTGGGATCTCGGAAAAGACTTACTTTATAAGTATAGTCCACTTTTTCAAATTTTACATTATTAATTTTTATTTTTATTTTTCCATCTCGGTGGCATACGAATTGGACAAACAAGTAAGTAATGGTCTGATTCGATTTCAGGTCCTCTGTAAACTCTTGTATCAAGAACTTTAGATGCTAATTTTTTTTATTACATATAGCATAGTCAATTAATGATTTAAGACCCCTGGCTTCCCATGTATATTTGTGACTATCCTTGTGGTTAAATACTGAGTTCATTATTGTGAATTGATTAAACATGACAAAATCAATTAACCGTAAGCCATTTCTATTACAGGTTTGCTCTCCATATGGTCCTATATATGTATCAAATTTAGTATTACCAATTCTGGCATTTAAATCACCCAAAATTATAATCATATCATTATTATTAATTGTGCAGATAACTTTCTGGAAGTCATGATAATACATTCTCAATAATACATTCATTAAATCGTGTACGAAATTGTTTGCCATTCGCCCTTAGGAAAATGTTAGTAGAAACACTTGCAATGCCCCATTTTGATTATTGTGACACTCTTTTTACAGACAAATATTATTTCCACTCAAAGACTTCAACGTGTTTATAATTCTTGCGCACGTTTTATTTGTGGTATTCGCAAATTTGGCCATGCTACACCGTCCCTGGAACAATTATCGTGGCTTCGTCTAAGAGATCGTAGAACTGTCCATTCACTATCCCTTCTCTATAAAATCCTTCACACATCATCGCCCAATTATTTATCACGCCGCTTCATCAGACTATCCGACACACATAATCTTGACACTCGATCCCATCAGCACATTGTCCTTTATATCCCGCCTCATCACACTGTATATTATTCATTATCTTTTACGGTGTCACTTACCAAAACATGGAATTCCCTTCCGCCCTATGTCAGAGACTGTCAAACTATAACATCCTTCAAAAACAAACTAAAGAATTATTTAATAACAAACTAACATATACACCTCACTGATAGTATTCTTTTAGCAATATTAATATATTTAATTATTTATGAAAATAATATTAAGAATAACAAATATTTTTATTTGTTTTGTTTTAAATATTGTATAATCGTAAAATTAGTTTTCTATATCTCATTATTTTCCTGTTTTTTATATACACTAGACATTGTATGCATTTTATTATTAGTTTTAGTCTTAATTTTAACTAATATTAACTGGTTGTATTATAGATCGTAATACGTATATTAGATATTATCTTTTGATCAAATTTTTACTTAGTGTTTAATATTAGAGTTAATTAAGATTGTTATATTCTGATGTAATATATGTTTGTCCTGGTGAGTGGAAGAGAAGGCCACATGGCCTTAACTCCACCAGGCTAAATAAATCGAATCGAATCTAAATCAAATCAATAGTGTGTGCGTGTTGTCCTTTAGTATCTCCTCATTATCAGCCAATAATACTACATCATCAGCATAAACTAACAGCTTATTAATACCATTGAGTTGTAAGCCTTCCTCATCCTCTAGAGATTTGATGGCATGCTCTAGTACAAAATTAAATAGTAGAGGAGATAGTGCATCTCCTTGCTTCAATCCATTCTGGATTTCAAAGGTGTCCGAAAACTGATTGCCTACACGCACCCTACACTTTGTGCCATTTAGACACATTCGTATAAATCTAACTAACTTTTTAGGAATTCTGAACTCCAGCAGGATACTATATAACTTCTCCCTCTTAATTGAATCATATGCTTTTTTGAAGTCTACATATAGTTGATGTATAGTACCATTATATTCCCATTTCTTTTCTAAAATCTGTCTTTATACTAAAAATCTGATCTATTGTAGACCTGTTTCTTCTAAATGCACATTGATGATCTCCTAGAATGTCATCAATATAGGGAGCAAGTCTGCTTACTAATATATTTATAAGAATTTTTGTACGAAGTTGAAAGTAATGAGATGCCCCTGTAGTTGTTGCAATCAGTTTTATCTCCTTTCTTATAAATTGGTACGATAATTGATTCCTTCAATTCATCTGGAAGAGCTTCTTTTCCCCAAATCATACTAAGCAACCAGCGTATCTTGTCCATCAATTTTTCTCCCCCTGATTTTATCAGTTCTGCTGGGATCTCATCTGAACCTGATGCTTTATACATCTTCAATTTTTCAATCACCATTTCAACCTCTAATGCATTTGGTTCTGCAACTAGCATTTCTGTTGTCTAAATTATCCTCCTCAATGTCCTGTTCTGTATGTACATTTAATAGCTGATTAAAGTAACTTTTCCATCTATTTAATATACTCCTGGAATCTGCAATCATATCCCCATTTTCATTCCGAATTATGTTTGTTCTAGCCTGAAACCCTTTCTTCTCTATCCTGATTCCCTGATATAATTCTCTAATGTTCCTATTTTTTGCATTCATTTCAAGATCATTAATCTTCTCTCTCAAATATTCCCTCTTTTTACTCTTTAGTAATTTGGTGGTTTCCCGTCTAATGCTACCCAATTGCTCTAAATTTACCTCATTTGGCTTGTGTAACCATTTCATTTTTGCTAGCTTTCTTTTCTTTACAATGTTGGCACATTCCTCATCAAACCATTTCTTGTTTTGCCTCTTTTTTAAACAACCAATGCTTTCTGATGCTGACAATTTAATAGTATCTCTTATAGCCTCCTATTCTTTATTTATATCAGTTTCTTCTTCGTTTGCCACATTGTCATCTGAAGATTCCAGTACTTCAAATCTATTAGCAATTTTGATTTGGTATTCTTGCCGCATTTCATCAATTTTCAAGTTTTTTAATTCAAATTTTACACAATCATCTTTAGCGTTTGTTCCTCTCATAAGCGATAGCCGTTGTCTGATTTTCACACTGACCAGATGATGATCCGAATTAGTCTGTCCCTCCAACTGATCTAACATCGATGATGCGACTGTGCCAGCGTTTATCCACTAATACATGATCTATCTGGTTCCGAGTTTCTCCATCTGGGGACGTCCAGGTGTATTTATGAATATCCTTATGCTGAAATGTTGTGCTCTTAACAATGAGATTCTTTGATGTGGCAAATGTGACTAATCTAACCCCGTTGTCGTTACTATCTTCATGAAGACTGAATTTGCCTATAGTTGCTTTGAATATATCTTCCCGTCCCACTTTTGCATTAAAATCTCCTAAGACAATTTTCATATGATATTGTGAAAGGCTATCAAATAAGCATTCTAATTCTTCATAGAACTCATCCTTCATCTTGTCATCTTTATCTTCTGTGGGGGCATGTACATTTACAATTATAAAATCATGTCGTTTACCCTTTAGAATTATGTATGATATCCTATCACTAACAAACTTAATATCTCGGATAGCGGATAGGATCCTCCTCCTGACTAAAAAACCCGTTCCAAATGCAGGTCTTTCTGCACCCCTGTAGTATAATGCAAAGCTTCCTGATTCCTGACTACCTTCTCCTGGCCACCTAACTTCCTGTAAAGCGACTATATCCAAGGGTGATTTATCTAATTCCCGCGTTAATATCTCTAGTGCCCCGCTATTATATAAAGTCCTAACATTCCATGTTCCTAGGAACATGTCCCTGTGTTTGAGCCTTTGGCATGGGTTCCCTGAAGTAGTCCCCGCCCGGAGAACCGAATGGGGGACTATTTGACCTCTGGAAAATTTTACCCCAGTAGAACCCATGTCCACATTTCTTGATGGTTTTATTTTTACGGTGAAAGATCGTCACTCTTTCGACCAAGGTACTTTTTTCGTCCGGTTTATCACCTTCGACCAGTCTGGCATAGGTAACCCTATCGGCAGCAATGCTACCGCCAGCATAGCTCTCAGGATCATTTAAGCATGCAAGCCACTCCACCGCGACAAGGTACAGATACCTTGGAGGGACAATAATAATAGTAATAATAATATAATAATAATAATAAAGGCAAATTTCAACCCACATTTTGGCACACCCAATTACCAGGTCAAATGGACTTCACAGCCTGGAAACTAGGCAGGTTGTTTCTTAACATAGATCAGCAAAATGCTGTTCAACACACATCTCAGGTAATTCTCTTCTTTATCTTATCTAGTTTAACTTATAAACTTAATGCCATGCTAACTTCCAAATTTATACATTTTAATTTAATAGCAAATTTCATCCAAATACACTCTTATCATATAATATGCAAATGTCTATTCAACTAACATGTTTTTAATTAGAAACTAAAGTTATAATATTTCAGGAACTAAACACTTAAAAATTTGGAACTTTCACTGTTATGAAGATGAAATTGAATTCTCTCTCTAGAACAAAGCCCTGACAATCAATAGTACATAGGCTTTCCTCGCACAAGGAAAGAAATGCTCAGTGATGTGTTGCATGATCTCAATTAGGCAACGATGCAGGGCAAAGAAGCCAAGCTATTGTTAAGCACTTCTTCGACAGTACTGCCATGAAATATTCCACTCACTTTTGTAGGGGAGTAAAACTTCATTGTACAAAAAAAAATGTACACTGTAAATTATTATTTAATATACCATATATATTAAATATTAATTATTATTGAAATAAATCATCTATATCATTAATTATATTTGTTAAAGAGATAATGAGCATTATCATAAATCAATTTATTTGCTGGATTGTTTCATTAATATATATTTGTTATCTGTACAAACAAATGTTAAGATAAATTAAATTTAAATGTTAAGATATCAACCTGCAGGAAGAAGAAGACCAGGACGTCCATTCAAAAGACTTCTGGATGGTGTTTCTCTTGAGGCAGAAACAGGTCAACAAATGGCCTAAATTCGTGAATGTACTATGATGATGATAGTACATCCACAATTTATAGCAAGACCAATCATTCCAGGATTAATTAGTAACTGCTATATCTTCACTTCCTCACATCTATTGTACAAGTACATTATATTATGATTTCACCAATTTGGTTTGCTAGATAGCAATTAAATGTAACAAAATCATCAGTTTATGGCCGGCCAGTTGGTGGTCTTTTAATAGGGAGCGAATTATGTTGATTTATGAGAATTAATGTTTCGTCCCTAAAAAAATCATTGATAAGGAGGTAGTGACTTAACAGAAGCAGTATTTAATAGAGGTTTCACTGTATAATGAAAAGACGTATCTACTTTATGAGGGTGGTTAGAAAAGTTCTCAAAATCTCCAACAGAGGTAACTTACTAGAGTAACCAGTTCTTACATAATAATTAATCATCCTTCATGAGTAAACATATGGTGTATCAATGCTCTGGATGGAGAGTTGTAGTGTGGACAGCTCTCTTGTTCCTATGTACTGATTTTTGAATATATATATATATATATATAATATATATACATACACACACATATAAAAATACTTTTAAATATCCCTCTTTCACCCTTGGAATATAATAATTAATTGAATATTATTAAACAATTAGCTATTAATAATAACTATGACCCTAAAATTATAGAATATTTAATTAAGAAAATTCATTACAAAAAAGGAATTAAAGTTTTTCTTTACCCAAAGAAAACAAAGAAATATGTCATAATGTCATACATAGGCCCACTTTCAAACAAAATATCTAAACACTTTAAAAAGTTGAACATTAATGTAGCATTCAAAACTAACAAAACTTTACAAAATATAATAAAAAACAATAAAACCAAAATAAAAAAAGAAAAATTATCATTAATTAAATAAAAATAAAACATAGTTTTATTTGATTTTCATATTTATTATATAATTCAGTGACAGCTGTTTCGGTACACTGTACCTTCTTCAGACATGTTAACAAATTATGAATTGTGTTCCAACTGATCTAAGCAACAATACAACAATATTTATTTAAATTTTTAAAATTTAACAAAGGGGATTCATTCAAAAATTATCAGGTGTATATAAATTGAAGTGTGGCACATGTGACAATGTCTATATAGGACAAACTGGTAGACCTTTTATCTCTCAGATAAAGGAACACATGAGAGCATATAACAGAAATTTAGAATATTCAAAATATGCTAAACACCTATTCCAATTTAATCATTGTTTTGATCCAAATTTTGAAATTTTACATGTTTGTGATAAGGTTAAGAAGTTGGACCTTTTGGAGACTGTAGATATAAATAAATTGAAAAGTAGTAATAAACTGTTAAATTCTCAACTTGATTTGAATGAATCGCCTTTGTTAAATTTACAAATTTAAATAAATTATTCTTGTATTGTTGCTTAGATCAGTTGAAACACAATTCATAATTTAACATGTCTGAAGAAGGTACAGTGTACCGAAACAGCTGTCACTGAATTATATCTTAAATAAATATGAAAATCAAATAAAACTAAGTTTTATTTTTATCTAATTAATATATATAAAAAGAGATTAAACAGTGATAAAGTAATTATTATGAGTTAGGCTGTTTTGACTCATCACATATTTAGAGTTTTATTGCAGACTGCAGTTTCCATACTATGTGTCATTGTCAATGCTTCCTAACTGTTGAATTTGCGGTTGGCGATCTTGCAGGTTGATTTCTGCTCCCTCCGTTGGGTGACTGATGAACTTCCAAATCAATTTTTTTTCTTTTCCTCTGGGAATTTCAAAATTCATTATTTTCTTTTTATTTTTATGGATGTAAATTTTCTCCCAATTTGTGAGTTCCTTAGATTTATCAAACCTTTTCAGTAATTTGGCTTTTGTTTTGATTTTGTGTTCTATTAACCATGCATGTGCAGCTATCGCAGACTTTTATACTTCCCCATTTTTAACATTTCTAAGGTGTTCTTTCAATCTTGTATTCAAGTTCCTTTTTGTTTTTCCTATGTATACTTTTTCACAATCTCTACAATCAATTTGATAAATCTCTGATTTGTTGCCTTCATCAATCTTCTCATTTCTGTTGGTTTTAATGAATCTATTCTGGCTGTAATCATTTTTCAGTGGTAATTTAATGTTCAATTTGCTGATTTTTTTTTAAATTATTAAATGCTAAAGGATATAATTTTCCTGAATTTTTTACCCATTTTTATCTGTCTGGAGTACTTTCATTTATCACTTTTGTTTTTTTTAATCTATTTATTTTGTTATGGATCATCTTTTCTTCGAGAAGACTACACAACAGTAAACTACATGGTCTTTATAGGAAGCCAGATATAATGAGAACAGTTAAGTCTCATAGACTGCGATGGGCAGGACATGTTGCACGTATGGAAGCTTCTTGTAGGAAAGCCAGAGGGAAAACACCCAGTTGGTAGACCAAGAATGAGGTGGGAGAATAACATTAACTATGATTTGAGGGAAGTAGATTATACAGGGAATGATTGGAAAGCATTAGCTCAAGATAGGGATGTATGGAGAGCTTATGTCCATGCGACCATGAACATACGGGGTTGATAGTGCCAGTGAGTAAGTAAGTATCATCTTTTCTTCAAAACCATTCTCTTTTGCTATCTTTAATATGTGTTTTTCCTCTGTATTAAAATTTTCTCTGCTCATGGGGACGTCCACAAGTCTGTATATTAAATTATTGAAGACTGTTTGTTTGTGTGCATTGTGGTTGAAACCTGCCATTTTAATGTAATTATTAGTATGTTTTCCTTCCTGTAAATTCCAAATTATATTTTCCATTTTTTCTTAATTTCAGATTAATTTTAAGTCCAAAAACAGCAATTGCTGGTTATTTTCAACTTCCATAGTGAATCTAAATGTTTTATTATGAATATTCAAAAATTTTACAGTTTCTTCCAAGTGTTTGTGATTGACTATTGCTAAGATATTGTCCATATATCTGCACCAAAATTTAAACATCCAAGGGTTTTATTATCCGATGTTTGAAATTTCTCCAATGCCAAATTAAGATGGGAAACAGACTTTCAGAAAACTTCCAAACATCAAAAGGTCTACTTCAAGGATGTTGCTTACTCACCATCGTTGTTCAAAATATATATTGATAATTATACGAAGAATTGGTCAAGACACTGCAAATATAAGGGAATTCAAATAGAAGATAATTATTACCTCCACCATTTACTATTTGCAGATGATCAGGTGGTGATTTCTCAGGATCCGGATGATGCATCTTTCATGTTAAGGAAATTAGAGATAGAATACACAAAATGGGAATTACAGATAAATTATAATAAAACAGAATATCTTTCATTGGATACAACAGATGAGCTAAAATGTAATTCAGCAAGAATACGTAATGTTAACAATTTTAAATATTTAACATCTATTTTAGATAAAAGTGAGAATTGAACTACAGAAATTGAAAGAAGAATAACTGATGGAAGGAGAATCATTGGTATGTTGAACTCAGTGCTTTGGAATAGAAATATAATATACAGAATGAAGAAAACTATATTTCAAGTTCTGTTACAAAGCATTTTATTATATGGGTCCGAAACCTGGACAGTAAGTAGAAAACAAATCAACAAGCTGTTAGCAGGAGAAATGGATTTTGGAGGCAATCAACAAGAATTTCAAGAAGGGATAAGGTCAGAAACAACTTAATAAGGGAAATTATGCAAGTTGAAAAAAACATATTAGGAAAAATAGAAGAAAAATGTTGGTATGGACACCTCATAAGAATGGAAGAAGAGAGAATACCATAGAAGATCCTTAATTAGAAAGCTAATGCAAAAAGTGGAAGAGGCAGGCCTAGAGAACGATGGATGGATGGATTGAATGAAGAGAAGTATGGAAGCTAGAGATTTTAGGGAAGAAGATGCTTTAGACAGGAACCATTGGTGACAAATCATTTTGGGTTGAAGGAGAAACACAGTATTGTTGAATATTTAACTTTTACGGGAATTAATCACTATGAGGTTTAATTTATGGTAAAATCAAATGTTTCTTACCTCTCCTCATACAAATCTTCCAAGTAGATTGCAATTTCGAGACCATAACGGTCTCATCTACAGTACTATTTTGGCAACAAAATAATACCTAAGATGAGACCGTTATGGTCTCGAAATCGCGATCTACGTAGAAGATTTGTATGAGGAGAGGTAAGAAACATTTGATTTTACCATTGTTGAATATTCCTAAATAAAAAAAAAATCCCATAAACATATAGGCCAAAAATGGGGATAATGGATTTCCCATTGTAAGTCCTGTTCTTTGTTTGCAGTATTTTCCTCTGTAAGTGAAGAACATATGATCGAAGCACAATTTGGTTAATTTCAGGTATTACTCTCTGCTCTCATCATCTACCTTTTTATTAGCCATTTGTCCAAAATTTCTATAATTTTATCAGTTGAAATGTTTGTGAACAATGAGGTGACATCAAATGAGACCAGTCTTTCAGAAGGTTCAATTCTTATATTTTATAATTTTTCTATATCTTGGTAGGAATTTTCCACAGCTAAACTTTCAAATTTGTCCATTCCTTTGAAATTATTACTTAGCCATTTTGATATCTGGTATGTAGGTGAATTAATAATATTGATAATTGGCCTCATTTTCTTTCCATCCTTATGGATTTTAGGAAGACCACGCATGTTGTTGGGGGTTCTAGAATTTGCTATCTTTAATTTGAATTTTTCCTTTTCTGTTAAAATAGTTTTGATTTTAAGTTAAATATTAATAAAGTGTTAAAGTACTTTGCAAAGAAAGATATGAAAGCAAATAAAATTCATGTCAATTTATAGAATATACTGAGAGAATCTGCTCCTTTTTACTGAACTTTTGCCAAATGGATCAACAAAATTAGATTTGGTTGGAAGAGCTTAGAAGATTATTACGTAATTCCCAGCCAAGATAAATCACCATCTCAAAAATTATTGCAAAAGTCATGGAGGATTTCCTAATGGAAAATGCAAGAAATTGCTAAAGCAGTAGTGATATCACCGAATAGGCATATCACATTTTGACTAAGGGATTAGGTAAGAAAAATTATCTGCCAGATGGGTATTGCAGCTGGTAACACAGGACCAAAAATGCATCTCTCTAAACAATGTTTGGCCTGTCTTCAGAAAAAACCACTAGATTTTTTTTTGCGATAGTCCATGACCATAGATGAGACATGGGTCCACTACGTAAATTAATGAGTCATTTTTTAACATCTTACCTCATATTTTATGTTTCTTCAAATATGGGAACTAGTTCTCTCGAAAACTAGTTTCCGTGTTTGAAGAAACATAAAATATGAGGTAAGATGTTAAAAAATGACTCATTAATTTACGAATTAAGAACCTCATAATGTTATTTTCCATATTTAACTATGAATGGGTCCACTACTATACCCCAGTGACAAAACAACAGTCAAAGAGTAGAAACATGCCGATTCTCTTTACCACCAAATAAAGCATAGGCTGGAAAGGCCATGGAATTCATTTTTGGAATGCTAAAGGGAATCTGTTGATAATCTTCCCACTAATTAAACAGTTAATCTGTTACTTATTTTAGGAATTCTCACTATGAGGTATATTCATTAAGGTTGAATTTTTTATCACTCACCTCATATTGTTGATTTTCTTCCCATTAATTAAACAGTTACGGGAAAATACTAAGTTAACCTCCTGGACAAACTATATAAAAAATACGAGGAAAAAAGGCCAGATGTAGCAAGGAAGAAAATAATCTTCCAACAAGACAATGTGTAAATTTTAATTTAAAATAAATTCTTTATCTTTAACTTTTACAGGAATTAATCACTATGAGGTTTAATTCATGATAAAATCAAATGTTTCCTACCTCTCCTCATATAAATCTTCTAAGTAGATCGTGATTTCGAGACCATAATGGTCTCATCTTCAGTACAATCTTGGCGACTGATGTTATGTCAATCGGAAGAAACACTTCTTCTTCCCTCTGTTGGTGGACTGATGAACCTCTGGATCAGGTCAGGATTTGTGGGAATTTCGAAGTTCATAAGTTTTTCTTTGTTTTTTTGAATGTGGATTTTTTCCCAAACCATGAGTTCCTTTTATTTATCTATCCATTTAATTAAAAAAATTCAAGAAATTCACTTACCATCCATTGAAACACCATAAGTTTAAAAAAAAAAATTCAAAAAGTTTAATATAAAATTGGCACCAAGAACGAATACAGCCTTAATAGGATAATTAAAACCAATAAAAATGAAAGAATTGAAGAAGAAAACAAATCAGGAACTTATCAGATCAAATGCAGGGATTGTGACAAAAGTTATATTGGAAAAACAAAAAGAAATTTGAAAAAGGACGAAAGAACATCTTAGAAAAGTCAGCAGTAGCTGCTCATGCTTGGTCCGAAAAACATTGAATTGAATCAAAAGCCAGTCTAATTAAACAAATAGATAAACAAAAGGAACTCACGGTTTGGGAAAAAATCCACATTCAGAAAAACAAAGGAAAACTTATGAACTTCGAAATTCCCATAAATCCTGACCTGATCCAGAGGTTCATCGGTCCACCAACAGAGGGAAGAAGTGTTTCTTCTGATCGACATAACATCAGTCACCAAGATTGTACTGAAGATGAGATTGTTATGGTCTCTAAATCCTGATCTACTTAGAAGATTTATATGAGGAGAGGTAGAAAACATTTGATTTTATCATAAATTCTTTGTCATCTCACCTCATATCCTGTCTTCTAATTAGACCAGTTATGAAACTGGTCTAATTAGAAGACAGGAATATGAGGCGAGGTAATAAAGAATTTATTTTAAATTTAAAATAAACCTGATAGTCTTATTTCATACATAGTTTAAGACAATATATGCCCGCACACATGTGCTGTTACCATGGCAAAAAACCATTAAATGAGGTACAAATTGTTGCCACATCCGGCTTATTTGCTCCATCAGACTTCCGTCTTTTTCATAAACTCAACATTTCCTTAATAGATGGAGATTTTCTCCAAATAAAGAAATGATAATCAGAGCTGATGAATATTTTGAAGGTCTGGAGGAACTAATTTTCATGATAGAATGAAGGCATTGGAACATCAATGAACAAGTGCATTAATATACAGGGAGACTACATTGAAAAATGAAAATAGTTTGAATGAGGTCAATTGTTATTTTGCATTTTATTCCAAGAACTTTTCAAACCATCTTTGTATCCAGTAGCTGAGGTCAAAATTTCAAAACTAATTCATAAAACATTTTAATCCTTGCAATGTTCATTATTATAAGGCAGACAATATAAAGATAAAAAGAGAAAAGGAAATCAATGGAAAAAGTGAAAATGCTGAGATTGTAGTGAAACTAAGAACAAATCAATATCTGTGTGTGTGTGTGTGTGTGTGTGTGTGTGTGTGTGTGTGTGTGTGTGTGTGTGTGTGTAAAGATGCAAAAGAAAAGTGAATAATGAGTTCCCATAAAAATCTTTTGATTCAGCAAATATATTACAATGCATCAATACACAATTTAATAACAAAATATTGATCGTATTATTCATAAAATTTATTGTTTAAATAAAAGAAAGGCTTTACAAGATATCAACAATTTAAGCATTAAAAAAAGTGTTTTTGGTTCAACAGAAGATGACTTCTTTAGTAATTTTACATATGAAGTTAAGATTTCAAGAATGTGCAATGTTTCTTCTCCATTTGTAACTTGCAGATATCAGAGAAAAACAGGAATTGTAAGATACAATTGGTTTCTTAATATAAATTACTGAGGAATCTGAAACATGCATAATGAATAATAGTAATACAGAATGTTCACAAAGTCCTGCTACCAAAACAATGTAACTTAGCTCGTAAACTATATGAGATAGATGCATGAGGTTTTTTGCAAAGTATTCTACATCTCTCAAAGTTTTGTTTACATTTGTTGCAAATACTGATTTAAACAACAATGATGACACCACAGGAAAAGGCCCAATGTGTATGGTGGGATCCTGAGTCTGGTAAATCACCAGTAACTGCTCAACGAAATTTCCGCCGGCAATATGGAAGAGATCCTCCATCCAAATAATCCATAATTAGAAGGGCCGAGTGACTGGCAGTGTAATGGACTCGCCACGGAGTGGATGACCAGGTGAGCCAAGAAACTATCGACAATGTGCAACTTGCATTTCAACTCAGGCCTAAAAAATCAGTTCTTCGTGCGTTACGGGAACTGCATTTACCAAAATCAACTATTCATAAGCAGATACATCTTCAGGCCTATAAAGTGCAAATTACACAAATGTTGCTGCCAACTGACTTCCTTCAGCGTGCTGATTTTGCTGATTCCATGCTAAATGCAATTGACGAAGACAATGAGTACCTGCAGAGGGTGATGTTCTCTGATGAAGTGACTTTCTTTGTGTCTGGACATGTTAACTGCCATAATGTTCGGATATGGGGGTACTGGTGATTTACCAAACTCAGCATCCCACCATATACATTGGGCCTTTTCCTGTGGTGTCATCATTGTCATTTAAATCACTATCTGCAACAAATGTAAACAAAACTTTGAGAGATGTAGAATACATTGCAAAAAACTGCATGCCTCCATCTCAAATAGTTTACAAGATAAGGGACATTGTTTTGGTAGCAGGGCTTTGTGGACACCCTGTATTCAATCCGTACACATCTATATAGATAGATCTCTCTTAGATGAGAGTGGAATAGGGGCAGATGGAACATGCTAATTCTTCTCCTTTTATTAACAAGCTGGAAGAAATAATACTAATTTTGATGGTGAAATTGAAGCTATTAATCTCTCACTTAATAACATTTTTAATTGGCTACAACATTGCAAAAATATTGTCATTCTATCAGATTCCAAATCTGCGATTCAGGCCATAGCATTAACCATGTATCCAAAAATGGGAAAAATATTAGAAATACAAAACATGATAGAGAATATTGAGAAACTCGGTAACATATAGTCTTACATTGGATTTCAGCCCATTGTGGAATACAAGAGAATAAAAGAGTTGATATACTTGCAAAAAAAAAAAGGATATAAAATTAAGCAGAAAGTAACAAATGCATTTTCTTATGAATCAATTAAAAGAATTATAAAGATAAAAATTAAATGATAATTACAATTCCAATTTAATTGAAAAAGTAGGAAACAGAAATATAAAAATACTGTTAGAAAATCCACCCATAATTCCGGAACTACCACGAAAATCTGCAGTTGCTACAGGATGTGACTGCTTAGAAAAACATCTTCATAGAATTGGTGTATTAATGTCTGCTGAGTGTATATTGTGTTCTCAAGGTGTGGAAATGGACAGAGAAGATTTAACAAACTGTGTAGCTCTTCAAAATTATCAAGATGTGACATCCAAGTATTGGGAAGCAAGAAGGAGAATAACTTTGTAGTAGCGTCGTTTAAACTGTGCTGGCCAGCGAGAGAAACCTCGCATTGGTGGATTGGATTGGTGAATAGCCAATCGCGAGTCGAGGGTCCACTAAGATTTCTAGGCTAATGAGCCAGAGACTATGAACATCTATTCCCCCATTCGAGAAACATTGGAAGACGAGAGGGTTCCATGTCGAAACATCTCATTCATGGAGCTGGAAATTTCCGTCTACTTACCTATAAATATTATGGTGAGAGCGGAACGACCCGCAGTCCCGTACTGGATGACGAGAGGTTAAGTGTGTGAGAAACTGTGAGGAAGGACTGTGTCTGCAACTGTGTTAGAAGTGATTGCCAAATAAACCTTCAAAGAATAGTTGTGAAATAAAATTGTGATTGAAGTTTTGTGATAAATGTGAGAAGAAAATAAAGTGAAAAGAAAAATTGTACATAACATCAGTGTATTTATTTAAATCGAAATACGTAAAAGGAAAACCCTGTACCATCGGTGACATAAATGGGATGGGGTTTTCCTTTTACCATAGAACGCTATGTGAAAATGGTGGAAGAACATCTATGCAAGGTGGTGTCAAGCCATCGGAGAGATTGGGACACCAGGTTCCACTGTTCCTTCTGGCCTACCGAGCATCTACCCACGACACCACTAGAATGACACCTTCCAGGATGGTCTTCGGGAGGGAGTTGCGGCTACCTTGTGACCTTCAGTTTGGTTCTCCACCTGATTCTGACCAGCCGGCAACTGACTTATGTGTGGGAGCTGACCGACAGACTGAGAGAAATTCATCAGCATGCTAGAGAACACCTCAAACTAGCTAGTGACAGGATGAAGGTGTGTTATGACTGTCTGGCCAACTCCACTGGATTTAACGAAGGTGACTTGGTATGGCTGTGCCAACCTACACGAATGAGGGGAAAATCGCCGAAGCTACAGCGCTCCTGGGATGGACCATACAAGGTGGTGAAGAGAATCACAATGTGGTTTACCGGTTTCAGCGCCAGTCCAGAGGTAAACTTATTGTAGTACATCTAGATTGACTCACTGAATACAAGGGAACTGATTGAAATGATCAGCTCTAAGGAGGAGGCATTGTGATGCGCTGTAGTAGTGCAGTTTAAACGACTAAAATAGGATGTAAAAATCTAATCTCTGCAACTTGTAATTTGGTTTTAAATCTAGAATTCAAAATCCAGTTTTCACTGTTATACTTTAGGAATGGTTTTTACTGTTATATTGTGTAAGTCTGTTCTGAAGGCTGAATGGTTAAAACTCCACCATTGGAAGTACCTTGATAATAGTCTGTACAAAGGAAAACTCAAATTACTTACAATAATCTCAAAAAAAGCTGGATGAATGATAGCAGTGACGGGTTATTTAATTATTATAGAATTCCAAAGGAATGAAACTTAGAACATATTCTGCTAAACTGTAGTTTTTAAAGTGTCAGAGAAATACTCTAAAGTCACTATTACCTCAAACCTTGGGTGAAACATTTCAATTCATCTTATACACACCTAAGCTATGGACTATTGCAGAGCTTGTGTATATTTTACATAGGAAAAATCGCCAATCAACTCTTCAAGTAGTGTAACTATGTAATGGAATCATGTCATCAGCTACAGCTGGAAACATATAATGAAGATGAAAATAATGAAAAAAATTTTACCTAAATGAATATACCTCATAGTGTGAATTCTTAAAATAAGTAATGATCAAAAAAGCTTGATTTTGTAGACCAATGTAATTGAAATGGCAAAAGAAAATAGTTTCGAGCAGAAAATGATACACAAAAAGATTGTTAAGTATAAAAAAACAAAAATTGAGTAATGAAAGCACTCTTCAGATAGAAAAACCAAAAGATAAGAAATGTAGGAAATTCACATATCATCCATGGTCACAGAATAAATCCCAAAATATTAAAAAAATAATTAATGAGAGATTAGAACAAAAAAATGATTAGAGCCTAAATAAACTAATAAAAATCAACAATAATGAAAAGATTAATGATGGCACCTAATCTATAAATTGTCACAGAAATACTCTAATGTCACTATTACCTCAAACCTTGGGCGAAACATTTCAATTCATCTTATACACACCTAAGCTATGGACTATTACAGAGCTTGTGTATAGTTTACATAGGAAAAATCACCAATCAACTCTCCAAGTAGTGTAACTATGCAACGGAATCATGTCATCAGCTACGGCTGGAAACATAATATGAAGAATGAATGAAAGGAATAAAACAATTGAGGTTTTCTCATGAAAAGAATTTTTGAAAATTTTCTATATATCTTCATTGGAGCATAACAAGTAGACACCGGAAATGACCATGGCAAAAATTTATATGTGTGTGAGTGTGTGCGCCTGTTAAAGCTTTAACGATTGCAATTTTTTGTTTTTTCAAAACCGAACTCTGTATTGTATATGTTACAAAATGAAGAAGGAATTCTTATAAAAAAAAAAGGGGGGGAAAAATCCAACCATCAGAAATAGGGGTCTATCTGAAACCTGAAATTTAAAAAAATTGTTCTAGCAGCCACCATGTTTTTTTTTTTTTTTGCTATGTAACCTATATGCCATACAATTTAATACAAAAGAAAAATATCAACACCAACAAACCGCATGGAAAATGATCTTTGGGAAAACCAGGGAAATGATGGACTTGAGACTGGAACAGGTCGCATTGAACTAATCCTGGAAAGGAAGAAGAAGAAGAAGAAAAATTCTGTAAACCAGTAAAACCTAAGCATAAATTTGATTTGCAGAGAAATTCGCTTAGTTTATGAAGTACCTGAATGACAGACTTTTTAATTTCAGAGCAACTTCTTTTAGACTACTTTTCAAATGCATACTCCAATAACCAATTAGTCTTGACCTTCAGACATTGTTATTTACTGCAACCTAAAAGTGATTACTGATTACACTACACATCAACATTATGAGCAATTATTATATTTACTCTATTTATTTTATTATTCTTGAAAAAGTACCTCTCAGTTTATCATTGAAGTCATTATTAATGTCAGTAAAGTAGGAAAACCCATTTACTGACAGTACCAGCTGGGCGCTCTGAAAACACAGAAAATGTGAAATGTATGACTCTGTGTGTTATTGAGAAATGTTGGTTCACGAAGCAGATAGTAAAAGAGTGGATTCAGTTGATATGATATGTTAAACTGGAGCACGCTGCATCATCCAAGAGTTCTGGTCCTAGATACGAATGTGGGGGACACAACAGACACACATGATAAAGAAAATGCTAGAAGTGAAGACTTGGTCATGAGAGATGACATTAGTTTTTCAAGGAGTGAATATGTGCACTAACAAACACATTCAAAAACATATATTGGCTATTGAAAGAAGACGAACTCATGCCTACTGCTCATATGAAGCAGACAAATCTCTCGCATTGCACCAAGTGGAACAATATTCCACAAAACATCGATATTGGAATATTTAAAAAGTGTTCAATTTTTAATGTTCCTTACAGCACCAAAGAAGAAAAAGAGTTGTCGAGTGATAACCCTGGATTGGTGACCAGCCTAAGGGTCTTGTAGTCAGAACTTCTGAATACAGTTCATGAGGTCCAAGATTCAATTGCCAGTCAGAACACAGGAATTTTTCCTTAAAAATAATTATACTTCGGTCGCCATAGTCTAGAATTCAGGTCAAGTTTAAGAATTCTCCTGGAGTTTTGTTATTATTTATCATCCATTACATCATCAGGTAACTTAACTCTGCCTTACAGGTGCCCTAACTTCAGAAGTGAATTACAATTCTGCTAATGCCAGAAGAGAATGTCAACCTGGTGGCATTGGGTGATATATATATATCTCCAAACAAGACTAGCACACAATCAATAAAGTACAAAGTTATCAACATCAATAAAATTGAACGTCTCAAAAAAAGCAGAAGCAATGAACCTAATCATTAATCCATTAGATTATTAACAGAACATCTCTCTTAACCTTACTGAAGGTAAAAAGTCTGATTATAATGTTGAACAACTTAAATTACCACAAGCACTTTACATTTAAGTTATCCAGGAAATACTACTGAATACACATCTGTAAGATGGCTCCTACAACAGAGCAAATAAGAAAGCTGATGTAATATATTACAAACTTTTTACTCATTATATATTCAGGACAGTTTCCCTCTGTTTTTCCTACACTTAAAATCATGGTTAATGTTTTTCCCATCTAATTCTTAGCCTATCTACCTGGGCACTTACCCTACACTAAGTTCCATGTTCCTTTTTCATTCCCCATTCATGCAATATGTCTTTTTCATTGCAGTCTAAGAGACTGAACTGCTCTTATTCTTCTTCCTTCCAAGTATTAGGCCAAGGCCTGTTACGATCCTATAGAAAATTTTCCCTCCAGCATTTCATAGGATGGCCCAGTGATCTTCGTCCTCTTGGTATATATTTATAAACAGCTTTGGGGAACCGATTTGAACTCATTCTTTCTAGATGGTGTTTCCAATTTAGTTGGTACTGTTTAATATATTCCAAAATTGGCGTAGTCTTCAATTCTTTTAAGATATCGGTGTTCCTTTTCCGATCCCATCTGGTGTAACCCGCTGTTCTGTGCATGAATCTCATTTCACAAGCCGTTATTCTGCTTTCATGTTGTCTTTTTAGTATCCATGCTTCACTACCATAGGTCAACATTGGTCTAGCCAAAGTGTTATATAAACGTAATCTGGTATTTTTTTTGTACAAGGGATGGTTTCATAACTTGATTAATAATTCCCAAACTTTTATTATAACCAGTAATTTTTTTAGGGATATCCTTTTCATCCCAGATAGAGATAATATCCAAGATATTTAAGTTGATTAGATCTCTCTAAAATTTTATTCTGGAGACAGATTTTACTTTGTATGGGGTCCTTCCCATGAAATGCCATAATTATAGTTTTGTTAATTGATATTTCCATATTAAATTTTGGCACCTATTTTTTTGTAAATTATAAATTGATCGTTGCAAATCATTTCAGAAAGTGTCAGAAGAGCTAAATCGTCTGCAAAAAGAATAGCATCAAGTTTGAGGTTCCTATTGATGGGTACATATCCTTGTTGTGTTTTCCTCCGTTCGTTTATTAATTTATTCATATATGTATATAATGAAAAGCACCTGTGAAAGTCCACATCCCTGTCTTCCTTCAGTGTTGATCCTTTCCCAAGAAGATAATTTGCCATCTTGTTTAACAGAGATTTCATTATCTTTATAGATGTTGAAGATATTAGTAATATATTGTTGTGGACTGCTCTTATTACATATGGTTTCCCATAGTAACATGTCACTCTGTGTTAAGAAGCCATTGATTGACCTGTCTGTTTGTCTTTATTCGGTCCAAACATTTTTGTAAGAACTTTTTCTTAAATATTTGTAGTAATCTTTCGTTCTTTCTTAAAGCAAGAGACCATGTTTCACACCCACATAATATAACTGGGAGAATAACTGTTTCATATTTTAGTTTGTCATTTATTTAGAGAAGTTTGGATGGCAGAAAGTCCCTATAATGTATAACAGTATGCACTTCCAGTGTTGAACTTATGTTAAATTTCTTTCTGCAGCCTCATTCCTGTCTATAATTATTGCTCCTAGGTATTTGAATTCTTCCTACTTCTTCAAAATTTCCCTCATGTATTATCAACTGTCCATTTCCACTATATAATGTATTTCTAGTGTGGCCACATATTTAGTTTTATAGATATTTACTTCCAGCACAAGTTTTTTTAGTGTTATTTAATAGAATGTGTGCATTGGCTTTATTATTTCCTTGCTAATGCCTAATAAATACTAAACAATTAGCATATATCAAGAGTTGATTAATAGCAATGAGCGCTGTTTTTCTTTAAGATTTGTTTGCATGAATTGGATAAATATAGTAAATAAAATTAGTTGTGAAAGTGTAAGTATTTAAGAAAACATGGTCAAAATGTAAATGAGAGAAAACATCTTGAACTTACCTCTAAGAGTTCCTCCTCTCCCATTTGCTGTTCCTCTGTATAAGACAGATTCCAAGTATTGCAGACCACTATTGTTGATAATATTAAAACCACACAGCAACTCAATTTGTTTCCAGCGATGCACTCGTTCTTGCAGTTCCTGAGTCACTTCATTCAATGAAGTCCTACACAATCATACAAGCATACTGACACAATAAAAACATAGTAAAAACTATTTTCATTCAAAGTTGACACAATTATAACATTGTGCAATAAATAGTAAGAAAAAAAAATTGAATTGAACTATATAGGAAATATCATTATGAGGCATATTTTAAAATTTAAAATAAATTCTGTATCATTTTACTTCATTTTCTCTTTTTATTAGACCAGTTTCAAAACATTTCTGGTTTCATCTTCAGTAAATCCAAGATCATTGTTCTGTCATCTAGAAACACTATCTCTTACTCCATCTGTTGGCAGACTGATGAACCTCCAAATCAAATCAACTTCCCAGGAATTCAGAAATTCATTAATTTTTTCTTAAAAAAACTAATTAATTTTGAAATTCCTGGGAAAGTTGATTTGGAGGTTTATTGGTCCACCAACAGATGGAGTATGAAGCAGAGCTTCTAGACGACAGAATAGTGGTCATGAAATTGCTGATGATAAAACCAGAAAGATTTCGAAACCACTCTAATTAGCAGTAAAGGTATGAGGAGAGGAGATACAAAATTTATTTTAAATTTTAAAAAAAACTATTTATATAAATATTGGTCATCCTAACATGAGGAATGTGATTATTTTATCCACATTTTTCATCTCTTATACTTCATAAATGAAAAATCCAAGGGATTTTAAGCAGTGGCTCCCAAATCTGAAGTTTTTGGGGTTGTAAAAGAACCTCAAGACTGAATAAAAATACCTCTGAGTAAAAATAACTTATCTTCATCTATCCAAATAATATCTTAATTTCCTTCATTTCATCGAGGCAATGTATTATAAAACATTAGGGCCTAACTGTAATAATAATAAAATACGATAAAAAAGCCAATAAAGAATAGACACATATACATGTGTATTATACCAAGAAATAGGGCATAAATATTCACCCTTTAAATGCGGATTGAAATCTCCATCCAAATATACATAAGTGTTTTATAGATAAAAAACTAAGGAAAAAATAATATAAAATAACTTTCCACATCAATATATTTGTCAAATAATGAAGTCACACTTACGAAATCTTATATAATATCAAAAACAACTTATTAGTTTCAACCAAATAGGAAATTCTTACGAAACCTTATATAACCCAAACACATTAGGGAAGAAGTTAAAAACACATTATACAACTTGGCCATGAAGATACTAGGAATATTACTACAGATGGGGCAAGAAATAGGGCTTCCATTAGCTTTAGGGGATGGTGAAAGGTGAAGATAATCATATAAAAGCCGGGATTTTTGAGTGAGAAGAACAGAACGGCAGCGGGACCGATTGCGGTCCCCCCCAGCGGGCCGGTGGCAACTACATGGGTAATATGAAAACTTTCTTTCATTTTTGGTCATTTTCAGACTTAGAATTTAAATAAGGGACCAAATGGTCCTAGAAACTTAAGATAACGAACAAAGTTGAATATTTTTACGTTTGACAATGTGGCGATTTCAGCTGTTTTAAATAACTTTTTTATATGTTATGGTTTCAATATCTCTTTATGTTTGAATTTATTCTAATAAATTATGTTAATTTTTCGTTTACTGTGATTTAATATGTTTAATTGTAGAACTCTTCCTCCAAAACCAAGGCCAACCGCTCGGGCCTAAGACCACTTAAACAATAGGGAACTTAACGCTATCATTACGCAGGGGCTTAACTGACGCGCTCGCGTAACAAACTGTTGGCAGCCTGGTGGTATATTCGTGAAAATAATGTTCTATTATATTCACGGATAAAGAAACGAACCTTAGACCACAAAATTAACCTTCAATTCGTACACAGTAAAAATCTATATGTTTTTTTCATTCGGGAAGAGAGGAGTCACATTGGTACTAATAAAACAGAGAGAAAACCAGAAAATCTTCAACTTTGGGGCATTATTATTATTAACTGGCTTTAGGTTATTTTTTTTTAGGATCTAATATTTGGGTTTTATAGACAATTGGTAAAGTTGAATATATCGCTGTTTTTAGGTTATATTTTAGGTATTGATGTTTTTTTCAACAAATGTTTTATTTTTCTAGGAATAATTAAGGCTTTTTTTTTACAATGGGTAAACTTTTGGATATATACGACAATTTTGGTGTTCTTGATAATTTTTTTAGGTGTTGTTTTTTTAATAGGCAGACATTTATATGTACATTAATTTTTTTCTAGGCTATGGTATATGTTATGTTCATTTTAGAACTTGATTTGTTGATACATATAAGGTTTATGAATTAATTTGGTGTTGTTTCAGTCAGAGGATATTTTTTTGTTGTTGTTAACCTAGGTTATGATATTTCTTTTTGAATATTTGTAGAGGTTGTAATGAAAGTGATTTAGTTTTTTTGTTTATTGTGTGTTAATATAGGCAATATCTCATCCAATGTTGTACGTGTATAATGACAATATTTTATTATTTCGTCTATCGGTAAGACGTGGCACGATCATATGTACACATAAATCATTTCTGAAAGCATCACCACGAGAGATATGCCCAAGGGATCATAGGTTGCTTTACACGCCACTAGATTGGGATTTTTTTTTGTCATAGTGAATTTTTTTTTTGAAAGGGTAATAAATATAAGCAAACAAGATGGCGGACACCTCTTATACTTACGCCACTAATGCACTGAATACGTTTTGTACTATGTAAACATTCATTTTTTTTATATATTCACGTAAAACACGATCTTGGATATCCTACTAAATCATGGATAGAGATAGGATACGGAAAATTAATTAATGGTTTATTAACTAGGTAGCTTGTTTTGTTAGGAAAAAATGGAAGTGGCCGACGTATAGTTTTTCTCAATTGGCAACAGAGCCATCTGACGGAGTCTATATTAAACATTACGGCCATCCCGTAGGAAACTAAACCTACCCATCTCAATCAAAAAAAATTCTACTTATATTCGGGCTAATAATCAAGAATTATTATTGACATAAATACAAGAAAAATAAATCGATTAATATTTAAGTCTCCATGTAACAACTCGTGCATCCACGCTGGGACCTTTGCACCAATGCTAGTTAGGTAATTAATCTTGGCCCACGTAAGGCTCAAGGAACCGCATCATAACTTGCAAAAAAATGAATGATTTATAGTTGGAAAATAAATTAACGATTATTCTAATAAGACGACTATAAAAATTTAATTACAAAAAAGAATAACCGAAAACTAGCAGGAAAATAGTTAGGGAGTTGGAAAACATAAAATCAGAGGATTTGTAAATAGAGTAATAACGTGAAAAATGAAGTAACATTTAAAGTAACATATTCCCCTACCGGAGATCTTGAGGTAACGGAAATGTTAGGGCTCCCAATACTTCTAGACAATCAGCACTTAATGTCAGCCAGGTTATCAGCCCTGCGTGACGGCCGCCCTTTCCCAGAACAAGAGTCTGGTACTCCTTTCAGTTAGAGGCTGAAGCGACCCCAGGGCCATAGTGCCGCCAGAAGGTCTAGATCAGGTTAACAATCCTAAAACACACCGGGACTTGAACCCCCGACGTTTCGGCTTGTAGCGCAGTGCTTTAACCACTATGTTAGTAGAAATAAATATTAATACTAAATATATCAAAGAAATTTTTATAATACCGATTTGTCACTGGAAATGATCTGGGATTTTTATGGTAATGGCGAGCACCGTATTATATTTAGGAACGTTTTCAGTTAAAAGTCGAGAGTAGGGCATAAAACAGGAAGAACCACTAACTGAGTGATTTAAAATTAATAATAATAAACACACAAAAATATTAATCATCACACGAAGTTCGGGTACAAATCATACATTCCTAATGCGAGGTAATGGAAGAAAAGGATGACACATAATAATAATAATATTAGGGAAGTTCAAGATATAGAAGTTTCTGAATAATAAATATCAACTCACCAGCGTGGAAAATAAATAACCGCCATCTTGAGAACTATATTGAATTGAAACACGACCTTCATTTACATGCAGAAGACTGATGTCATTTAGGAGGTCAAATAGCTGTAAACTTACGGCTGATTCTGGAATGTGTTTATTTTTGGAAGTGAAAGTTTTGACTTCCTTCAGGGTAATATTCAATTGTACAAGCATCTAGTTAGCAGACAATTCAGAGGGACACCATATACATACATGCAATAAATACTATTATTTTTTTCGGTCGTAAGGAAACGTAATGGAAAATAAAGAAATGATAGATATTAATAACAACTTAAGGGATTAGCAGTTAAGGAAAAGTGGCATTTTAGTAAAATACAGAATGGAAAAGGGGCCTGGAAACTTAAAACTTAGAGAGACATCGAACAGAGGGGAATAGGGAATTAGCACAATCAAAAGATGAACTCAACTAATGAGGAAGGTAGATTCTAGTTTCGAAAACAGAGAGTATGGAAAAGGGGCATGGAAACTTCGGATAAATTAGAGAGAACTCGATCAAAAGCGGGAATTGAGATTAATAAAAACAAAGCAGACACCACACACCTCCCTAAGGGAAATAACATTACTGAGGGATTTCCAATTCGAGACTCATAGAAAGGAAGACGACCGAACTTCAGGTAAAATAATAACTTAAAATAATTTTTTTATTAACCTCTCATGCGGTGTTGAGAGATTTACAACAATGCCGGCGGGCGCATTCTGTGAAAATTTCGACTACATGTGAGACGGTTCTAAATCATGAGTCAAATAAATCAAAATTAACGTCCAGGAGGCTAGCGCAATTAAGGGAGGACTCGCTTGATCCGTAATTCAGATTTAGGTTTCGGAAACAAAAGAATGGAGATTCTGTATAAATAAGAGAGCTCGAATGGAAGAGGAGAACGGAGATTGGGCATAATCATAGAGCTCCGCTAGTGAGGATTACGGAGGGGAGGTAAAACCAAGATGCTTACAGAAGTGATAACAGTAGACTGATGCTTACAGAAATGATAAAAGGAAGGATAGACTTATTCCCAGAAATATTTTCTTTTCGGCTGTATCATGGTTGTTTTTTTTTTGGGGTGAAAATTAGGATACTTGACAAACAAACATCGACGAATAACCCTCAAGGATAGGATGCTAGAGACTAATTATGATAACCACGTGAGATTAATAGGATGTAACCCGGGGAAATCAAACTATTACTATTAATGAAGATCCTAAAACTAGGTAAAAAAAAAAAACGTAATAATAATAAACCACCAAGAAAGTAAATAAAGATAATGATAATAATAAAACACAGTAAATTTATAACTAAAAATAATAATAATAATAACGATAATAATAATAATAATTCACGGTAAATTACTAAACCACAGTAATAGTAATAATAACGATAATAATAATAATAATAATAATAATAATTCATGGTAATTTAATAAACCACAATAATAATGACAATAACTATGTTAATAATAATAAAAATGACATCAGTAATAACAATAAACCTTAACGATCATACTAATAAAAATAAAATCAAATTACCAGTATTGATAATGTATAATGATAATAATAAAACACAGTAAATTTATAACTAACAACAACAACGATAATAATAATAATAAAAATAATAATGAAATAAGAGCGAACTACCAGAAATAAGACTTATGTTTATGAACAAAAGGAAAGTTAACGGAAAACCATAATCTCATCTTCAGCAATTAGGACTCATTTAAGTATGAATGGGTTCCGGGATAAGTAGTAGGCTGGTTCGCGAGAATATAACGTGGAAGCAGTCCAGATAGAGTAGTATGTTGAGCCTATAGTGGAAGACGAATGATAGGATCAATTAACCAGGAGTTATGCCAACACGGAGGGTAGAAATTATTTTAACATCGCAAGAAATCAGTAGTAACAACAGTTCAGATTAAGAAGGGAGGGTGTGCATTATCCAACTTGGTTTAACAATATATATATATATATATATATATATATGTATTACAAAGAGAACGGAAGAGGGACATGGGAACTTAGGAAATAGGAAAATTTATAAACTTTTTGAAATGCAGAAATGATCGAAAACAAATTAATTTATTCCCATAGCAATTTAGAAGATGGAGGTTAGGTTACTTCACCGATAGTGGGGTGTCTTAATCGATCTAGTGGGAAGAGTTATCATATAAATTTGGAATACCAAGGGCTACACTGAATAATATTTCTAAAGGAAATTACACAACAATTATTGTACTCAGCTGATCATGACGCTTGACTGAGGTGCCTACAGGAGGAAACAGAGAAAGAATCTGCGGCCGAGATCTCTCCCTCTGTATACCTTGATAGCATGTCAGTTAGGACTAGTGACCAGTCGGGTAGTAGAACACACACACATATGAGATATGACATATTACGATAATAGATGAAAACTAGATCGCTTAAGACTCTTCATATTTAGGCCTACGAGGGATAAGAAAAGGATAGGCTACAACTTAGGTCAATCTAGGCTAGGTAACGTCTAGAAATACACACAACAGAGATAAAACTTTTACATAGTCGCACACAGGGATACAAGTTGGGAAGGACTAAGGACTCTTTTGGAGAGGCTTTGGCCCTCGACAATTTGGCGAGTTGCCTGAACACTTCGCCAACAAGCTAGGCAGGTGCAAGTCGGAAGGTGGGGCACCCCCTTTATGACATGATCTAGAGACTGAGAACTCCAAAATGATCTTGGGGCACTGGCCATAAAACCTTGCCGGCTTGGCACTGACGTTAGGGACCATATGGAACAACGATGTTTAGGGAGAGATAGGCATCCGAGGAACTAGAAACAAAATGAAGGTACAATACAAATACGGGCAAAAAGACCCACGAGAAACTGTCATGATACCCGGGTTTAGGGAGTGATGAGGGCAATAGTAGGATCACCATCAGAAGAGAATCGGATCAAATCCACTCCGATGATGAGGCCGTCGTCCAATGAGCTCAAGAAGGCTCTCCCTAAGGTAATAGAGATCCTGAGGCAGCAGGATGAGTAGGATGGGGACGACTTGGGCCCCGAATGGCAGGCGGTGCCCTCCCTTGAGGCGATCTCCTTTGAGGCGATTTGCTCGAGTTTTCTTGGGCCCCGAAGGGAGTAAGGAACAACACCACCTCCATTGAGGCGATTTGCTCGACGAGTCCGCCAGAATACAAAACGGAAAAAGCGGGAGTGCGGTAGGGACAACTTGGGCCCCGAATGGCAGGCGGTGCCCTCCCTTGAGGCGATTTGCTCGAGTTTTCTTGGGCCCCGAAGGGAGTAAGGAATAACACCACCTCCATTGAGGCGATTTGCTCGACGAGTCCGCCGACTTGCCAAGGACTAAAAAGTCAGAAACATTAGGGAATTCTGGAACGACAGAATCAGAGGGTGTGTCAGGAAGGGCCAGGGCCACTTTAGACGGAATACATTCTCCGCCTTCATGTCGTGCCCGGTTCTTTCGCTGGCTCATCCGGCTTTATATACAAGAAATCAGGAATACACGAAGCACGAAAAGAGATAGCAGGGGTCTATCCAGAGTCGAGAATGATGCCAGGAAAACCGCAAAGAAAAGTCGTACGCACACATGGATATGGTCATAACGAAGGGACAACGAATAATAGTCAGGGACGTCAGAAACGTTGAGACACTAAATGAAAATACTAAGGGAAACACATATACATTACGATTGTGCGATCGACGAGTAGAGCCAAGAGAGACAGATTGACCTAAGTAGAGAAGTTAAACACATACGGTAATACATAAAAGGAGATCTCGGGAAATTAGAAGTTAAACACATACGGTAATGCATAAAAGGAGATCTCGGGAAATTAGAAGTTAAACACGTAGGGGTACATGAAAATGAGAGGTTAAACACATAAGAAATACAAGAAACTAGAGTTTAAACACATAAGGAATATATGGAATTAGAGGTTAAGTTCATAACTTAGGGCCGGTTTCACCAACACAGGTAATCGTGTTACCGGTGAATTAAACGGCGCGTTTCCCAGTTTCACTACAATTTGCGTTTCACCAACAACAGTAACTTTTGACCGGGAGTTATTTCGTCGTATTTCGTTAGTAAACAGTACCGCACGATTTTGGTCGGTAGAATCGAAGGGTGATTATAACGGAGGGTGATTTCTATATCAACATGGCGCGTGAAAGACTAGAAAATTTAATCTTCGAACGTGAAGAGGAGTATGATCCATATTTTGAAGATGAATTGGACAGAAGGCGCCCTAGATGGATTAAAGAACGTTCTGAATACTTTGAAAATTACGACGACCTGGATTTTGTGACTCATTTTAGACTGTCGAAACCATCTGCTCTATCAGTACTTGATATGATAGAGAATCAACTAGAATTTCCAACAGACAGGTAAGTTTAATGTAATATTGAAATTGTCTCCGTGTATGTATAATTCCACTTCATGCAGTGGAAAACGAAGTATACCATAGGTTCATAAATGTCACAATATTTTAATGTAGTAAGCAAATTGGTATAAAATGATGAATGTTTAGGAAGTGTGTTATAACCTATGATTTTTTAACACCATATTTAACTATATACAATTTTATTCACATATTTAAAAGGCATTTTGGATATTCTGAATACATGATGTGAGAACTACTTTGAAAATTCTTGGGATATTAACATCCATTTCAAATAGACAGGAACGTTTAATTTATTATTGAAATTAGCTTATCCGTGTATAATACAACCACTGTACACAATTAAATATGATACAGACCCCTAATTTATATATACACACGTACCAAGGCCCTACATACACATTTTAAATGAAGGTAGCCGATTGACACAAAATAAAATGAGGTTATGTAATATACTGTTAGCTTGTTATAAGTTTTCTGAAACATATATTTAATTACAGTCAAATATTTTAGAGATTGTTTATTTTTCTTCCTTTTTCAGTATTTGGGGTTTTAAATGTGTGAGTATATGTTCATTAAAATTGCTTTTCAAGTAGTTCAATTATTCCATGTAGGCCTACAATACATGCAACTAATAATGAGTGAATCTATGCTAGAAATTTACTAATAACATACACAACACAAAAAGAATAAAAATAAGGTTAGGGTGAGTTTCCTAGTTAACTATTATTAGTTGAAGCTAAACTATATTTGTACTTGGGGTTTTTGTTAAGAATAACATATGAATTATTCAGAATGGTACCCAACATTTATTACTATTTATTTTTATTAACATTTTGTAGTACCAGATGTTATAGCAATTTGAGCAATATGCTGCACAATAATCTGCCTATCCATCTAGTATCAAATAAGATCTGACATTTTTCTCAAAACATGTTCCAGAACAGAATAATTATATATATATATATATACCACAGTAAGCCTAGTTTTATCCTTATTTGCTTTTATCATTATAATTGTGTATTTTAGTTTTCCTATAAATAATTATTTCTGTCGAGTCTTAATACTGTGAACTGTACTAAAAAGTAACTTGAAATATCAATTGCAGAATATAACATTTGAAAAAGAATTGTGATGAAATTTATTTGGATTGTAGCTTTACCATGAAAACAATTTGAAATTTTGGCAGTTCAGTAGAATTATAGGAATTAAACTTAAAATAAAAAATGCTCGCTCTAACCTCTAACTATTCCACTGGGTGGAATTACTCAACTTGCATGAGTTTGGCAGCATGAGATGTAATCAAAGTTAATCAAGAACTATCAAACACTTGGAAACGTGTGGCACATTCTAATAGGTGACAGATGTGTGCTACACTTTTATATGATTTTAACATGTGCAGAATAATATAAAACGTTCAGGCTACAGAATGACTAAGCATCATTCCCGCATAACATAAATGATTGATGTACTATGTTGATTGCATAGCCTAAAATTTAATTATTGATAAAATAACAATTTCTGCTGTATACATTATGTTGGCTATTATGCTATACAAGTGCAACCATTTTATGTTTCTTTTTTTTTTTTTTTCAGAAATCAGGCAGTTTCACCTATTAATCAGCTGCTTCTAGCTTTGCGCTACTATGCAACTGGCAGCGATCAATTAAGTGTTGCTGATTATACAGGAGTCAGCAAATCAACAGCCTCAAGAATCGTCCACCGAGTCAGTTGTGCGATAGCAAATTTGCGACATCAATTTATAAGATTACCGCAGACAGCAAATTTGATTTTAGAAAACCAATTGAGTTTCTATCGAGTAGCTAGATTTCCAAAGGCTATAGGTGCAATGGACTGCACACATATAAGAATAAGATCTCCTGGGGGTGATGATGCAGAACGATTCAGGAATCGGAAAGGGTATTTCTCTTTAAATGTCCAGGCCATTTGCAATGCTAATATGGAATTCTGTGACATTGTTGCTAGATGGCCTGGAAGCAGCCATGACAGCACAATATTTAATAATTGTGTTCAAAGAGCAAGATTTGAAGAGGGCTTATATGGAGATTCAGTTCTGCTCGTTGATGCAGGATATCCATGTAGGTCATATTTGATGCCTCCATTAGTTGCCCCTGCTTCGTTAGCAGAGAATCTTTACAATGAATCTCAGATCAGAACGAGAAATGTTGTTGAGAGACTCTTCGGTTCTTGGAAGCGACGCTTTCCAGTACTTGCTGTTGGGATAAATGTAAAATTGGATAATGCATTTCCTATCATAGTGGCCACTGCTGTTCTGCATAACATTTTAAGACGTGCTGGTGAGGAATTGCCTCAGGATGACCCTAACTTGAATTTAGTTGCTCCTTGGAATGCATTATTGGAGGAAGGGAATGTAAATCCCCAGGTTAATAATGATTTTTATGGAGTCAATGCTGCTGTAAGGCAGAGGCTCATTAATCAATATTTTCATAGCCTCATAGAGTAGATATGGTAATCATTTATTAATAAAGTGGGTCTGTTGATCTTGCCTCATAAATTGTTGTGTATTTTGGACATGTTTCAATATTTTTGCATATTATCTTCAACTTGGTACTGTGCAAGCATAATGAAACATCTCATGAGGTAAGATGAACTGACTCACCTTATTTATAAGAAGAACCTGGTAACATTACTTCATATTGTAATTTATTAATATCACTTTTCATTTGGTTTACTTTAATAAGGGGCAGTTTCACTAAAGGGAATTAATTTATATTAAATTTGGTTCAAATTAATCTCAAAATTTTATTTGTGTCATATTATAATCTTTCATTTTCCATGCCGTAGCCAAGTGGTTAAGGTAAAAGAGGCCTTGGTGCAGAGCTATGGGACTTGGACTGGTTTGGATCTCCATGGGGGGAAGATATTTTCTCAATGGAATTTCAGCCAGTATGGGATAGGTGTCCATTCCACATCTAGAGGAATTTGGGTACTGCAATAAGTAGCAGTTCCAGGTTGAGAAAAGCAGCTGTAACGGCTGGGGGACCTGACATGCTGACATGTCACTCCTACACTGGCCTGTCATTAACACATGTGGATGTTAAGCCAGCAGCTGGCTATAACCCAAGGGCATTCTACGCTCGTCATGCAACAAAGTTTTCTTTTTTTTTTTGCAATTTGTGTTTTTTTTATTAGTAGTTCCTAAGGAAAGATTGTGTAATTTTAAATTAAACATACAAAATAAAATGTAACATTGGAAGAGTGGTTCTGAGACATGAGAGTACAAAGTATAAAAACTGTAAGATATCAACCTGCAGAAAATTGTAATCGAGAACAAAATTTATGATATTCCAATAGTCATGTATTATAAAACAATGAATTACTTCCAAAATCTTGCACATTATGCTTAAATGTAAATAATGAGGCAATAAAGTGAGTTGGTTACGGACGTCATTTTTTTTAAATTTGAGGAATTGCCGTTCCAACAGTATGTCATATTTCCTGTAATAACAATATTATCACAAAATGAAATCAAATTTACAACTGCATTTCTGATATACAATATATATCAGGAAGTTTAACAATGTATTTGTATTGTTTCTTTCGTGGCATGAATGGCATGAATACGTCATTCACTTGTCATTTTCACAACAAACGAAAACTGCATTTCAGAATTCGAACATAAAAGTTGAACAACAATGGTTCAAATGATTAGTATGGGGTGTGATTACCCCTGACAGCTACACAAGACTCACATCGACGTGGCATGCTAGTGATGAGGTTGTTCAGGAGTTCGATGCTCAGCAAATTCCACTCCTCATGAAGAGCAATGTGAAGGTCTTGAAGTGTCCTCGGAGGAGGCTGACGAGATGCAATTTGTCTCCCTAAGGCATCCCATGCATGCTCTATAGGATTCATATCCGGAGACCTCGCTGGCCACTCCATACGCTGGATATCTTCCTCCTGAAGAAACTCATCCACCAGTTGTGACCTGTGAGGTCGGGCATTGTCATCCATGAATATGAATTCTGGACCCACAGCTCCCCTGAAAAGTCTTACATGAGGTTCCAGGATCTCTTCTCTATACCGCTGAGCATTAACAGTGCCACCTGCGAAGATGTGAAGCTCTGTGCGTGCATTCATCATTATACCTCCCCATACCAGGAGACCACCGCCACCAAATGGATGTCTTTCCACGATGTTCATGGGGTTGTAACGAGTTCCTTGCTCCCTCCAGATAGTCACGCGATGCGAATCACAGTTCAAGCTGAATCTGGACTCGTCTGTAAATAGCACGCTGCTCCACTGATTTAGAGTCCAGTCGCGATGTTCCTGACTCCACCGTAAACGTGCTCTCTTGTTATCAAGGGTGAGTGGGACGCACACTACAGGCCGCCTAGCATACAGACCAGCAGCTCTGAGTCTTCTATAGACAGTTTGTCTGGATACTCTGATACCTGAGGCGGCCACAAGTTCTGAACTCAGTTGTCTGGCAGACATTGTTCGGTTTCTTCTTGCAGTTAACGCAAGATATCAATCCTGCTGAGGATTTGTAACTCTTGGAAGACCTCCCACTGGTCTTCGCCTAACGTCTCCGGTCTCTTGGAACCGTCGCCATAACCTAGATATAACATTTTGTGGCACATTAAGTGCTATGGAGACCTCAGTTTGTGTCTGTCCTGTTTCTAGCCGCCCAATAATTCTACCCCGAAGCAGAGGGTCCAGATGTTGTCTTTGTGCCATTTTACTGCAATCTGTTCTTACACTACATCTGATTATATCATAACTCTCTTTAAAAATGAAGATTTATGGAACAGGGCTTAACTGCAACAATGCAATTTTCATTTATAATTGCTATTAATTTTTTCATTGTTGAAGAGATATTATAATTTAGTATGTAAACTAAACTAAATGTACTGAGAAACGTTTTGATAAATAATTTTTACTCCTTGCTCCTCTTTAAGCATTTTGATTTTCCGTTTTACAAATTATCCTAAACTTTTGGACACCAGTGTAAATGTTCCTGAGTCTTATTGTTTTGCAGTTTGTTGTATCTGATAGAAACTATAAGATATTTGAAGCAGTAAATAATAAGAGTTTATTTATATGAATTATTGTATAATTTTGAAAAATATTAAATAAAATATAATTTCAAAATAATTACTTCTATGTGTTACCCACTAGTGTTTTCAAGTCATTTTCAAACATATTCCTGTATTTAATGTTTTATTTTAGGAAGTAATATTTTGAGGTTCTTTTAATTAAATTATTTGGAGTCTGTTCATCTTAACTCAATATTAATGTTGATTTGTTCTTGAACATGTTTCGATTATAGCATATCAATGATTATGATATAAGCGAAACATGTTCAAGATAATCAACATTAATATTGACTCCAAATAATTTAATTAATATTCCTGTATGTTACGTTGGAGACTATCTTTTCTTGAGGAAATGCAGTGATGGAATTGAAGACTATAGGGAAAAAGAGAGGTAAGTCAGTAAATGTGATAAAAAAAAATCAGTTAAGGGCACATTCATATAGCTTGAGCAGTGAATTTTATATGGGCTAAATTATGGAGCAAAAGTAAGGCTAGTCACTGAGATTTTTTTTTTTTTGCAAATGCCCCAGGTTGCCCTTCGACATTCCTGGTGTTCCCTCCTGGCATGGCATACTTGTAACCCACTTCTGAGGTTGGGGCGCCTGGAAGCCAGGGTTACATTGCCCCGATGATATGATGGATGATGATAGTGGTGCACCAGGAGAGTCCCTAATCCCAAGCTTAATCTAAGATGAATATGAATACAATGATTTCGATGGCCATATGATTTCGGGGACCGTTTGGGTCTTACAGGTGAGGAAAAACCCAGAAAAACTGTCCCGACCGGGGATCGAACCCAAGGCCCATTTGATAGTGAAAAAAAAAGGTAAGTCTATAGTGAACAGGGGAAAAGGAAAGCAAGTCATTTTAATCTAACTGTTGCAGTGCAGGTGTAGAGTAATAGAACTGGATTTATTCAATATTGGTCTTATTTGGGAGGAGAATTACATGTACACTATTTTTTCATTGTATTGCTTCATATGTTGTTTTACTAGTAATATTGTGCGAGAAAAGTGAAAACTGGAATCACATACATTCAAAATGAATGAGTATGATCAATAACTGTGTATCTTATGAAAGCTGTAAGAAGAGAAAGAGTTTTTGGCAGGATGAAAGATACTAACAAAAAATTGAGAGCTCAGATTCATGAAACTGGAGACTCCTGTAATTGTAGGTTAAAATATTTAAAACGTATTGATGTAAATCAGCAAAATAAATGAATCAACAAATTCAAAATTTACAATGTTAGAGGCACAATCTTTATATATATTAAAATTAATGTTGGGAAGTAAACATTATGAGCTTATATCATTAATAGTGAGTGGAGAACATATTTTTAATAACTCACGTCATACAATTTCAAATTTATTTGATTTAAGTCCATTGGTTTCGAATTAATTTTTCATTCATCTTCAGTTTATTTTCATGACACCAACTGTTGAAATTCTATGTTTGTTGATTTCACCATGGTTACCTCTAACGCTGCCATCTTTTGGTTGGCTTTATAAATTTTGAAATAAAATTTTTTTCTATAGGAATATCAAAATTCATTGATCAATATTTATTCTTTTGAATGAATATCTTCTCCCAAACTGTTAATTCTAATAGTTTATCCAATTGTTTCAAAAGTTTTGCATCTCTATTAATTTTATAATGTTCTAATAAACTATGTGCAGCAATTGCTGATTTTTCAATTTCACAATTTGAAACAATTGGATAAACCATTAGAATGAACAGTTTGGGAGAAGATATTCATTCAAAAGAATAAATATCGATCAATGAATTTTGATATTCCTTTAGAAAAAAATGTATAATGCCAACCAAATATGGCAGAATTAGAGAATTGGTGAAATCAACAACTGAAAATAAACTGAAGATGAATGAAAAATTCATTCAAAACCAATGGTCTTAAATCAAATAAATTTGAAATTGTATGAGGTGAGTTATTAAAAATATGTTCTCCACTCACTATTAACTTTATATATATGTTTGGTCCCACAATATTAAACAGAGGAGGCCAAAATAAATGAAGATGATGCTCTCCTTCGTAGTAAAGTTTCAGATACAAGGTAAGAATTTCAGATGAAAATTATGCAAATGAAATAAAGATATATGTAAAAAAGTTTTCAGGTTTATAAATGCCATTTCAAAATAGAGAATTGAAAATATCCGAAAATCTATAAATACTAATGCAGAGATAGGCAAGGATATGTAAGGCAAACACACCAACAGGCAGACCAAATTGTCCAAAACTGGTTATGGAACACACATCATTTAAGGGTCCTGAAAGCCATTATAGCATAAAGAAAACAGAAGTTGTATTTACCTGGGGAACTGTGTATTTTTAACCACGTATAACATGTATAAAGACAATTATTCTGAAAACTTTATATCTTCTGAAATGTATTAAACCATTTTCATAACACAGTTCAACATTTAATTTGGATACCCCAGAAACGATTCGTATAGTATCTGTGATGAATTTACTGCTAATAAGAAGTCGCTCCTGTTCAGTTAAGTACCATTGCAAATGAAGAGATGAGGCTGGAGAGGTAATGTATCTTGAAACTGAAAACAAGGTTCACATAGCAAGAACTGAGATTATTTATAACGGCCAGAGGGAAGCATGGAAGAGAAGTACTAAATTTATTTCCATGGATTTTCAGAAAAATCTCCCCTGTCCAAACATCATATATTACAAGCAACGATTTAGCTACTTTTCTTTCAACATTCAAAAGTTGTTTGATAACAAGGTCATTTTCTATATTTATTCTGAAACTCATGGTAGGAAAGGAGCCAATAAGGTAACTTCATTTCTTATTAATCAGTATATTACAAACATCCTTAACCCAAAAATCTAGTAGTTAAATATATTCTGTGAATCTGCAGGAGGGCAAATAAAAATTACATGCTCTTTAGATATTTACACTACATTGTTCATGAGAAGACACATTTGCAGTCAGTTCTTGTCACATTCCCAATAAGTGGACCTACATACCTAGAATGTGACAAGGGTATGGGTCTGATAAAGTCAAACATTTTTAGTGAAATTCGTTAAGACTGGGTTGCAGTATTCCAAAGTGCAACAATGAAAATAATGAATATATGTAAGACAAAAAGAAAACTCTCACTGTTCTTATAATAGGTCCAGGAACAACCAAAAAAATTGAGCTTCCCAAGATCTACTCCAAGTTTCTTCTTCTTCTTCTTCCTTCCAAGTATTAGGCCAAGGCCTGTTACGATCCTATAGAAAATTTTCCCTCCAGCGTTTGAGGGAAATTCTCGTATAAGACTTGAAAGCATAATAATAGTCCCTTCGATTGGTTGCTGGCCAAAGGAAGGATACTCCAAGTTTTACAAATTAAACTAATCTGTTCCATCACAAGTTCATCCGCAGACAGGACGTTCCTATATTATGATTACACCTGAATAACCATGAAGCACAAAGGTTTGTAATCTAGCAATTCTATGCATTGAGAGGGAGAAATGTTGGAATTTTTTTTAAGGACCTCTCATCAGATTTGTTGCTTAATGGCTCCAAATCACCTTATATATATAACATGGCTTGCATTATCATAATCATTTTGCATGTTATTAAATAATTCTTCCAAGAATGAGAGTTTACAGCAGCAACATTTTCAGGAGATGGATTAGATACTTTGTAAACACTGTAATACATGGTCCCAACCAAAATAATTGCTCTTCTTATACCATTAAAATGGCTTGTTCCATGAAAACTTTTACATAACCCAAATATACTAAAGCATTCCAATGATGATGATGATGATGATGATGATATATACACTACCATATTATATTAATGTAAAAGTGTTTTTAAATCAATCATTAGGTTAATTTAAAAACAGGCCTAATCAAGAAAAAATATTTTTCGTCGTTACGCATGTTTTATGGATAGTTTCTTATTTCCTATAGTTTCAACGTTTCTATATTAATTCTATTATAGTTTTGAAAATCTTTCGTTGGACATGTTCTTTATTTCTGGCAAATTTTCCACGTGTACTAATATACGTGATCTGTGGAACGTGTTTGTGTTGGTTCAATGTGTTTATTTAGGTTTCTATGGTAACGCGATAAGTAACAACCAATAGCATTTCTTTCCCCTCCTACAAATTTGTTCCGCTTGAATATGAGGTATGAGAAATATACGATTCAAAATAATTTTAACGGTAAACCGCCCGTTTGTTTACGTCGGTGTTATATGGCGTGGTGAAACGCAAACACGCTTAGTTATTTTTCACACGGTTATGTAACTCGTCGTGAAGGCTAAATTTCACCGATGTTGGTGAAACCGGCCCTTACACGCTTTAATAAGTTAACTCTGTAGGCTGTAAAATGGGAAATCGACAGGCAGAGTAGAAGCGAGAGAATTAAGATGCACAGGACGCATCCCGATAGAAGAAAGAAATGCTCTCACAATCAGGACCTCACGAGGGAATGATATACGGAATTCAGGTTGCATAATCGTACAAAGTAGTAGTTACATCTTAAAGCCCTAGCGATTTATGTGTAGGCGAGCACACTCGATCGAACCCAGGACTCAAAGAAGGAAAATCAAAATTGAAATTTTATCCAAACAATGGAAGGTTGAAAACCGGCGGTAAAATACGGTGAAAAACTGACAATTTTTTGTTGAAACTAGTAAAACCTGAATTGCTATAAGGGCGTAAATGATTCATGAGAAATCATAAGACCAGAAACATAAGAGCATTTCTTTTTGCAACTTGAGGCTAGCTATAAGAGACAAATAGGGAAATGGGTGCACGAACCTAAACGATGCAATCTAAAGCCAGGACGTCTAATATACAATTAGGTAGACTAAACATTCAATGACCAGGAATGATAAAGAGGTTGCGGACCCATGTAGTACGGGATAACCACCAAACCCATAATCGATGTTTTCCCAAGTTTTAACAAATGCCATAAGATTGCAGCTTCACGCCTGGACCTGCGGCCACCACCACGACACCACAAGATGGGAAGCAGATTAAGTAGGGCCAGACTCACGGAGCACCCTATACATCTGAGGACGAGGGCAGCATAACGCTGCAAGGACCAACCGCACCTGTACATCTAAGGACGCAGGGCAGCTGCCAGGACCATCTACACATCTCGTGTCGGAGCATAAGATAAGTGAATGTCCAGACTCGCAATCAACTGAGGTAAAACACCTCATTAGCAGTAAAGAACAAACCCAGGCAATTATAAAAAATATTAATGACTTTCTCCAACGCCAAACCTTGGCCTAACATCCTACATTCCAAATTTTTCCTATAGAAGAGTCAAGAACACAAACTCCACATCAAGATTAATCCCTATCAAACCTTTCACAAGTTCTCCTTGGACCTAACTGGGTTTTGTTCAAAGAAACAAGGCCTAACTAAATCAAAGGCCTACCTGGACCAACGGCAGCTGAAAATGGACAACGAACTCGAGCATTAGAACATCGCATCCTCCATCAAGGCAAGCCTACACGAACCTGGACCTTCAAGCTAGCCACAGCAGACACCACAGTTTTTATAAGTTTTACAGTGATCCGGTTCACGGAATAGAACCGTCAGAGTGAATAACACAAAGAAACCGTCGAAGTGCATAACAAAAGTAACGAAATGTGATTGAGTGCGTCGGAAATAAATAATAGTGAAAGTGCGTCGTTTCAAAAGAAACCACAGAAGGTTTAAAACGAAGACGAGAAGATTTTTTTTATATAGTCGATATTTTTTTGTTTTTTTCAGCAATAAACATTATTTTTTTTAAAACAATAGGCATATTGTATTAAAGCGCAAAGGCTTGCTATGTTGTGATTTTTGTTTTTTTGAAGTATGGTGTTCTCACTAAGTAAACGGATCTTACGATATTTCGACGCAATTAAAGGTATCCGGGGCAATTTACAAGTAAAAAAAAAAAGAACGATCTAACCTCTTAGGTTGAGAACAAAATACTTCCAGGACAGATGGAATCGCCAATTGACGACGTCAGTTCCACTCCCACTTAAAGATAAATTAATAAGATAAATGTCAGGACCAACCCCCGAGAGGTGAGAGATATCCTGTGAGGAAAAAAGACTTTCGGTTTTTCAACCCTACAGTCTTATTTAGGGGGGGGGGGATATTATAAAACATTAGGGCCTAACTGTAATAATAATAAAATACGATAAAAAGCCGATAAAGAATAGACACATATACATGTGTATTATACCAAGAAATAGGGCATAAATATTCACCCTTTAAATGCGGATTGAAATCTCCATCCAAATATACATAAGTGTTTTATAGATAAAAAACTAAGGAAAAAATAATATAAAATACTTTCCACATCAATATATTTGTCAAATAATGAAGTCACACTTACGAAATCTTATATAATATCAAAAACAACTTATTAGTTTCAACCAAATAGGAAATTCTTACGAAACCTTATATAACCCAAACACATTAGGGAAGAAGTTAAAAACACATTATACAACTTGGCCATGAAGATACTAGGAATATTACTACAGATGGGGCAAGAAATAGGGCTTCCATTAGCTTTAGGGGATGGTGAAAGGTGAAGATAATCATATAAAAGCCGGGATTTTTGAGTGAGAAGAACAGAACGGCAGCGGGACCGATTGCGGTCCCCCCAGCGGGCCGGTGGCAACTACATGGGTAATATGAAAACTTTCTTTCATTTTTGGTCATTTTCAGACTTAGAATTTAAATAAGGGACCAAATGGTCCTAGAAACTTAAGATAACGAACAAAGTTGAATATTTTTACGTTTGACAATGTGGCGATTTCAGCTGTTTTAAATAACTTTTTTATATGTTATGGTTTCAATATCTCTTTATGTTTGAATTTATTCTAATAAATTATGTTAATTTTTCGTTTACTGTGATTTAATATGTTTAATTGTAGAACTCTTCCTCCAAAACCAAGGCCAACCGCTCGGGCCTAAGACCACTTAAACAATAGGGAACTTAACGCTATCATTACGCAGGGGCTTAACTGACGCGCTCGCGTAACACAATGTACTAATCACATTGTCCCTCGCTGCCATATGTAGGGAAATAGCTTAATTAAATTAGTCTGGTTAAGAAACTTCCCACTACAGGGAAAATGGATATGAATCATCTATCATACTTCATAAATTCAGGATTTGAAATGCTCTTGAAATTAAAAAAAAAGGAAGACATTAATTGGATGACATTATGCATCAACCGGCTATGCATAGAGAAAAATATGCTTAAAGTTTAAGTCAATCTTCACTATTTACTGTAGTGCCAAACTATCTTTCATTCCAGCCTTCAATTAAAAGACTGTGCTACCATTGCACGATCAAAATACCGCAACCATAACAATATTGGATATTGCAAGTTATTTTCATTGTTTGACAGTTATGCATGAATAATCTAAGAGCGGGAACATTTTGTGCTTAGCTGCATGATGCACAATTTAGATTAGCATTTATGAAGATTTGGTTTCATAGCTGGTTGTTACAAAACATAGAATCTCTGATAGGATTGATGGCGTTTAATATTTACTTTAATAATAAGGCTATAATTAAAAATTTGGCACTTACTTCATGAGCCAGTGCAACAGATGGCATCAAAATCTAAATAAAAAAAAGGTGCTTAGTCGGTTGATGTATAACTTCATCCAATTTTTCTGAGATAAATTTTGAAGTAAAAAAATTGTTACTTTCTTTGCTAACTGATAAATGAACTGCCATATTTTGAAATAAAAAGATTGTTACTATCTTTGCTAACTTCTTCATTTAGTCTTGTGTCTTCATTTCAGGAGCCGAGTTTTGGACAAATGGCTCCATCTAGCTTGGTCATTCTATATTTCCTCTTCCATCATTTCCATCCATTCAACTCTTTCTTTCACAACTTTCTTCTTAATGTACACCTCAGCTGACACTTCCCTCCTAATCTAAATTTCAGTGATTACACTGGTCAACAGTGGTTTTGTTGCCCTTGATATAAGATTAATTTCGGATATATTTATGCTCACAATTCATGAAACTATCAATGATTTTCGAAGATGTGCTCTGTTTTTTTTTAAAATCTTTATTTTCATTTTACACTACAAAAATCGGAAAATATGAAAAAAATATAACAGATATATTTATAATGTCAATTGTTTTTTTGAAAAATGAGTATGCACTGACATAAATAGAAAGAAAAATGTTGAAAACCCATGTTACACTTCAGTGAAATGCCTATTATAAGATTTTCTTCTATAATTTTTTAGGGGACAATCTCTTTTTAAAGACCAGCAGTAATCTGCCATCATGTGATGGTCCCAACTACCCTGATACCTTTCCTCCATTACTTTTAGATCCTAGTGAAAGCGCACTCCCTGTTCGTCACTATAATTTCCTAAATTATCCGGAAATCTATCCAGGTGACTGTGGAGAAAGTGTAACTTTATACTCATATTTGCTCCCAGAATCTTGAAGCTTATGTTTTGCACAATTTCTTTATAATTTGGTGCTTTATAGTTACCTAGGAAATTTTCTACTACCAATACAAAATCCTTCCAAGGTTCACTTTCTGGAACAGTCATAACTTTGATAAAATTTGCATCTTTCATCAATTGCCGAATTTGAGGACTATCAAATCTTCCGCCTTTTAACTTTTCCATACTGAGCTTAGGAAATTTTCTACATATTTATTTGAAACATTCTCCTTCCTTGTCCAATGCTTTGACGAATTGTTTTATCATATCCAGATGCACGTCATGAGTACTGTAAATTTGTCAAATAACTAAGATCACAGCCGATGTGCGGAGTGAGAGATGTGAGAGTGGGGATCATGTGGTGTTTGTATGCACGAAAAAATGCGCAGAAATCAAATCATGACTGGAAATATAAATTTTATTAGTAACAAGCTGTATACTGTTTAAGATATAAGATACGTAAAAATCATAAAAAACTAGAGCACATTCAGCACTTTCATGAATATATTCGTAAACTGCGCACTTGAAAACATAGAAATTCGCAGAGTTATCCAGGGCAACAAAAAAAAAACTTTTTTTGTAGAGCTGAGTTATCTTAGTATCCTTCCAGTATTCATTCTTTTAACATGGCTATACCATCTTACTCTACTCCTTCCATTACATCTTGCACTTTATCAAACTTAAAAATTTCTCTTACTTTAGTGATCTGTATTCCATCTTTTCTGGTTTTTCCAAGCATGCTGTTCCTTGAATTCTTCTTAAATCCTTCTTTGTTATGGTTAATGTTTTGGCTCCATAAATTAAAATGGAGTCAATCCACGGTAATAATTATGTCTTAAACCGTGACATATTGGAAAGAGGAAATATTTGAGGGTATTATTTTCCTCATTGCCTACACATACCAGACATCATATGAAAATATTATTGATAGTTTGGCAATTATGGGCAAATGAAATTTGTAATTTTCTTAAAACACGCATTTGTGTATAATTTTCTGAAGACTGCACATGAGTTCCAACAAAATTATTCTTACATTTATGAAAATGGTGGACACTAACTGGTATTCTGCACTAAATATTAAGTTAATATATTTTTTTTCCTGTTGAAAAAAATCACATCAATAATTCAAAACAATCAGCTGCGGTAGATTAGTTGTTATGCTCCTTGCCTCTGATCCCGAGGATCAAGGGTTCAAACCTGGCCGGAGTTGATGGATTTTTTTAGGATGGAAAAATCCAAAGAGCATGTCCTCCGGGAGGGGCTTTAAACAGTGGGTCCTGAGTCTGAAGATTTTCAGGCTTGTAAAAGATCCTTAAGCCTGAATAAAAAGGCCTCTAAGCAAAATTTACCAAATTTTCCCATCTTAGTACTACCTTGGTTTCCTAGATGTCACTAACAGGTGAAAGACTGACCCCAGGCCACTCAATGACATCTATCCAAAAAAAAAGTGTAACTAAATTAGAATCATGATTAATTTAATTCTTATGAATTTGAACCTCATAATGTTAAAAATTCCCAATTTTAATATATAAATTAGTATGGCTGAATTTCTCCCCTGTAGGAGGAGAGCGCCTAAGTCTCGTTGAGAGAAACAAGGGCTTACAAGAAAAAGTTTTAATTTGGAAGAAATTTTAATATCAAGAGAGATAAACATTATATTAAATTAATGTTGGGAAGTAAACATTATGAGGTATAATCATTAAAATTCATCGGAGAACATACTGTTTAAACAACTCACCTCATAGGATTCATGCTTCCATGAAATCGCGATATCATGGAAGCATGAATCCTATGAGGTGAGTTGTTTAAACAATATCTTCTCCGATGAATTTTAGAGATAAACATGTTTTCAAAACTGTGAAAATTTCATCTCGACAAGAATTCAATTTAAAAAATATAAATAATTCACTGAAACTAAGGAGCGCAGTATGCAACCTGCGACACCTGGTGCTATTGAACTAGTTCGGCTGCGACATGCATTATTCCATCTCCTTGTAGCGAGATCTCAGCGAATGCAGTAGCACAACCTCTCGAGGGATTTCACATGAACTGGAAAATGTTCTCATGGCAATCTATTTTTCCGAAACTGAAATCACACTATGGATGCTGCATGTTTTATGTCTCATATATCTCTCTATATTTAATAGGCAGGCTTCTTTATTTTCGTCCTTGATTGTGAATGCAACTAGAATTTCTTTGACGTTACTTTGCACATATTCCTAGATTGGCTAGAATCAACAGTTATTGTTATTTCAATCTCTTATCCTCTTTGACTGACTAGTGTCTTTCATACCAGCTATAATTTGGCTTACATCATCTTCTTTATATAATTAATAACAAGTTCTATAATATCAACAGGGATGTGGGAACAATATTTTTCTTTCAGGTACTGATATTATATTCTTGTTGTTTTGAATAATTTTTGCTGAACGAACTACATGAAGAGATACAACAAACTCATGAATTATTTTGTGTTCAGTCTAGCTTTTAGGAACTCGTGTATGAATCATGTATTTCTCATTAGTGGTTTTTTTGATCTACACATTTTCCTTAAATTGTATAATAATTTTTTTCCCATCATTAGTGTTAGTACGCACGTCAAGCACTTCATTAATAACTTCCTTAACCACATTAGCCTTCCTACAAGCATATGATTTTGCTCAAAGTTTTTGTTTGGAGATTGGTGATTCGCCAAGAGTATCTGAAAACTATTTGCCTACATGCACCCGACTCTTTGTACCACTTAGACACATTTGTATTATTTAACTTTTACAGGAATTAATCACTATGCGGTTTAATTTATGGTAAAATCAAATGTTTCCTACCTCTTCTCATACAAATCTTCTAAGTAGATCGCAATTTCGAGACCATAACGGTCTCATCTTCAGTACTATTTTGGTGAGTGATGTTATGTCGATCGGAAGAATCTCTTCTTCTTCCCTCTGTTGGTGGACCGATGAACCTCTGGATCAGGTCAGAATTTGCGGGAATTTCGAAGTTCATAAGTTTTCCTTTGCCCAAACTGTGAGTTCATTTGTTTATCTATTTGTTTAATTAGACTAGCTTTTGATTCAATTAAATGTTTTTCGGACCATGCATGAGCAGCCACTGCTGACTTTTCCACTTCTCCATTTTTGACATTTCTAAGATGTTCTTTCACCCTTGTTTTCAAATTTCTTTTTGTTTTTCCAATATAAATTTTGTCACAATCCCTGCATTTGATCTGATAAATTCCTGATTTGTTTTCTTCTTCAATTCTTTCATTTTTATTGGTTTTAATTATCCTGTTATGGCTGTATTCATTCTTCAGTGCCAATCTTATATTAAACTTTTTGAAATTTTTTTAAAAACTTATGGGGTTTCAATGGATGGTAAGTGAATTTCTTGAATTTTATTTTTTGTTTCTTTTATAAGTGTGCTTTCATTAATTAATTTTTTGTCTTTTAAATTTATTTATTTTCTTGTATACCATATTTTCTTCATAACCATTATCTATATGTGTATTCTTTCTATAAATTCCAAATTTTATCATGTTTTCTCCCTTCTTGTAGGAAAACCAGAAGGAAAACGCCCAGTTGGTAGACCAAGAATGAGGTGGGAGAACAACATTAACTATGATTTGAGGGAAGTAGATTATACAGGGAATGATTGGAAAGCAGCTCAGGATAGGGATGTATGGAGAGCTTATGTTCGCGCGGCCATGAACCTACGGGTTCGATAGTGCCAGTGAGTAAGTAAGTAAGTATCATGTTTTCTCCGTTTCTTCTTAAAGTAAGATCTAAAAATGGGATTTGTCTTTCATTTTCAATTTCCATGGTAAATTACAGTGTACAAAGTTCTACTCTGAATCTTCAAAAGCTTTAAAGCATCCTCTGTTTGTTTGTGATTCACAATAGCAATTGCATTGTCAACATATCTACTCCAAAATTTGAAAATCAAAGGATGTCCACTTGTTATTTTCTGCTCAAAACTTCCCATTTTTTAAATCTGTGCGTTATAATTACAAGTAATTCTATCAGAGGAAAATATATATATATATATATATATATATATATAATACACCAGTACACTGTAATTACCACTACAATGTAATTAATAATTTACAATATGGGGTGCATAGTAGATATACCTCCTTGTGGTGCACCCTGAAAAATTATATGTGGCAAAATAATCTACAAACATGACTGAGCGATATTGGAAAGCTTGATCAAACATTTGTAATTGCTTGGGAAAATTATGAAATTCATAAATCATATTTGAAGAGAAGAATTATACGCTGAGACTGAAGCTTGAACCCAGGATCTTTGGCTTTCTAGCCTAGACTCTACTGACTGAGCTATCTGAGCAAGTTCCAATCTAAATGCAAATTTTTCTCTTATATACGCTGTTAATTCCCGCACACCAAATGCTCTGAAACCTTTGCTTCTATCTTGCAAATGGCGGCTTCTTTATTAAGAAGACATTTATTTGGAAAATTTACATTATATTATAAAGCCAGTACGGCTTCTTTCGATGTTTTTATTATTCATTTCATACATCTCAATGATGGATAAATCATATTTGAAGAGAAAAATTATGCGCTCAGACTGGGGCTTGAACCTAGAAAGCCAAAGGTCCTGGGTTCAAGCCCCAGTCTGAGCATTTAATTTTTCTCTTCAAATATGATTTATCCATCATTGAGATATATGAAATGGATAATAAAAACATATGAAATTCATGTTCCTGCCATTAGAATAAATAAATGTATAACTTAAATTTTTTAATTAAAAAGTGATTTATCCCACTACCATTAAAACACTTACCTTGCTTCGACTATGCTTCTGTCTACATCATCTATAGATTTTCCATGAGTAGAAACAAATGCTCCAACTAGACTCGACCGTTTTTTCCTAAGTTTTTCACACTGTCAATAAGAAGAAATATCTATAATTATTTTCCATTCTAATTAATATGTCTATAAACAGATAACTACAGTTAGCAGGTAAAGCCAGATATTTACCCATACTTAATAACAATAATAATAATAATAATAATAATAATAATAATAATAATAATAATAATAATAATAATAGGGATTATTTTCTTTATTTAATAAATATATATTTTAATTTTTATATTCAATGGAAATGATCTAAAATATTATAGTATGAATATTAAGAAATTGAAATATTTTATGTCATATATAAAAAATGGTAACTGAATACTTTATTGTAAAGAATAATTTTGTGGTTATAAATAATTATAGAATCAGTTAATAATTTTAAAGGAGTTTAAATATATCAACTGACATTAACTTGAAAAGAGATTGGATAACCTGGATATGAGTCAACCAATTAGTACTTATAGGCCTGGTTTGGACCAATCAGATTTCATTGTCATAATTTGAAATGAAGGATTGTGGGAATGAGATATTTCTGAATCTAGAGTCTTCTAATGGATGTCATGGCAGCAAGACCTGCTTAAAAACAGTCTTCCATGATTTTATTGAAATTACATTTAATTTCATTTATAAGTAAATAAAAAGTGCATCATTTGACTCCACGTGCATTTTAATAATATGTGTAGCCAATTCCAACTCTAAATATTAATATTTTTGAGTAATTTGATATATGACAGGTGGGTCTTCATAATGATGGTGATGATTAGCATTTTGTAACAACCATTAAATTAACCGATAAATAAGAAAGGTCAATATACAAGTTTCGTAAGCGTCAAAAGAACTTTATTAGTGAATAATACCAATATTTTATTCAAAGTTAATTTGTGGTTTTATTCTGAGTGATAACCAATTTTGAATCTTCCCTATGTTCCTCTGAAGGGAAACTCATAGCCAAGGCAAAGTTTAGTTGAACCCAGGACTCCCACAATGAGATCATACAAGAACCTACTACAACAACGAGGAAATAAATACTACTTTATATGATCATCTCAACGTAGGTATCACCAAAAAACCCTATTTATTTAATATACTCCTTTAGTCAGAAACAAAGGCTTTTTGCACATAAATACAGTGTGCACCATGACACTCCAACATTTTTAATTAATTCACTACATCAATAAACATATAGGGACACACCTGAATAGTTCTGCTATGGCCAAAAAGAACAACTTCACATCCGTTTGCATAACAGAAGCATGCTTTATTGGTAACATGACTTCAATGTGACATAATAAGTATCAACTAAGCAATAAGTCTATTAGAGAGATTTTCTGAAGGTGTCCAAATACAATTTCAAATATAGTTATGAAGTGGAAACATGACAGTAGTACCACAAGTAAACCATGACTTGGTAGGCCACATATTATGTCTAAAAGGCATTGTCAATCTTTAAATAGGACAATGTCTAAAAATTACAGTTGCTGAATTAATCAATCACCTAAGAATCCAACCAAGCTACCAAACAGTGAAGTGAACATCATGATTTTATGTTGCAAATTGAAGAATCATGGCTGAGCAGATGATCACAATCAAAATATTTCACCTGTGAATACTAAAAGCCCTACAATGGTGTAAACAGTACCATCATTAGGCAGTGGATAATTGAAAATTTGTTGTTTTTAGCAATGAATCACACTACACATGTTGTCACACTGATGAAAGGACTTGGAGTGTGGTAAATGCCAAGGAAATTATATCTAATGATCTGCATTCTGTCAACATTGAACTGTGGAGGTATGATTACAGTGTGGGGTTGATTCTCATAGTATGGGCTTGTCATGTAGCAATCTAAATGTTATAAGGTTATAAAGACATTGTTAAATGGTTTTTGGACTCCTAACATATAGCACCAGTTTGGTGATGATAGCTGTTTTGTACTAGCCTATTAAACAAAGTCTATAGCGAGATGGTTAGGAGACAGTAACTGAAAATATACTTCTGACCCACAATCCCAACTTCAATTCAATTGAATACTTTACTGTTGCCTTATTGACATTAGTTCTCAAACACAAATTCAACAAACTTTGATGGTGAAATCCTAGCAATTTTCTTAAGTTTACAAAATCTTTTATACCACATCCAAAAATTTACACAAGTTGTAATTCTATGTGACTCCAAAGCAGTCATTCTCGCTATAACACGAGACACAACACCCAAAAGCATCAAAATTATCGAATGTCACAAAATGATAAAACAGTTATCCCGTCTACATAAAAAAGTTGTACTTCAATGGATTCCGGCCCATTGTGGAGTGACAGGCAATGAAATAGCCGATTTTCTGGCCAAGAAGGGTAGCAAAATTGTTTCAAACCCAACTTCTACTCCAGTTTCCTTTCACTCTATCAAAAGAATTATCTCAAATAAATATATCAATAAACTTAGAGAAGAATACACCACCAAAACATCTGGAAAGGAATGGGAAAATCTACAAGCTTATGACATTACTACATTACAAAGAAAATCTGCAGTAGCAACATTCAGACTGCTAACAGGACATGACTGCTTGAATAAACACCTACACAGAATTGGCATAACAGATTCACCTAAATGCCCTTTTTGCAATTTAAATGAAGATATGGAAAGAAACCATCTCCTCTGTTGTCCAGCTTTTGTAGAAGAGACCAGCCTTTCTGCTAAATATTGGAGTGCAAGAGAGCGAATGATTTCATTATCAAGTGCTCGACATTAGATACCAACCACCAACCAACATTAGTTCTTCTTGGTTTGTACCTGGACCAGCCACTGACTATTGATAAGTTGGAAACAATTTATATTATGATTGATTGCACAGGAAATGCACTGCAGCTGATATAAATGCAGTGAGCAGAACAATTTGTTCTGAGGCAAACACTCATAAAATGTTGGAAGCAAAACAAAATATAGATTCACATCATCTCTTCCTGGACTTTGTCAGTTTATGATAGTGTATGGAAAGATGAGATGTGGAATGATGGAATGATATGCATATTTTAGGTATTAATACAAAATTATATAATTATGTAAATGCCATGGCCGATCCCAAGCCCGGACGGATGACAAAGGAGGAGCGGGAGGAGTAACAATCTCGTTAAAAAACTAGGGTTCAGTTGGCTCTGACTGATAGTACTCTGTAAGGGCCCCTAGCCAGGGTTATGGTGAAGACCTCAACGTCAGAGTCAGCACAGAAAGAGTCCTTCAACATGGCGGATCTGACAGAAGAGGCAACCCTATCTCTAAGGGAAATAGAGAAACACTGCCTTGCGGTGAAGAGGGAACTTCAAAGGCTATGGGAGGAAAACCAGACAGAAATTTTTCTGGTCCTCCAGGTTGGGAGTTTATGCTGTGGGCCAGCTCCCCACACATTAAAAAAAAAACACAAAATGCTAAAAGACCAAATCAGTCAAAGCCGGACAGATCATAGGCTTTGGAGGTTTGGCACAGGAAGATGGCAGCAGCTGTAAAAACCTGAAGATAGATAGAATAAATGCTTTTATAGTGAAGTCATAGCAGAGGTCAGAATTGGTGCCTTTTAATTAGATGACTTTTAACATACAAAAGGAACTCAGGCAAGGTGATATGATGACCCCAAATTAATATTTGTCTTAGAAATATCAAGAACTGGTGACAGAGAGAATATGGAATTGGGAACAAACAACAATGAATAACCCTTATATGGCTGTAGGACCTAGTAACAAAAAGAGCAGTGAATAATTGAGTCAATCTCAAGCCAGTCCTTGATAAAGTCAGACATAGTCTCTGATGAAATGTCGGGGAATTTCAAGCCACTTGACCACGGTTCAGAGGCCTGGAAGAATTTCTTTCTACATTGTGACACTAGCTGTGAAAGCCAGAATGATCATGATTAAATTTGGGGAAAACAATTTTAAATTATAGAGAAGACAGAAAATTTGATTTGAAAACCATAATATTTGTAACTGATGTCACATAATGGGGAAATACAGTAACATAAAACCCAGACTTGAAATATTGGAAAACAAATGCAGAAGAATATGGTTTAAAGATTAACACTGAGAAAACAGCAGTAATGAAAACATCTAGAAAATAAAATAATGATTGGAATTAATAAATTGAGACTTTTTTAAAAATTATTTTTCACTGAGAGTAATTAATATTACAATTACAAAAAAAAAAAAACGTTATCTCAGTCAAAACATAAATTTATTGTTAATAATTAAATGAATCGTGATTTTTTCTTACCTCATACATCTATGTTTCTTTAAACACAGCACTGCAGTATCGGCGACCCTTTGTCGTCATCGTCAGCTGTTTTCACGTGCTGTGTTTAAAGAAACATAGATGTATGAGGTAAGAAAAAATCACGATTCATTTAATTATTATTAATTGAACCTCATAATGTTAAAAATTCCCAAATTTAATATATAAATAAATTTATTGTGTTGACGTTTCAATCTCCTGTTGTGAGATTATTTTCAAGACATGGTTGTTTACAAATTTATTGTACAAAGTTACCATCACCAGGACAATTAATTTTTATACACACACACACACACACACACATATATATATATATATATATATATATGAATATATGTATACAATATTTAAATTAATATTGGGAAGTAAACATTATGAGGTTATATCATTAACCCGTCAGCGTGGAATGACGTGACGTGTACGCGGGGTGAATTCATCACCCAATGCGGAAGGACGTGACATGTACGCAATCTGCACGCACTGCTATAAACTGTTATTATTATCTTATTTTTTACGTTAACTATTTCCCGTTTATAGAATTATGATATAGAGACTTCAATGTTTTTATTAGTGTGTATATTATTCGTTGATGTCATTAAGGAACATTTTAAAACAATTTTAGTTTTATAGTTATTCTTGTGTCTCCTGACACTTTCTTACATTTATAACTCCATAAAAGATTTTTGTGTTATGCCCTCTTTTTAGCTGTAAACTTCAAGAACAAACCAGAATGTTATATTGACCAATAAATGGTCAGTTGACCTTTTTTTTTGTTTACTTTTTTTTCAAAGGAAGAAAATCCATGTTTCACTCTGTGTTTAGTTCTTGGTGATCTTGTCTAGCGTATACTAAGGAAATGGCGAAAAGTTTATCGAGTTCCGAGATTGAGAATCTTTTAAATTCTCGTTTTAGTGATTCAGAAGAAAGTGCTTTTGATTCTGATGACGAATCTGAATTAAGTGACGTAGCAGTGGCAGAAACGGAAGTGCAATCCGATTTGGAATGTGATTCAGATGAAAATACTATAGCAGGTCAGGCAGAAGGGGTTGAAATATTTACATGGGAATCCATGTGTAATTATGTCCCAAAACGTGAAACATTCACTAATGTGTTCGGCCCACAAAGTGTTGCAAGAAATGTTAGTAGTGTGGTAGAAGCATTCAAACTTTTCTTCACTCTTGAACTTGTCAGCATGATTGTTACAGAGACTAACCGTTATGCAGAACAGTACATGAAATCTCGGGGTATGCTTTTCTCATTTCGATCCAGAGTGAGAGAATGGACCCCTGTGACACTTGATGAAATGTATGTTACTTTAGCACTATTTATGTTGATGGGAATAGTACAGAAACCTACTTTTCGCTCTTATTTTTCACGAAATTCGACAATAGCCACGCCCATATTTGGTTCTGTTATGTCCTTGGACAGATTTGAATCTATTTGCAAATTTCTTCATTTTAACAACAATGACATAAAATTCACTACCTATGACGGTCCAAAAAAGTTATTTCCGATTTATCCTTTAGTGCAGTACCTCAACAATAAATTTCAAACAATGTACATACCAAAACAAAATATTTCAATCGACGAATCCCTTACATTATGGAAAGGGCGGTCTATCATTCATTCAATATCTACCGCTAAAATCATCAAAATTCGGAATTAAAACTTTTGAACTCTGTGAATCGACTACTGGCTATTTGTGGTCGTTCATTGTTTATACAGGCAAGGACACAAAATTGGATTCTACTTTGACGTCAGGTGTAGCGAATAAAACTATGGCTATTGTATTTCAACTTATGGAACCATTACTAGGAAAAGGGTATACATTGTGGATGGACAACTTTTATAATTCTCCGTCATTGGCAATGAAATTAAAATATTTTAAAACTGACTGTGTTGGGACTCTTCGACTAAATAGGAAACACGTGCCTAAGACAGTAAAGGAGAAAAAATTGAAAAAGGGTGAACTTATTTCACAACATTCAGGTCCAGTTACAGTTATGAAGTGGAGTGACAAAAAGAATGTGACAATGTTATCTACATACCATACTGACGAAACCAAAATTGTGAAAACAAGAAGAGGACACGATAAGGTGAAACCGGCGATGATATGCGACTACAATTACTTCATGGGAGGCGTGGATTTGAAAGATCAATTACTACAAGGTTACCTGATCGAGAGAAAAAAAATGAGTAAATGGTCCATGAAAATGTTTAAAAGACTTTTAAACATATGCATACTAAATGCAAGTATTATATACAAGCAAAATATTGGAAACGAAAAGAAAGATAATTTGAAATTTAGGGTCGATTTAGTTCAAGGTCTCTTAGCTCAACATGGTTCATGTATAGAAAGGAAAGTTCCTGGAAGGCACACGAGCAATAATAATGTACCCAGACTGTTAGAAAGACATTTTTTGGAGAAGATTCCCCCAACAGGGAAGAAGTCTAAACCACAAAAGAGGTGTGTTGTTTGCAGTAAACATGGAAAGAGAAAAGAGTCAACTTACTGGTGTCCCGACTGTCAAGCTGGTTTATGCCTCGAAAATTGCTTTAAAATTTATCACACTAAACTAAATTTCTAAAGCCCCCTTCAGCTCTGAGTTTTTTTTTTCCGGAAGACCCTTCTCTTGTGTAATATTGCATTGTGTTGTTAGGTAGTGTGCCGGTTCTCTGAATCCTTCAAAGAATTTGTTGTGTAATTCACTGTTTTAATTATATATGTGAACTGTGTTGTTTTATTTATTTTTACAACTGTGGAATAAAAACCATTGTTAGTCTACACCTGAAGAGATGTTATGTGAGTATTATAATATTTATAATTTATTAAATGTTATATTAAGTATACACCGAGAGGGAGTCTGAAATAATTTAAATTACGCAGGATCCTTTTAAATGTGTTACTTGAATACTCGCATTGGATGGCCGGATTTAAACCCCAGTCAAAATTCCTCCCGCATCTGGTTATGACGGGCCATTTAAATCTACCCACGTTGAGGGGTTAATAGTGAGTGGAGAACATATTTTAATCGACTCACCTCATACATTTTCAAACTTCTTTGATACCGACGGTTTCAGACAAAATCATGTCCTTCTTCAGTCATGGCTTCCACTCATGACTGAAGAAGGACATGATTTTGTCTGAAACCGTCGGTATCAAAGAAGTTTGAAAATGTATGAGGTGAGTCGATAAAAATATGTTCTCCACTCACTATTAATATGTATACAAATTTAAATGTATAAATTTAAAATTTCAATTTATAATTAAAAATATTTTAGCATGGAATCATATGTTCCATACCATTCATTTAAATCTTTTTGTTTATTTAATGCTTTATTTTGTTCTTTTTTTATATATGCCATTTCTGCTATTAATCTTTTTTGATAATTATTTTCTTTGTGTAAAATTTTTATGTCATTCCATTTCATTTTATGATTTTGATTAATTATGTGTTCACTGATTACTGAAAGTTCTGCACCTGGTGTACTGATATTCTTTTTATGTTCGTCGATTCTTTTTCTTATAAATCTTTTTGTTTGGCCTACATAAGACTTCACAATCACCACATTGGATTTTGTATACAACATCTGTCAATTTACCACTCTCTATTTTGTCTTTGCCAGTTTTTTATTAAAATTCTTTCAAGTTTATTAGGAACACTATGAATAAAAACAAATTTGAATGCGTTTCAATTTCTTTTCTAATCCTTCATTTTTAAACTTTTACATAAGGTGGTAATTTCAAGAGAACGTTTTATTGTTCAAACATCTTAATTTATTTTATTTAATTCTATTGATGTTTTTCTGTCTTCCAATATTTTCAATCTTCTCTTAATTTGTTGAACAATAAACTTCTTGTTGGATAATAATTTTCCATCAAAATATGTTTAACCAATTCAATGTTTTGTTTATGGAATATGTTATTGGGAAGTAAGTAATATCGCTCTGTAAATTAAGCCATAAATTTACACTTATTTTTGTTGAACTGGGTGTCTTGAGTGGAAATTTATATATCATTCCAGAAAATGTTGGTTTTCCTATACCAATTTGTTAACAATTTTCCATTACATAAACGTATCACTGTGACGTCAAGGAAACTCAATTGACCACAATTGTCTATTTCACTAGTAAATTGATAAATGGTTTATTGATATGAATTAAATGTATTAACTATTCTTTCAACTTCATTTTGTTGAAACACTTAAAACAAATATCATCAACAAATCTGTTTAGACACATCCACTGTAAAAAGGTAGTTTGTTCAAACAAAAGGTCTCCAAATCGGTCCATCACTATATCTGCCAGAATCGGAGATAATGGTGATCTCATGGGACTACCATTAGGTCTGCGGCATAAAAATTTTTTATTGAACGTAAAATTAGAAGAATTGAGCACTAAAGAGACCGCATCAATAAATTCATTTAAAGTAATGTTTGTTTTCTTGTTAATAAACTCCCACCTATTTTTGAGGGCCTCCATAACAAGTTCATGAGGAATATTTGTAAAATAAGGATTTTACATCTAACGATATTAAAATGTTATTTATATCAATTTGTTTGGTATTAATCCATACAACAAATTTCCTCCAACTGTCTTTAATGTCAGACTCAGGTTTAGGTAATGACTCTGATAGTATATTACTTATATATTTTGCAAGATTGTAAGTAGGACTGTAAAGTGAAGAAACAAGTCTCCTCAATGGATGATCTTTTTTATGTCTCTTAGGTAAGCCATAACACCTTGGGTAAATGGTGTTGAGTGTCCTTAGAAGATCTTAAAAATTTTGTAAAGATCTTCAGTTATGTAATTATTAATTTTCCAACATTTAACCAACTCAAGGTTACACTACTTTGAATTTTAATAAATGGATCTTTATTCAGTTTTATATAAGTGACCCTATTGTCGTTCAACAGAGTTTTTTCCATTTTTTGAAGATAGTCAGAATTTCTCCATCAACCGACAGTGATATGTCCTTTATCATCTTTAGTAACATGAATTTCATTGTTTTGTTTCAAAAATTAGTTATTGCAAATATTAAATTCTTCAATGAAATTGTTTTCCCAATATGACATCTGGAATGTATTGTTCATAAACCGTCCGATTACTATTGGTTAGTATGAGATCTAGCTTCATTTTTTCTTCGATCATCACAAACAGTAAACCTTATTTTCAAAGTCTTTTATAAAATTCCAAAACAGGGACTGGAATCTCTTTCTTCATATTTATTTATTACTGGTCGTCCAAATTTACCAACCTAACTAAACTTAAGAGTCTACTGAAAGCATAATTCGGTAAAAATTGTTTAATTAAGTAGATTTTGTAATTAAGTTAATAATTTTTTATTTTAATTTATTTAGTTTTGTTTAAAACATTATTTTTGTTTATTTTTTATTATTTCACTAACCTCATACTTCATGAATGCATAGCAGACCCTGGGTTTCTTCACATCTTTTGTGACATTCTCAATGCTGCGTCAGTTGTGAACGTGACGCAGCATTGAGAATGTCACAAAAGATGTGAAGAAACCCAGGGTCTGCTATGAATTATGAAGTATGAGGTGAGTGAAATAATAAAAAATAAACAATATTAAAAAACCTCATAGTGTTATTTCCTATCTACATAACTTAAAAAACATTATTTGTTAAATTTACTATCCATTTTTTATTAATTTTAGTAAAGAAGTCCATATTTATCATTTGTTCAGTCTTAAGTTTCTCAAATTTGGAAATCAAACTAATTTTTTCTTTATTCTTGTGTTTACTTAATCGATTGGTATTAGAGTTTACAAATTCAAAAACAATATTTAATTTTAGGAAGTTATATTTTGAGGTTATTTTAATTATATTATTTTTGGTCTAAGACACAATCTTACCCGACCCAGAAGTGGTGCAATATTATGTTATTTGTTCTTGAAAATGTTTCAAAACAATTCTGTTTTTAATCTTCAGCTTTCCCAGACTGGTTTTATTTATGTTGCATTATGTTGCACCACCTGGATGTCGATGTCAGCTCCATCCTGTGGTTGGCCAAAGAACCTCCAAACAAGGTCACCCTCCATCGGAATATCAAAATTCATAACTCTGTTTCTGTTCTTCTGAATATAAATTTTTTCCCAAATAGTCAGCTCGTTTGTATTTTCTAACTGTTTTAATAATTTAGTGTCTGAATTGATATTATGTTTTTCAGACCAAACATGAGCAGCAACTGCAGATTTTTCAATTTCTCCATTTTTAATATTTCTTATGTGTTCTTTGGTTCTAATTTTTAGGTTTCTTTTTGTTTTCCCTATATATATCTTTTCACAACCCATGCATTCAATTTGATATATTCCTGACTTTTTATTTTTATCAGTTTTTCATTTTTGTTTAAATAAACTAATAAAAACCAACAAAAATGAAAAAACTGATAAAAATAAAAAGTCAGGAATATATCAAATTGAATGCATGGGTTGTGAAAAGATATATATAGGGAAAACAAAAAGAAACCTAAAAATTAGAACCAAAGAACACATAAGAAATATTAAAAATGGAGAAATTGAAAAATCTGCAGTTGCTGCTCATGTTTGGTCTGAAAAACATAATATCATGTTTTTATTATTAATTTAACATTTCTCAATGAAAGATAAATTAAATTTGAAGAGAAATGTTAAATTAATAATAAAAACATCATTAGAGGCCCTACTGGCTTTTAAAGTAATGTTAAATTTCCAATAAATGTCTTCTTAACTAAGAAGCCGCCATTTGCAAAGATAGAAACAATGGTTTCAAAAGCATTTGGCGATAGGGAATTACAACGTATATAAGAGAAAAATTTGCGTCTAGATCGTAACTCGCCTCGGTAGCTCAGTTGGTAGAGCACTTGGCCCGGAAAGCCAAGGGTCCCGGGTTCGAGTCCCGGTCTAGGCGAAAATTTTTCTCTTCAAATTTAACATAATATCAATTCAGACACTAAATTATTAAAACAGTTAGAAAATACAAACGAGCTGACTATTTGGGAAAAAATTTATATTCAGAAGAACAGAAACAGAGTTATGAATTTTGATATTCCGATGGAGGGTGACCTTGTTTGGAGGTTCTTTGGCCAACCACAGGATGGAGCTGACATCGACATCCAGGTGGTGCAACATAATGCAACATAAATAAAACCAGTCTGGGAAAGCTGAAGATAAAACAGAATTGTTTTGAAACATGTTCAAGAACAAATCAACATTAATATTGAGGTAAGATGTCTAGACCAAAAATAATATAATCAAAAACAATGTTAGAAGGTAAATTATTGTCTAACCATCTTCTCGTTTTATTTAGCTGGCAGATACAGTGATGGACGATTTGGAGACCTTTTGTTTGAACAAACCACCTTTTACAGTGAATGTGTGTAAAAGATTTGTTGATGATATTTTTTTAAGTGTTTCAAAAAATGAAGTTGAAAGAGTAGTTAATACATTTAATTCATATCATAACCATTTACAATTTACTAGTGAAATAGAAAATTGTGGTCAATTGAGTTTCCTTGATGTCACAGTGATACGTTTATGTAATGGAAAATTGTTAACAAATTGGTATAGAAAACCAACATTTTCTGGAAGATATATAAATTTCCACTCACGACACCCAGTTCAACAAAAAATAAGTGTAATTTATGGCTTAATTGACAGAGCGATATTACTTTCCAATAACATATTCCATAAACAAAACATTGAATTGGTTAAACATATTTTGATGGAAAATTATTATCCACAAGAGTTTATTGTTCAACAAATTAAGAGAAGACTGAAAATATTGGAAGACAGAAAAACATCAATAGAATTAGATAAAATAAATCTAGATGTTGAACAACAAAGCTTTTGCTTGAAATTACCTTATGTAAAAAGTTTAAATGAAGGATTAGAAAAGAAATTGAAACCATTCAAATTTGTTTTTATTCATAGTGTTCCTAATAAACTTGAAGGAAATTTAATAAAAACTGGCAAAGACAAAATAGAGAGTGGTAAATTGACAGATGTTGTATACAAAATCCAATGTGGTGATTGTGAAGTCTTATGTAGGCCAAACAAAAAGATTTATAAGAAAAAGAATCGACAAACATAAAAAGAATATAAGTACACCAGGTGCAGAACTTTCAGTAATCAGTGAACACACAATTAATCAAAATCATAAAATGAAATGGAATGACATAAAAATTTTACACAAAGAAAATAATTATCAAAAAAGATTAATAGCAGAAATGGTCTATATAAAAAAAGAACAAAATAAAGCATTAAATAAACAAAAAGATTTAAATGAATGGTATGGAACATATGATTATGACATAATTGCAATAGTTAATCATAAACAGATAGATGATGCATTAAAATTATTGAACATTCAAAGTCAAACTATAAAGTTCACTATGGAAAAGGAAATCAATGGAGAAATATCATTTTTAGATCTCAACTTAAAAAGGAATGAAGAAAATAAGATAGAATTTGGAATTTACAGAAAGAAGACACATATAGATAACTACATAAAAGCTTCAGGTTTCAATCACATAGCTCACAAAGAAGCAGTTTTCAATAGTTTGACACAGATTAGTGAACATACCAATGAACAAAGAAAATTATGAAAAAGAAAAAGAACACATAATCAACATAGCCACAAAAAATGGCTTTGCAATAAAAATGATACTCAAGAAAATAAACAAGTTCAAAAGACAAAAATTTATTAATCAAAGCACTCTTCTAAAAGTAAAAGAAGAAAATGTAAAATTTAGAAAATTCACATATCATCCATTAAAACACCACAAGTTTCAAAATTTTTTTAAAGATTTCAACATAAGGTTAGCACCCAAAAATGACTACAGCATCAATAGACTGATTACACCTAATAAGAATGAGAAAATTAAAAAAGAAAACAAATAAGGGTTTATCAAATTAAATGTGAAGAATGTGAGAAATTCTACATAGGGAAAACTAAGAGAAACTTGGAAACTAGAGTGAAAGAACATCTCAGGAATGTCAAGAAAGGGGAAGTAGAAAAATCTGCAGTGGCTGCCCATGCATGGTCTGAAAAACATCTTATCGAGAAAGAAGCTAAATTATCATCATCATCACTCCAGAGATTAGGCAATTGCCCGTTCCGACTTCATAATGCATCAGCCCAACGTCTTCTAGGTCTTCCAACATCAAGCTAAATTATTAAAACAAATAGAAAAACCAAAAGAACTTACTGTTTGGGAAAAGATCTACATTCAAAAGAGCGAAAAGAAGAAATTGATGAACTTTGAAATTCCCGGTGAGAATGACCTGGTTTCGAGATTTTTTCAGTCAGCCAATGGAAGGAGCGAAGGACAGCTCTTCAAGACGACAGAACAATGGTCGTGACGATACTGAGGATGGAACAGAAACTATGTTCCAAAACTAGTTTATAGTCAAATAAGAAGAACAATATGAGGTGAGTGATAAACAATTCTACCTTAATATGATTCCTTGCTAAAATATTTTAAATTATAAATTGAAATTTTAAATTTATATATTTCAATTTGTATACATATATTCATATATATATATATATAAAAAATTAATTGTCTTGGTAATGGTAACTATGTACAATAAATTTATAAACGCCCATGTCTTGAAAATAATCTCACAACAGGAGATTGAAACGTCGACACAATAAATTTATGTTTTGACTGAGATAACGTTCATTTTTTTTTTGTAATTATAATATTAATAAATTGATTAAGTTATGTAGATAGGAAATAACACTATGAGGTTTTTTACTATTGTTTATTTTTTTATTTCACTCACCTCACACTTCATAACTCCTTGCAAACCCAGGGTTTTGTCACATTATTTGTGACATTCTCAATGCTGTGTCACGTTCACAACTGACATCCGACTGCCTTCTATCCTGCAGACTGACCTCCGCGCCATCTGATGGCTGACCGACGAACTTCCAAATCAGTCCTCTCTCCTTATAACCAGGTATTTCAAAATTCATAGTTGTATTTTCATTCTTGCATATGTAAATTTTTCCCCAAATTGTGAGTTCCTTCGGTTTCTCCAATTGTTTAAGTAATTTTGTTTTGGTTTCTATTCTATGCTTTTCTGACCAGGCATGTGCAGCTATTGCAGATTTTTCGGTTTATCCATTTTTAACGTTTCTCCAAATTTAAACATCAAAGGGTGTGCTTTGGTTACATGACATTCAAAGTTCCCCATAAACATAGCTGCAATAGCTGCACATGCCTGGTCAGAAAAACATAGAATAGAAACCAAAACAAAATTACTTAAACAATTGGAAAAACCGAAGGAACTCACAATTTGGGAAAAAATTTACATATGCAGGAATGAAAATACAACTATGAATTTTGAAATACCCGGTTATAAGGAGAGAGGACTGATTTGGAAGTTCATCGGTCAGCCATCAGATGGCGCGGAGGTCAGTCTGCAGGATAGAAGGCAGTCGGACGTCAGTTGTGAACGTGACACAGCATTGAGAATGTCACAAATGATGTGACGAAACCCTGAGTTTGCGAGGAGTTATGAAGTATGAGGCGAGTGAAATAAAAAATAAACAATATTAATAAATTGAGTTAGATTTTATGGCTCACCTCATAATTGTAGAATTCTTGAAGACTAGTTTTGGTACATCTATGTATCATTCTCAATTCCATCTAACTAGAATGAGAATGATATGTTGATGTATCAAAACTAGTCTTCAAGAAATCTATAATTATGAAGTGAGTCGTAAAATCCAACGCAATTTATTAATTAAAATAAACCTCATAGTGTCACTTCCTTTAAATATTAATGAAAACGATTGGAATGTTAAGTTATCAGTAAAATTAATGACTATGAGTTAGGGATTTAGACTCACCTCATATTTTTTGTTTTATTTTCTTGCAGACCTTGGTTTCTTCACATTTGTGTGATATTGTCAATGCTTCCTAACTGTCGAATTGGTGATTGTCGATCCTGTAGGTTGATTTCTGCTCCCTCTGTTGGCTGACCGATGAACTTCCAAATCAATTTTTTTTTCCCCTCCCAGGAATTCAAAAATTCATAGTTTTCTCCTTATTCAAACATTAAATATCAAGTAAAAATAAAAAAAAGTCAACAACTTCAAATATTTAGGATAAGAGATAAATTCCCATGTAAAAATACAAAATGAAATCAGTAAAAAATAGAGACAAGTTTAGAGGTTTATCATTTAACTAAGCAGTAAATTTGGAATAAAGATGTACTCATTAAAACAAAACAGCAATTCAAATCAATTTTAATATCTTGTTACGTGTCGCACATAGCAATGTTTGAATTGCGCAGGCGAGTTAGATTACCCGCAAGCTGGCAGAATTGTCTGGAGTGTGTTGCCAGATGGTTCTACTGGGTCTCTCACCCTTTTAGAGAAGGATCCATTTTTAGAGGAATCTGGGCATCGAAGTTACTCGAAGCTGTTTCTACAGCCTTCCCTCGTGCTTATAAAAGAGTGGAGGCAGAAGGCCAGAAATCAGTTTTGTGTTTGACGCCGGTGATAGCAGTCAGTCTGCGATAGCTAGTCGTGTGGTGAACAGTGGACAATAAGTTGTGCCGAATTTATTTATCAGTGAGTGGAAAATTATTCTAACTGGGATAACAATTAAAAGAAGATTGTTAGTGATTTGTATCTGCGAACAGTAGTTTGTTGATAATTAGAGAATTAAATAAAGTGTTTAGTGAAAATTTTAATAAATTCATTGTGCATTATTTACGCCAAAATAAAATAGAAGGAAAATCAAGGCAATCCTGGCACAATATGTATCTGAGACTTGGACATATACAAAGAAACAGTTCAGCAAAATTCAGGTCATAGAAATTAAATGTCTGTATGGAATGGCACACAAAACAAGACAAAATAGGATTAGTAATGGTATAGTCATGGAGACATTAAATATAGAAAATTTAACAACTTATCTGGAAAAAAATAGATTAAAATGGTTTGAAAATCTCAAAGAATGGCAAAGAGAAAACTACCATTACAAATGCATCACCTGAAGGTCAAAGGGAAACAACCACTAGGAAGACCACAGGAAAGGTGGATTAATTGAGTGAAGACAAATTTACAGACAGGGAATACAACCAGGAAGAATTAAACAGAAGAAAAACATGAGAAGATAGAGATGGATGGAGACACATTAGGAATCAACCTCCCTGAGGAGGACTTGGCATGAGGAGGAGGATGATGATGGCAGTGATAACAAAGCAGAAAAAATAAACCCCTGGAACAGCATTATTTTTAATTAACTTCAACATGAAATGTTTATTAAGTTATGTAGGTAGGAAATAACACTATGAGGTTTATTTTAATTTTGTTTATTTGTTTCTTGACTCACCTCATACTTCATAACTCCCTTGCATATCTAGATTTCGTCACTGTATTTGTGACATTCTCTATGCTGTGAACGTGAACAGCATAGAGAATGTCACAAATACAGTGACGAAATCTAGATATGCAAGGGAGTTAAGAAGTATGAGGTGAGTCAAGAAACAAATAAACAAAATGAAATGTTTATATTTAGGAGAACTCACCGCTTCACGAGCTTGCTGCAATTGTTTTTCAGCTGCATTTTTTTTCTTTATATATGCTTTGTTCTCAATTTCATGTGTGAGCTGTAACCATTGCTGCAGTCCAACTGGCGGAGACCAACACCTGTCTTCTAATTCACCTTCTGCACGTTGCAACTCACCACGCAATACCTAGTTAAAAAAAACTTATATAATTTTAATCAATACTGTTGTGTGAGTATTCTAATGACACCCATTGCATTTTTCGCATTTTGGATTTCATGCTAGGCAGATAGATGACATTTATATGGTCTATTTTCAGTATACACACAATTTCAGTAAACTATTGTATGTAATAGATATATACTTGTATACAGAGAGTAGTGAAAGATGAGGATATTTTGTGTGTTTGTGTGTACCGTGTTTTATGAGAGATAGTGATAAATAAAAGGGGGAAGATGAAATCTGATGATGGTTTGTAGCCCATTGTTGAAAAGCACCAAAGGAACCACCATCCGATAATAAAACTGCTGTCAAAGATACAATATGCTTTCTCAACTATGGAAAGGTTCAACTTAATCCAGGCACCTGGTGCACCATATAGTGATTAATAATTGAACACTATCTGAGATTGAAAATTTTACAATTAAAATTTCAGACTCTCCCAGTCATGAAACTTGGATTCATTAGTCAGAAAGTAGACATGCTAGCAACTGAGTTAGTGCAGTGGATTTAGTAGTATTAATATTTAAAACAATGGTGTGACCATAGGTGAGAGGTTTAAGGTAAGATGCTTTGATGGAGAGTTAAGTCTCCATGGGGAAAAAAAAATTATCATGAAATTTCAGTCAGTATGAGGTTAAGGCATCCTGCGCCATAGCCAAGTGGTTAAGGCAAGATGCCTTGGTGCAGAGCTATGCGGCTTGTGCTGGTTCGAGTCCCCAGGGGAGAAGAAATTTTCTCTTGGAATTTCGGCCAGTATGGGACCAGTGCCCATCCTGCATCGTAAGGCATTTGGGTAGCCACAATAAGTAACGACTCCAGGTTGAGAAGATCAGCTATAACAGCTTGGGGACCTGACATGCTGATCACATGTCACCCCTACACTGGTTTATGATCGTCTACCTCTGTGATTAACACATATGGACGTGAGACCAGCAGCCAGCTGGTAGGCCAAGGGCCTTCTATGCCTGTTGTGCTTGGATTAAAAAAAAATGAGGTTAAGGCTAAACTAAAGGGCCATACTGCCGATGATGATGATGAGACTAGTGCCAACCCAGCATCATGAGGAATTTGGATAACTACAATAAGCAACGGGTCCTGGTTGAGAAAATTAAGGAACCCAACATGCTGACCACATATCACCTATATACTGGCTCAATCATCCACCTATGTTTTTAACACACATGGGTGTGAGGCCTGTAGCTAGCTGGTATGCCTATGGCCTTCAAGGCTTGTCATGCCATGGAGTTTGTTTTTTAATTATTATGTACGAAAATCACACTTCCTATCTACAAACACTAAATTAACAATGATAAAATTAAATCTTTCCTACCTCTACTCATATAAATCTTCTAAGTAGATCGCGATTTCAAGACCATAACGGTCTCATCTCAGTACAATCTTGGTGACTGATGTTATGTTAATCGAAGAAACACTTCTTTTCCCCAAAAAAAATCCACATTCAGAAAAACAAAGGAAAACTTATGAACTTCGAAATTCCCGCAAATCCTTACCTGATCCAAAGGTTCATCGGTCTATCAACAGAGGGAAGAAGAAGTGTTTCATCCAATCGACATAACATCAGTCGCCAAGATTGTACTGAAGATGAGACCGTTATGGTCTCGAAATCGTGATCTACTTAGAAAATTTATATGAGGAGAGGTAGGAAACATTTAATTTTATCATACATTAAAGCTCATAGTGATTAATTCCTATAAAAGTTAAAAAACAAAATTACCAATTGTAAGAGCAACATTAAAATAGATTTTTCCACAATTGATGTTAAATATCAGTTTCTAGGTTGCCAAAATTGGGGGAGAAATATGATATTCTCTCCCTAGGAAGATAACTTGTTATAACAATATGAACAAAATAAACATAACATATTTATGGAATTTACTTTGCATCACTACATATGTACTGACTAAAAATAACTCCAATCAACTTGAAAAGAATTTTGTGACAATTTAACCTCGATTGTGGAAAAAAAGAAAAAAACTGTGGAATCAAAATGCATTTTTCCCTCTGTACTACTGAACCTCAGAAAAAAAAAATGTTTTTCTCCCTTGATGTACTGGGCATATTTTACAAATATATATACAGTAAAAGCTCCTCATTCACGGGGGGTATATGTTCTGTAAAAATGCCGCCAATATGAAATGGTAATTTGTATAGGAATATAGGGAATATTAAATTAATATTAAGAAGCTAAAGCTGTTACTATGATTGAAATAAGTATATTAAAGTACACTACTGAATTATTGTAATCAAATGGTAAAGAGAAAAATTTATGCCTGAACCGGGAAACGAACCCCGAACCTTCAGCTTTCCGTGCTGATGCTCTTAACCATTGAGCTAATCCAGGCTTCCTTCCCATCCAAGCATAAATCCTTCCTTTACCTTACTGTCTTGGTCCCACATTCAAATGCTATGAATCATCATTCACAAATACACATTGAATGGCTTCTACCTGAAGAAGACATGAAGGGACTCCACATAGCTATAGCATTATTTATTAAATTAATATTAAGAAGCTAAAGCTGTTACTATGATTGAAATATTTCAATCAGCATTTGAATGTGGGACCAAGACAGTAAGGTAAAGGAAGGATTTATGCTTGGATGGGAAGGAAGCCTGGATTAGCTCAATGGTTAAGAGCATCAGCACGGAAAGCTGAAGGTTCGGGGTTCGATTCCCGGTTTAGGCATAAATTTTTCTCTTTACCATTTGATTACAATATAGGGAATATGTTCCAAGGTTACAGAATAAAATAAAAATTATGAAGTAAAATCAATTAATGAGAGATTTTGAACAATTTCTATTAATTATTATTGCCAGCCTTAGGCAAGGACTTAAAGAAGTTGGTAAATTTTTCCTGTTTTGCTGCTTTTAAAAGGTCTTTCAATTCAGCTGTGAATTCAGCGATATAATTCCTTATTTTGTCTTCGGATTTCTTGATGAATATTACAGTTGATTCAATTACATTGAAACACCATGATATGGACACAAACGACTCGCCAATGCATAAACGATCAAGCATTTCTATTTTTACTTTAAGTGGCAACACTACTTTTTTCCGCTTCGGAACTAATTTTCCTTCGTTTTACTCGACATCATAAATTGGCAACAAAGCAGAAGAAACAAGTGTTACTCAATCAAAATTATTGCAATGAATGACAAGTTGAAACAATAAAACACAGATTGTGGTGAAGGCAGCATTTATTACAGACAAAGTGGCATGTGAAATATGATGGCAGTGACTTTTAACAACGAACTTTAGGCTTAATGATAATAAGGTTTGTTTTACTTTGATATTAATTTGTGCAATTGGTTTGAATCACTCTTTGTGAAAGCCACCTTGGCACATGACTGCAATAAAAAAGTTGATGTTTTAATAAAGGATACTAATCCTTCTAATATATCGGCTGGAAATTTTAGCCACAAATACAAGAACTGTGTCACAATTTTTTAACCCATGAATAATGAAAACGCCAATAAGGGAACCACAAATAAGGAGCTTTTACTATGCAGACTTTAGGCATTCAAGGGAATATGCTACTCTGGATCAGCAATTTTCTCATCCAACGGTTCATCGCTACAAAATATATCACCTCTCTAAATACCAACAAACATATCGAGGTTTACCACAAGGTTCTGTATTCAGTGCCACTCTTTTCAATATCTACATTAATGATCTACCTAAGCACATAGAAAAGCTCCAAACAAAAACCCTACTTTTTGCTGATGATGTAGTAATATGGATCTCCAAACCAAAAAAACCAAAGTCAACAATTAATAACCATAGCCCAACAATCACTAATACAGTTAGAGAATTGGACATCCCAGAGCTTAATGAAGATAAATATACAGAAGACAAATTATCAACTATTTACATTAAGAAAGAAACCACTACCCACCCATCACTCTGAAATTGGAGGGTGAATTATTAATTCAAACACATGAAGCAAAATATTTAGGAATAACTCTGGACACAAAATTAACATGGAAGAAACACACAGAGAATATATGTACAAAGATAAGAAACAAGGTTACCATTATTAAAACGATTAGCAGAGAAAAAGTGGGGTTGCAACACACAAACTCTATACACCTTCTACCAAATGTACATAAAATCTATACTTCATTACTGTGAAGAAATCCTAGTAACTACAAAAGTGGAAAAAACTTAATAAATTGCAGAACCAAATCCTACATCTGATAACAGGAGCCATTAAAACAACACCAATCAATGCCATGCAAATCTTAACAAATAACCCAATTTGAAATTGAGAAAATAGCAATTACACAGTATAACATTTTTTTAAGGTTACCCCATAATAACAGGACCCAAAGAAAACCACAAGTATGTTTAAAATCTCAGCAAAGCTTCTTAAGCATAGTACAAGAAATCAAACAGAAATTACAATTTCCACATTCAAAAGAAAATATGCAGATGAGAAATAACCCTCTAGAATTTTTGGAAATTGAATATAACCTTCATTTAACAGAAGACATCAAGAAATCTGAAACTCCCCCATCTATTTTAAAACAAATGTCAGTTGAAATAATAAATTTAAGATACCCTGCTCCTGAATGGATACACATTTTTACAGATGGCTCCAGCCTACCAAATGAGGGTGGCACTGGTGCTGGGTGCAGTATGCCCATTTTTTTCCTTTTATCGTAAACTAAACATAAATTCAACAAACTTTGATGGCGAAATTCTAGCAATTTTCTTAAGTTTACAAAATCTTTTGTACCACATCCAAAAATTTTCAAAAGTTGTAATTCTATGACTCCAAAGCAGCCATTCATGCTATAACACGAGACACAACACCCAAAAGCATCAAAATTATTGAATGTCACAAAATAATAAAACAGTTATCTCATCTACATAAAAAAGTTGTACTTCAATGGATACCGGCCCATTGTGGAGTGACAGGCAATGAAATAGCCGATTTTCTGGCCAAGAAGGGCAGCAAAATTGTTTCAAACCCAACTTCTACTCCAGTTTCCTTGCACTCTATCAAAAGAATTATCTCAAATAAATATATCAATAAACTTAGAGAAGAATACACCACCAAAACATCTGGAAAGGAATGGGAAAATCTACAAGCTTATGACATTACTACATTACAAAGAAAATCTGCAGTAGCAATATTCAGACTGTTAACGGGACATGACTGCCTGAATAAACACCTACACAGACTTGGCATAACAGATTCGCCTAAATGCCCTTTTTGCAATTTAAATGAAGATATGGAAAGAAACCATCTCCTCCGTTGTCCAGCCTTTGTAGAAGAGACCAGCCTTTCTGCTAAATATTGGAGTGCAAGAGAGCGAATGATTTCATTATCAAGTCATATTTAAAGAGAAAAATTATACGCTCAGACCGGGACTTGAACCCGGGACCCTTGGTTTTCTAGTCCAAGTGCTCTACCATTTGAGCTACCTGAGCAAGTACCGATCTAAACGCAAATCTTTCTCTATATACGTTATAATTCCCGCCCACCAAATGCTTTTGAAGCCTTTGCTTCTATCTTTGCAAATGGCGGCTCCTGTATTAGATCGGTACTTGCTCAGGTAGCTCAAATGGTAGAGCACTTGGACTAGAAAACCAAGGGTCCCGGGTTCAAGTCCCGGTCTGAGCGTATAATTTTTCTCTTTAAATATGATTTATCCATCATTGAAATGTACGAAATTAATATATAAAAACATCATTATCAAGTGCTCAACATTAGATACCAACCAACCAATCACTAGATATATACATATATAAAAGGAGCATGCAATAAGGCATGGTTACGGCAATATCCTACACGTACGAAAATCAAGAGTTCAAATACTGATGGGTCAGGATTTTTAAACTGACCCAAACCTTCTGGTGGCACTATGGCCCTGGGGCTAACAGAAATTCAGAAATTAGCACCAGTATCTTGTTCTGGGGGTAAAGGTGGCCACCACACAGGGCTGACATCTTGTGCCGATTGACTAAAAAAGGTGGAAGCCTTAATCTCCTACACCCCATCACCCTCTTGAGGCCTGAAGTGGGATCATTTTATCTTATACATACAAAAAAATCATCATCCAAACCACATATAAGCCATAAGCCATCTGGCCTATTACAGTCTCAATGAGATATTTTATTTCAACCTCTTTTTAGGCTAACCCAAAGATTTATTTCCCTGTGGACAGGATTGAAGGATGGCTTTTGAGATTATGTTTCTGGCCATTTGTTGGACGTAATTTTTTGCTAGTCGAATTGGCATTTACTTACAAAATCTATATACTCGTTATCGCTGTACGAGGGAAGGTTTCATTACTTTACTAATTATTGTTTTATTGAATTATAAAAATGTATAGGGCAAACCTCTTTGAACAAGGATTAATAATAATAAATAATAACAGCAGCTCCTTTATTTCATAAGTAATACCTCCATTTTAAACAAATTATTTGGAATGTTTTCTGATAAGAAATTGAACTACTCTTCAAAGTAGAGACCATCAGATTCTATCGTCTTGAATCATCTTTCAGCGAAGTTTATTATCTCATGATGGTAGCAGTCTCTGGTTTTTTGATACAAAGTATCTGTTGAGTCTCTGGGTTCCACAGCTTCAATGTTTTCGAAATTTCATACATGAAATGGGCCAAGGATCAAAACAAATAGTAATCTGAAGGTGCAAGATCTGGGCTACATGCTAGGTGTGGCAGCAGTTTGATTCCTCCCAATTCCTGAATTTTTGTCATGGTTGTTCATGCAGTATGCGGTCAGGTCTGGTTTAAGCCCATGACACTAAAAATTTAATGAACTCATTCCAGTTGTTATTGAGCTATGGACTTCAATATTCCGGTGGATAAAAATTTAATTACAAAGTTTATAATCCCAACAAAAGATGGCAGCACAAGAGGAGATGAACCGGTTCAGGCAAAAATTTTTCTCTTTACCATTGATTTACAATAATTTAATTGTGTTCATTGATTTACTTATTTCTATCATAGTAAAAGCTTTAGCTTCTCAATATTAATTTAATAAATAATGCTATAGCTGTGTGGAGTCCCTTCATGTCTTCTTCAGGTAGAAGCCATTCATTGTGTATTTGTGAATGATGATTCATTGCAATTGAATGTAGGACCAGTAGAGTAAGGTAAAGGAAGGATTTCTGCTTGGATGGGAATGGAGCCTGGATTAGCTCAGTGGTCTGAGCATTAGCACAGAAAGCTAAAGGTTCGGGGTTCGATTCCCGGTTTAGGCAAAAATGTTTCTCTTTACCGTTGATTTACAATAATTTAATTGTGTTCATTGATTTACTTATTTCTATCATAGTAATAGCTTTAGCTTCTCAATATTAATTTAATATGTATATTTTATTAAGTTATGTAGATAGGAAATAACACTATGAGGTTTTTTAATATTGTTTATTTTTTATTATTTCACTCACCTCATAGTTGTGAACGTGACACAGCATTGAGAATGTCACAAATGATGTGAAGAAACCCTGGATTTGCAAGGAGTTATGAAGTATGAGGTGAGTGAAATAATAAAAAATAAACAATATATGTATAATAAATTAATGAGTCATTTTAACATCTTACCTCATATTTCATGTTTTATCAAACACGGTAACTATAGTTTTCAAATGATCTTGCCATTCATTTTCAACCGCCATTATGACTAAACTATAGTTACCGTGTTTGATAAAACATAAAATATGAGGTAAGATGTTAAAATGACTCAATAATTTATTAATTAAGAACCTCATATACCGTGTTTGATAAAACATAAAATATGAGGTAAGATGTTAAAATGACTCAATAATTTATTAATTAAGAACCTCATAATGTGTTTCCCAATTTTAACTTTGAATATATGTATATTTTGGTTGATTTTTTATTTCACTCACCTCATACTTCATAAAACCTCATAGTGTTATTTCCTATCTACATAACAATATGTATATTTTATTAGAAATATGTTTAAATACATGCTTAATATTGTACATTATCATTTCCAATCCTCAGATATTATGGTACATATAAATTAATTTGGTTCCTTATACCTCACTTCATATTAGCTCTCTTTCTTGAATCAGTTTCAAAGAAATATCTCCTTCATCCTCAGCAACAACCGATTGCTGAGATGTCCTTTGGAAGCTCTTCACATCCCTTCCCTCTGGTGTTAGGCAGGTAAACTTCATGATTAAATCCGACTTCAGGAATTTCAAATTTTGTTTAGTTTGACTATTTTTCTGTATGTAGATCTCTCAAACTGTGTGTTCTTTGGTCTACATTCAGGAAAACAGAGACAAGCTAATGAATTTTAAAATTCCCACTGCCCAACATCAGATGGAACTGGCAAACAGAGCTTCTAAACGACATCTCAACTGCCGGTTGTTGACTAAGGATGAAGGAGATATTCCTTCAAAATTTGTCCACGAAAAAGAGGTTTTATGAGATGAGGTATTAGAAATTGGTTAATTCCTATCAATTTTACGTTAAATTATTATACATTTTAACTATAATAGCTTTTGTTACAGATTTAGGGTTATACTGAAATAATATGCAACCCACAAACATAGCTTTTGTTTCAGATTTAGGATTATATTTAAATAAAATGGAACCCATAAACATAGTGTAAACTAGTGACTTAAAATTTGACTGGGAATGACATAGAAGGCAGGAGATCATGCATTGTAACAGGTTGCCACAACAGAACAAACCCCAGTTGGTGATTAAAACATTAGGTCCCCTCTTATCTAACTCAGAAATTGCCATGATAATACTGCCAAGCCATGCCTATTCAAAAGACTAGCCTCTGTCAGAAATAATGCAGCAGTTATATTAAGACTGTTTCATTGGAATGAGCCGCAAATAATATAACTAAATACAAGCTTTAAGATTATAACAAAAGGCTGTTGCTTGTTTTTGATTATATGAGGACATCTATATACTTTAGAGAAGAAAACACTACTCCAGAAGTGTCAAAATTTAATATACTATCAGGAAGCAAGAAGGAAAATGGAAAAATTCCATTGGGAATTGCTGAACATTAGGAACCAACTAAGCAGATTATAATAATTATGTTGATGAACATCGTTCTTTCAGGGCTAACCCTGAGGATGAGATGCCAAAGCATTAACTTTTCATTTTCAAAGTATCTTATATTTTTATTTGGATCAGCCTCATGGTCTTGTGGTCACAGCTTCTGATAGAGTTCATGAGGTCCAAGGTCTGAATCCTGCTTAGACTAGAGGATTTTTTCTGTAGTTGTCCACTGTTTGGAATTTTAGTTAAGTTTGACTCCCCTGGTGCAACATATAATCGGAGTAACGTAACTCCACCTTCCAGGTGCTCCAATCTCTGAAGTGGGTTACAATTCTACCAACGAGAGGAGAGAATGCCAAAAATGTTATAAGACAATCTGGCAGTATTAAGGGAAAACATGTAGGAAGGGAGTAAGAGTTTATAAGACTATAAATAAATCTGTCATTGTTTATGGAAGTGAGGACTGGACTATATCTATCTGAACAAGTTATTACAATGCTAAATACATGGGAAAGCAAAATTTAAAGAAAATTCATGGTACCATTTGTGACCAGGGAACATGGCAAATCAGAACAAATGCAGAATTACAACTGTTGTACAAATATCATGACATTGTTACTGATAAGACCCAGACTAAGATTGTTTGATGATGTTCAGGCTGATCTTATAAAGGCAGAACATAAAAAGATTGAGACTGAAGGCTTTGGATCAGAATGATGGGGCCTTTGTCATGAGGAAGGTTAAGACTAGACTTAAAAGTCAGAATTCCAGTGATGATAATGATGATGTATGTCATGTAAATATTTTTTCTTTTTCTTAAGCTTATGATGTGCATGTCTATCATTTAACAGTCAATTTTGTCAGTCTTGGTAGATTAGTGGTTACCATATTTGTTGTTTCAAACGTGCCTATGATTGATGCATTTATTTTCAAGATGTAAAAATCCTGAGTATGGCTTCCATTAGAAAGGGAACTAAAGCCATGAATCTCATCATTTTGTAAATTTATGGATGTATAAGAGACTCAAGTATGATATATAAAAAGGCCTCTGAGCAAAATTTATTGGTTCTTTCATACCCTCATTTGAATTGTAATACTAATGACCTAAGCTGTTAAATGGTAGTTATTAAATAAAAATACTAACTAAAAAACAATAAATTTTGCAAATGAATGTGAACAAAAAGACTATTAAAATACTTTCAATTACACAATGGTACTCAGTAACTAAAAAGTTATAAGTTTTACCTCTATTTCAGCTTTCAGTTGAGATACTTCAAGATCTGAATATGAAGTTCGCAGATCACTATTTCCATCACCTTTCTCTAGAAGTCTAGTTTCTAACATACGTTTCTCTGTAGCAACATTTGCTTGCTCCAATCGTGCTTTTTCTAACTCTTTCTGAAAAAAAAATACAAATAAAGTTTTGGAAATACTTAATAACATGAGACAAGAACTTTTTTCTAAATTCCAACCATACACAATACACATGTACCAACAGATGCAAAGCTATTTTTCAGTATGGAATCACTGGATGCAGCCAGCATATACACAATATTTGAACTCGCATTGCCAACGAACTTAAAAAGCTAACCTAATGCAATTTAAGTAGTCTAACCTGTGAAAGAATGCACACTGATTTTATTTAGTGTAAGTTAATTAGTACAGACTCTATGTTGACTACATTGGAACATAGAATATTTGTTAAAAAATCAATATGGCTGCCACATCTTCATGTAGTTCGAAATTGTGAAAAAAAATTCAAATAATTGTTAGAAAACATGTAAAAATCATTGTAAATGGAGGGAAACAATTTGAAAAGTGAGACCCTAAAATAAAATTTGACAGGAGTTTATGAAGTAATTTAAAAAGTCATGTCACATGTTGTAAAGTTTAGCCAAACTTTTTCTAATTTTAAAGCATTTGCAGATGTTCTGGGACTAGTTCTTCTCTTGGAAACAGTTGTAAAATCCACTATCACTTACTGGACAAAATCAGAATTTAATTTATTTGTTTATTTTCTTCTATTTCTTTGGTAAATTTGATGTTTGTACTTTGTAAATTTAACAGTTTTAGGGAATCTTCTACATGTTTTTCTTTTACAATACAAATTATCATCTACATATCTGCTCCAAAATTTAAATACACAAATACCTTTTTTGGATCTTAAATTGGTCAGAAACAAAGAAAAAAGAAAAATTGAATTTGGGATTCATAGGAAAGAAACTCATACGGAAAATTGTATTAAATCAACAGGGTTCAATCCAATTGAACATAAATTAGCAGCCTTTAATAGTTTAACTCATAGATTGGTAAACTTATCCTTAAACAAAGAAGATTTCAAAGAGGAGAAAAAACACAATCAAAGTAGCAAGAGAAAACGGGTTTGATGAAAAAATGATACATAAAAGGATATAAAAGTATAAAAAACAAAAAATGATAAACAGAAGGACTCTTGAAAAAGAAGAACCACCTATGAAAAAAATATAGGAAATTCACATATCACCCTTGGGTACACAATAAATTCCAAAAGATATTTGAGAAGTTTAATATTAAATTAGCACCAAAAAATAACTACAGTTTAAATAAACTAACAAAAACCAACAAAAATGAAAAAAACTGATAAAAATAAAAAGTCAGGAATATATCAAATTGAATGCATAGATTGTGAAAAGATATATATATAGGAAAAACAAAAAGAAACCTAAAAATTAGAACCAAAGAACACATAAGAAATATTAAAAATGGGGAAATAGAAAATCTGCAGTTGCTGCTCATGTTTGGTCTGAAAAACATAATATAAATTCAGACACTAGATTATTAAAACAGTTAGAAAATACAAAAGAGCTGACTGTTTGGGAAAAGATCTATATTCAGAAGAACAAAAACAGAGTTATGAATTTTGAAATACCGACGGAGCATGACCTTGTTTGGAGTTCTTTGGCCAACCAGAGGATGGAGCTGACATCGACATCCAGCAACATAATGCAACATAAATCAAACCCAGTCTGGACAAGCTGACGATAAAACAGAATTATTTTGAAACATGCCCAAGAACAAATCAACATTAATATTGAGGTAAGATGATCAGATTAAAAATAATATAATTAAAATAACCTCAAAATATCACTTCCTAAAATTAAATATCAGATCTTAAAGTTGAAGATAAAATTATCATCAGAAAAAACTGTGAAAAAGTTTTTGAAAATATAAAGAAAAAACAAAAAAATAGATATTTAGCCATTAAGAAGATGAAAACTTTGAAAAATATCAATGACAAAAAAAACAGTAATTTCAAAAGCAGATAAGAGAAATAAAATAGTTATTTTGGATCAAGACAATTATTTAAATGGAATAAACCTTCTTTTAAATTCTAATGAATATGAAGAAATTATATTTAATTAATGTTGGGAAGTAAACATTATGAGGTATATCATTAAAATTCATCGGAGAACATATTGTTTAACAACTCACCTCATAGGATTCATGCTTCCATGATATCGCGATTTCAAACATAATCATGTTCATCGTCAGCCATAACTCCGACTGATGAAATTCTTCGGCCGTCAACTATTCTATTGTCGCCATCTTCAGTGCTGCCATCTATGGTTGAATTTATGAACTTCGAAATCAATGTAATTTCGTTAGGGATATCAAAATTCATTGATCTATTTTTGTTTTTCTGAATGTATATTTTTTCCCAAACTGTCGATTCCAAAGGTTTCTCTACTTGTTTTAAAAGTTTAGCTTCTCTTCCAATTTTATGATGTTCTAATAAACTATGTGCAGCAATTGCAGATTTTTCAATTTCACAATTTTTAATATTTCTGAAATGTTCTTTTGTCCGAATTTCCAAATTCCTTTTTGTTTTTCCTATATAAACTTTATTGCAATCTTCACAATTTATTTGATAAATTCCAGATTTCTTACTGTCTGGAACATTGACTTTTTTATTGGTACTTAGAAGATTACCCAGACTAAATTTATTTATTGGTGCCAAAGAAATGTTGTATTTGTCAAAAATTTTTTTAAATTTCCTATGTATTTCAGGATGGTAAGTAATTTTCTTGTATTTTTTTTTTTAAATTACTTACCATCCTGAAATGCATAGGAAATTTCAAAAAAATTTTGACAAATACAACATTTCTTTGGCACCAATAAATAAATTTAGTCTGGGTAATCTTCTAAGTACCAATAAAAAAGTCAATGTTCCAGACAGTAAGAAATCTGGAATTTATCAAATAAATTGTGAAGATTGCAATAAAGTTTATACAGGAAAAACAAAAAGGAATTTGGAAATTCGGACAAAAGAACATTTCAGAAATATTAAAAATTGTGAAATTGAAAAATCTGCAATTGCTGCACATAGTTTATTAGAACATCATAAAATTGGAAGAGAAGCTAAACTTTTAAAACAAGTAGAGAAACCTTTGGAATCGACAGTTTGGGAAAAAATATACATTCAGAAAAACAAAAATAGATCAATGAATTTTGATATCCCTAACGAAATTACATTGATTTCGAAGTTCATAAATTCAACCATAGATGGCAGCACTGAAGATGGCGACAATAGAATAGTTGACGGCCGAAGAATTTCATCAGTCGGAGTTATGGCTGACGATGAACATGATTATGTTTGAAATCGCGATATCATGGAAGCATGAATCCTATGAGGTGAGTTGTTTAAACAATATGTTCTCCGATGAATTTTAATGAAGAAATTACATACAATCCTCTCCCAAAAGCAATAAAATCATTTAATAATACAATAAAAAACATTAAATATACCATCAATGATCGAGAGAAATATAAGTTAAAAGTAACAAACCCACAGAATCCAAAATTCTATGGACTCCCAAAAATACACAAGGAGGGGAATAAGATGAGACCCATTTTGGCAAAATGGCTTACCAAAAATTTTTACAAATTACCAAGTTTTGACAACAAAAGTATTGAAAATTTAATTGAATTAGTAAAAAAACTGAATAATGTTTCATTGAATTATAATGACAGATTGGTTTCTTTTGTTGTCATTTCTATATTTCCAAGCATCCCAATTGGAAAGATATTAAATATTTGATAAAAATGGCTAAATTCCTTGAAACTAGAAAGAGAAATAATAGAAGAATATTTAAATCTTACAAAACTTTGTACCGACAATAATTTTTGAACCTTCAATTGAAAATTTTATAAACAAATCTCAGGTCTGGCTATGGGAAACTCACTTTCACCATTTTTGGAAAATTTGTTTATGGGTTATTTAGAGTGTCATATCACCAATGCTTATCCCTGGATATTTAAATGTTGGTATAGATATGTGGATGATATTTTCTCTGTGATAAATTCTAAATATATTGAAGATGCATTGAAATGACTCAATCTTCAAGATGAATCTGTAAAATTTACTATGGAATTAAAGAAGAATAGCCAAATCCCATTTTTGGACCACTACATAATAAATAATGAACAACAACAAAGAATTGAATTCAATATATACAGGAAGGATACTCAATACAGACAATTATATAAAGTCTTCATGTTTCAATCATATTGTGCATAAACATGCAATTTTCAACAGTTTGATATATAGATTATTAAATGTTCCACTAACTGAAGAAGATTTTAAGAAACAATGCAATCACATTATTAACATAGCTAATTTAAATGGTTTTGGAAAGGAAATGATTATAAATAAATTAAAGAAATTCAGACAAAAAAAATTAAAAGAATACACCACCCAGCAATCTATTTCAAAGAAAGGAAAACACTTCAAGAAAATTGCTTATCATCCTGAAATACATAATAAATTTTTAAAAAAATTCAAGAAATTCATATTATATTGGCACCAATAAATAAATTTAGCCTTGGTAATCTATTAATAACTAATAAGAAATTGAACACCTGAGATAGTAAAAAATCTGGAATTTATCAAATTAGTTGGGTAAAGACTGCCATAAAGTATACATAGGAAAAACAAAAAGAAATTTTGACATTTGCACAAAGGAACACTTTAGAAATACTAAAAATGGTGAAATTGAAAAAATCAGCTATTGCAGCACATAGTTTGTTGGAGAGTCATAAAATTGAAAAAGAGGCCAAAATTCTAAAACATTTGGAAAAACCTTTTAGAATTGATAGTTTGGGGAAGATATATATTCAGAAGAACAAATTTAGATCCATGAATTTTGAAATTCCCGATGAACAGGACCTGATCTCAAGTTCATCAAATCAATACCAGATGGCAACGTTATAGATGGAGATATCAACGATAATCCGGTAGTCATAATATCAGTTGAAAATGGGAGGGAAGTTCCACTTGAAAACTGCAGTTATGTTTTTAATAAGAAAACAACTATGAAGTAAGATAAGAAATGACTCATTCATTCATTGAATTAAGAACCTCAATATTATTTCCCATATTTAACTATGTTGCTTATTGGTACCTTTATTAAATATAAATTTATTAAGGTAGAATATGTTTATCACTCACCTCATATTGTTCTTCTTATTTGATTATAAACTAGTTTCGGAACATAGTTTCTGTTCCATCCTCAGTATCATCACGACCGTTGTTCTGTCGCCTTGAAGAGTTGTCCTTCTCTCCTTCCATTGGCTGACTGAAAAACCTCGAAACCAGGTCATTCTCACCGGGAATTTCAAAGTTCATTAATTTCTTCTTTTCGCTCTTTTGAATGTAGATCTTTTCCCAAACAGTAAGTTCTTTTGGTTTTTCTATTTGTTTTAATAATTTTGCTTCTTTCTCGATAAGATGTTTTTCAGACCATGCATGGGCAGCCACTGCAGATTTTTCTACTTCCCCTTTCTTGACATTCCTGAGATGTTCTTTAACTCTAGTTTTCAAATTTCTTTTAGTTTTTCCTATGTAGAATTTCTCACATTCTTCACATTTAATTTGATAAATCCCTGATTTGTTTTCTTCTTTAATTTTCTCATTCTTATTAGGTCTAATCAGTCTACTGATGCTGTAGTCATTTTTGGGTGCTAACCTTATGTTGAAATCTTAAAAAAATTTTTTTTTGAAACTTGTGGTGTTTTAATGGATGATATGTGAATTTTCTAAATTTTACATTATCTTCTTTTACTTTTAGAAGAGTGCTTTGATTAATAAAATTTTTGTCTTTTGAACTTGTTTATTTTTTTGAGTATCATTTTTATAGCAAAACCATTTTTCGTGGCTAGATTGATTATGTGTTCTTTTTCTTTTTCATAATTTTCTTTGTTCATTGGTATGTTCACTAATCTATGTGTCAAACTATTGAAAACTGCTTCTTTGTGAGCTATGTGATTCAATAGTTTGACACATAGATTAGTGAACATACCAATGAACAAAGAAAATTATGAAAAAGAAAAAGAACACATAATCAATGTAGCCACGAAAAATGGTTTTGCTATAAAAATGATACTCAAAAAAATAAACAAGTTCAAAAGACAAAAATTTATTAATCAAAGCACTCTTCTTCTAAAAGTAAAAGAAGATAATGTAAAATTTAGAAAATTCACATATCATCCATTAAAACACTACAAGTTTCAAAATTTTTTTAAAGATTTCAACATAAGGTTAGCACCCAAAAATACTACAGCATCAGTAGACTGATTAGACCTAATAAGAATGAGAAAATTAAAGAAGAAAACAAATCAGGGATTTATCAAATTAAATGTGAAGAATGTGAGAAATTTTACATAGGAAAAACTAAAAGAAATTTGAAAACTAGAGTTAAAGAACATCTCAGGAATGTCAAGAAAGGGGAAGTAGAAAAATCTGCAGTGGCTGCCCATGCATGGTCTGAAAAACATCTTATCGAGAAAGAAGCAAAATTATTAAAACAAATAGAAAAACCAAAAGAACTTACTGTTTGGGAAAAGATCTACATTCAAAAGAGCGAAAAGAAGAAATTAATGAACTTTGAAATTCCCGGTGAGAATGACCTGGTTTCGAGGTTTTTCAGTCAGCCAATGGAAGGAGAGAAGGACAACTCTTCAAGGCGACAGAACAACGGTCGTGATGATACTGAGGATGGAACAGAAACTATGTTCCGAAACTAGTTTATAATCAAATAAGAAGAACAATATGAGGTGAGTGATAAACATATTCTACCTTAATGAATATACCTCATAGTGAGAATTCCTAAAATAAGTATAAATTTATATTAAGTTAAATTATCATATATATTTTTAAACTACTACCAGTTGTGAAACCTATCCCTCAATTTACTAATCACTTAAAAACTAAAATATTTTATGTTTTGGCTATCTGAAGTAACAGCAGAAACGACTGGTAAAGAAAGAGATGTCTAAATATCTCCAAAACTGTGAAAAATTAATTCTCTCTCTAGAAAAATTGATATTTTGTTTTCTGTGCCATAAAAATATTGTATTGCAGGATAGTGTTTTATCTAGTATTGTCAGTGGTAGATGAGTATTTTTGTGCTAATTCATAATTTTGGGATTCTTGCTATGTAAGAAGATATAGCTCGATGGAGATATTTCTTCAATGTTTTTATTTTAAATTTATCACTCACTCTGAAGGACAAATTAATATTTGACATTAAAATTTACAGTTGAACTGAGATCTCTGATTTTACGCACCAGTGCACTACCTTTATGCTATCTACACATCTCAATTCAAATGGAAGTACCTGTCTTTCTCATACAATCCTCGATTACCTGAGGCACAGAATATTTGTTCCCAGCTTTACTGGTTATAATAATTGTGTAAAAATTCCCACTAAAATGTCTTCTTGAATAAGAAGCTGCCAGTTGGCTTTGGGAATGAATATTGTTACGCGAGCGCGTCTGTTAAGCCCCTGCGTACAGATAGCGTTAAATTCCCCATTGTTTAAGTGGGTTTAGGCCCGAGCGGTTGGCCTTGGTTTTGGAGGAGGAGTTCTACAATTACACATATTAAATCACAGTAAACGAAAAATAACATTATTTATTAAAATAAATACCAAACATAAAGAAAATCAAATCAAACAACTAACACACTGTTATTAAAGTCAGCTGAAATCGCCACATTGTCAAACGGAAACATATTCAAAATATTGAAATGCTAAAATGTAGAGAGAGAGACCATAATTATTTTAAAATATGCAAAAGCAACTTTGGTCATTATTCTAAGTACTTTGGACCATTGGGTCCTTTAATTAAATTTATGAATGTAAAATGACCATTTATGAATAAAGAAATGATGTCTTACCCATGTAGAGCTGCCTTGTCCCAGGGGACCGAACCCTTCGGTCCCCCCACACCGTTCTGTCTTTTGGAAAATTTCGCGAGTTTTTATATGATAAACTTTAACTTTCACATCGGGGGAAACTTGGGTGGAAAGTTAGCTTTTTTCCTTCAGTACATGTGGGGTTTTTTCCATCGGTTTTCACTTACTCTTTCACATGATCTAGTTCAAAACCTTCATCTATGTCAAAATGGAAAACTTTGTCCCACTTTCTCTTCTTGCAACTCCCATCCCCCTTATCTAATGTGGACATCTCTGATCTTTCTGACTAAATAATGTTGATATGACTCTACATCCTGGAATCTTGTGACATGGTTTTGATCCAGGATATAAAACCTATAAATTTTTACTAGCTTTTTATATTTAAAAGGTCCTTTGAGACAAGACTAAATTGTATTTCAATGCGGTTATTTATTTCCTAATTTCTGATATGATGAACCAATATATCCTTTATCGGTTTTTTATAGTATTTATTATTATGGTAGTTTGGCCTAGTGTAGGCGTAACAAATATTCTCTGTCTCGGGCAATTGGATATTGTATGAGAGAGAAGTTTCCATTTGAATAGAGATGCCGGGTTCAAATCCTAGTTCAGGCATAAATTTTTCTCTTCAAATATTGAGATACCTCTGTTTGTATACCCACTTGAATTATTTTTATACAATTTTAAGGCTTTATTTAGATTAAACTAATTTGTTTTTTATGCTAAAGAAATACATCAGTACATTAATTTCTTGAATATGAATGCAAAATATTTCTTACTTGTAAATGATCAAGAGCTTGTTCAGCTTTATGAAGACTTTCCATATCCTTCATCATTCTTCTCAAATGACGCCGAGAATTTTTGTTCTGTCGATAGGCATACCAGCAGCCAATAAGAGCACCCAGAAGCAATGTTACTAATATGAGATCTTTAATATGATGACTGTAATCTAAAAAAAAAAAAAATTAAAATACAATCAAAGAAGTAAAGTGATCCCACAACAGGCCCGGAGGCCCTTGGGGTAGTAGGAGGTTAAGGCTCCCACATTTTCTAGACAATCGGCACTTTATGTCAGTCGGGTTGTCAGCACTGCATGATGGCCGCCTTTACCCCAGAACAAGCGTCTGGTACCCATTTCCGTTAGAGACTGAGTCGACCCCAGGGCCATAGTGCCGCCAGAGGGTTTGGGTCAGTTTAAAAATCCTGACCCCACTGGGACTTGAACCCTCGACCCGCCGGCTTGTAGCTTAGTGCCTTAACCACAATCAAATCTATGCAATTTAAATAAAGTGAACCAATTACCATATAAACTTAAAAACATGAGATGACTTTTTCGTTGAAATCTGAAATCCGAAGATCATGATTAATCTTAAATTATTTAATAACAAACGGAAACACCTACTAATAGTATTCTTTTAGCAATTAACAATTTATTTTATTTTATAAAAGTAAATTACTGCCTGTAAAAAGTGCAACATATGAAGGAAAGTAGACAGGTATTTGAAAATTATGCTAAATGGAATGGAGTGTATGACAAGTGATTAGAATTTCAAAAGTATTTTGCATCCCTGTATGCAGCAGTACCCTTTGGACTGTAGCATTAGAAAAATAAATAGGGGGTGTTGTAGAGCCAGACGAGAGTGTATTAGAGTCAACGACAGTAAACCATTATCTAAGAGTCATAATACTTCACTGTGCTAGAAGAGCGCAGTATAAACATACAATTGAATTTGAACAGGGACAAATAGGATTTTTGTATTGCAATATTGCTATTTGTGTGGGGCATCAAGTCACTACAGTGATATAAGTGTAGAATCAGTGGACTGAAAATATTCGGACACATCGAAAATCCAGCAGTGGATCAAAATCTGTGATGATACCACAGAATGACAGACATCCCATCCCCATGGTTGCAAGCAACCTTTGCAGCAGATTTCCTTGACTCTAGATCATCAATGTCTCAGGTTACAATGGGCTTGTGAACACACAGTGGTGTCCAGAATGACAATGTGTGGCATTTTCTATTTCAATTTGGATTACAAAGATGGTCGTTTACACATGAAACAATATCATGGTCAGAGATATCAACCGAATTGTTAACATCATACTCCTTTAATGCCAGACGTGATGATTGGGAGGCTGGCCATTGGGTATCAATTGGGTATCATTTCAAGATCTCAGCTGCTATTTATTGAGGGTAGACTCAACAACAGCCAGTATAATGAGGTTGTTATAAAGGCAAAAGACATATCCTTGCTTCAGTGCACTCCTGATGCTATATTCCAGTAAAACAAGCCCAACTACATGTTGCCAGGAATATTCAAGCTCTCTTGAATGTACAGTACATTCAGCTTCTTTATACCTCTTCTGAGCTAAGTTCAAGTTGTTATGTAAACAAAGCAGATTAAGTAATGATTTTACTTTTAAGCATGTAAGAAAATGTAGTACCCTCTATAACACTCAAAATAGAGAAGAAAAAATCTAGCACATGCCTATATAAGTTATATAGGAGAATTATAAAATATATCATTACAAGTTTAATAGATTAAATGAGCTTTGTTATATTCTTTTGATTGCACATTGTAGAATACATTGGAATTTCAATTGTTTAAAATGACCGCTTCTGTATAATTATAAGACACTGCAAATGAAAGTATTTGAAAAGCAGAGGAAAACAAATTATTTTTAATGTTTTCAAACAGTTTAGTGAAAAATATTGTACATTATCCATTGAGGCTGTGGTGAAAATAACAGCAAAATTTACAGATGAGTCAGCATGAAGCATAAATTCTGCTCATGACATTATTAATAAAGGATATCTATCGACATCATGCAAAAAAGTATAAAGTCTGATTATTACAGGCTCGTATATAATTTTTTTAAGAACTGGAAGTTCCTAATTATTGGTACCATCTTACCTTAGTATTCAGTCTAATTTCCCATAAAATACAATGTTGCCTAAGAAACAATTTTATTATTATTTTTGGGTTTATATATATATCCTTACTATTATTGTTGAAGAAGGCCAGGCTATATTTTTGGTTGTGATTACATTTCCTTTGGATTGATGTTTTTAAATTTGGGTATATTCTTCAAATCAAAAATATTTACTGGCTACATTGTTGAGATTAGAGTTTCTTGTACTTTTGCTTTATGTAGTTTTGTATTCTTATTTAATTAATTTTAATGTTATACTAAAATGAATAATTATTCATCTTATATTATTCAATATTCAACTTATATTATTCAATATTCAACTTATATTATTCAATATTCAACTTATATTATTCAATATTCAACTTATATTATTCAATATTCAACTTATATTATTCAATATTCAACTTATATTATTCAATAACTTATATTATTCAATATTCAACTTATATTATTCAATATTCAACTTATATTATTCAATATTCAACATATTATTCAATAAAAATATCGGCCATGGTGGACTAGTGGTTATGCTCCTTGCCTCTGGTCCCGAGGGTTGCAAGGAGCAAGTCCTCTGGGAGGGACTTTAAGCCATGGGTCCCGAGTATGAAGATTTTCAGACTCGTAAAAGATCCTTAAGCCTGAATGAAAGGCCTCTAAGCAAAACTTACCGAATTTGCCGTCCTATACCTTGGTTTCCTAGATGTCAGTATGAGGCGGAACGCTGACCACGGACCACTCAAAGGACATCTATACAAAAACAAGTGTAACTAAAATTAGTATGGTTCAAATTCTTCCCTATAGGGGGAGAGCACCTAAATCTTTGTTAAGGGAAACATGGGCTTACAAGATACAAGAAGATATTATTCAATTGTTTTTATCAATGACAGTTCCTGTATACAATTCAGTCATATGGTGGGTAAAAGTAGTACCATGGTTCCCTCAATAGATGGTGTCGGTGAATTAATACCTTATGCAAGTTTGTTTACAGTACAACTGGAACTTACTTCGGAATTGGTATAGTAGCCTGCCTGTTCGCCAGACACATTGGTTATTGAACATGTATAGGATATGATTGTCGATAACAGCTGTAGTGAACTGGGGACACGTATGCAAACAGCCTGGCAAATCATGTCCCAGGAAGAGATCCAAGCCTCTTTGATTCAATGCCGAACAACACATAGTATGCTATGTATTGAGAAAAAAATAGCAGAAATACAAAATCAACTTTGTGCATACATCTCAATGATGTACCATCTATATTAAAGACTAATAGTTTCAAAATTTTGCTCATTTTTAAAAGCCTAGAACCAATTATAAGTTTTTAAAGCCTATTTTAGATTGAACTTTTATAGGAATATGAGGTTTAATTTAAGATAAATTCAAATGTTTTATATTTCTCCTCATAATTAATATTCTAAATAGATCAGGATTTCGGGTTCATGACGAACTCATCCTCAGTACCATTTTGCCAACTCTATTTAACCTATTTTAGATGTCTAAATCTACTAAGAATTCTTATGACAGTTGTAGGGTAAAATATAGCTGTGGAGAGAATTTTTTTCCTTAAGAGTTCTTTGTGGATGGAAGAAAAGAAGTGTAGCAGACTATAAAAGCAGTAATTGGGATCAATTTTATGTATATGTATTTTATGAGAAAATACTAAAGAAGAAAAGCTTTTGAAGGATATGATGTGTTCACATAAATACAATGATAATTCTGATGCAAAGGCACTAGGAAAGTTTTGCGATACCGGCATACTTTTGACAACCTCTCAAAATAACTTCCAGCACACTCAATACACCTCTTAATATGTTGAAACCAATCACTGAATCATTGCTTCCACTTTTCTTCAGGCAGCTCCATGCATTTGTTATCCCATGCTGCCAAAAGCTTCTTTTTCGAAGGGAAATACTTTTCTTTCATCTTTGGTTTTACTTCTTGGAACTTCACAAGGAGCAAGATCTGGACCGTAGGGAGGATCTTCAAGCAGAGGAAGTTTCTGTTTCTTCAAGAACTTCATGGTATAACTGGCCCTATGGACAGGCGCATTAATCATGATGCAGCATCCATGTGCCTAGCCTTGATCTCGGGCATGTTTAAAGCCAGATATTCACCCATATTTAATATATATATATATATATATATATATATATATATATATACTACCGGGCTTCCAATATAAACCCGGACCGGCCTCATGGGGTTTCACCCGTCAGGCAGCGCACTCTCCTCGTCCGCATTTCACTCTGCCAACCGCTCGTCCTTGAACTAGTCAGTTTACTATCGTTCGACAAGATGAGACGTCAGCTGACATTAGAGCAGTGCATTTATGTGTGTAAATGTTATTATAAATACGAATCAGCTCGTCGCGTTCGCGAGGAATTTATTCGGAACTTCCCTGGACAATTACCTCCTTCCAGATCGACAATCCACGATATTGTGACTAAATTTGAGACCACTGGTTCAGTACAAATAAGAAACACACACGAAGGCGTACGGTTCTCACCGAAGAAAAATTAGACGAAATTGGCGAGAATTTGGAACGTTCACCACAAAAATCATTACCGAAATTAGCACAACAAGTTTGGGATTTCAGTATCTTCTGCACATACAGCAACAAAATTGTTAAACCTCAAACCTTACAAGTGTACACGTGTTCATTGTCTAAACCAAGGTGATCCGATAGCACGTGTGCGTTATTGTGAGTGGTTTTTTTCATCAGTGACTGAAGGTTTAATCGAACCTCAGCTTTTGTTCTTTACAGACGAATCATGGTTCCACCTAAAAGGTCGTGTGAACACTCACAATACTCGCTATTGGTGTTCTGAAAATCCAAATCGAATACAGGAAACGCCTCTTCATGATCAGAAAATTGGAGTTTGGTGTGCGATTAGCGCAAAGCGCATAATCGGTCCGATTTTCTACGAGAAGACTGTAACTGCAGAGAGGTATCGAAATGACATTTTGACCCCATTTTTTCTTGAACTGACTGAAGAAGAGAAATCATATGGGTGGTTTCAACAAGATTCTGCTACTGCTCATACAACAGAGGAGTCCATGAATAAAATTAGGGACGTGTTTGAAGATAGAGTGATTAGTGCTGATGTATGGCCCCCTCGCTCCCCAGATCTAAGAGTGTGTGATTTTTATTTGTGGGGTAGCCTGAAAGACAAAGTGTACGAAACAAATCCGCACACATTGGAAGAACTGAAGAACAACATAAGAAATTAAATCAGAAACTTGACAGTGCCCGAACTACAGGGTGTCAATCTAAATGTGTTTACTCGGTATAATGCCTGTTTAACTGCGGGAGGACAACATTTCCAGCATTTTCTATAAGGTAAGAAACAGTTCAAGGACGGGTGGCAGGCAGGGTGAATTACGGGAGGAAGAGACAGCACTGCGTGCTGGATGAAACTCCGTAAGGCCGGTCCGGTTTTATATTGGAAGCCCTTTACATATATATCTTTAATATTTTAATTTTTTATATTCAAGGAAAATCAGTTAAAATGTCACGAGTATGAATATGAAGAAATTAATATTTTTTAATATCACAAAAAGAACTGAATATAAGTTATTGTTGAGAATATTATTTGGTTCTGGAAAATTTCTAGAATCAGTTAAGAATTTGAAGGAGTTTGAAATAGCAACTGCCACATTACTTTGAATTGATTGGATAACTTGGATGTGAGTCCACCAATAGCACTCATAGGCCAGGTTGGTTAACCAATCACATTTGAATGGCTTAATTGGAATATTTGATTGTGGGAAGGTGATCCTTCATAATCTGAACACTGCACTGGAAGATGTCATGACAAAAGTCTACACAGTAATGGTCACTCATGATTTATTTAATATTAAGCACAAATCTATTGATAAATGAAAGAACACTGTATCATATTACTACATATAAGTTAAAATACATGTGAAGTTAATTTAAACTCAAAACAGTGAATTTTGAATAACATAATTGTTTGTGAATTGAGTCACCAGTCACAATTAGCTTGCCATTAATAACGGTCAAAATATAACAAGCAATAAGAAAGCCAAATACAAGTTTCATCATAGTTGAAATAACTATATTGGAAAATAAACTATCAAGATTTTTCTCAAATTTACTCAATGCTTTTTATTTGAGTGAAAACCAATTTTTAGTCTTCCCTCTGTTCCCCTGAAGGGAATCTCATAAACCATGACAAACTGAAATTGAACCCAGGACATCTAGAAGGAGTCCACCACCAGTGATACTACATAACAGTAGGTGCAAACTGAGTGGTGCTACAAAATTCTTCTTTAACCCGTCAGCGTGGAGGTAAGTGACATGTACGCAGGTTGAATTCTTCACCAGATGCAGAGAGACGTGACGTGTATGCTAGCTGCACGCATGGCTTTAAATTGTTATTATGATCTTTGTGTTTTCATTAACTATTTTCAGTTTATATAACTTTTATGTAGAGACTTCATAGTTTATATTAGTGCATATATTAATCAATGACGGCCCTGAATAAAAAGTTAAAATAATTTTACATTTGCATTTATTCTTGTGGCCTCTGACATTTTTCTTATATTTATAACCTGATAAAGGATTTCTTAGAAAAATAAAGCCTTTTTTTGTAGATTAGCTTGTCTTTCAAATTGAATCTATTTTCAAATCTCTTCATTTTTAATAATAATGTGGCAAAATTCAGTACCGGTACATATAAAGGCCCAACAAAGTTATTTCCTATTTACGCTATAGTACAGTACCTCAACAGTAAATTTCAGAGATATGTATATTTCAGTTGACGATACCCTTACATTATGGAAAGTCTACTATTTACTCAGTATCTAAAAGGTAAAGTGGTCCCATTAAAAGCCTTAGGAGCTCTTTGGGATATTAGGAGGTTAAGGCTCCCACTTTTTCTAGATATCAGCATTTGATGTAACCCGGGTACTTATCTCTGCCTGACGGCCCATAACAAGCATCTGGTACTGATTTCAGTTAGAGGCTGAGTCAACCCCGGGATCACAGTGCCGCCTGAAGATTTGGTTCAGTTTAAAAATCCTGACCCATCGGGACTCGAACCCTTGATCTTCCAGCTTGTAGCATGTTGATCTTTCGAATCCACACCTCCAGTGAAGCTATTACAGTCACATCTTGGAAATCAGAAGAAAGACAGAAATTTAGGGTTGATGGAAGTCTTTTAGCACAACAGGTATCATGTGTAGAAAGACATTTTTTTAAAGGCACAAGACCTAAAATAATGTTTCCAAAGTGTTAGAAAGACACGTTTGGTGAAGACTGCCCCTCCCCTACAGGAAAGAAGGTCAACCCATAAAAACAATGTGTTTATAATAAACATGAATGAAGTAAACACAAGGGGAAAAATCCCCTTATTGGTTCCCAAGTGTCAAACTGCTGGTTTACGCTTTGAAGATTTATCACACCAAAATAATTTGTGAAGCGCTTTTTTTTTTGTCTAAATATTTCATTGTGTTGTTAGGTAGTGGCGGTTCTCTGAATTCTTCAAACAATTCCTAGTGCAATTCACTGTGTTATTTATGTGAGAAACTTACAAATAGGGCCTATTTCAACTGTGGCTCAACGATCATCAATAACTCTACGTGAGAACCATAATAAATTTAATTAATTAAGTATTATATTAAGGGTTCACCACAAACGAATTGCAAAAACATTTAGAGTACTCAAGATATTTGAATTTAAATGCATTATTGGAATACTGGCAATGAACAGCTGGATTTAAATCCCTGTGAATACTACTCCTGCGACAGGGTATAGCCGGCCATTTAACTGCACCTGCTCTGAAGGGTTAAATGACACTGCAGGTTGGAGCATCCCTTGACCCTATCTTTTTCATCTTTAACGGTGTAATATTCAACTTTAAATTGTTGCCTAATGTGACCCATTATACAACTTTAAATAGCACCACAACGCTCAACATTCCTCTTCTCTATATGACGTCTCAACATGCAAGCAACATCTTTTCCTTTAAGTTTTTTCAGCGCTACAATCATCTTTGGCAGGCATTCTTCTGTGTACAATTTTGCAGTGACTGTGCGTTGTTTTTGCAGTATAACCCATTCCAAAATCCTCCTTGTGATGAAGAAGACTGCTATCATTCTCTTATTCACTGATCATGATTTCCTCACTGCCACTGGCGCACCCTCATCTTCAAATAGCCACACTTTGTTCTGGGCTTTCGTTTGGTCATAGTAATACAGCCATGTTTTGTCACTTGTGACGATGCTGTTTATGTTAGGTGAAGCCCTGTTATTAAACTTTTTCAACATCATTTTGCAACATTTGACATGAGTGCCCTTTTGCTCCTCAGTAAGTGCATGTGGCACCCACGGTGAACAAACCTTCTTAACATGAAGATGCTCATGTAAAATTTTATGAATGGCTGGTGCAGGAGTCTGGAAGGACACCTCTAACTGGCAGCAGGTTATTTACCTCTCTTTCTCCAGCAGTTTCTTCAAAGCCTTGATGTTCTTGTCAACAATTGACTCAGCTTGCCACCCTGAACGAGGATCATCTTCAAGGCCAAATTTTCCCTTCTTCAATTCTCTGCACCAGCGGAATATGGTTGTGGGATGTGGACAATAATTCTCCAATACAGGAGCCACCTCCTCAAAGCACTGATCTACAGTCAGACCATGAGAAAAGTTGTATCGAATAATGAGTTAAACTAAAACTGAATCTGCGAAAGAATGTTCCCCCAATTTTACATCTGTTTAAACCCCTCTTTCTGGCCATGGATTAGTGTGTATTGCAAAACTTTCCTAGTGCCCTATATACTAATTGTAATTACAAACACTTTAGTTCTGCAAATAATTTATTTTCAACATAATTATACAATAAGTCCACCTTGCTGATTCAGGTGATAGCATCTCCTGCTTCCTGACTAGTGGCCCAGGGTTCGATATCCGGCAGTATTGAAAATTTTAATTGTTAAATTAACTAAATTAATTGTAAACTTTTCAATATCAGGGCCAGGAGGGATGGTAGTGTTCAATTTGAAGGTTGGTATACAAGAACCAAACTTTCTGCAAAGAGCAATTATCAGCCCGTCTCTCCGTGGTTAATTATGTGGGTCATGCAGAACCTACTCTAACTGGCTCAGTGTATTCAACATCATGTGCTAACAAGATATTTTTTAAAAAAATTCTTAGAACAATTGAAAGATGAGAGTATCAGCTTATGGAAGACAGAGATGGCAAGGCCTAAAGAGCTTGGTTCTTGAATATCGGCCTTAATCGCTAGATTGTGCATCAAATTGCAAATCCTTCCACAGTACATATGTTGAGTAGGCCTGGTACTGCTGATAGTGATTTGTCCATCGGATGGGAATATTCAGCCTGGTGGCCACCTTGGTGCTTTTCAACAGGAGTAGACCACATGCTAGCACGGTTTCACCTTCTCCCTTCTCGTCATCATCATACAACACACTTTACACTTCACAAACACACAAACATACTCTCATCCTATACTCCTCTCCGTACAACAATTCAAGAATATATCATCTATGTAAAATTGTCTGCCAAAGTAGTGTGTAAAGTGAAAACAAACCATATTAATGCCATCTATTTGCCCAATGCGGAACCCAAAGCATATAAAGTGCAGTGGGTGGCATTAGTAACACACACACACACAATTATATGTTATTCAACTTTTATGTAGATCAACAAGTATCCTATTTAAAGTGCTCTAATATATTCAAAGTATATCTTCTTTTGTTTTGGAAATATAGTCACCTTACTCCAATACAGAGGTTCTCAAACTTTATTGGTTTGTAGCACAATCTTTTGGTGTATGGAATTTAGAACCCTATTTCAAATAACTTACTCACTGGCACTACCAAACCCACAGTTTCATGCCTATCCTAAATTAATGTTTTCCAATCATTCCCTGTATAATCCGCCTCCCTCAAATCATGGTTAATGTTATTATCCCACCTCATTCTTGCTCTACCTACTAGATGCTTTCCCTCTAGTTTTCCTACAAGAAGTTTCCATGCCTCTCTTTCATTCCCCATTTAGGCCACATACCCTGCCCATCATAGTCTATGAGACAACTGTTTCTGATTACATAGAGATCACTGTTGTGTAGTCTCCTCCATTCATATATCTATTCATCTCTCTTTGGTTCAGAAATTTTCCTAAGAATTTTATTCTCAAATACTCAATTCTTTCTCCTCCCTTAAAGTATGAGACCACATTTCACATGCATTTACTATAACTGGAAGAATAAATTGTTTATGTATTTCTTAATTAACATTATTTGAGAGAAGTAGGGACAGAAAAAAATATGTGAAGTAGGTAAACCCACATTTCTAATTGAATTTTAACAAAAGTGTAATATTAGTGGCATTCTCAATTTAGAGTTATCCCATCATTAGATCAATGTTGGCATACTTGTATAACGTACACCAACATTAACCTAAAGAATGTAAATATAACATACATTTGCAGTTTTCTAAGAGTAAGATTCTTATTTTAAGAAAAATTATAATTATTTTAATAATCTTACAATTATTATGTATTATAATAAGGACAAACTGGTAGATCTTTTATCTCTCGGATAAAGGAACACATAAGAGCATATAACAGAAATTTAGAATATTCAAAATATGCTAACCACCTATTCCAATTTAATCATTGTTTCGAACCAAATTTTTGAAATTTTACATGTTTGTGATAAGGGTAAGAAGTTAGATCTTTTGGAGGCTGTAGAAATAAATAAATTGAAAAGTAGTAACAAACTGTTAAATTCTCAACTTGATTTGAATGAATCCCCTTTGTTAAATTAAAAAAAATGAATAAATATTGTTGTATTGTTGCTTAGATCAGTTGGAACACAATTCATAATTTGTTAACTTGTCTGAAGAAGGTACAGTGTACCGAAACAGCTGTCACTGAATTATATAATAAATATGAAAATCAAATAAAACTACGTTTTATTTTTATTTAATTAATTATAATAAGTATTTAAGAATAATGTTTAATACACAAGCCAATTTTTATCCGTTTGTTACTTCGCAAATGTACTTTTTACATGGCTCAGCCAAACACATCCTGTTCTAACATCTCAATAGCATTTAATCTATTTTACCTTTTGGTGGTCCAAAGAGCACCACATCCATAGCCTTCAAGGCTATTTTCTGTTTATGAATAGGATCTTTTATTCCAAGGACGCTGCCTAAATAGTGCATATTGTTGACTGCAAGCCTGAAAAAGATATTACAGGTTTTTAATAAGACAATTAAATGAAGATCTCCCTAAAAAAATATATAATATCTTTATCCATAATTAGACAGAGTTTAGCAATAGTAATCCAAATGTGAAATGCAAATACTAAGATAACAATGTAAGAGCATCCATACAGAACTATTCTAGTTTAGCAAAAATTTATCTAAGCAACAGGTGTAACATAGCAGAAGCTAAACCAAGCACCATCTCCCAATCTTTATGATGAATAGATTCTACGTTGGTACTGTGGCAGAGATACTGAAATTTTACAGAAATATGGTTTGAAGTTTTCATGAAAAATACAATTTTTTTATGTGCAGCTATAGTGAGAGAAGCATGAAACTAAGCAACAAAGACTGTGTGTATGTTACTGTTGTTAACATGTGAAGAGTAGCGAAGTGTAATCCGATTTTTGTATGCTAAAGAACATAACCTGAGTGAAATTCACAGGGACATGTGTGCTGAGTATGGGGAAGACTGTATGGGCCATGAATATCTCCTAGTGGGGTGCATTCTTCAAGGAAGCCTTGAGAGCCTTAGTGATTTGCCATGTTCCTGCCGGCCATTAGAGCTTCAATCCTGTGGAATGTCATGGCCATTGACATACCATATAGTCCAGACCTTGCACATTGGACTTTCATCTGTTTGTGTCCCATAAAGAAATTTCTAGCCGGCCAATGCTTTGAGACAGATGCAGAAGTTCGATCAACTGTCTGCAGATGGCTATACTCTAACCAAATGGACTTCTATAAACAAGGTATACTGAAACTGGTATCATGATGGGAGATATATGTTGGAAAAGTTGCAAATTATGTAGAAAAGAAACTAAAAGATGTGGGTTCATTTGCGTGTTTTTTTTTTACATATTAGACCTTTTTAAAAAAAAGTGTGTTATTTTCCGATCCATCCTCATAATTTATTCAGTTCATTACTTTGGTGCTTGGAACACAATTCGCTAAAGAACTGTCAGAAGTCATAGATATGTTATTTCTACTGTAAAATCTTATAGAATTACTGTCGAACACCATGAACAATATCATCACCATAACAAAAATGTTGCAGAGAGGGAAGGAAACATTTCTGACATTTATAGACAACAATGAGACTGATTTGTCATCTCACAAATGGATATGATTGCCTTGCTCATAATTACTCTCTATTAAAACACTTAATTCTGTTCTTCTGTATCGTAAGCCAAACAATACTATGAATGGCCTGATAATACAAACCACGAATTGGAAGAAAGAACTCAGCAGAAACACTGGAAGCCCACATTCCAAATATTCTGGACAGACCAAGGAAAACAGCAGTAGCATCTTTCTGCCTCCACTCTAGATATGAAAGTCTTTGAAAACAACTTAATCACTCTGGAATAATGTCCTCACCATGCACATTGTGCACTTGACGACATGGACAGACATGCTGAGTCCTGTGAAGCTGTACAGAGGATAGAGATACTAGGGAGACTTGGACTAAAATGATGGGCCCAATGGGACAATGATTATATTATTAATCTATCTACCATTAGTTTAAATAAATAATAAAAATCATATTTGAACAGAAAAATTATATGCTCAGACCCTTGAACCCGGGACCCTTGGTTCTCTAGTCCAAGTGCTCTACCATCTGAGCTGGTCCCGGCTAGCTCAGATGGTAGAGCACTTGGACTAGAGAACCAAGGGTCCCCAGGTAGCTCAGATGGTAGAGCACTTGGACTAGAGAACCAAGGGTCCCGGGTTCAAGTCCCGGTCTGAGCGTATATTTTTTCTCTTCAAATATGATTTATCCATCATTGATATGTATGAAAGTAATAATAAAAAAAATCATTTAATAAAAATCAATTGAATTAGCTTTGGCCCTTAAGGATTAACATTAGACATTCTGTCATTATCTCACTATCTAGTTATATTCAATAATTTTCAGTTGTCAAGTTAAATTTATTGTTGGTACCATAAACTCATTTACCATTAGTGTTGGACATCAGCAACAATACCATAATATTTAATATTTTAAGGAAGTAACACTATGAGGTTTATTTTAGATATTATTATGATAATATCTATCACAATAATAATTTTGCAGATAAGGAAGAAAACATTTTAGACATTTATAAAAAACAATGAGAAAGGATTGAATATCTTCCCTGTTAAAAGGTGTAACCATCAATTTCTAGGAAAGATTTTTTTTTTATTTTAGAGATTGTTATAACTGGCATTGTTTCTCTGTTTTGTGCTTCCATTTTCTTCTAAGTAGTCCTTCTCCTCTAACCCACTTCCTTTCATGCCTTCTTGGATATTATTCTTCCAATTGTGTTTAGGTCATTACATGGTGGTATCCATTCTAAGATCTTTTTTGGCCTTCTTATGTTTCTTAATTGTGTGTCTATACTACTCTAACTGTCATTTCATCAATTATGTCTCTTTCTTCCATAGATTCTCTTATTTGTATCTTTGTTACTTGATCTAATTTTGTTTTTCTCTAACATCTTAAAATATCCATCTTGGTTACTAGAAGTTTCTTCCTTAATCTCTGTTTTACATTCTACTTCATTTCTGAACACTTTGGACAGCATTTCTATATGCATCTTTGCACTTTTCCATTTTTTCCCCCTCCTATAAGACAGAATTTAAACATTGTTTATTTTTTATCATTTCACTCACCTCATACTTCATAATTTATAGCAGACCCAGGGTTTCTTCACGTAATTCGTGACATTGTCAATGCTGCGGCTTCAAATATACAACATGATAAAAAATAAACAATATTAAAGAACCTCATAGTGTTATTTCCTATCTACATAACTTAATAAAGAATTTAAACAACTTAAACACAGAGTTTAAACATCTTATTAAGTGTATGTCCATTATTTATATTGCATGTAATTTCCTCATCTTAAAAAAAAATTGATGGAATTGAAGAAGGATAAAATTAGCAATGCAAAATTTCAGAAACAAAAAAGAAAGATAATGATTCTGATTGGGAGAATTTATACTTATTATAATGGAGTAGATAAAAGTGAAAGAGCTAAATCAGTAATGTGTTTTTAAGACGTTTAAATTTATTTAATATTCACTTTCATATTAAATAATCTTCACCAATTTATTTCAGCAATCAGTTGGCATTCAAATCAGCTTGACTGTGTTACATCTAAAAGAATATGAGTGGAAAACTTGAAAAAATATTTTTCTATACTATCAACCCTCTTCATTAAGGTTTGAAATTTGTTATTGTTTAGATAATCAAAATAATCAAATTCCTTTCTGACTAGTTATGAAAGAAAAACTTTAAAAACAGATTAATGACATGCATATCAAACTTTAATCTCAATTATTTCAGTGTAAGCATTTTGTGGGTTGTCAAATTTTTCACCCACAACCCTCTATTGTTGGTTACATCTCTATTTGAGGGAAGTCGTCGATGGTCATCTCATATCTGGACATGTTTGCCTTGCTCAATATCCCCATTGGATTAAAATCTTTCATTTCTTCTTTATATCTACTGTGTTGCGAACCAAAATCCTGAATGACATAATAATATTTATTTAAAATATGGTCAGAGTAATATATAAAAAATTTAATCTAAAAAATTCTTGCTTTTCCACAATACCTGTTTCAAACAGAATCCCATCCATCATCAGTCAAATCTCGACTGATGAAATCCTCCTGCTGCCAATATCTTCCGAGTTGCCATCTGTGGTCGAGTTTATAAACTTTGAGATTAGATTTTGTCTGTTAGGAATATCAAAATTCATTGATCTATCCTTATTCTACTGAATGTATATCTTCTCCCAAACCAATGGACAGGATTCTGTTTGAAACCAGTATCAGCACGAGTTTTGTGAGATTTTTAAATATTACTCTGACCATATTTTGAATGAATATTACCTCATAATGTTTATTCCCAACACTGATTCTAAATTAGAATAATAATATTTATCCAAATATCATAATGTTTCAAGTTAGATCAATAGAGATTTTATGTTAACAGCAGTATACAACTGGCACTTACCTTGGCAAGGTTGCTCCAGTTACCCCGTGCTGAATAAAATTTGGAATGTACTGAGGTAATTCCACATTTGTAGCAAGCCATTCTGTTGTTTGTTCCACTGTCCAGTTGTGGACCTACAAAACAAACAAACAAACAAATTAATCAACCGATAATATTAATTTGATAACTTTTTATGGTATTGCATGCATTCCAATATAACGCTCAAACTTTAAATAAAGGTAAAGGTGCTCTGTGGAAGTAATATAAATGTGCAGATTTTAAGTATGAATTGCTTGTGGTAAATATAATACAGCTGTTTTACACATTCTGGGTCACAAATACATGGTTTTCTCTGAAAGAAGTTGTACAAAAATTTATTTGTGCATTACTTTACAATGATGGCGAACATTGGTCTGATCTTCATACAGTTCTATATGAGATGTGAAATGGTACTTTGGTATTATTTGATCCCATGACCTGTTTTATCAGAAATTACATGTCATGAACACATGTTTTTTATTAAATTAATAATAAGAAGCTAAAGCTGATACTATGATTTAAATAAGTATATTAAAGTACACAATTAAATTATTGTAATCAAATGGTAAAGAGAAAAAACTTTTTTTTTTCCCCCCGGTTCAGGCATACATTTTTCTTTACCATTTGATTACAATAATTTAGTTGTGTACTTTAATATACTTATTTCAATCATAGTAACAGCTTTAGCTTCTTAATATTAATTTAATAAATAATGCTTTAGCTATGTCGAGTCCCTTCATGTCTTCTTAATGTAGAAGCCATTCATTGTGTATTTGTGAATGATGATTCATTGCATTTGAATGTGTGACCAAGAAAGTAAGGTAAAGGAAGGATTTATGCTTGGATGGGAAGGAAGTCTGAATTAGCTCAATGGTTAAGAGCATCAGCACGGAAAGCTGAAGGTTCAGGGTTCGGTTTCCGGTTCAGGCATACATTTTTCTTTACCATTTGATTACAATAATTTAGTTGTGTACTTTAATATACTTATTTCAATCATAGTAACAGCTTTAGCTTCTTAATATTAATTTAATAAATAATGCTTTAGCTATGTCGAGTCCCTTCATGTCTTCTTAATGTAGAAGCCATTCATTGTGTATTTGTGAATGATGATTCATTGCATTTGAATGTGTGACCAAGAAAGTAAGGTAAAGGAAGGATTTATGCTTGGATGGGAAGGAAGTCTGAATTAGCTCAATGGTTAAGAGCATCAGCATGGAAAGCTGAAGGTTCAGGGTTCGGTTTCCGGTTCAGGCATACATTTTTCTCTTTACTATTTGATTACAATAATTTAGTTGTGTACTTTAATATACTTATTTCAATATAGTAACAGCTTCCGCTTCTTAATATTAATTTAACAAATAATGCTTTAGCTATGTGGAGTCCCTTCATGTCTTCTTAATGTAGAAGCCATTCATTGTGTATTTGTGAATGATGATTCATTGCATTTGAATGTGGGACCAAGAATGTAAGGTAAAGGAAGGATTTATGCTTGGATGGGAAGAAAGCCTGAATTAACTCAATGTTTAAGAGCATCAGCACGGTAAGCTGAAGGTTCGGGGTTCGATTCCGGTTCAGGCATAAATTTCTCTCTTTACCATCATTTGATTACATACATTTTTTTATTAATACTAGGCAAGGAAAAATGAAAACAATGCAACGGGTATATATATTTAAATGGAAAATACTAAAGAAAAAATTTTACCATATCACATTGCTTATGTAACTATGAAAATCAGACCAATAAGAGACATTATTATAAAAGCATCATCTTCGTCCATGCAAGTATTTGGCCACATGGCCCATTACGGTTTCAAAGAGGAATTTTCCATCCAGTATTTTTTTTTTTTGATGTGCCAGTAATCTTTGCCTTGAGGATAGTAACAAAGCACAGCTTTTGTAATTCTGTGAGATGGCATCCATTGAAGATGATCTTTCCAGCTGTTCTGGTAGCTTTTTATATAATGGAGAAGGGTTCTAAGCCCAAATCTTCCTCATTTCCTCATTATTATAAAATAGTATACAAAAATGGTGTACAAAAATGTATTTTCAATATGAAAACTACATTTGTGGCTCAAAGACCACAAGACATTTTTACATCCTTGCCAGAAGAATTCATATATATATATATATATATATATTCTGCATATTTAAATAATTTATACTTTGTATAATCCAAGGGGATGTGGAAGTAAGGGTCTATATGTCTCAGTCAATAGTAGCAGGATATAAAGTGGAGAGCCCTATACTACAACCATCCTTACCTCCAGGAAAGGATGCTGAGTTGATACCAAAAAGTCCGTCATATAGGAACTGAGAAAACTAAGCAAATTCCTCAGCAAAACAAATTCATTGTCCCACTTTGCTGGTTTATGGAATATATATTTATTTTGTTAAATTGAAGAAACTCAATTCCTGATGCCAGCTTATTTAAAAGTTCAGTCTACAGTGAAAACAAATCATGCATGACTAAGTTATTACTTATTTGCATATTATTGTATAATTTGACACTAATTTAAATCATATCTACAGATGAACTTTTCCATTATTTTATTAAAAATATGAAATAAATTAAACTAATGTATATTATAGGATACAATGCCAATTTAAGGGCTAATTAAATTGTATGGTATATATTGCAAAGAACCAAACATGGCAGTTGATAGAGAAGTTTATAATTTCAGGTTAATTCCCACTTCGTCGGATTTTGCTATTTTTTTGAGAATATCTTCCTTGGTTTATTTTAAAAGCTAATACTGAGTTTATGTAAAATTGTAGACTTTCATGGCAGGTGCCTCGATTCATGTATTTTATGTATTTTGGGCTAAATGACCATGGTCTGGTTTTATTAACACTCAACGTTTCGTCTACTACTGCAGTAGACATCCTCAGGAGATTCTGCGTGCTCTATGGCCTCCTAACTCTTCAACTGTCGGCTGCAGTTGAAGAGTTAGGAGGCCACAGAGCACACAGAATCTCCTGAGGATGTCTACTGCAGTAGTAGACGAAACGTTGAGTGTTAATAAAACCAGATCATGGTCATTTAGCCCAAAAGACATAAAATACATGAATCAATGTTTAATTTTAGGAAGTGATATTTTGAGGTTATTTTAATTTAATTTAATTATTTTCAGTCTGATCATCTTACCTCAATATTAATGTTGATTTGTTCTTGGACATGTTTCAAAACAATTCTGTTTTACTGTCCATGCGAGCTGACGATAAAACAGAATTGTTTTGAAACATGTCCAAGAACAAATCAACGTTAATATTGAGGTAAAATGATCAGACTGAAAATAATTTAATATGAATCAATACTGAGTTTCTTTATGAAACATTAAAAATTTTGACTGCTAGATCAATTTTTAAATTTTCATTTTAAGAGAACTCCTACGTCTAATGGTCTAATTTTGCTGGTTAACAAATTCGGCCTTAGTTTTTTAATTGATTGTCACATCCCAAGTTTGGTTTCGATGGAACAAAAATTGCAGTTGCTAGAGCATTAACACATACATACACACACACACACACACACACACACATATAAATTTTTGTCATGGTCATTTTTGGTATTACTAGATAGGATTGGTGAAGGTCTGTAAAAATTTTTCAAAAATATTTTCATGAGAACAAACTCAATAGCTTCATTCCTTTGAAATTCCCTAATGCATGTGTTCCAATGCCAATCACTGCACTTTCCATGCTTCAGATTATGCACTATTAATGTGGTGTATATTCAATTTATACACTATATATGCAGATGATGCATATTTGTACTGTGTATAGAGAGATGTGTAGGATGAAGGTAAATTTAAGTTTAATAAAAATTTTAATGGGAAGTAATACTATGAGATTTGAGAATAAGAAGTTCTTAGGAAAATTTTTGGACCAAAGAGAGATGAATAGACAGGTGAATAGAGAAGACTATATAACAGTGGACTACACGATCTTTATGGAAAATCAGATGTAATAAGAAGAGATAAATCTCAGTCTTCGATAGGTAGGACATGTGGCACAAATGGGGAATGAAAGAGAGGCAAGGAAACTCATTATTTATACAAGGAGGGAAAGCACCCAGTAAGTAGGCTAAGAATAACGTGGGAGAATATATTAACTCTGATTTGAGGAAGGTAAATTATACTGGACGTACAACATGACTTTAGAAAGAAGTCTTGCACAGATTGTATATTTACTATCACCCAACTTACAGAAAAACATTGTGAATTTAATTTACCAACATATTTCAATTTCATACACTACCAGAAGGCTTTTGATAGAGTTACTTTATTTTAGGAATTCTCACTATGAGGTATATTCATTAAGGTAGAATTTTTATCACTCAACTCTTATTATTCAATTAGTTTTCCCTTAATTTATAAAATCTTTTAAGATCTTTCTTGAGGCCAAATAAATGTTCGTTATATTTCGAATCTGAGGTTATATCCGCCGTATTGGATTTTCGTGTTTCCTATTTAGACTTGATATGTCTTATAATTACTTATTTTAGGAATTCTCACTATGAGGTATATTTATTAAGATACAATTTTGATAGAGTAATTGAAAATTAGTATGAAACATATTATCCAATAGAGGAGTACCTCCGCACCTCACTAAAATTATACAAAATCTATATAAAAATAATGTCATACAGATTAAATTACAAAATAGTAGAAAGAAAATGGCTGAAATAAATCCAAGAGTTTGACAAGGGTGCCCCATCTCACCGACTCTTTTTAATGCATGTATCTAATATGTAAAAATGCATGTTTGTTTCTTCGTATTTTATGAGCTGCCATACCATCCATTCGATTATGATGAGGTTTTTTGCAAAATGGTCAGCAAATTCCCGGGATCAACATAGGCTATAAGAGAGTTGTGATACCCTTAAAAACGTGAAAAACTTAAATAGCTTATGCTACCTAAACCATAACAAATACACAAAATTAATGTACACAAAATTGAATATCTCAAAAAATTCCATGACAGAATATGTTTATCTTTTACAGATAACTCACAATAGCCATTTTTGTCTTTCATTGATGCCAAGAAGATCGGGATAAGTAGATTACCGGGCAAACGTGCACTGCCATACCGTTCATCCGATTGTGATATGGATTTTTGCAAAATGTTCAAGATATTCCTGGGAACATTATAGGCTATAAGAGAGTTTTAATGCTCAAGCCCTTCATTCTTAAAAAATTACCCTTTGTAGTGAAAAATGTAAAAAAAAAGTAGTTTAAATGGCTTACTCTGCCTAAACCATAATAAATAAACCAAATCAATGTATACAGAATTGAATGACTCAAAAAACTCTAGAAAAAAGTCCACGATAGCATATGTTTATCTTTTACAGATAACTCACAATAACCATTTTTGTCTTTCATTGATGCTAAGAAGATTCCCAGGAAAGCATAGCAGCACACAGCAGGTATTCTTTCACGGATAACTCAAAATAACGAATTTAGTCTTTATGCCAAGTACATCGGACTATGTAGATTTCCGGCCAATGCCAGGTAAACAGCACGGGGTATCTAAAAATAATTAAGATATAAAATTTTTTTTTTACTTATTCAACTAAAGGTTAAAACACATTATGATTTATTTAGGCGTAGCAGCGTACGCCGAGTATTAGCTAGTATATAGATGAAATAACAAGAGTATGATTTGAAAAGATTCAACATTTTAACATTGACAATGTAAATTTTACAGCCCTTCTATCTGCAGACAATCAAGTAATTGTCAGCCATAATTAAAATGATTTGCAAATAGCGACTTTTAAATTAAATGAAGTAGCCAGTAAATATAATGATTATTTACAATGATGGCATTTTTTGGATCTTACCCATTTAGAACAAAAATAGTGTTAAATAATAAAACTATTGAACAAGTGAGTACGTTCAAATATTTAGGTTGCAATGTCACCTACAATAGTCAAGAAATAGATAAGTTAAACGATTTTAACTACTTTTGTGGAATAATACACCGGACTAGGTAGTAAAGTTTGAAAAGAAACATTATTAAAGTTTTACAAAGTGATGGCTTTGCCAGCTTTACTGTATGGATGTGAGAACTGGGTTTTAGGAAGAAAGATAAGAGAAAAATTGAAGCTGCTGAAAAGAGATTTCTGATATTTGTAGCCAGCTACATTATTTGACAAAAAGAGAAGTGAAGACATTAGATCAGAACCAAAAATACACAACATTACAGACATAATAAGAAGACATCAAGTCAATTGGAGAGAGCACATACAACATGCCAGAAACATCAATTACCAGAACAATACACAACTACGGTCCTCACAGAAGATGAAACCCAGGAAGGCCTACAAAAAGGTGGGCAAGACCAGTTCTGATTGGAGCTGGAACGGACCTTATGGCCCATATCATAAAGCAGATGATGATAATGAAATTATACAGGGGATGATTGGAAACATTAGGTCAGGATAGGGATGTATGAGAGTTTACGTCCGCATGTCCATAAACAAATGGGTTTAATAGTGTCAGTGAGTAAGTAACACTACGAGGCTAATTAATGGATTTTTATACTTTACCTCTTATAAGTATGTTTAAGTGTTTGTATGTAGTGTACATAGTACAGAAGAACACAAGATTACAGCTTTATAAGGTTCTTGCAAGACCAGTATTAAGATATGGTACGAAGAAGAGACAATACGAAGAAGAGATGAAAGCCGAATAACAGCAAATGAGATGTGATTTATGTGCCGTATACTATACAAAGTGGGACCATAAAAGAAATGAGGAAATTATGGAAGAGTTGCATGTAGAACCCATTCTTCAGCATATACAAAACTACCAGAACTGGAAAGCCTATCTTCAACAAATACCATCTCATAGATTTACAAAAGCCATGCTTCGTTACTGCCCCCAAGGCAGAAGATCGCTGGGACGTACAAAAAAGCGCTGGGTGGAAAACTCCTCTTTGAGACCGTAACAGGCCACATGGCCTAATACTTGCATGGATGATGATTAGAGCTAGGAATATTAGGTGCTGCACTTTTTTTGTTTACTATAATGTTCAAATTAGCTAGTATTGCAAAGAAAACTTTAAATAAATGCCCCTAACTGTGTTTTAGTTGCACCTTTTTGCACCTTTATTCAATGCTAGCACCTTTTTGCACCGTTTCTTTAATGGAAGCACATTTTGCACCTTTTCAAACCTTTTTTGCCTCCTTTGGAACATTTTATTACCAAAATAATATATATTACATTTATTCAAATATGATTTCAAGGGTTGGTAACGATATGTGGTATCAGTCCACATCACATTACTTCCACTTCGTGCAATCCCGTTAGGCTATTCCTTTTAAATTAGTTTGCGCCTCATTGCACCACAGTTATGCGAAAGCTATTGTTCAAGCAAGGAAGGTTGTCGAGTGTGTGAATAAATGTTTCAATTCAAAATAATATTTGACTAGTGTGGTCTAATATTTTCCTGAGTTACCAGTATACAGTATGCCGAAATCGAAAGTGAACTCCTTTAAACTACGTGATATTGTTAAAAAGTTTAGTGCAGATGGAATTCAGAGTGACGGATCTGTTATCAGGTGCATTCTTTTGTGATATTTCAATAACAATTGATGAATAACATCAATGCATTCGTGTTACGCAGCATATAAGTACTGCAAAACATGTGAAAAATAAGGAATGACGAAGCAGTAAAGATGTAGTGCGACAACAGTTTATTGGCAAGGCATTGGCTTCATCGAGTTCAATAAATAAAAATGAATTTTTTAATGATACAGCAAAGACATTTGTGGCATGTGGTATTCCTCTTTCCAAGCTTAACAACCCTATTATGAAAGCATATTTTGGAGAAATATACTGGGAAGTCTGTCCCAGATGAGAGTAAAAGTAAAGTAAAGTAAAGTGATCCCACAACAGGCCCGAAGGCCCTTGAGGTAGTAGGAGGTTAAGGCTCCCACTTTTTCTAGACAATCGGCACTTTATGTCAGCCGGGTTGTCAACCCTGCGTGACGGCCGCCTTTACCCCCAGAACAAGCGTCTGGTACTCATTTCCGTTAGAGGCTGAGTCGACCCCAGGGCCACAGTGCCGCCAGAGGGTTTGGGTCAGTTTAAAAATCCTGACCCCAACGGGACTTGAACCCTCGACCCTCCGGCTTGTAGCTCAGTGCCTTAACCACTACGCTACGGCACCTTACGAAAATCATACCTTCAACCTCTGCATGAAGAAAAATTAAAACAGATCAGGCAAGTAGTAGGTGAAAATCCAGTATATTTCGTATTAGATGAAACCACTGATAGACAGTTGAGATATGTTCTAGCACCTCTAAATGGAAAGCAAGTGAAACCCATGTTGTTGTAAACCTATTTTCTGAACAAAACAGACAATGCCAGTGTGATGCAAAGTTTCAACAATGCGTGTTTTGTGATGTGGCCTGATGAAATACAATATGATCGAGTGTGGCTAGTACTTACAGACCAAGCACCTTACATGTTATTGGCCATTGCTAACCTCAAACCTATGTACTCTAATCTAAAACATGTCACCTGTATTGCACATGCATTGCATCGAGTTTGTGAGGCAATAAAAGATGAATATTCAAATGCAAATGAATTTTTGTCATGCATTAAGAAGTTGCTGAAAAAGGAAGGCTCCTGCTAGGATACAAAAGTATGTAGAAGTTACTGGACTTCCTCTTCCAATTTCCTCGGTTCTCACTAGATGAGGTACTTGGCTGAAGGCTGCGGTGTTTATTTGTAACAATTTTAAGGCTATATCCGATTTCTTATATGAAATACCAAATGATTCTTCAGCTGTAAAAAAAGGCCAGAGAACTAGCAGGTAAACAAGAGTTGCAAGATGAACTTCTTATTGTGCATGATTACTCTTTTTTGACAACTGCCATTACAAGATTGGAAGAACCGTTTCTTGAGAAAGATTCACAATGGGCTATTTTGATGGATGTCAAGACAGCACTGGAGGGGATTGGAAAACAGAAGCTAGAGTAGAGCTTAGCCAAACCCTGATGTGGAGGACATTGCAACAAACAAGGATTTTAATTACAGACTGCTAATAAAATATGCACCACTTGTATCTGTTGATGTGGAACATTCCATATCAATATACAAGTATTTACTTAGTGACTGAAGGTGCAGCTTCACTGAAAAAAACATTGAGTTGTTAAATAATATCTGCTTTAACAGTTTTCTGGACTTATGATTTAAATAACAATGTTTTGGGACTTGTTCTACACAGACTCTTTAATATAAGACAACATGCGTGAATTTTGTGTCGTTAGTTACTTGTTGTAATTGGTTTTGGTAATCTTTAATGATAATTTACATGGGAAATTTGCAACTTTTATTTAAAAAATTGCACCTTTTTCTGCTAAATTAAAGCACCTTTTTTTGCACTTTTTCACCAAAATTTTGCATCTAAAATTCCTAGCTCTAATGATGATAATGTAGTGTACATGTGTTGTATGAGGGATAATATTGGAAAGAGAAGAAAAAACTTATTTTTGGGGTATGTAGATGCATATTTCTACTTAGTATGAGAAACAGAGAACAGTGTAATTATATTTATTTTATAACAAGTTTTTTAGAGTAAAAATATGATTTATAGTAATTCATTTATTATATGTAAGAAAGCCTTATGTGACAGAAGAAAATTGAAATCACCATTCAATTCAGAATAACAAAATGAATTAAAATAATAAACTGGACAAAAAAAACATCTATAATTTATTAATTTATAGAATAAAAAACTTCTATTTTGCAGGCAGTATAATTTAGATACTTAATTAAAATATCTTCTGGTCTAACAGCCATTTAAAATATTTGATATCCAAGCAGTCCTTTTTTGGTAGTGACTTGAACACAAACAACAGTAAAGAGTTAAGACAGAAATTTACTGACAGGGCTGCACCAAATAAGAAATAATACATTATTACAAAACTATTAGCTCAAGAAAACATTAAAATTAATTAATAACCTGAAAAGTTTCAAATCTTACAAATATAAAAACTGTTTAAATTGAACAATCTCTCTTGGGCAGTTTGGCTTTTAAACACAAAATTTATAGGAAATCACTATATAAAGTATTTCATCAAATAAATTGAATCAGTTCTTACAATTCACCTCATATTTAAAAATCTGCATAAAAAACACCATTAAAATGAAATAGCACTTTAGAAATATAAAATATGGAGAAATAGGTAGCTGCTCAAGTGCGGGCAGAATATCATTAGAAATGAGAAGAGATCAAAAATGCTAAAACAAGGCTGGAAAGACCAACAGAACTCATAGTTTGGGGAAAGACGTACATCTAGAAAAATAGAGACAGAATCATGAATTTTGAAATTTCTGAGAAAAAGAATTTGATTGTGAGGTTAGTTTGTCCAATACCAGAGGAAGAGGCAGAGCTTCCAACTGTCATCTCAACAATTGGATTTTTTGTTAATGATGCAGTTTGAAACCAGTCCAGATGAGAGAGTGCAATATGAGGTGAGGTGTAAACAATCAATTCAATATCTTTGATAATTTGACTCATTACTTCATACTGTAATCAGCTTCAATGGACTAGGGTTAAGTTCCGTGTACTCTGGCCCCGAGGGTCATTTGTTTAAACTCGCCCAGAGCCAATGGATTTTTTAGAATGCAAAAATGTAAGGAACAAGTCTTCTGGGAGGAATGTTATGCCATGGATCCTGAGTCAGATGATTTTTGGAGTCGTAAAAGAACTTCAAGCTTAAATTAGAGCCTCTGATCAAATTTAATCGGCCTTTCCTATCCAGATAATATCTTAGTTGCCTACAAGATCTGAGACAATGAGCTAATCTCTTGTCATTCACTGACATCTGTAAAAAAATAAGCATAACTAAATTATGCTTGGTTAAGTAACTTCCAGAAGAGAGCACCCTTGCTCCATGTGTTGATATATTGGGTACAGACAAACTTTATAGTATAAGGTTTTATTATACAAATTCACATTAAATTTTAGACTTTTTTTTTTTTAAATGTCACTTACATTTAAATTTATTCAGCTTACTGCAAAAATTGAGTTGAACACTTATTTATTTCTTCATTTTATGAAATGTTTCGACGAGAATAGTATTATTTCCACTCTGTTAATATATTCCATAGGTGAACCATTTATTATTTCTTAGGTTGATAAACTTTCTCATCTCTAAATGGATGAGAATTGAATGTTTCACATTCTGTTCTCAAATGGATAGATGACACTAAAGAACTCTATTTTTAATTTACACACAGCTTAAATTTTCTGACAATGTATAGTTGACCAAAATGTTAGAAAAAATCAGCCAAGAAAGTGATAAATACAGAATAAAATCCTTGCTAACTACACAAAAACTAGTAATGTAGTAGTAAGCTGTCTAATGTCCAGGATCTTGGATGAACTCCATTCTCCTTCTTGCTTCCCAGTATAATTTTGGTAAAGATGTCTTGTGAGATGATCTCTATTCATGATTGAACTCTCCTCTTTATATAACACACAAATGGAGTTGTGTATATAGATATCCTTTTCAAATGGGGTGACAAACAATCATGACTGGAAGAAAGCCTCCGCTTCATGTCTTGGTGAATCTGGCACAGGAATTTTAATTATAATTGATGATGATTTATTCATGCTATCAGCAGTCATTTTTCCTGTGATCTTATTAACTTGTTTATTAGAATTTTTGATGAGAAGAAAGTTGCAGCATATTTTCTTGTGATCATTGCAGTATTTTAGTAATGTTAATATCTATAACAGTGGTTTGAAGTTACTAAAGGATTCCTCACTACTAAGAATATGTCTAGAAAATATAATCTTGCAGGTCAATAACCTAGAGCAAACAGTGCACTGAATGCATCATGTTATATAAACATTCAATGTTTGACAAATATACTGATGAATTAAGCTAACATCTTCATTAAAACCATTACTATATAACCCATTTACAGTCAGTAAAAAATATTTGTACACTTCTTAAAATGTAATTTATTTCATATATTGTTAAGGTACAAATGAAGATAATGAGAAAAACAAGGAATGTCACAAAACATCATTCATCATGAAAATACTTCAGTAAAGAAAGCTAGATAATACGAGGGCGATTTTAAAAGTTCTGCATACTGAAGATGAAATTGAACAAAATTAAAATATTTAACAAAATACCTCTACAGGCCTACAATATAATCTCCATTGTTCCATATGACAGCTTCCCAACGTTTTGGCAAATCCCGTATTCCGGATAGGACCACCTTCATTGTTGAGCTGGTCACCTCATTCAATGTTTCCATTGAGATGACAGACTTCAGTTCTGGCTCAAAATCTCGTATCCAGGTTTCATCTAGTGCAACAATCCTTTTTAGAAACTGTTCTTCTATTTGGTAACGTTGAAGCAATTCTTCTGCAATTCTTTTGCGACCTGCCTTCTACTCTTCACTCAGATGATGATGAACCCATCTGACAGAAACTTTTCTCATCTTTAAATTTTCAGTAATGATTCTGTACACTGAAGTGACAGACATTCTGGCCTCATGTGCAATTTCCTCACATGTTTTTTGTCGATCCTCTCTCAAAATGTCATTAACAATAACCTCAAAAGTGTATCTGTTGCAGTTGATGGCCATCCACTTCTTGGGTTGTCCTCAGTACTTATCCGACCTTCATGGAAACGAGTAGCCCATCGTGATACTGTACTATGATCCACTACATTGTTTCCCTACACCTTCCTTCAAAACATTGTGAATTTCAATTGGATTCTTTCCATGTAAAGATTCAATTTTGACATAGGATCACTGATCACTATGTATAATCCGACCTGACTCGGTTTCCTGTTCCATTTTAAAACTGAATTATTCACGACACAGCCAAGCTAACCAGGACACACATATACAGCCATCAAGCCTAAAGTCTGATTACCAACTGACGCAAATTTCAACTTATATGCCACCGTAATGGTTGTGCATGTGCCATGTGCAGAACTATTGAAATCGCCCTCATAACTGAGGCAATAGGAATTTGAAAAATAATGTAATCTTCCACATAAAGGAAAGGGTTTGTTCTATATAAAGACTCCAGGTAAATCACTGGATCGGAAATACCAATCTAAACCCTTCTGAATGGAGAGATGCCTCAAAATGCAGACATATGACTGCTCAGTTTGAACTATTCTGGATAGATCTCAGGGTAATAACCACCATAGGCAGTGTCTCAATGAGCCTGGAAACTCTTGCCCTTTCAGAGAAACTTTGTGCATCACTAGGCATAATAGAGTAAAAATTCTCATTGCTGCAACTCTTCAATCAAAACAGAAGGAGAATAACTTTATTGTTAATTCCAGAACATTAGCTACATATGTCAATCAAAACAGCTCACATTCCATGAGGAAGTTTGTGGATAGCTGAGAATGGCAGTAAACATTGTACTGATATGACTGTTATTACACATAACAATTCCACTTTCATTATCAACTCTACAATATGCTTTGAATTCAGCCTTAAACAACTAGGTGAGGTGATCTTGCAGAAGAAGGATATATATATCCTACTATTCCTTATTACAGGGATAAATACCACCTGATCATCATCTCCATTCAAGATATACTTATAGGCACTAGAGTTACAATGCTTAAAAAAAAAATATATATATATATATATATATATAGCAATGATCTCACACACAAATTGTAACAACTAAACTGAAGGGCTCTATCTCTATCTTAAGAAATCGTCTAAATGGTCAGTCTCCAAATTCTTGTTCTTGATTTTCAACTAATGCTCTAAGTCCAAGATCCGGCTGCAAGATTACAACGTTCATCGAATGTATGAACAAAATCAATTTTTTTCATAAAATTGTGAATTACTGAATACAATTTTGCCGAGATGCCTATTAAAATTCAGCTGCCAGTATGTTTAATTAAAATATTATTTATTTATTCGAAATAATTTGATTCACTTGTTATTAAAATAAATTATAATCCAGTTCGCAGAAAATGATGTATAGAGCTTGAAAAGTTTTGGTTGCCATTGCACACTTGGCCGTAAACCTCCTCACGGCTACAGCAGGCTGTGACACCAATCAGTAATAAAATGGCAGTAAGTATGTATTTATTGTTTTATATTGTTCCCTCGCAGCGGGAAGAAAAACCACTGAACTTTATGTATACTACATACAATGTATATACAAAAAAATATCCAAAAGGTAGTGTTAATACACATTATACGAAACAAATCACAGCATTTTAAATGAACTGAACTTTATTTGAAACAATATAATACAATAAATACGTACTTACTGCCATTTTATTACTTATTGGTGTTGCAGCCTGCTGTAGCTGCGAGGAGGTTTATGGTCAAGTGTGCAATGGCAACCAAAACTTTTCAAGCTCTATACATCGATTTCTGCAAACTGGATTATAATTTATTTTAATAACAAGTGAATCAAATTATTTCGAATAAATTAATTAATTATAATTTAATTAAACATACTGGCGGCCGAATTTTAATAGGCAACTCGGCAAAATTATATTCAGTAATTCACAATTTTATGAAAAAAATGGATTTTTTTCACACACCCGAATGTTGTAATCTTGCAGACGGATCTTGGACTATCTAGTTGTATACCTATTCCTCTACGTTACCTAATTTTTTTAAAAATTTTTCTTGGGCCTATTTATTATCAAGTACATTTGTTCACTTTTGGCAGACTATATTTGGGAAAAATTATTAAAATAGAATTAGAAGTGATAAACATTGGAAAAAACATTATGAGGTTCTTAATTAAAAGGATGGATGAGTTACTTCTTATCTTACCTCATACTTCATGTTTTTTTTAACACGGGAAATGCAGTTTTCAAGAGGAGTCCCTCTTATCTTCATAACAAAGTATGAGGTAAGATAAGTGACTCATTCATTCATTTATTCATTGAGTTCAAGTTTTGCTAACTGGAAAAAACAAGGATTGTTCACACATTAAAATTAAGTTTCCTCAATTCTTGGTTCTTGTGATATTCCATGTTTTTCCATGTGCTCTTCAAATTAGGAAAATGCTTTTTTAATAAACTCCAAGCGCGACAGGCCTAGATGGCCCTTGGCTGACCATCCGGCTGCTGGCCTCACATCCACATGTGTTAATCACAGAGGTAGACAATCATCTAGCCAGTGTAGGGGTGACATGTGGTCAGCATGTCGGATCCCCCAGCCATTATAGCTGGTATTCTCAACCTGGAGTTGCTATTTATTGTAGCTACCCAAATTCCTCACAATGCTGGGTGGGCACCAGTCCCATACTGGCCGAAATTCCATGAGAAAAATTTCTTCCCCATGGAGACCAGAACCAGCACAAGTCCCATAGCTCTGCACCAAGGCTTCTTGCCTTAACCACTCGGCTACGGCGTGGCACGCTGTTTTAACAATGTATATATTTCTTTTAATGTACAAGAGGCTAAAATTTTAAACAACTTCTCCAAAATAACATTACTTACAACAATTTAAATCATAATATGTTTTTAATACACAAGTGATCTTCTTGGTGATAAAATATTTTAACTTAATATGTTATTTTAACAAGAATATTAGAAAAACAAATTTCCACACAGTTCACATTTATATAATTTCAATTATATGTTGGGTCACCTTTTGTCTTATTAATGTCCCTCATATGTTACTTCATTGTTCTCGCCAGCTTCTTGGAATTTCTGGTTTAATTTTATACAATTTTTAGTGAAAACAATTCTTAATTTTTTTTTTTAATTATTTATATACACTTTAATATCTGAAATTATATTGCAATGTATTTTTAAAATGATTCTATCAAATGGTGAATATGATAAGCTGATCCTTGTAATGAAATTTCAACCCAGCATTTGTCTTAACGTGTGCATGAAAAAAGTCAGGTTCGTTTGCACAGAGGTTTGGACCTGGAATTTCCCAAATAGTCTTAAATGCTACCACTTTGGCCAACTATTAATTGTCTTAGGTTTTTAATTATATGTTTTTTAATATTCTTTTGATTTCATCCCACAAATGTCCTTCTCAGCTTATGGATCATGACCCACTGTGGGTCCTGAGGAATGAGAGGGTATTGGTGGGTTGCATAGTCCTCAAATGTGATAAAGGGCCAACAAATTGCCTTAGTGGATTGTAAAAATTGAAATAAAACTATCTATTTCTGTTTTGATCCTTTCACTTAAATTTAATTTCCTTACATTCCTAATTTAATTTTAATGACCATTTTGATTTAATAATGAGTACAGTATAGATTTCTTCCTCCTCTCATCCCATGTGAACCTCAAAGGCACATTTGACTCACTTGAACCTAACACACACCAGCTTACTCCCAACCATCACATTAGTTACTTACTTACTTATATTTGAAGAGAAAAATTACTTACTCACTGGCACTATCAAACCCGTAGGTCCATCGCCACACAGACATAAGCTTTCCATACATCCCTATCTTGAGCTAATGCTTTCCAATCATTCCCTGTATAATCTACTTCCCTCAAATCATAGTTAATGTTATTCTTCCACCTCATTCTTGATCTACCAACTGGGCATTTTCCTCTGGTTTTCCTACAAGAAGCTTCCATGCACATCTTTCATTCCCCATACGTGCCACATGTCCTGCCCATCACAGTTTACGAGATTTAACACTTTGAATCCGGTGGTGGTACTAGTACCACGGCATTTAAATGACAATGAAGCTGGAGAAAATTAAATTCCTCGGCATGCCTGTGCCGGCAGATGTACAGGGGTGTTTTTCTGAACTAGAAAATACCCCTGTAAATCCACCGGCACAGGCATGCGGGATTTAATTTTCTCTGGCTTCAGTGTCATTTAAATGCCGTGGTACTAGTACCCCTGCAGGACTCAAAGTGTTAACTGTTCTTATTATATCTGGCTTCCTAACAAGACCATGTAGTTCATTATTATGTAGTCTTCTCCATTCACCTGTCTGTTCATCTCTATTTGGTCCAAAAATGTTCCTTCTTCTTCCTTCCAAGTATTAGTCCAAGGCCTGTTACGATCCTATAGAACATTTTCCCTCCAGTGTAATGATCCTTCCGGAAAATTCTCGTATAAGACTTGAAAGCATAATAATAGTCCCTTCGATTCATTGCAGGCCAAAGGAAGGCAATACCAGTGATGGGGCTTCCATTTTATAGCCTCTGGTCAGGCTTTTCTGGAGAAGAAAAGAAAATAAAGGAAAGAAGAAATGGAAGAAAGGAAAGACTCCCTAGCCCTCGGATGCCCTAATAGCATCGGGGTCTGAAAAAACAAGAGTTAACCAGGAGAGGTTAAAGTTAAAAGAGTCTGGTGTAAGTAAGTGGAAGAAAGGAAGAAATACCAGATCAGTTAAAGATAAAAGTAAGGAGCAAAACATAAGTAAGTGGAAGCAATGTTTTGCTCAGCTTGGGCACCTTGTGATCGTCATCCACATACCCCTAGATGGGGATCCCTGAAGAACTTTATTCTCAAATACACGGGCCGCATGCAAATACATTAGTCTCTACTCAAATTACTTCCAATCACTGGTGAGCTGACTTTCCATGAGCAAGTGCAAAGATCGAATTAGCTACCCACTAACTGGTCATGCATGAAAGTCGTCGTTTTCGTAATATTGGCAAGAAATTACCCAGAATTCTCAGCAATAAAACCACTTCCGTTATTCTCGTCTGCTAGAGGAACACATTTACGCTTGCATCCCGCAAATAATACCGTATACAACGTCTGCATCACGCAATATTACGCCGATTCTTCTGTTCTTCCAGTTGAATTCTTTGGTAGACTATCAAATTCCTCTTCTACACGTATACCGAAAACATGACCAAAGTCTTCAAGATCTGACATCATGGATAAAGCAGCAAGGTTTCAAACTACATCGGTTACCATCGGTTGCTCACGATTCGTTTCTCTGCTAAGTCACCTCGCCAGGTAGCTTAGGAATTTCAACAATTATTATCGCATGAACAGATTTTTGAGTATGCAAAAACATACTTGGATGCAACTTCCTCAGCAGAGTACAGGCAGAGAACGACTTTTATGGTCTAATGCATTCATAGATTCAAGCCTGTAATCTCCTTTCCTCCCTTAAAGTAAGAGTCAATGTTTCACATCCATATAACTGGTAGAAAGAAGTTGGGACATCAAAAGTCTCTGTAATGCATTTCCAGAATTGAGCCTATGTTTCATTTCTTTGTGCATCTCATTCCTATTTGTGATTATTGTTCCTAGGTATTTGAATTCAGCCACTTCCTCAAAATTTCCCTCATTTCTCATTAGCTGTCCATTTCCATTATATAATGTATTTCTACGTGTGACCATATATTTAGTTTTATTGATATTTACTTCCAGTCCTAATTTCTAGTGTTACTCAATAGTGTGTGTGTGTGTGTTGTCCTTTAGTATCTCCTTGCTTTCAGTCAATAGTACTACATCTTCAGCATAAACTAACAGCTTATTAATACATTGAGTTCTAGGCCATCTTCATCCTCTAGAGATTTGTTGGCATGCTCTAGTACAAAGTTAAATAGTAGAGGAGATAGAGCATCTCCTTGCTTTAATCCATTCTGGATTTCAACAGTGTTCAAAAACTGTTTGCCTACACGCATCCTACTCTTTGTGCCATTTAGACACATTTGTATAAGTCTAACTAACTTTTTAGGAATTCCCAACTCCAGCGGGATACTATATAACTTCTCCCTTTTAATTGAATCGTATGCTTTTTTGAAGTCTACATATAGTTGTTGTACAGTATCATTATATTCCCATTTATTTTCTAAAATCTGTCTTAAGCTAAAAATCTGATCTGTTGTAGACCTGTTTCTTCTAAATCCACATTGATGATCTCCTAGAATGCCATCAATATAGGGAGTAAGTCTGCTTACCATCACATTAGTTAGGTGAGCAAATTTTAGCATGTGCTCAATTAGAGTAATTTTATTTTAGCAAATTCCAAAGAAATTAAACTATTAACATTGTTCTCATGAAAATATTTTTGAAAAATTTTTACATACCATCTTATCCTACCTAGTAGATACTGAAAAGGATACAAACATGTACACGAGCACACACACAAACACATATATTGACAACATTTTACAAAATGCAAGCATTCTGAAACATGTTCTCAAGAATTCTACTAATTATGAGGTGAGATCTTTATAATGACTAAAAAATGTATTAAAATAAACCTCAGTGTTACTTCCTATTGAAATATCAATAGTGCCTACACACGTCTGCTACACAATTTTTTACTAGTGCATGCTATTCTTTCAGAGGATAAAGAAGGCATAAAACTCAACATTGTTTAATAGATGATGTAGTAATATTAGGCAATAGTGAGAAGATACTTATGGCCAATATGCACATTCTATTGAATAAAACTAAGGAATTAAGGTTTGACGTAAACATCAATAATACTAAATATATGGTCACACATAGAAATTCATTAAATAATGGAAATAGACAATTTGACAAATGAGTGAAATTTTGAAGAAGTGAATGAATTCAAAAATCTAGGAACAATAATTACAACAGGAATGAGGTGGAGAAAGAAATTAAACATTGGCTCAATTCTGGAAGTGCATGCTATTATGCAGTACAGGGAATTTTGTCATCCCAACTAATCACAAAAAGTGTTAAACTGAAAATATATAAAACTGTTATTATCCCATTTATATCGTATGGAAGTGAACCATGGACTTTTACTTTAAGGGAGGTGAAAAGATTACGAGTATTTGAGAATAAAGTTCTTAGGAAAATGTTTGGTAAGCTCTGTTCTACAATATCAATATTTAAATGACAAAGAAAAATGTTACTCATTCATTTTTCACAATTTTGGAGATATCTGTCTTTAAGAATTAAGAATTAACACAAACACTCCAAAAACAGAGAATAAAAAAGTGAAAATAATATAATCAACATGTCTTCTAAAACTTTCAACTAAAGGGAAATGGGAATGTTAGAGAAAGGTTTGAAACATGTGTGAACTTTTTGAACAAAATTGAAGATTATGTAGCAAAAGTTGAAATAATAATAGATGAAATGAAAACAGAAGAAAAAATGTTCATTAGAAATGAATGTGGAAAAATAATAGAAGAAATTGATGAAATTCCGGGAAATAAAACAGGACTGGCATGCATGAAAATAATAAAAGAAATCAATAAGAAAAATGTAATCATTACCAAAGCAGATAAAGGCAATCTTTGGGTATTGAAGATTATAGAAATAGAATGGACAAACTTTTGGAATCCACAGAATATATTTAAATAAAATCCGACCCACTTCCCAAAAATATTAAAGAAGTTGACAACACTTGAAAAACATAACATTTTAACTAAACAAGAAAAGTTTCAAACCTGAAAAATCCAAAAATGCATGTTCTCCCAAAAACTCATAAGGGTGGAAACAAAATGAGGCCCATTATTAACAGTATAGGGTTACCTACACATCTAATATCCAAATGGTTATGTAGTGAATATAAAAAAAATGGCAGGATTTGATAACCTTTCAATTGATAATTCATTTCAATTAACAGAAAAATTAGAGAACACACAGTTAGATCCAACAGACAGATTAGTGTCATTTCATGTAATTTCACTGTTTCCCAGCTTCCTAGAAAAACCACTATTGAAATTTTGGGAAAATGGTTAAACAAAAACAAATTAGAAAAAGAAAACATATAGGAATATATAACTGTAACCAAATTATGCATTGAACAAATGTTTTTTTTTACATATAATGGAAAATTTTACAAAGTTCAGGACTTTCTATAGGAAAACCCCCCCCCCCATCACTCTTTTTGGCTAAATTATTTATGAGAAGTTTTGAGGAGAAAATAAGTGGACACCCTCCAATTTTCAAATTTTGGCGCAGATATGTTGACGATATAATTGTTATTGTGAATCATAAACAAATAGATGATGATTCATGTATTTTATGTCTTTCGGGCTAAATGGCCGTGGTCTGGTTTTATTAAAACTCGATGTTTCGTCTACTACTGCGGTAGACATCCTCAGGAGATTCTGGGTTTTAATAAAACCAGACCACGGCCATTTAGCCCGAAAGACATAAAATACATGAATCAAAATACCTGCCGTGAAAGTCTACAATTTTACATAAATAGATGATGCTTTAAAACTTTTGAACATTCAGAATAGAAGCATAAAATTTACTATGCAAACTGAAATTGAAAGAAAATCCCATTTTTACACGCTTTATATTAGCTTGACCTGTATCTATCTATCTATCTATCTATGTAACGGAATATTTCAACGCCATTTTCACCCACTTAAAATCATTGGATCGACTTGAAACTTTGTATACTTGTAGAGGACCCGTGACAATACAATAATTTCATATTTATTTTCTAAAATCCTGGCCATAATCATCAGAAAATCAAAAAAAAGTGTTTTTGTATCAATGTAACGGAATCTTTCAACGCGATTTTCACCCACTTAGAAACATTGGATTGACTTGAAACTTTGTATACTTGTAGAGGACCCGTGACAATACAATAATTTCATATTTATTTTCTAAAATCCTGGCCATAATCATCAGAAAATCAAAAAAAAGTGTTTTTGTATCAATGTAACGGAATCTTTCAACGCGATTTTCACCCACTTAGAAACATTGAATCGACTTGAAACTTTGTATACATGTAGAGGACCTGTGACAATACAATAATTTCATATTTTGTTTCTAAAATCCTGGCCAGAATCATCCGAAAATCAAAAAAATGAAAACTGGTATAATAGGTTGCGGACTTGTCGAGTTTTTAGTCAATCGTTGTAAGAGCTCAGTTGGTAGAGCAGTGAACTCTTGGTGATGTATAATTTCAGTAATCCATACGTCGCTGGTTCAAATCCGGCTGGGAGGGGTTTTTTTATAGAAGAGTATTACTTTTAGCTCATACTACAATAGTATCGAATTTAAAGATATTTACATTTTTATCTTATTCTGTAAAATATTAAAACTAAAAATAAAAAATAAATAATAGTTTTAAAAAACTAAAAGAACACGCTTTATTAGAAAACTAAAAAATGAAAAATAATTTTAATTTCCAATACGCTTGGGATAAAATAAAGTGGTCAACAAAAAAATCATCTCCAACACATATAGAATAAAATTAGAGTTATCAACAAAAAGAAAATAATTTTACCATCAAAAGCGTGGGGTGCTTTTTATGATTTTTACATTTTCTTCTTAGAGAGCTTACTTTTACCAATATCTGTTTATTATCAAATATATTAATTGATATAGAGCACCCCACGCTTTTGATGGTAAAATTATTTTCTTTTTGTTGATAACTCTAATTTTATTCTATATGTGTTGGAGATGATTTTTTTGTTGACCACTTTATTTTATCCCAAGCGTATTGGAAATTAAAATTATTTTTCATTTTTTAGTTTTATAATCAAGCGTGTTCTTTTAGTTTTTTAAAACTATTATTTATTAGATCTAAATTTAACAAGAAATGAAGAAAACAAGATTGAAATTGGAATACATAGAAAGCATACACATATAGATAACTATATTAGAGCTTCGGGATTCAACCATTTTGCTCACAAAGAGGCAGTATTCAACAGTTTGACACATAGAATAGTAAATATACCTATGAGCAAAGAAAATTATGAAAAAGAATACATAATTAATGTAGCAACAGAAAACGGCTTTGAAGAAAATATGGTACACAAGAAAATAAATAAATTTGTAAGACAAAAATTAATTAATAAAAGCACACTTATAAAACAAACAGAAGAAAACATAAAATTCAAGAAATCCACTTACCATGCACAGAAACACCACAAGTTTCAAAAATTGTTTAAAAAGTTTAATATAAGATTGGCACCAAAGAATGAATACAGCCTAAATAGGATAATTAAAACCAACAAAAATGCAAGAATTGAAGAAGAAAACAAATCAGGAATTTATCAGATCAAATGCGGGGATTCTGACAAAATTTACATAGGAAAAACAAAAAGAAATTTGAAAACAAGGGTGAAAGAACATCTTAGAAATGTCAAAAATGGTGAAGTGGAAAAGTCAGCAGTAGCTGCTCATGCCTGGTCAGAAAAACATCTAATTGATACAAAAGAAAGTGTAATTAAAACAAATAGATAAACAAAAAGTACTCAAAAGTTTGGGAAAAAATCCACATTGAAAAAAAAAAAACAAACAAGAAAGAAAAACTTATGAATTTCGAAATTCCCACTGATTCTGATTTGATCTGGACGTTCATTGATCCACCAATAGAGGGAGGAAGAAACAGTTCTCCTGATTGACAAAATATCAGTCGACAAGAAATTACTGAAGATGAAGCTGCCCATGCTTCGAAACCAGTTTAAATTAGAAGACTGGACATGAGGTGAGGTATTAAATTAATTTAATTCTTAAATTAAACCTCATAGTGTTTTTTTTATATAAGTTCAATATATCTCTTTACCCATCCATCTCAGATGGAAATTCCTCTAATTACACACCCACCTGATTACATATATATACATATATACGTACATACACACACACAGTATCCATTAACATTCTAGTGGCCATACTTTTTTAAACCAAACTCAGCATACTGCAATCAATTAAAAAAAAAAGAAGATTGAGTTCATTAATTAGCAAAATAGGACCATTAGGAGTAGAAGTTTACCTGAAATGAAATTCTAAAAATCACTCTTATTTACTTACTCACTGGCACTATCGAACCCGTAGGTTCAGGGCCACATGGACATAAGCTCTCCATACATCCTATCCTGAGCTAATGCTTTCCAATCATTTCCTGTATAATCTACTTCTCTCAAATCATAGTTAGTTATTCTCCCACTTCATTCTTGGTCTACCAACTGGGCGTTTTCCCTCTGGCTTTCCTACAAGAAGCTTCCATGAACGTCTTTCATTCCCCATCGCAGTCTACGAGACTTAACTGTTATTATATCTGGCTTCCTATAAAGACCATGTAGTTCATTGTTATGTAGTCTTCTCCATTCACCTGTCTGTTCGTCTATCTTTGGCCCAAACATTTTCCTAAGTACTTTATTCTCAAATACTCATAATCTCCTTTCCTCCCTTAAAGTAAGAGTCCATGTTTTGCATCCATATAATATAACAAAAAATCACTCTAGCAACACCAATTTTCAATTTTTTGCAACAAAACTCAATACATGCAATTGAAATTAAACAAGGAAGGTGTTCTCAAAAAAAAATTCTGACCATTGGAAGTGGGGGTTTAACTAATTAAAAAATGTTTTATTTTCATTGTGGCCTGATATATTTAAATAAAGGCATGAGAAATTACTGTTTCATCAATTAGGGTTAACAAAAGAAAGATATATTCCATAAACCAGCTAATCTGGACCATAAATTATATTTTTTTGAGGAATTTGCTTATGTTATACAGTTCCTGCGTGATGGGCCTGTTTCATCAATTAGGGTTAACAAAAGAAAGATATATTCCATAAACCAGCTAATCTGGACCATAAATTATATTTTTTTGAGGAATTTGCTTATGTTATACAGTTCCTGCGTGATGGGCCTTTTTTAAATAACATGTGATCCAGTATTTGCATTATCATCAGTGATTAGTTTCTCCTAATTTAACTTATGTCATGTGAAGTTATACCCTTTAAAGTGGACCCACAACATAAAAAGGGGAGAACCATAGCATATCTGGACATTGTTGGGAAGTCATCATCCTCTTATCGTGTTTTCCTTTCGGAAGGTCGATTCCAAATATGCCTCCAACCATCATGTTGGGAAGTATAAAATGATTTTTGTATTGCACAACAATCAAAACTTGCATCACAAAACTATGAGTTTTGAGTCATTGTCTTGCTGCAAGATAAAGTATCTCCCATGTTAAGTTTCCAGGCACTGTTATAGAGATTTTCTTTTAGGATACCCAGATATTTGTTGGCAGGCAATATTACCAATTTCTTCAATCCTCATCATCATCATCATATTCAGTCCTACAGCTCTTGGTGGACCTTGACTTCCTTCACAATCTTCCTCCAATAATCTCAATCCTGTGTTTTTTATTCACCATCTGTTTTATACGACCGTTGTTCTATCATAATGAAGTTATGCTAAGTAATATTTCAAAAAGTTGAACGTAAGATTGGCACCAAAAAATTATTGTAGCCTCAATGGAATAACTAAAAATGAGAAAATGGGAGAAGAAAACAAATCAGGGATTTATCAGATAAAATACAGAAATTGTGATAAAATTTACATAGGGAAAACAAAAGAAATTTGAAAACCAGAGTGAAGGAACATCTTAGGAATGTTAGAAATGGAGAAGTGGAAAGATCTGTTTGTATCAGCAATAAGTTAAATAACTTCACAAAAATAACAGGAGTAATAAATAATGTATTTAAATAACAAAGTTAAAGAAAACAAGAATTAAAATATAAATATTTTTATACCTTGGCGACTCATACTCTTCTACATATCATGGACTAACTACCAAAATACCTCGATTTCTATACATGCTTTACGCGCAGAGTTTATGTAGGAGCAAAGCAGGCTGTGGCACACCCAACTGCGCACAGGCAAAATGCCGTGTGCCCATTAGGTTATAAATGAAGAACCCTGTAGTAAGTGATTGTAATTTGTATTTGTTTTTACAGGGCAGTAGCATCTCATGCTTGATAAGAAAAATATTAGATAGAAAGAAAGGCTAAATTAATAAAATAAATACAAAACCCTAAAGAGCTCATAGTTTGGGAAAAGATCCACATTCAAAAAGAACAAAAAGGAGAAATTAATGAATTTTGAAATTTCTGGAGAAAGTGTATTGATTTGGAGGTTCATTGGTCTACCAACAGATGGAGGAAGAAGAAAGCATTACTTCGTTACGACAGAACAATGCTCATGTAAATACTGGAGATGGATTATGAAAATAGTGTAGGAAGTAATATTACGAGGTTCTATTTAATAAGTAAGTTGAGTCTGCCATCATCTTACCTCATATTTCTGTATAATTCAGACTCTGTACCAATTGATAATGGAGCAGAGATGCTTTGAAACATGTCTTACAAAAAACAACGAAATATGAGGCAGGATGACAGCAGACTTAACTTATTTACTGGAGATTTTATGATAGTATTCACCACAAAATGTTATGGGAAACTTTAGACAATTCTAACATTACCAAAAAATTAGTAGAAGATATAAAAGCATTATACAAAGGATCTACTTCGAAAATAAAAGTTGGAAATCATATAACAAAGGGATTTACTATTACAAAAGGTTTAAGGCAAGGTTACAGTTTATCTCCAACTCTATTTAAAATTTATCTCGAAAGAGTACTAAGAGACTGGAGGAAAAAATGTAAAAAAATGGGCATACTCATCCAAAATACACATGTATATTCACTAAATTTTGCAGATGACCAGGTATTAATAGCATAAGACCACGATGACATAGAATATATGGCTAAAAAACTAAAAGAAGAATATGAAAAATGGGGACTTTATATAAACATTAAGAAAACTAAATACCTGTGTATAGGAGAAGAAATGGAAAATATAAATTTCAACAATGGAGATGAACTAAAACCTAGTATTGAATGCACTTATTTAGGAACAAAATTAGACCATTCAGGCGATAACATAGTGGAAATTAAAAATAGAATCGCACAGACAAAACAAGCATTAAATGCTTTAAACTCTGTTTGGTGGAGCAAAAATATTACAAAAAAATAGAAAATTACAAATATATCAAACCATAATTCAGAGCATTTTAACATATGGTGCTGAAGTCTTGGCAAATTCCTACCAGGGAAATGAAAAGAATTTTAAGTACAGAAATGGATGTTTTAAGAAGATCAGCTGGAAAATCTAGAATGGATAGAATACGAAATAAAGAAATAAGGGAAATTATGGGTGTACAAGAGGAGCCAGACATCATAGACATTATAGAAAAGAAAAGACTACAGTGGTATGGACATGTCAAAAGAATGCCAAAACAAAGATTGCCTAAAATTGTTATGGAATGAATCCCAATGGAAAGGAGGAAGAGAGGAAGACCGAAGAAAACTTGGATAGAAGGGGTACAAGCTGCTATGAATATCTGATGAATGGAGGAAGATCAATGGATGGACAGAGAGGAATGGCATTTGGTTTCCAGAAGACGGCGACAGCTGCCATGATACCAGATGATGATGAAACAAATTTTGTTCCATAACCGGTCTAAATAGAGGACAGAATATGAGGTGAGATGATAAAGAATTACTTTTAAATTAAAAATACACTTTAATGTTATTTCCTATAAAGTTCATCTTACTCTATTTCATTGTTACTTGACAACTTTGGTTTTGGTTAAAAAAATAAGTCACTAGAGCATTAACTCTTCTCTTCTTCTCTCTCTCTCTCTCTCTCTCTCTCACACACAACACACACACACACACACACTGTATAGTAATATACATACCGGGTATCCCAGTATTCAACTAATAAAATTGGAGAGATTGCAGAGTGGACCCTGACAAACATTTTGAGATTTGGAATTTATGGTCTACATGATGCATTTACTGAGCTGTGGTGCTTTTTTTTTAAACATGTGATATTATTATTCTCAATATTAATATGTCTGTTTCTGAGGCAATACAGTGAAGAAAGTTGTTCATGATTCAGGTTGTAGGAAGTATCTTGTGTTTAGGATAGTTGTGATATTTTTAATAGCAAGAATTATTATCATTATTATTATTATTATTATTATTATTATTATTATTATTATTATTATTATTAGTGTGTTTTTAGGCTTTTAAAACATTTTTTTTAGTGCTTTAATACTGATACCTAGTCATAAGACACTTTTATCAATCAGTGGCTTACTGACTCCTAACACATTTTATGATATTGTGTTATATTGTGAATCCGTAGGCTTTAGGTTTCAATTCTCAAAATGTTTGTCTAGGTCCACTCTTCAACCCCCTCCAATTTAATCAGATATATTCTGGGACACTATATATGTGTGTGTGTATGTATATATATATAAATATATATATATATATATTTTATATAAAAATAATAATCATCATTTTTTTGCCCAATAAGTAGGATTGATGAAGGTTTGAAAAATAAGTAAATATTTTCATGAGTACAAACTTGTAGGATTTGATAAAAATTGAAAAATGAAGGTCATATTATATTGATATGTAACAGGAGATGGCTAATGACAAGGAACATTGCTAAATGTATTTTCTGTGACTTGCGTAAATAATCACACCATCAAATTAGAATAAATAGTATAATTGAAAGTCAAACATTCTAATGTTATATTTAGAAAACTACAGTTAAATTGTACAGCAAAACAGGTAAGGAATAAGAGGCATTTACATATGGACTAAACAGCCCAGATTTGTTCTCATGCAGAGGAGGATTAAAATTTCACTTTATATAGTATGTAGCTAATGCTCTGGAGTTAACAATAGTTATTCTCCTTCTTGCTTCCCAATACTTGTATATCATATCTTGATAATTTTGAAGAGCTACAAAATTTGTTAAATGTTCTCTGTCCATTTCCACACCTTGAGAACATAATATACACTCAGGAGACATTAACATACCAATTCTATGATGCAGTTTTCCTAAGCAGTCATGTCCTATGGTAAGCCTCAGTATTGCAATCGCAGATTTTCTGGTAGTTCCAGAATTATAGATGGGTTTTCAAACTGTATTTTTATATTTCTGTTTCCGACTTTTTTAATTAAATTACAATTGTAACGATCTTCAATTTTTTTCTTTATAATTCTATTTAATTGATTCATAAGAAAATGTATTTGTTACTTTCTGCTTAATTTTACTCTCTTTTTTTGCAAGTATATCAGCTTTAGAGGATGAAGAAGGCCTACAACTCAATGGTATTAATAAGCTGTTAGTTTATGCTGATGATGGAGTAGTATTATTAGGAGATAGTGAGGAGATACTAAGAGCCAACACGCACACAGTATTGAGTAACACTAAGAAATTGGGACTGGAAGTTAACATCAATAAAACAAAATACATGTTCACACAAAGAAATACATTATATAACGGAAATGGATAGCTAATGACAAATGAGAGAAATTCTGAATAAGTGGTTGAATTCAAATAGGAATGAGATGCACAAAGAAATTAAACATAGTCTCAATTCTGGAAATGCATGGTCTTATGCATTACAGGGACTCTTGTCGTCCCAACTTCTTTCAAAAAAATTAAACTGAAAATATATAAAACTGTTATTCTACCAGTTATATTAAAACTTGGACTCTTACTTTAAGGGTGGAAAGGAGGTTACGAGTATTAAGTAAGGAACATTTTTGAAACAGGTGAATGGAGAAAACTTAAAGAAGGATATAAATGAGACGATCATATAAAGGAGAAGATGATGGTCCTCGTTGTAGGAGTCCTGGGTTCAACTTAACTTTGCCACGGCTGTGAGGTTCCCTTCAGGGGAACGTAGGGAAGATTCAAAATTATTATTATTATTATTATTATTAAGTATGGGTAAATATCCGGCTTTAAATGCATAACAGTGAACTACATGGTCTTTATACGAAGCCAGAAATAATAAGAAAGTTAAGTATCATAGACTGTGATAGGCAGGACATGTGGCACGAAAGGGAAATGAAAGATGTGCATGGAAGCTTCTTGTAGGAAACCAGAGGGAAAGTGCCCAGTTGGTAGACCAAGTATGAGGTGGAAGAATAACATTATCTATGATTTGAGGGAAGTAGAGTATATAGGGGATGATTGGAAAACAATAGCTCAGGATGTTATGGAGGTTATGTCCGCGTAGCCATGAACCTATGGATTTGATAGAGCTACTGAGTTAGTTAGTTTGTGTGTGTGTGCGTTAATCTCTAGCAGCTGAAATTTTTGTTTTATCGAAACCAAACTTGGCATATAGCAATCAATTAAAGAAATAAGGTCAAGTTCGTTAACCAGAAAATTAGGCCATTAAGAGTACAAGTTTACCTGCAACAAAAGTTTAAAAATCACTCTACTGGTAACAATTTTTGATTTTTTCAATGAAACTCTGCTAATGCTATTTAAGCAGGGTCCATGTAACCGTAGGTTGACTGACTTGTAAATAAAATGAGGAAGGTATTCTCAATAAAATCATAGAAATCCATTAGATGTGGGGTTTACTTGAAACCCAACATTTAAAAACTGAACTGGCAACTGCCAGGTTTGCTTCATGACATTTAATAAATTCTTATATTGGGAATGTATCCTATAAGACACATTAGTTCCATTCAATTAACATTTTTAATAAAGTATTGGAAAAATGAATGATTAGAAATCATTCTTGTGTTAAGCATGATTTGTTTTCACTGCAGTCTGACCTGTTTAAATAAATTAGCATAGAAATTGAGTTTCTCAATTTAAGGGTTAACAAAAGAAATATATATTCCACAAACTCCAAAATCAGACCATAACTTCAACTTGCCTAGGAATTTGCTTAATTTATGCAGTTCCTGTATGACAAACTTTTAAAAGTATTGATGTGTGTGTGTGTGTATATATATATATATACACACACACACATTAATTTCCATATTACAACCATAAACCTTATTTTTATTCATTGAACAAACAAGGTTATAATGTATAAACATTTTCCTGAATCCTTTCTCTAGTGCCTAAAATTCTAATTTCTACTTATGACATACACATGGCCCTGGAAAGCAGTTTTCCATTATAGGAATTACAGTTTGGAATGTATTATTTATACCATTATATAACAATGATTAATCTACAGTTGAACAACATAGCACACAGTTTGCTTGATATAATTATCAATGACCTTGAATACTTCCCAGACATTTTCATTAATTTTTCAAACAAGTCATATTTGCACATCCTACATTTTTACTCCAATTTATATATATAATAAACCTTTCCCCCCCCTTTTTTTTTAATTTGCAATAATATCAGAAAATATAGTGTTTTATTTTATTTTCTTACTCCAATTTCTTCACATATAAATTTATGATGTCTCAAAGATTCAACTTACTGGACACATGTATAATAAATAACTTACTTAAATAATCACTCACCAAAATTTCACAAAAAAAATTATAGCATTCTTTAACTATAACACTATTACTTAAGTAGTTAATTCTTGAGTAAGATCTTGTGTCAGAATGATAAATATAAATCAACTACATATGCACATAACCATAAAAGTATATAAATAGGAAGTTATAGAAAAGACTTGAAAGTAACACCACATCACACATTGGTGAATAATTCACTAGTGAAGTGGTTACGCAATACTGAAAATATTTTACGGATCGTTACCATCATTATGCAACATAAAATATTCCCACCAGCTCAATACAATACTAACAATGCCAAAAACAACATTTACATTTAAATATTGCCAGAAATATCATGGTAAATTTAAGTGCAATCATATAAAAAATTGATTAAATTTACATAACTCTAACTTATGGGCAGGGTAAATAAAATTCAACAAGTAGAAACCAGGAATTAACCCTTTCACATCTAGGCAAATGGTACATTATAAACTTATCTGCTATTTCCCTAATAATCAATTTTTATTCAAGAATTATCCATTAGATGAAATAAAAATTGTAATAGGGCCTACATGACAAATCCAATTTACAAGTTCAATATTCCACGGATATCTCATAGGTATGGAAAAGTAACTAAAAAACTATTTTTCACTCATTTTGCTGGATGTATGTTTCTGCATTTTTTTTGAAGTGATAAACATTAAAAGAAAAAATTCAGTCATGGGTTTATTTATCTTCAAAGTTTTGGCATACAGGTAAAGAAGCATGTACATTGTATAATTAAAAGTTCATTTTCTAGGTTTCATGGAAAAACTGACATTGTGCTGGTTCAAGTCCCCATGAGGGAAGAAATTTTCTCATGGAAGTTCAATCAATATGGGATCAGTGTCCACCCAACATGGTGAGGAATTTGGATAGCTACAAGTAGCGGCTCTAGGTTGAAAAAAAACAGCTATAGCTGGGTGACCCAACATATTGACCACATGGTATTCCTATACTTGCTAAATTTTCATCTACCTGTATCATTAACACATATGGATGTGAGACTACAGGCAGTTGGTAGGCCAAGGCTTTCTAGCCTGTAGCATCATGGGAATAAAAAACTGCTAATAGGATAAGGATGTATGGAGAGCTTATGTCCATGAGGCCATGAACTTTCAAGTTTGTTAGTTCAAGTGAATTAGTATATTTTATAGTTTAATGTGTTATTTTGCTTCTTCTGTACAGTATTATGGGTATTTTTTTACTATAGCAAAAAATCTCATTTAATGGTTCCATGATCAAAAATAGGTCTGAAAGATTCTTATGATCAAAGCTTTAAAATTAGTTCATGATTGGCTATTTGTTTATTCCATTTGACATTTTAATTTTTTTATCTGGTAACTATTGATTACCATGCTTATTTCTCTTTCTGAAGTTTGTGAATTCACACCTAGTGAGAGTTATTGGATTTTTATGAATGTAAAAATTCTGAGTATGGCTTCCATTTATTACTTAAATTGTATAAAATAAAGAATTTTAAATAAAATTAATTAGATATAATTTAATTTATATCTGGATATCATCTCAATGATTATTATCTATTAACTTTGAGTTTTGCAGATGATCAAGCAGAAGATGTATAAGATCTAAAATTCATTCTTTGGAGGCTTGATAAACAGTATCAAGAATATGGCATGAATATTAATACCCATAAAACAAAATATTTGTTTCTTAATTCCAATAACAAATACAAAATTTTCATTCATGAGAGACAGCCTATTAAACAGGCCAATACCATAAATTAATATTAAGATACTAAAGCTATTACTATGATTGAAATAAGTAATTAATATACACAACTAAACTTTTGTAATCAATGGTAATTTAAAAAAAATCAAAATCAAAGTGGGAGTCCCACACCATAGCCGAGTGGTTAAGGCAGGAAGCATTGGTGCAGAGCTATGGGACATGCGCTGGTTTGAGTCTCCATGGGGGAAGAAATTTTCTTATGGTATTTTGGCCATGTATGGGACCAGCATCATGAGGCATTTGGGTAGCTACAATAAGTAGTGGTTCCAGGTTGAGAAAACCAGCTATAACGGCTGGAGGACTCGACATGCGACCACATGTCACCCCTACACTGGCTATATGATCATCTATCTCTGTGATTGACACATGTGGATGTGAGGCCAGCAGCTGGATGCTAGGCCTATCGCGCCATGAAAAAATAAATCAAAGTGGGAGGTAACACTATGAGGTTTTTACAATTTATGAATGAGTTGGAGAAAATGTTTTTCATATCTCACCTCAAAAAGTTGCATGTTTTCACGATACTGGTTTCAAAAGTAAATTTTACTTCCATCATAACTCAGTTGGAGTTTGACTGAAGATGGAAGTAAAATTTACTTTTGAAACCGGTATCGTGAAAACATGCAACTTTATGAGGTGAGATATGAAAAACAATTTCTCTAACTCGTTCATAAATTGGAAAATGTTTTGCCTGAACCAGGAATCAAACCCAAATCTTTAGCTTTCCGTGCTGATGCTCTGATCACTGAGCAAGTGGTCAGAGCATCAACATGGAAAGCTGAAGGTTCGGGGTTCGATTCTTGGTTCAGGAAAATTTTTTTCTCTTTACCATTGATTACAATATGTCAATACATTTAAACATTAGGCACTACAGTAACCAAAAATGGTACCAGTATTGAAAAAACATGTTAATCTGCATAATAATCAAACTAGAAAAATTTTAGAATCATTAAATTCCACATGATGGGATAAAAATATCTCCAGGGAGACTAAAAAGCATAAAGATAGCTACTATGCTATGATTGTGGGGTATGGATATTGAAGTCTCCAAAAAAACTTATTGGAGATCGAGAAAAATCATCTCCGTTCGAATGTAGATTTGATCCTAAAATAAAAAGATAGCAAAGAAGAATTGCAGCAGTAGAAATGGATTATTTAAGAGGTGAAAGGGTATCTAGACTGGAAAGAATTAGAAACGAAGAAATAATGAGGAGAATGAATTCAGAAGAGACTGTGATAGATAGTATAGAGTAATTCCATATGCGACTGACTGACATTTACAATACACTTTTGCTACAAAATGCTTGCATAAATATTACAATTGGTTGAAATTAGAGATGTTATATACGTGATATGATAGAGGAAAAGTGTCTGATTAAGACCGTACATAAATATACAATTTCTGAAGAAAAACAATGCTCTTTATTATCTATCAAAGCAGGTGTGACTGACTGACTGACATAAATGTCAACTCATCATGCAACTTAATGTTCATCTACATCATTCTCTGAAATCTGATTCTTAATTGAATTTTCCAAAATACCATTTGGAGGGCACATTTCAAGTTACTTTTAAATAAGAAAATAAAACCTAAATCATAATTAATACCGAAGTTATGATCTAATATGCAATGTGTGACTGACTGATATATCTGAATTTTATTTAGAATTTCAAAATGCAAATATTTAACAAATGTAACAAAATACTATGAAACTAGATAAACAGCTTCGGTTATAGAGATTATAATAAAAAGCTGCAAATACTCTATCAATTTTACGAAAATTGTTAAATTTAATTTTGCTGTAAAATAAATATTAATTTAAATCAATAATGTAATTAAATTAACTCACCATGTACCATTTTAAATTATATAAAATAACAAAACTATTAAATACTTAATAACAAAGTGCCTTCTCTATTGTTAAATGTACCTACTAAAATTGTATGCATGTATAAATAAATAAATAAATATATATATATAGTAACTGATTGCAATTTATTTCGGCGCCATAGCTGAGTAGTTAAGGCAAGAAGCCTTGGCGCAGAGCTATGAGACTCGCGCTGGTTCGAGTCACCATGGGGGTAGATATTTTCTCATGGAATTTTGGCCAATATGGGACCAGTGCCCACCCAGTATCATGAAGCTTTGGGTAGCTACAGTAAGTAACAACTCCAGGTTGATAAGACCAACTATAATGGCTGGGTGACCCGACATGCTGACTACATGTCACCACTACACTGGCTTATGATCGTCTACCTCTGTGATTAACACACGTGGACGTGAGGCCAGCAGCCGGTTCGTAGATCAAGGGCTTTCTAGGCCTGTCGCGCATGGAGTGGAGTTTATTACAGTTTACCTGATGTAAGATTTGATATTTTTTATTTCTAGATTGAACCACTGAAATAAAAGTTTAAGCCTTCCAGAATGTATATACATTTTTAATAAGTTAGTTATTTATCAGAATGCATGTACTTTCAAAACAAATTATCGTAAATCACATTAGTAAGCTATAGTTAATATAGACAATTGCTGACATGGGGAATTCTACTTTTAAACAACCATAAAAACATAACTCTAATTAGCCTGAATTCTGATGACTCACATCATAACATCGATGTATCAGATCGCTTATACAATCATTTCACCGCTAACTTGATTTGACCCATTAATAAAAATAACGTTTCCTATCTTGCATGAAGTCCCATGCTGTAACTGAATGTTTAGAATCAAGATGTCTCAATCTAGAACACTGATTCGAGTCCCCATGAGAGAAGAAATTTTCTAATGGAATTTCAGCCACAATGGGGACTGGTGCCCGCCCAGAATCATAAAGAATTTGGGCAGCTACAATATTTAGCTGTTACTCCTGTTATTTTTGTGAAGTTATTTAACTTATTGCTGATATAAACAGATTTTTTCACTTCTCCATTTCTAACATTCCTAAGATGTTCCTTCACTCTGGTTTTCAAATTTCTTTTTGTTTTCCCTATGTCAATTTTATCACAATTTCTGCATTTTATCTGATAAATCCCTGATTTGTTTTCTTCTTCCATTTTCTCATTTTTAGTTATTCCATTGAGGCTAAAATAATTTTTTGGTGCCAATCTTACATTGAACTTTTTAAAAATTTACTTAGCATAACTTCATTATGATAGAACAACGGTCGTGTAAATATTGAAGATGGGAACAAATTTTGTTCCAAAACCAGTCTAAATAGAAGATAGAATATGAGGTTATGTGATACACAATTTATTTTAAATTTAGAGTAAGATGGGTTCGTAATCATTGAAATAAAATGAGAAAGGTATAAGTGAAACTGGATCATTACGAGTGAGGGTTTACCTGAAAGTCAGAATTTGAAAATCACTCTAGTGAGTGCATTTTTTTTTTTTTTCACAATGAAAATTGGTATGTAACATTTTAGTTAGAAAAGTTAGTTTGAGTACCATGCCTCAGCTGAGTGCCTAAGGCAAGATGCCTTGGTGCAGAGCTACAGGACTTGCCCTGGTTCGAATCCCCAAGGAGGAAAACATTTTCTCGTGGAATTTCAGCCAGTATGGGATCAGTGTCCACCCAGCATCTTGAGGCATTTGGGTAGCTTCAATAAGTAATGACTCCAAGTTAAGAAAAACAGCTATAGTGGCTGGGGGACCCGACATGCTGACCACATGTCACCCCAGCACTGGCTGGATGATCATCTACTTCTATGATTAACATAAGTGAATATGAGGCCAGCAGTCAGTTGGTAGGCCAAGGGCCTTCTAGGCCTGTTGCGCCATGGAGTTAAGTTAGTTTCAGTTCATTAATCAGCAAAGTTGGACCATTAGGGGTGGGGGATTAATTTGGAAGTTGAAACAGGGTGGAAATATTTTCAACACACTAGCAGCTGCAGTTTTTGTTTTCTCTCAATGAACTTGGTATATGTAATTTAATTAATAAAAGAAAGACTTTCCATAAACCAGCTAAATTGGATTATTAGGAATGGAGATTTACCTCAAATCCAACATTTAAAAATTGCTCTAGCGACCACAATTTCTGTTTTTCTTTGCAATGAAAACTGGATACATACAATTTAACTAACAAAAGGAAAATATATTCCATAAACCAGGAAAATTGGACTATAAATTTGGATTGCTGAGGAATTCACTTAATTTATACATTTCCTCAACACACAATTATTTTTCCGATTCATAATGAACAAAAGATAATGGTGTAGGATTTAATGAACTGATGAAGGGTGAAACAACATTACTATAAAGTTGTACTTCAATGGATTCCGGCCCATTGTGGAGTGACAGGCAATGAAATAGCCGATTTTCTAGCCAAGAAGGGTAGCAAAATTGTTTCAAACCCAACTTCCGCTCCAGTTTCCTTTCACTCTATCAAAAGAATTATCTCAAATAAATACATCAATAAACTTAGAGAAGAATACACCACCAAAACATCTGGAAAGGAATGGGAAAATCTACAAGCTTATGACATTACTACATTACAAAGAAAATCTGCAGTAGCAACATTCAGACTGCTAACGGGACATGACTGCTTGAATAAACACCTACACAGAATTGGCATAACAGATTCACCTAAATGCCCTTTTTGCAATTTAAATGAAGATATGGAAAGAAACCATCTCCTCCGTTGTCCAGCTTTTGTAGAAGAGACCAGCCTTTCTGCTAAATATTGGAGTGCAAGAGAGCGAATGATTTCATTATCAAGTGCTCGACATTAGATACCAACCAACCAACCAACATTACTATAGAGTATCATACTTTTAACATTCATTCTGAACCACCTAATCAGCTGCTGAAGATAGAACAATAATCTGTGAAAAATCTACACAATTTTAATGGAATTTTAATTTGTTGAGGACGACTGGCATCTCAGGTACAAGTTTTACTATTTTAACATTTTATTACTACAGGAGTTGTAAATATTAACAAAAAAGCATCTTATCTCAAATAAATACATCTTGACTTGGTGGACTAGTGGTTACCATACTCCCTTATTGTTCTTGCCTGAATCGTGATGAACATGTCCAGGTTCAGTACTCAGCAGAGTTAGAAATTTCATCATCAGCTTCCTTTTTGTGATAGTCCTGAAAGGACTGTTATGGTCTATAAAAAATGTTCCAACCATCTCTTCCTAGATCATCCCAACGATCTTTTACCATTTGGTTGGTACTTTAAAATTGCTTTGGAATCCTGGATCTGGACATATGGTCCAAATGTTGATGCCAGTTTCGTTGATACTGATTAATGTTATGTATTAACGACATCATATTCAATTCCTCAAAAATGTCATAATTTCTTCTGTGATTCAACCTGGTACAGCCTGCTGTTTGAGGCATCATCTCACTAGATGTAATTCTGCTTTCATTTCTTTATTGCAGGATGTCCCTATCCCAACCTAACCTTCATGCAATATAATCTCTTTTTGAACGAATAAGGCTTTGGGGACCAAGTCATAACTGTTCTATCAAGAGTAGAGAAAATGCTAATCTATACACAGCTTGTCCAGGAACTCAGGTGACAGTCCACCACTGGTCTATCTCCTTCTTGCCAGCAACAAGCTTGAGGGACAATACATTGCTTTCAAGTCTACAAAGAGTTAGAAATATAATTTGTAAAATTGTCAATCTTTGTGCTCGGAGTGGTGGTACAGTTTCTAATTAATGTACACAGAATTGAATATCTCAAAAACCTCTACAAAAAAGTCTGCGACAGCATATGTTTATCTTTTACAGATAACACACAATGGCCATTTTTGTCTTTTATTGATGTCAAGGATATCGGGATAAGTAGATTCCCGGGCAATCATGTGTTGCCATACTATTCATCCGATTGTCATGAGGCTTTTTGAAAAATGTTCAGGATTTTCCCAGGAAGGTTATATAGGTTATAAGAGAATTTTAAAGTTCAAGCCCTTCACCCTTTAAAATCACCTTCTGTAGTGAAAAAACATGAAAAAAATGTAGCTTTTTGTAAGCTTAAATGGCTTATGCTGCCTAAACCATAACAAATACACAAAATTATTGTAAACAGAATTGAATATCTCAAAAAACTCTACACAGAAAAGTCTGCGACAGCATATGTTTATCTTTTAAAGATAACTCACAATAACTATTTTTATCTTTCATTAATGCCAAGAAGATCGGGATAAGTAGATTCCCAGGCAAGCATAGCAGCGCATGGCGGTATTCTTTTATGGATAACTCAAAATAACAAATTTGTGTTTCAGCTCATTTATGCCAAGTATATAGGATGCATAGATTCGAGGGCAATGCTGGGTAATCAGCACAAGGTATCTAAAAATAATAACGATATAAATTTATACAAGGAATTTATATGTCATGACACGTGAGTCGGGGATGCCCACTAAAAGCTTTCCAGATAGGTCAGTTCATTGCTTCTCAATGGTTAGGTCTCAAAAAGGAATTATTTATGAAGAACATGAACAATAATCTTTCCCAAACCTTACATGCAGATTATATAAACCTGGCACAGCAGTTGGGAGTCAGTCATGGTCTGGAATTTGATCTATGAAGTAAATTGGAAGCCAGTGTGTGAAGCTAGGTGTGCTGAACAAAAACTCAGTGCACAGAGAAACAATATATCAGTGACACTGCAACCTTAGAAAAATGATCATTCATGATTATGAAAAACATGTGTGTGAACTAAATCAAGAAAAATTGGTGTAAAGTTATTAAAGAAATTCTACCTGTTCCAATGGCACAGCTGCTTGCTAGAATAATAAGAAATTTTATATTTAAGAGATGTGTTGCTAAGTACTGGGTAAAACTACTGTAATTTATAAACTTTAAAAATTGTGAACAGTATAAATTACCATTCAAGTACAGTACATTTCCATTGAAACATTCTTAAAGAATTGCATGTTCAATGTATATTAACTATAACTCCATACTAAGCAGGAAAAAAAATAGATTTAACTTTTACTTACTTACTCACTCACTGGCACTATCGAACCCATAGGTTCATGGCTGCACATACATAAGCTCTCCATACATCCCTATCCTGAGCTAATGTTTTCCAATCATTCCCTATATAATCTACTTCCCTCAAATCATAGTTAATGTTATTCTCCCACCTCATTCTTGGTCTACCAACTGGGTGTTTTCCCTCTCGTTTTCCTACAAGAAGCTCCATGCAAGTCTTTCATTTCCAATATGTGCAATATGTCCTGCCTATCGTAGACTACGAGACTTAACTGTTGTTATTATATCTGGCTTCCTATAAAGACCATGTAGTTCATTGTTATGTAGTCTTCTCCATTCACCTGTCTGTTCATCTCTCTTTGGTTCAAAAATTTTCCCAAGTACTTTATTCTCAAATACCTGTAATCTCCTTTCCTCCCTTAAAGTAAGAGTCCATGTTTCGCACCCATATAATATAACTGGTAGAATTATAGTTTTATATATTTTCAGTTTAACGTTTTTTGAAAGGAGTTGGGACAACAAGAGTCTCTGCAATGCATAATAGCACGCATTTCCAGAATTGAACCTATGTTTAATTTCTTTGTGCATCTCATTCCTATTTGTAATTATTGTTCCTAGTATTTGAATTCAGCCACTTCCTCAAAATTTCCCTCATTTGTCATTAGCTGTCCATTTCCATTATTTAATGAATTTCTACGTGTGACCATATATTTAGTTTTATTGATATTTACTTCCAGTCCTAATTTCTTAGTGTTACTCAATAGTGTGTGCGTGTTGCCCTTTAGTATATCCTCGCTATCGGCCAATAGTACTACATCATCAGCATAAACTAACAGCTTATTAATACCATTGAGTTGTCTTTGGCATGGGGTTCCCTGAAGTAGTCCCCGCCCAGAGAACCGAATGGGGGACTATTTGACCTCCGGAAAATTTTACCCCAGTTGAACCAATGTCCGCATTTCTTGACAGTTGTATTTTTACGGTGAAAGATCGTCACTCTTTCGACCAAGGTACTTTTTTTCGTCTGGCTTATCACCTTCGACCAGTCCGACATAACTTTTACAGGAATTAATCACTTTAAACCCAGTAGACTTGATTTCTACAGTTCTTTTGTGTAAAAAGGAAGTGACAGTGATTAATATTATTATTATTATTCTTAATACTGACAATGGGATCCAAATTGTTTTTGATTAAGAATGATGTGATTTCATAAGATTACCAAATTATCTTAACACTTAATTAAGCAGATACTTCAATACACAAAGGACAACTTAAAACTTATCAGCACAATTTTCCACAATTAAGAAAGGTGATAAAAGAGTGTGGTCAAGAGACTTTCTGTATTTACACTTAAAGAGTACAGGAAATGAGACCAATATTTTTTTTTTCAAAATCATCAGGTAAAGGATTGAATATTTTACAGATTAGCAAAAACAGTAAGGAAAATTTCCAGGCACTCTTGAAAATTGAATAAAAATATTACATGAGAAAAGAAAATGTAATAGGTAGGATTAGAGCAATATGTGTGTGTGGTCATGAAAAGGGACCACTTAGCACAATTTGAATTAATGGTATTCTTACAATCCTTAATATGTATTTTCAATAAGAAAAGTGAAAAGGGCTGAGTTTTCATAACATTTTTAAAGGTACAAAAGTAACAATAATTTGATTATTATAAAAAATTTAATTTTACAACATAGCCCCTTCAAGATTTGCAATATACAGTACTGTAAATTACTACTAAACAGTTGGGAAGTTATACTCATGGTAGTTTTCTTCACAATTTCTGATGTATTTTCTTCAATACTATATATAATAAATCACTGCAACTATTAAACTCGGAAGCTCATGGATGTGGAGACAAATGCTCTCCATACATCCCTATCCTGGGCTAATATTTTCCAATCATCCCCTATATAATTCACCTCTCTCAAATCATGATTAATTTTATACTCCCAACTCTTTTTTTACTACCAACTGGACACTGTTCCTGTTTCTGAACTCAGACACTCTTCTTAGTGAATTTATTGCAAGATCTATTGAATACAACTGCCTTAAATGTCTAGGCAGACATTGAATATTGAAGAAAGAATCTCAGATAATAAGATCTCTTGCAAACAAGGGTGAAAAGAAAAATTTATGCCTGAACCAGGAATTGAAATCCAACCTGCTGAAGCTCTGGCTACTGAGCTAATTTAATAACAACTCTGTTTACTTTGTATGCATCCAAACATTAATCAGGTACTAGACCTATATCAAGTGTAGTGAGACAGAGTTAAACATTATGTATTACTAAATGGTATTTTTTTCCCTTTCTTGTTTAAACTAAGATATCAAGGAATCCAGTTGGCTTAGGATTTTAATACTTACACATGATAGTTTTGAGTGTGAAGATAAAACATACATAAAAAACAAAACAAAATATAATCAATTGAGTTAGTGTTTACTTGATGAAAATCCATATTTATTAATTAAATAAAAATAAAACGTAGTTTTATTTGATTTTCATATTTATTTTATAATTCAGTGACAGCTGTTTCGGTACACTGTACCTTCTTCAGACATGTTAACAAATTATGAATTGTGTTCCAACTGTGTTCATAATTTGTTAACATGTCTGAAGAAGGTACAGTGTACCGAAACAGCTGTCACTGAATTATATAATAAATATGAAAATCAAATAAAACTATGTTTTATTTTTATTTAATTAATAAAACAAAATATCATAATTTTGCACCTTCTTGTAGTTTTTTATAATTATTATAGAAACTGAAAGCAGCTAAGTGGTCCCTTTTCATATACACGCTCAGTATTAACCCATTCAACTCGTATGATGTGACATTCCTGCGCGCTCTAGTTAAGCCCAGTCTTCAAATGACGTGACATTCACGTCAAGCGCACAAGCTCATATATTTTGCAATAACTTCAAAACTACCCCACAGATGTCTAATGTGTTGGCTTTGCTAGGTTCCTGAGAGAAAGCATGTTGGAAGAACCGCTTTTTTGTAAGAATTCGTGAAATTAGAAGCTGTCTGTCTGTTGGAAATATATAGAAAAAATTTGTAGTGCTAAGTCTTTGAAGTGGCGTCTAAGAGGGTGTGTGGTGATGATCGTGACGGGATTCTGAGTTTATTAGAGAGTTTTGTCCTTGAAACATTAGACAGAACACCGACAGGAAAACTGAGGAGGGTAAAAGGGCAAAGACCTAGGGAAGAAATAAAAAAAACCAAGACTCTGCCTGAAGTACCAGGATGCAAGTCGTTGACTTGCAAGACCAGATGACTGCCCTTTTCCCTATAATGCATTGCACTGTAAAAGGATTCAGAAAATTATTTTTCTATTTGCTGGACATATTTATGTTTAACTCTTTTGTGGTCTACAATAATTTCATAGATGGCAAGACAGCACATTCGACCTTCAGAATAGCTGTCGCCAAAAAGTTATTGGAGACAATTCAGCTGCCATCGTACAATGTGAGAGGCCACCCCCCCATCATCAAGTAACACACTTGTCAGGTTACAGGCAAGGAACTGGGCTCACTTTCCATTGTATATCCCCAGCACAGACAATAAAAAGAAACCATACAAACATGTGTTCAAAACAGAACAAAAGAAGCGAAACTACATTTCAGTGCAAAAAGTGTGAAGTTCCACTTCATGTCCCGGAATGTTTCGAGATTCATCACACCAAAATATCGCTTTAGGCAAGTACAATTATTCAGAAGCCTTCCCTTAAATTTCTAAAGAAAAGTGTTTATTAAATTCCATTCTATGAGCATTTTTGTGTTTGCATGTAAAGAGCATAACACCTCCTGTCTTGTGTGGTCATTTAAATCTGAGTGGAGGGGAAAGTTAGCAGGCATTTAAATAAGAGTCCATTGGATTAAGAATAATTTTAAAGATTTATATAAGATGTATCGAGACAAGACAAACAAATGTCTGTCACCCATGAAAAGCATAAATAAACCAAACAAATTTCTCAGCAAGTTGAATTTATGGTTTGATTTTCACGGAATATATATATATATATATATATATATATATTTATTTATTTTCACTACGAGAAAACAAACATGGTAGGCACTAAGATCATTTTTTAATTAAGACTTTCTAGTAAACCCCCACTTTGAATGGCCGGTTTATGTCGATTCTTGATACCAACTTTTTCATTGTAATTCAATGTCCTATACATAGTTTTATTGTAATAGAAAATTATGGCTGCTAGAGTGATTTTTTAAAATTTTTACTTTGGATTAACCCCCACTCCTAATGGTCTGATTTTTCTGGTTAATGAACTTGATCTTACTTTTCTTAATTGATTGCTACATGCCAAGTTTGGTTGTGAAAAAAAATTGCACCTGCCAGAGCAATAACTGACAGACACATGCAAATTTTTTGCATATTTATTTGTGGTGTCTAGTAGATAGGTTCGATGAAGATTTGTAAAAATATTTTCATGAGAATATCCTCAACAGCTTCATTCCTTCGGAATTCGTTAAAAAGTGCTTAACATAACTATAGGGGGAAATTTTCATCTGAGTCATTATTTAAACCCAAGATTTCCAGCTACATGTACTGTTTCTCTATCAATGGACCATTTAGGTATACTTCCTGCAGCAAGCAAAATTTCCTCCCACTTTGATTCCCAGGTTCCCTACAAATATTGAATATGTGTTATCTCTAGTTATGTTAACTATGGTTTATAGATGACATTCCTGGAAAAAAATATTTCCTTACCAGGTTTGTAATTACCAGACATTACACAGCGAAACCAATCATAATGGATTTTGCAATAAGAACACACCTCCCTCCAATATGTATAATAAACATAGAATGTAAAAATGTAGGAAAAAAACTGCAAGAAACCTGAACATCAAAAGCAATTAGAAATCTGAAATGTGTAGAAATAAAAAAAAATCAGCAATAGTACTCATGTGTGGACAGTAAATCATGGAATTGAGGAGAGATAAAAATAACTAAAACCACTAGTTTTGGGAGAAAATCTGCATTCTGAAAAGCAGAGACAAGATAATGAATTTTGAAATTCCTGGGGAGAAGTTTTTTAATCATAAGATTCGTCTTCCCAACACCATGGAGAGAGGATATACAAGGCTTCCAATGCTCATCTCAGCAGTCAGATTTGGCTGTGAACGGAGTTTCAGATGAAAGATTAAAATATGAGAGGTGTAAAGAACCAATTCAATTTCTTCAGAAGAAGTGCCTTAGTAGATCAATAAAAAAAGTAAAAGTAAAGTGATCCCACGACAGGCCTCGAGAGGCCCTTGGGATAGTAGGAGGTTAAGGCTCCCACTTTTTCTGGACAATCGGCACTTGACATCAGCCGGGTTGTCAGCCCTGCGTGACGGCTGCCTTTACCCCCAGAACAAGCATCTGGTACTCATTTCCATTAGAGGCTGATTTGGCCCCAGGGCCATGGTGCCACCAGAGGATTTAGGTCGGTTTAAAATTTCAGACCCCACCAGGTCTCGAATCCTCGACCTTCCAGCTTGTAGCGCAGTGCCTTAACCACTATGCTACAGCGTGCCCCCTTAGTAGCTGAATAGTAGAGTATTATGAAAATATAAGTTCTTTGAACCGCAAAAAGAGGGAGCAGGAGTCGACATTCAGAGACGACAACTTAAAGATCATTGGTCTGTACAAGTTGATGATAGAGCAAAGATGCTCTGAAACATATCTTACAAGATACAACCAATATGAGGTATGATGATGACAGACTCAACTTATATATTAAGTAGAGTATTAATTAGCATGTAAAACTGGAGACCTTGGGTTCAATCCCAGCTCAGGTGCAAATTTTTCTCTCTACTAACAATTATGTCTGTCTGGAAAAAAATAATTATCAGGTAAAAAATGTATAAATACCATATTACAATGTAAGTGTGGGAAGTATCTCTTAACAGAATCAAGGAGAAATTAGAAAAAGATGAGACAAAATCAATTTTTTTTTCTATTTCCGAGTATGTTTAGAAAATGATTAAACAGAAAATGTGCGCATATAAATGAAAATAATTTGTTGGCACATTTTGTATTAAAGAGTGAGAGATTCTATAGGTAGTTTATGATCGAAGTACTCAATGTTAAAAGCCACTATAAAGTTGAATGATGATATGGATATTTTACTGATTAGTAATTTGGTTGGTTTCCTGAAAAAGAAAGCCTTTGGATACAGAGACAAAAAATCTAAGATTTTTAGTAGGGAAGACACTAATATGTTTTGAATCAAGCTCCCAATAATGTATGCTTAATGAAGAATGTAGTGATAATTTTGAAATTGATGATATTTAGTTATAACACTAAATTACTGCACATGTTAGTTTATTTTCTATATCAGTATTGCACTTCTTTTTGTTTGAATAGCTAGCAGGTTAGGTGCGGAAATGTCAACTTTTATTCATGACAACAAGATTGGTAAGTATGATATACTAGGTAAAGTAAAGTATTCCCACTACAGGCCTCAGGAGGCCTTTGGGGTAGTAGAAGGTTAAGGCTCCCACTTTTTCTAGACAATCGGCACTTGATGTCAGCCGGGTTGTCAGCCCTGCGCCTCGGTAGCTCAGTTGGTAGAGCACTTGGCCCGGAAAGCCAAGGGTCCCGGGTTCGAGTCCCGGTCTAGGCGAAAATTTTTCTCTTCAAATATAATTTATCCTTCTATGAGAAGTGTTAAATCAATAATAAAATCGTCAATAGAAGCCCTACTGGCTATAAAGTAGTGTTAAATTCCCAATAAATGTCTTCTTAACTAAGAAGCCGCCATTTGCAAAGATAGAAGCTATGGTTTTAAGCATTTGGCACGAGGGAATTACAACGTACATAAGAGAAAAATTTGCGTCTAGATCGTAACTCGCCTCGGTAGCTCAGTTGGTAGAGCACTTGGCCCAGAAAGCCAAGGGTCCCGGGTTCGAGTCCCGGTCTAGGCGAAAATTTTTCTCTTCAAATATAATTTATCCTTCTATGAGAAGTGTTAAATTAATAATAAAATCGTCAATAGTTTTCACTACTTACAGGAGATTAGGGGATAAAAGAAGAGAGGAATTTGAGATTGCTGTAGGAAGTGTGCTTAAGTAGCTTAATGGTAGACCGTCGGTACTTAAAGGTGGAGAACTTTGGCTGAGTCCCACCTGAAGTACAAACTTTTATTAAGTTATGTAGATAGGAAATAACACTATGAGGTTCTTTAATATTGTTTATTTTTTATTATTTCACTCACCTCATACTTCATAAATCATAGCAGACCCTGGGTTTCTTCACGTAATTTGTGACATTGTCAATGCTGCGTCACGTTCACAACTGATGTCCAACGGCCTTCTATCCTGCAGACTGACCTCCGCGCCATCTGGTGGCCGACCGAAGAATTTCCAAATCAGTCCTCTTTCTTTATAACCGGGTATTTCAAAGTTCATAGTTGTATTTTCATTCTTGCATATGTAAATTTTTTCCCGAAGGAACTCACAATTTGGGAAAAAATTTACATATGCAAGAATGAAAATACAACTATGAACTTTGAAATACCCGGTTATAAAGAAAGAGGACTGATTTGGAAATTCTTCGGTCGGCCACCAGATGGCACGGAGGTCAGTCTGCAGGATAGAAGGCCGTTGGACGTCAGTTGTGAACGTGACGCAGCATTGACAATGTCACAAATTACGTGAAGAAACCCAGGGTCTGCTATGATTTATGAAGTATGAGGTGAGTGAAATAATAAAAAATAAACAAACTTTTATCTTTAGTTAACTAAGCTGATAGACAGCATGCCTAGAAAAATTAATTTCCACCAAAATGTGCTTATTACGTGGTCATGAATTGCCTGGTTTGTTTTTACTTCACTCATGAATATGCAATATTAGAGTCCCGTATAGATATAATCTCATAAATAAACAAAATCACTAAATAAGTTTTACCATCATTAAATTGAAAATTAATAAAACTGTTAATCTTCCAGTTATATGGATGCAAAACATGGACTCTTAATTTGAAAGATGAAAGATTACGAGTATTTGAAAATAAAGTTCTTAGGAAATTTTTTTTAGACCAAATAAAGATGAACAGACAGGTGAAAGAAGAAGACTACATAACAATAAGCTACATTATCTTTATGGGAAGCCTAATGTAATAAGAATAGTTAAGTCTCATACACTGAGATGGGCAGGACACGTGGCACAAATGGGGAATGAAAGAAGGTTCATAGTTAAATAAGGGAAATAATATTATGAGGTTCTTAATTCGTAATTAATGAGTCATTTTTTACATCTTATGAATGAAAGAGGGCATGAAAACTCTTTGTACGAAAATCACAGGGAAAAGCACCCAGTAGATAATGTTTTGCACCATGTTAGACTTTAGGATTGCATTATAATCTGATGTGATGTATTGAATTTATCCATGGAATTTGTGTAGAATTATTTTTACTTTTTAAGTTACATAAAAACATTTTAAAAATTTATTTGTAATTTTTTTATATTACACATTTACAAACAATGAAAAACGACCACATACCAAAACTGATGGAACTACAACTTAAAGGGTAGAAGAAAAGTTGGAAGACCAAAGACAAGATGGGTTCAACAGTGTTAAAGAATGAGACCAAAACCAGCCTAGAGGAAAAATCATATTTGAACAGGCTTAATCTATGAAGCTAATGATGACATGTTTTTTTTGTTACATATTTATGTATATATTTTAAGGGGTGTTAGTGTTTAAAAATACTGGCCTCTATTAATCACATATACAGTATTTAAAGTTGGCCAGACAGTTCAGGTGTAATGATATCTAACTACAGGTTAGTTGATTAGGTTTCAATCCTGGTCAGCCTAAGTGAACATTTTACTTCACTACTGGTCATGACATCCACTCAACCTCCTAAAATGAAATATTTCAGAGGGTAAAGTCTGCCTGAGCACAGAACTACCATCATATCTCTCATACCACTGTGGATAGCTACTACAGGTAGCAGCTCCAGATTGAGAATGCAGAAAATCGCTGGAGGACTCAATATGCTGACCACATGTCAACCCTACCAGCTGAATGTTTGTTCATCTCTATGATTGACAAATGTGGATGTGAGGGCAACAGTTGCCTGGTAGGCCAATTTCCAGATAGGCCTGTCACATCATAGAGTTTATTTATTTGTTATTTATATTTTCTTTAACTGGTCACATCACGACTTTACTGGTTTATGCCTATTACTGTATCTCGCCTGTCTAATGTTCTTGTTGACCTAGAGGAGCCATTGCAAACTTGTATTTGCCGATGCACCACGGGTCACATGATGTACACAGTAGTGATGCTAGGAAAATAAAGCCATACCTCTTATAAAATGGAGTGGGTTAATTGAGGGAAGGGGGAAGGAGGAAGATGCTGCCCTTTGAATGTTATTGATACAAGTGATCATTTTCATAATTCTGCCAATGACTGCCCTAGAGACATCTGCCATACCAATCTGAGAGCTCTCTCAATGCTAATGATGAACAAAGTCACCATCATCATCAGCATGGTTTAGACCTGTTGGCTTGTTTTGACCTCAAAGTATATCCACACACATGAGAAGCAGCAGCAATAACAATATTAAGGCCAGCATTAAAAAACCAATCTTTATATGAGGAACGACTCTTTCCCCCTCTCTATAACGTAGAGAGTATTCATAAAAAAAAAGTTTGAATAATTGTGGAAATGGAATTCATTTGTGTGTGTGAACTTATATTAGCAATTTTAACTATTTGGTATTAGAAGCTGTTAAACTTATATTACGATTTTGGACATAGTAAAATTCTAGAAGAACTTCTTTTAATTAAGTGGAATATTACAACTTCAACAATCCAGAATTATTAGAAACGAACTATGAACAACAATTTATATTGAGTTGTTTTTTGACTCCTCATACTTTTTAACTCCCTCGCAGACTCGAGTTTCTTTACTGCATTTGTGACATTCTCAATGCTGTATCACGTTCCTACCTACATAACTTAATATGAACAACAAATTAAGGGAAATTGGAGAAATCTATTTAGCCAAATGCAGCCACATATTTTAACTTATGCAGACAACAAATATTGAGCAGAAAACATCAGTGACTTATAATTCAATTGAGGAGTGAAAAGCTGATATGCTAGATCTCTATTCTTGCTAAATATTCAAAGAATATATGTGTTGGTTGATCTTACAAATATGATACTTATGAGGACGGTGATTTTTTTAGTTGTAACCCAAATTTTATTGTATTTTTTTATAGTTGTGGAAAACTTGAAATTCCCAGGTTCTCATGTAAATTGCATTAAGACTAAAATTGGCTACAATAGGGTAAGTATTTAATACACAAGTGATCTTCTTGGTGATATAATATTAAAATATATATGTAGTCAATATGCCCATTTCACCAATTAATGTTTTAAAATGGTCAACAAGTTTCTACAGCCAAGCTGTCATTCTCAAGACCAGATATTTAAGGGTAAGTATTGATTACAACACACTACACAATTATGTCTTTCTGTGTAAAAGGGGTTAGTCAAATAAGCAGGTGTAGTGCTTGATATTTTATGATAAACGGGTTATAACAGTATTTAGGACACAGATACAACTTTGTTTTTTGCTTTGCTAAAAACTAAGTTCATTTGGCATAACCTCCTTTATATGAGAACCCAGGCCAACTGCATGAGAGGCAATGATGTTATTCCTAGATAAGAGCAGTGACACCCCACTTATTGTAAGACAAGTCATACATTGTCAGCAAGTTGAAACAATACTTTTTAATGCACATACTTTTTTTTAATATACATGTATATACTTTTTTTACAGAATTGTGAACATATTGTTTAATAATATTTCAATTATTATGATAAAACAGGAACTGTGTTATGAAATTAATTACCCTATCTAACTTGTAGGGCCTTGAATGAAAATGAGTACCACTCACACCTAATCTTTTATGTAAGAGCACTGATTAATGATAAAGAAACAAGCAAAGAAGTACAATGAAAATTCCATTACTGATATATCCCCAAACATCTGCACGTGTATAGAGCAAATAAGTTACCCTACAAATATTATTACTCCATTTATTTGGATAAACTTTTATTACTCAACTCATATTCTTCTCCTCCTTAAGGAGAAGAAGACTGAGGTGAGTTATAAAAGTTTAATTATATTATTTTTGGTCTGGACATCTTACCTCAATATTAATGTTGATTTGTTCTTGGACATGTTTCAAAACAATTCTGTTTTATCGTCAGCTTTCCCAGACTGGTTTTATTTATGTTGCATTATGTTGCACCACCTGGATGTCGATGTCAGCTCCATCCTGTGGTTGGCCAAAGAATCTCCAAACAAGGTCACCCTCCATCGGAATATCAAAATTCATAACTCTGTTTCTGTTCTTCTGAATATAAATTTTTTTCCCAAATAGTCAGCTCTTTTGTATTTTCTAACTGTTTTAATAATTTAGTGTCTGAATTTATATTATGTTTTTTCGGACCAAACATGAGCAGCAACTGCAGATTTTTCAATTTCTCCATTTTTAATATTTCTTATGTGTTCTTTGGTTCTAATTTTTAGGTTTCTTTTTGTTTTCCCTATATATACTGTATATTTTCACAACCCATGCATTCAATTTGATATATTCCTGACTTTTTATTTTTATCAGTTTTTTTCATTTTTGTTGGTTTTTATTACTTTATTTAGACTGTAGTTATTTTTTGGTGCTAATTTAATATTAAACTTCTCAAATATATTTGGAAATTTATTATGTACCCAGGGGTGATATGTGAATTTCTTAATTTTTTTCATAGGTGGTTCTTCTTTTTCAAGATTACTTCTGTTTATCATTTTTTGTTTTTTATACTTTTCTATCCTTTTATGTACCATTTTTTCATCAAACCCATTTTCTCTTGCTACTTTGATTACGTGTTTTTTCTCATGTTTGAAATCTTCTTCGTTTAAGGGTAAGTTTACCAATCTATGAGTTAAACTATTAAATGCTGCTAATTTATGTCCAATTGGATTGAACCGTGTTGATTTTATAAAATTTCCCGTATGAGTTTCTTTCCTATGAATCCTGAATTCAATTTTTCTTTTTTCTTCGTTTCTGACCAATTTAAGATCCAAAAATGGTATTTGTTTATTGTCTTCTATTTCTTTGGTGAATTTAATGTTTGTACTCTGTAAATTTAATAGTTTTAGGGAATCTTCTACATGTTTTTCTTTAACAATACAAATTATATCATCAACATATCTACTCCAAAATTTAAACATTGTGGGATGTGCTTTAGTGATTTTACATTCAAAATCGCTCATAAATAAATTTGCCAGGAAAGGTGATAATGGGTTTCCCATTGAGAGCCCTGATTTTTGTCTATAGAAACTGCCATTGAATGTAAAAAACATTTGGTCAATGCATAACTCAGTTAATTTCAAATAATCTTCTTTGATCTCTCTGTCTATGTTGTTTTTCTTAACCAATTGTTCAATATCTCCAAAGTTTTTTGTTTCAGTACATTTGTGAATAGTGAAACTACATCAGACGAAACCAACCTATCTGTGGGTTCAATTTCCACTTTTTCTAATTTCTTAACTAATTCCAATGAATTTTCAATCTGCAGACTTTCAAAATTATTAATTCTTTTAAATTGATTATTCAGCCATTTCGAAATTTTGTAGGTTGGTGATCCAATATTTATAATTATTGGCCTCATTTTGTTTCCAGGTTTGTGAATTTTTGGAAGTCCATGTATATTAGGGTTTCTTGGGTTGCTTACTTTTAATTGAAATTTTTCTTTCTTGGATAGAAGTTTAACATTTTTAAAACAGTTTTCCACTTTTTCTATGGTTTTTGGTAGGGGGTCATTCTTAATTTTTTTATACTCTTTTTCTTTCAAAAGTTCTTCCATTCTATTTTGGTAATCTTCTCTGTCCAGAATTATAATTTGGTTACCCTTATCTGATTTTGTATATACAACATTTTTGTTATTTATTTCTTTGGGTGTTTTTAAATTTTCCTTACAAACTGGGTTTTTATTTGTATTCTTTATTTTATTCAAAATTTCTTCACATTTTTTTCTGATGATTATTTTTTCTTCTGTAACTAACCCTTCTATTGAATTTTCAATGTCTACTATGTATTCTTCTATTCTATTGGAATAATCTATTGCTGTTTTTAGACCGTTTTCTAACAATTTTGTCTCTTTTAGGTTAAAGGTTGGCTTTGAAAAATTTTTAACATAATTTCTGGTGGATTCTGATTTTTCTTCATTTCTGGTTTTATTCTGATGTTTGATTTTATTTGATGTATTCTTCTTTTCCTTTGATTTAGTTAACAAATTATTTATCTTTGTCTTTTGTTTCTCAATTTTCTTTTTCATGGTTATGTTCAAAAAAGTGAAAAATTTATTTTCTAGGTTTTCCCACATGATGTTTCCTAATATTTTAGACAATTTGATATGTAACAAATAAATTTCAATATCCAGATTACTGATTATTTCAAAGTGTTTATTCTTTTCTAGTTTTAGTAATTTGTTCTCCAAATTTTTTTGTTGTTTGCTGTTAATGTTATGCTTGACGGTTTTTCTAATGAACATGGGAACCATGATGAAAAAATGGAACATAAAAGGATAGAAAAGTATAAAAAACAAAAAATGATAAACAGAAGTAATCTTGAAAAAGAAGAACCACCTATGAAAAAATATAGGAAATTCACATATCACCCCTGGGTACATAATAAATTTCAAAATATATTTGAGAAGTTTAATATTAAATTAGCACCAAAAAATAACTACAGTTTAAATAAACTAATAAAAACCAACAAAAATGAAAAAACTGATAAAAATAAAAAGTCAGGAATATATCAAATTGAATGCATGGGTTGTGAAAAGATATATATAGGGAAAACAAAAAGAAACCTAAAAATTAGAACCAAAGAACACATAAGAAATATTAAAAATGGAGAAATTGAAAAATCTGCAGTTGCTGCTCATGTTTGGTCTGAAAAACATAATATAAATTCAGACACTAAATTATTAAAACAGTTAGAAAATACAAAAGAGCTGACTATTTGGGAAAAAATTTATATTCAGAAGAACAGAAACAGAGTTATGAATTTTGATATTCCGATGGAGGGTGACCTTGTTTGGAGGTTCTTTGGCCAACCACAGGATGGAGCTGACATCGACATCCAGGTGGTGCAACATAATGCAACATAAATAAAACCAGTCTGGGAAAGCTGACGATAAAACAGAATTGTTTTGAAACATGTCCAAGAACAAATCAACATTAATATTGAGGTAAGATGTCCAGACCAAAAATAATATAATTAAAATAACCTCAAAATATAACTTCCTAAAATTAAATATTATAAAAGTTTACCTAAATAAATAATATCTCACAGTGTGAATTCCTAAAAATATGCATTTTGCCTGCATTATAGATGCACTTGTTTCCCCTGCATAATAAATGCAGTTTACAAATTTTTTAAATTAAAGTACAAAATTATGGGACTAGTCCCGAAAGCGCTACAGATAAATAACTAATAAAGTTGAGGAGACAGATCTCTTAGGTAAATATTCCATAATTTTATACTTTAATTTTGAATAATACCTCAATGGAACATATCATGAATCTTATAAAAGTTGATTACAAATTTTTGTGATTAGAATGTAGGGTGCGACCATTATGCAAGGATAAAAAAAAGAACAATAAAGAAAGCCTCATTTGAGATGACATAATAATTGATAGCATATAAAACAATGTATGTGGTCTGGGGTTATGTTTTTTTGCCTCGTGTCCTAAGAGTTGTATGTTTGAGTTGGGGTCAATGGATTTTTTAGAATGCAAAAATCCAGTCTTGCAGAAGGGGCTTTCAGTCATGGGTCCCATCTCCGAACACTTTTAAGCTCATAAAAGAACTTTAAGCCTAAATTAGAGTCTCTAAGCAAAATTTAATCAGCCTTTTCCATCCAAGTAGGCCTAATACCTATTTGTTTACTAGGTGTCTCTTTGAGGCAATGAGATAACCACTTGCCACTCGCTGATATTGTAACAAAATAAGCATAACAAACTACATTATATTAAATGAATGTTGGGAAGTAAACATTATGAGGTATAATCATTAAAATTCATCGGAGAATATTTTGTTTAAACAACTCACCTCATAGGATTCATGCTTCCATGATACCGCGGTTTCAAACACAGTTGTGTTTATCCTCAGCTATAACTCCGACTGACGAAATTCTTCAGCCATTAACTGTTCTATTGTCGCCATCTTCAGTGCTGCCATCTATGGTCAAATTTATGAACTTCAAAATCAAAGTAATTTCGTTAGGAATATCAAAATTCATTGATCTATCTTTATTTTTCTGAATGTATATTTTCTCCCAAACTGTCAATTCCAAAGGCTTCTCTACTTGTTTTAAAAGTTTAGCTTCTCTTCCAATTTTATGATGTTTTAATAAACTATGTGCAGCAATTGCAGATTTTTCAATTTCACAATTTTTAATATTTCTGAAATGTTCTTTTGTCCGAATTTCTAAATTCCTTTTTGTTTTTCCTATATAAACTTTATTGCAATCTTCACAACTTATTTGATAAATTCCAGATTTCTTACTGTCTGGGACATTGACTTTTTTATTGGTACTTAGAAGAATCTTCTAAGTACCAAGACTAAATTTATTTATTGGTGCCAAAGAAATGTTGTATTTGTCAAAAATTTTTTGAAATTTTCTATGCATTTCAGGATGGTAAGTAATTTTCTTGTATTTTTTTCTTTCCTATGCAATTTTGTAGGGTAGTATATTCATTAAGTCTTTTTTTGTGTTTGAATTTCTTCAACTTATTTATAATTAATTCTTTATCAAAACCATTTAACCTAGCAGTGTTTAAGATAGATCAATGAATTTTGATATTCCTAATGAAATTACTTTGATTTCGAAGTTCATAAATTCAACCATAGATGACAGCACTGAAGATGGCGACAATAGAACAGTTGATGGTCGAAGAACTTCATCAGTCGGAGTAATGGCTGAGGATGAACATGACTGTGTTTGAAACCGCGGTATCATGGAAGATGAATTCTATGAGGTGAGTTGTTTAAACAAAATGTTCTCTGATGAATTTTAATAACAAACTAAAATGGTTAAATAAGTTCTGTAGAGGAGGATCCTAGTCCCATATGGAATGTATGGGTATAGACAGACATACATAACAGAATTATCAACTATACACAATAAATAAATTGAATTGGACATTGCTAAAAGGCCCTTTTCTCCATTTGTTCGCAAAAATGAGTCCACAGATTTAACATTCTTAAATATAGATACACATTCTGTGCTTAAACTACCTTCCTCCAGCCTTCATACAGAACCACATTTGAACAGTTCATTTTTAGTTTCATGCTAAACTGCCCTTACACCGGGATAGAGAACCTTCTAGCATTGGCCTTGTCAATTAGCTGTATTGGAGAAAGGTTTTAGCAATGACCAATTCAATTATCCCATGGGCATGAATCCATTACTGACAGCTAGCATGAGCTGTATAACATAATTTACATTAATTAATTATTGATACAAACTAACACTCACTCTCTGTTTCACGACAAGCCTAGAAGGTTCTTAGGCTACCATCCAGCTGCTGGCCTCACATCCATATACATTACTCACAGAGGTGGGCAATCATTAGTCAGTGATGGGGTGAAAAGTGGTCAGCATCTTGGATCCTCCAGCCATCATAGCTGGTTTTCCCAACATGAGCCGCTATTAATTGTGAGATGCTGGGTGGGCACCAATCCTATACTGGCCAAAATTCCATGAGAAAATTTATTCTCCATGGGGACTCGAATCAGCACAAGTCCTTAGCTCTGCACAAAGGCATTCCTTAAACTGCTCAGCTATGGCATAGGATACAAACTAACATTATTCACAACAAAATTTTGACTATTGTGTTGACCATCCAATATTTTGTATAATCTTTTTCTTTAGTGGTGGCCAAATAAATCTCAAGATCAAATCCCTCTACCCAGAAATTAAAAAAATCATTAATTAAACTTTATTCATCTGGATGTAGGCCTATAATATGTTATCAGTCATTGTACCAAAATATTTGATGTGATAAAAATAATCAGGGATTCCATGCCAGGAGTGCACCTATGTAAATTAAAATAAAAAAAGCCAAGAAGTGCAGAAATTACAGTTGCAGTATATGAATAATTACTCGAGGAAAATATATAAGTTAATACTTTCCCCAAAAATGTGAGAAATACTTTGAAATTAAATGAGAATGAATTAATTTTAAAATAAAATCAACATATTTACAATGGAAAACATGCATTGTTCAACAGAATAGTCAATTTATCCTTATGGGGCACCAAATTATTCAATAAACTGTAAATTAATCTGGTGTACACTAAATGGACCATTTTCCCACCATAATTTGTTCATTTTCTCACTTAACGAAATAAAATAAGTACAGAATATTATGTGGTATAAGGACTTAGTAATGGAGTGAATAAGTAATTAAAAAACTATGATCTGATAAAGGAAATGTGAATTATCATGTTGGCTAATATGATTATTAGCAGATACTTGTTATCTGTCAAAACATTCAAAGGTGCACTTTTGGTACAGAAGAGCCAAACGATCTATCACAAATTAAATTTTCACATATTGTCATTTAAAAACTTGAATTTTTGTTTATGTTTAATAGTCCACATAATTTTATGGTTTTAGATGTGTATTATTGAGATTTTTATTAAATATAATATACATCCATTATATGGGGAACACTTTTTTTTATTTTAAAAGAAAAAATGGGCATCCACTAAACGAGAAAAACAGAGTACTCTATTAATTCACCTGCTAGTGAAAAATTAAGTTTTTTTTAGTTATTTTCATTAACTACCGATTGTACATAAAAAGTAATACCTTAAACTACTCACTGGCAATATCAAACCCCTAAATTTCGAGAATAAATCTGAACACTTTTATAAGCTCTAAATTTCAAGAAAAAATCTGAACATCTTTTATAATAATTTTTTTAAACACCGTACTACCTTCTCTAAAACTACAAAATATTCTTATTGTCTATTATACTTAACTAACTCACTGGCTCTATCAAACCCATAGGTTCATGGCCGCACGGACATTATCTCTCCATACATCCCTATCCCAAGCTAATGTTTTCCAATCATCCATGTATAAATCTACTTCCCTCAAATCATGGATAATGTTATTCTCCCACCTCATTCTTTATCTATCAACTGGGCGTTTTCCCTCTAGTTATCCTACAAGAAGCTTTCATGCACCTCTTTCATTCCCCATTCGTGACACATGTCTTGCCCATCGCAGTCTATGCTCTTCTTATATCTGGCTTCCTATATATATCATGTAGCTCACTACTATGTAGTTTTCTCCATTTACCTGTTTGTTCATCTCTTTTTGGCTTAAAAATTTTCCTAAGAACTTTATTCTCAAATACTCGTAACATCCTTTCCTCCCTTAAAGTAAGAGTCCATGTTTCGCATCCATATAATATAACTGGTAGAATAATAGTTATACATATTTTCAGTTTAACATTTTTGAAAGGAGCTGGGACATCAAAGTCCCTGTAATGCATAACAGCACGCATTTCCAGAATTGAGCCTATGTTTAATTTCTTTGTGCATCTCATTCTTATTTGTGATTATTGTTCCTAGGCATTTGAATTCAGCCATTTCCTCAAAATTTCCCTAATTTGTTATTAGCTGTCCATTTCCATTATTTAATGTATTTAGTGTGACCATATAACAACTCACTGGCACTATCGAACCTGTAGGTTCATGGCCACACAGACATAAGCTATCCATACATCCCTATCCTGAGCTAATGTTTTCCAATCATCCCCTGTATAATCTACTTCCCTCAAATCATAGTTAATGTTATTCTCCCACCTTATTCTTGGTCTACCAACTGGGCGTTTTCCTTCTGGTTTTCCTACAAGAAGCTTCCATGCAAGTCTTTCATTCCCCATTTGTGCCACATGTCCTACCCATCGAAGTCTATGAGACATAACTGTTCTCAATATATCTGGCTTCCTATAAAGCAGTCTTCTCCATTCACCTGTCTGTTTATCTATTTTGGTCCAAAACTTTTCCTAAGAACTTTATTCTCAAATACTCATAAAATCCTTTCCTCCCTTAATGTAAGAGTCGATGTTTCGCATCCATATAATATAACTGGTAGAATAATAGTTTTATATATTTTCAGTTTAACGTTTTTTGGAAGGAGTTGGGAAGTCAAGAGTCTCTGTAATGCATAATAGCACACATTTCCAGAATTGAACCTCTGTTTAATTTCCTTGTGCATCTCATACCTATCTGTGATTATCAGGGCACGGATTTTGATGACATGTCATCTTTTTCTCTTTACATCCCTTACAATGCCCATACATATATAAATCCTGGATAAAAGCTGCTGATTACAGATATGTAGAATTTTTACGTCATTTTTTGGTCATTTTTTACAGTTTTAATCTTTCAGGTCATTTTAAAAATTTATAGGGCATTTTTTATCATTATTTTTAATTTTAAGGTTATTTTTAGTCATTTTAACAATTTTTAGAATTTATAAAAATACGTCCTTGATTCTTGAATACGGAAATAAAAAATATATTTCTAAGATATCATTTACTACCAGCATTCCAAGTTGCCTGCATGCACAATGTTGAAACTCTGCTTCCCTATCAATAAGCTGTTGGGGCCACTCCTTGGGTTGCATGACATCATAGCAGGAACGGGGAAGTCCCTTTCTATGTGCATATTGCGTAAGAAGTGAAGTGCGTTCTTTCTTCACACTGTTTCAGTAGTGAATGAATAGATCTCTCGGTTACAACAGTTTTTTTCGTACCTGCAATAATGCCGAAAGTGAAGCCTAGCAAGGCTACTAGTTAAAGAAATATTGTTAGTGAGTTTGGGGAGGAAGTTTTTTCAACAGACGGTTCGATATTATTTTGTAAAGTTTGTGAAGTTAAGGTGGCGGCTGAGAAAAGATTCACAGTGCAACAACATATCGGCCGCGAAAAACATAAACGTGCAGTGGAAAATGCTGACAAAAAGAAAAATCCACAGTTATTAATTGCTCAGAGTGTAGGGGTGAAAGCGAGTACATCCTCCGATTTTTTAAAAGAATTATGTGACGTGCTAATGTCTGTGAATATTCCATTGAAGAAACAATCCTAAGTTAAAAAACTTTCTGGAACGTCACATGGGACGTTCTTTACCAGATGAGTCAACATTAAGAAAACATTATATTCCTGTGTGCTATAACAAAACTATGGCAAGAATTAGAGATGAAGTCAGAGGTAAGAAGATCTTCGTTTCCATAGATGAAACCAGCGATGCTGAAGGTCGATACGTAGCAAATGTTATAGTAGGGATGCTAGAGCTGGATGGACCAGGTAAAACATTTTTGCTGACTTCTGAAATTCTACAGAAAGTAAATCATTCAAGTATATGTATTCTGTTTGACCAGTCAATGTTCTTGCTGTGGCCTAATGGAATCCAGCATGAGGAAGTGCTGCTTTTTGTGACAGATGCAGCCACATATATGATTAAAGTTGCAAAATCAATTAGGGACTTCTATCCAAAAATGGTGCATATTACTTGTTTAGCACATGGGCTACATAGAGTGGCAGAAGTGAGGTCATACTTTCCACAAGTGGATGCACTTATTTCAAATGTAAAAAAGATATTAGTAAAATCTCCTTCACGCAGAGAACATTTCAAAGCCCTGGCTCCCGGTATTCCTTTACCTCCACAACCAATAATAACAATATGGGGCACTTGGTTAGAAGCTTGTTTTTACTTTTGTGAACATTTTCAAATAGTGAAATCCTTTGTGAATTCGCTTTCTACAGAAGATGCCAGAGCAATTCGGACAGCCCGAGAAGTGTTTAAAGATGATGAAATGGAGGGGAAATTGGCTTATATTAAGACATATTTTGGCTCTTTACCATCAGCTAACGATTGTCTTCAAGAAAGGGGCATAGCTCTGGAAAATTCCATAGCATTGGTTAAGGATGTTCAAGAAAAACTGGTCAGTGTGGTTGGTGATATTGGCGAAAAGGTTGTTGTTGTTGTTTTCAAATGCTGGGCCTTGGCACCGAAGCCATTAGCGAAAGGTTTCAATGAAAATTAGAAGTGTGTTGGACAAGAATCCAGGTTACAAAACCGTGTGCACAATCGTAAAAGTACTCTCAGGTGAAAGCTTTAGAACAGCGCAGATACAAGATGAATTAACACCTAGCGATCTGTCACTCTTCAAGTATGCTCCTGTGGTTAGTGCGGAAGTGGAAAGAAGCTTCTCAATGTATAACAATGTCCTCGCCGACAACCACCAATCATTCTCATTCCAGAATCTCCGGATGTACACTGTCATCTATTGCAATAGAGAGGAGAGCTATTAATTTAAGGTACGATTTTTATACTTACTAGTTCATAAGAATGTTTGTTTTTAGGTCATTTTTTTCTGCTTTTGAAGTTATTTCCTAACAATTTTTCGGGCATTTTAGAAGTCATTTTTAGCATTTTTTTAGGTCATCAAAATCTGCGCCCTGGTGATTATTGTTCTTAGGTATATATTTAGTTTTATTGATATTTACTTCCAGTCCCAATTTCTTAGTATTACTCAATAGTGTGTGTGTTGGCCTTTAGTATCTCCATGCTTTCACCCATTAGCACTACATCATCAGCATAAACTAACAGATTATTAATACAATTGAGATGTAGGCCTTCTTCATCCTCTAAAGATTTGATGGCATGTTCCAGTACAAAATTAAATAGTAGAGGAGATAGTGCATCTCCTTGCTTCAACCCAATGTGAATTTCAAAAGTATCCGAAAACTGTTTGCCTACACGCATTCTACTCTTTGTGCCATTTAGACACATTTGTATAAGACTAACTTATTAGGAATTCCGAACTCTAGCAGGATACTATATAACTTCTCCCTCTTTATTCAATTATATGCCTTTTTGAAGTCTAAGTATAGTTGATGTACAGTACTATTATATTCCCATTTATTTTCTAAAATCTGTCTTATACTAAAAAACTGATCTGTTGTAGACCTGTTTCTTCTAAATCCACATTGATGATCTCCTAGAATGTCATCAATATAGGGAGTAAGTCTGCTAATATATTTGTTAGAATATTGTATGAAGTTGAAAGTGATGAGATGCCCCTGTAGTTATTGCAATCAATTTTATCTACTTTCTTATAAATTGGTATGATAATCGATTCTTTCCATTCATCTGGAAGAGCTGCTTTTTCCCATATCATACTAAGCAACCGGCATACCTTGTCTATCAGTTTTTCTCCCCCTGATTTTATCAGTTCTGCTAGGATCTCATCTGAATCTGATGTTTTATACATTTTCAATTTTTCTATCGCCATTTCAACCTCTAATGCACTTGGTTCTGCAACTAGCATTTCTGCTATCTATAAATTATCCTTTTTAATATCTTGTTCTGTATGTACATTTAATAGCTGATTAAAGTAACTTTTCCATCTATTTAATATACTTCTGGAATCTGTAATCATATCCCATTTTCGTTCCGAATTATGTTTGTTCTAGCCTGAAACCCTTTCTTCTCTATCCAAATCCCTGATATAATTCTCTGGTGTTCCTATTATTTGCATTCATTTCAAGACAAAAAAAATGAATATCTTAGTTAAACAATACATGATACCAAACAATGGAAATACATTAAATACTTACCTCAGATCGAATCCAGGCTTCCCACAGTTCTCGAACCGAGATGTGCATATCATCATTACGATGAAATGCTTTTTGTCTTCTTTCATAACCTTCTTCATATTTAAGTTCTTCTCGTAGGAACTGGAAAAATAATAGATTCCATTAATATAAAATAAGAGAGAGAAAACCATTGGTTATTGTAGTGCTGGTGTATGTTAAAACAGCCACAAGTTAATAAATTATTCCAATTCTTTTAATTTATCTTCACAACTGTTTAAGGTTAAGTTACTTTTTTTTAAGTTTAAGATATCCAAAACTTTAACTAATAGTTATCTTTGCAATAAATGCATATTTCATAATATTAGTCTTTTAGGTTATTTCTATCTCCACTGTCAGTTAATTTTTTCCACTATTTATCACAGTGGTCATTATTTATTGTTGCCTACAAAAATTATTCTCTGAAAAGATGAGAAAAGAAATACTATTCCACTCTGTTATGTAAAATCAACATTGAGTATTGAAGTTAAATGTGGGTTATGAGAACAAAAGACAAACAAAGATTAGAACTAGCATAAATCCATTTTTTAAGTTTTTGGAGTAATCGTAAGAAATGTAGTAAATTACAAGCTTAATACACAGAATCATTAGATGAGCTTGCATTCTATGTTATTTCTTGTTTATCCAATGTTTATATTGGACACAGAATTAGCAATTTAGTTTTCTGCAAAAATTATTATAACTGAATGTTTTACTTGAAGAATTTTCAAGCAAAAGACAGTACTCAGAAAATAATAAATTCCATTTCATCCAACTTTTTCAATCAAAGAACTTTTGAATTTGTTATATGAAATATATTTATCATCATCATCATCAATAGAACTAGAATATATTTTTTAAATTTTATTTCAGGATTATTTCTGTTATTTACACAGGTATCCTCAACCCAAACATACAATTTTTTTTCTTCCACACTTCCCAGTCTTGCATGTCTGCTTCTGTCATATTTCTCATCTTCATGTTGTCTTGAATTCCCTTTATCCACATTGGTTTTGGTCTACTATGTTTCCCTTTTCCAGGAGGTATCCATTTCAATATTTCTTTCTTTGTTTCTGTGTCCCTTCTTCTCATATGTAATAAAAAGTACATAGATATGGACTAAGGATTCTCAAAATATGGAGTAAAATATGGACTAAAACTTTTTATAGAAATGATGTAAACATTTTCTAGCAGGTAATACAAAAACTACTTTAATATTTGTTGATAGTGCTTCATTCATAAAATCATTTACATACAATAATAATTTTACAGACAATGATGTACCATCCAGTGGTATTTTAATTATTTAAGACACTGAATGAAAAAAGCTGCAGTGAAAGCAACTGATGTATGGTAGACTCCAGAAAAAGTCTCTGCTCCTCCAGGTTGGAGGTAAAAAAAATACTAAAAAACCAAATGTGGTAGACCTAAGCCAAGATGGATAAAAGGAATTCAAGACAACATGAAGAAGAGAATATGGCAGAAGCAGACATGCAAGACCGGGAAGTATGGAAGAAAACATTGAATATTTTGGTTGAGGATACCTGTGTAAATAACAGAAACAATCCTGAAATAAAAAAAAATAAAAATAAAATAATGAAAAAATATATAAAAATATTTTTAAAATATGAGATGCTCTCATACCTCATACAGGATTGTTGTGTTTGTGAACTATTATAGTGAATATAGGATGCCAGACAAAATCTTTGAACCCTGCGACCGACTTACAAAGGTTCTGCTCATTGTCAGAATCAGTAGGTTGATTTACAAGGCTGAACAATAAAGGAAAGAATGTGCATAACACACACCTTGTTTTCTTCTTCTTGTAATCCCATGTTTCCCTTAACAGAGATTTAGGCGCTCTCCCCCTACAGGGAAGAATTTGAACCATACTAATTTAGTTGCACTTGTTTTCGTACAGATGTCATTTGAGTGGTCCGTGGTCAGCGTTCTGACTCATGCTGACATCTAGGAAACCAAGGTAGTACTAGGACGTGAAAATTCGGTAAATTTTGCTTAGAGGCCTTTTCATTCAGGCTCAAGAATCTTTTATGAGCCTGAAAATCTTCAGGCTCGGGACCCAAGGCTTAAAGTCCCTCCTGGAGGACTTGCTCCTTGGATTTTTCCATCCTAAAAAATCCATTGACCCCGGCCGGGTTTGAACCTGCGACCCTCGAGACCAGAGGCAAGGAGCATAACCACTAGTCCACCGCGACCTTGTTTTCAAAATTACATAAATGTTAAAAAATCAGTACTGAAATACAGATATTAGTAAAATAAATTTAAAGTAATCATCTGATAAGAAAAACTTTAAAACTATAAAATAACTAACTCACTGACACTTTCAAACTCATAGATTACATGGCCATATAGACACAATCTCTCCATACATCATTATCCTCAACTAATGTTTTCCAATTATCCACTGTATAATCTACTTCTCTCAAATCATTGTTAATGTTATTCTCCCGCCTCATTCTTTGTCTACCAACTGGGCATTTTCTCTCTGGTTTTCCTAAAAGAAGCTTCCATGCACATCTTTCATTTCCTATCCGTGCCACATGTCCTGCCCATCGCAGTCTACTAGACTTAACTGTTCTTATTATATCTGGCTTCTATAAAGACCATGAAGTTCACTGTTATTTAGTCTTCTCATTCACCTGTTTGTTCATCTCTTCTTGGTCCAAACAATTTCCTAAGAACTTTATTCTCAAATACTCTTAATCTTTTCTCCTCCCTTAAAGTAATAGTCTATGTATCACATCCATATAATATAACTGGAAGAATAACAGTTTTTATACATTTTCAGTTTAAAATTTTTTGAGAGCAGTTGGGACAACAAGAGTCCCTGTGACACATAATAGCATGCATTTCCAGAATTGAGCCTATGTTTAATTTCCTTGTGCATCTCGTTCCTATTTGTGATTATTGTTCCTAGGCATTTGAATTCAGCCACTTCTTCAAAATTTCCCTCATTTGTCATTAACTGGAGTCCAATTCCAGTTGTATAGTGTATATGTGACCATAAATTTAGTTTTATTGATGTTTACTTCCTGTCCCAATTTCTTACCGTTACTCTATAGAATGTGCATGTTGGCCCTTAGTATCTCCTCATTATTGCCTAATAATAATACATCATCAGCATATAGTATTATTAATTAAGTTGAACACCTTCTTTATTCTCTAAAGATTTGATGGATGCTCTAGTACAAAATTGAATAGTATCTCTTTGCTTTAACCTACTGTGAATTTCAAAAGTATCTGAAAGCATTTTGCCTACATGCACCCTACTCTTTGTAGCATTTAGACACATTCAAATAAGTCTAACTTTTTAGGAATTCCAAACCCCAGTAGGATACTACATAACTTTTCCCTCTTAATTGAATCATATGCCTTTTTGAAGTCTTACATATAGTTGATGCACACTGCTATTATATTCCCAATTTCTTTTCTAAAATCTGTCTTATACTAAAAATCTGATCTGTTGTAGACTTGTTCCTTCTAAATCCACATTGATTGTCTCCTATTATGTCATCAATATAGGGAGTAAGTCTGCTTACCAATATATTTGTTAAAATATTGTACATAGTTGAAAGTAATGAAGTGTCCCTGTGGTTGTTACAATCAGTTTTATCTCTTTTCAAATATATTGGCATGATAATTGATTTTTTCCATTTATTTGGAAGAGCCTCCAAATCATACTAAGCAACCAACATATCTTGTCTATCAATTTTTCTCCCCCTAAGTTTATCAGTTCTGCTGCGATCACATCTGAACCTGATACTTTATACATCTTCTGTATTTTTACTGCCATTTCGACCTCTAATGCACTTTGTTCTGTGACTAACATTTCTGCTGTTTGTAAATTATCCTCTTCAATATCCTATTCTGCATGCACTTTTAATAGCTGATTAAAGTAACTTTTCCTTTTACTTAATAAACTCCTGGAATCTGCAAACATATCTCGATTTTCATTCATATTATGTTTGTTCTAGCCTGAAACCTTTTCCTCCCTTTCCTAATTCCATGATATAATTCTCTGATGTTCCTATTTTTTGCATTTATTTCAAGATCATTAATCTTCTATCTCAAATAATCCCTCTTTTTAATCCTTAATAAGCTACTGGTTTCCTGTCTAATGCTACCCAATTGTTCTAAATTTACTTAATTTCGCTTGCGTAACCAATTCATTTTGTTTATGAAGTCTGTATATTCATCAAAATATTTCTTGTTGTTTTGCCTCTTTTTAAATAATCTTCGCTTACTGATCCTGACAGTTTAATAGCATCCCTTAAGTAAAGTAAATTAATCCCACTACAGGCCTCAGGAGACCCTTGGGGTAGTAGGAGGTTAAGGCTCCCACTATTTCTGGACAATCGGCACTTGATGTCAGCTGGGTTGTCAGCCCTGCGTGACGGCCGCCTTTACCCCCAGAACAAGTGTCTGGTACTCATTTCCATTAGAGGCTGAGTCGACCCCAGGGCCATAGTGCCGCCAGAAGATTTGGGTCAGTTTAAAAATCCTGACCCACCGGGACTTGAATCCTCGACCTTTCGGCTTGTAGCTCAGTGCCTTAACCACTACGCTACGGCGTGCCTCCCTTAATAGCATCCCTTATAGCTTCATTCTTTATTTATATCAGTTTCTTCTTTGGTTGCCACATTCTCATCTGAAGATTGCTGTATTTCAGATCTATCAGCAATTTTGATCTGGTATTCTTGCTGCAGTTCATCATATTCAAGTTTTTTAATTCAAATTTTTCAGCATCATCTTTAGTGTGTGTTTCTTTCATATGTGATAACCTTTCTCTGATTTTCACCCTGATGAGATGAAGATCCAAATTGCAGTTAGTCCCTTTAACCGATCTTAACATTGATGATGTTACTATGCTTGCGTTTGTCCACTAATACATGATCTATCTGGTTCTGATTTTCACCATCTCTGTTCAAGGGTGAATATCCTTTATGCTGTTATGTTGTGTTCGAAACAATAAGATTCTTTGATGCGGCAAAGCTGACTAATCTAACCCCACTGTCGTTACTATCTTCATGAAGACTGAATTTGCTATATTGTTAGCTTGAATATATCTTCCCACTCACTTTTGCAATAAAATCTCCTAAGACAATTTTCGTATGATATCGTGAAAGACTATTAAATATGCATTCCACCGCTGTGGTCTCGGGGTAGCATGCTGCCTTGTAATGCAGCGGGCCCGGGTTCTATCCCCAGTTGGGACAGTTTTTCAGGGTGAGGTTTTTATCGGGGATTTTCCTCACCTGTAAGACAAATGTCAGGAAAACTTTAAGGCCCAGGCAGTCCCCGAAATCATATCGTCATCGCAATCACCATCATTCATATTCATCTTAGGTTAAGCTTAGGATTAGGGACTCTCCTGGCGCACCATTATCATCATCATCACCCACCATATCATCGGGGCAACGTAACCCCGCCTTCCAGGCTTCCCAACTTCAGAAGTGGGTTACAAGTACGCCATGCCAGGAGAGAAACCAGGAATATCGAAAGACAAACCTGGGGCATTTGAGAAAAAAAAAATTCTTCATAGAACTCATCCTTGAACTTTTCATCCTTATCTTCCGTGGGACCATGTACATTTACGATTACAAAATCATGTTGTTTATCCTTTTATATATGATATCCTATCGCTGATAAACTTAATATTTCGGATAGCGGAGAGGATTTTCCTTTGGACTAAAAAATCCATTCCAAATTCAGATCTTGATGCACACCCATAGCATAATGCGAAGCTTCCATGATTCCTGACTGCTTTCTCCTGGCCAACTAACTTCCTGTAAAGTGACTCTATTCAAGGCTGATTTATCTAATTCCTGCATTAATATTTCTAGTGTTCCACTATTATATAATGTCCAAACAATCCATGTTTCTTGGAACATGTCCCTTGTTTGAGTCTTTGCCATGGATTCCCTGAAGTAGTCCCTACCTGGAGAACCTAATAGGGGACTATTTTACCTCTGGAAAATTTTACCCCAGTGGAACTCATGTCCATGTTTCTTGACAGTTGTAATTTTACAGTGAAAGATTGTCATTCTTTCGACCAAGGTATTTTTTTCGTCTGGCTTATTGCCTTTGACCTATCTGGCATGTGTGGAGTTGGATGTAGAAATCCATTCTTCACCATATACAAAACTACCAGAACAACTGGAAAGCCCATCTTCAATGAACGCCGTCTCATAGAATTCCAAAAGCCATGCTTTGTTACTGCCCCCAAGACAAAAGATCGTTAGGACGTCCAAAAGAGCGCTGGATGGAAATTCCTCTTTGAGACCATAACAGGCCACACGGCCTAATACTTGCATGGATGATGATGATGATGATGACAAAGATGATAAAATCTGATTAATTTAATGATTCCCTGTATAAATCACATCCCTCAAATCATGGTTAATGTTATTCTCACACCTTACTCTAAACAATCTGATATAATTATTACTGGTCATTATTAAGAAACTAACTAACTCACTGGCACTATCGAACCCGTAGTTTCATGGCCACATGGACATAAGCTCTCCATATATCCCTATCCTGAGCCAATGTTTTCCAATCATCCCCTGTATAATCTACCTCTCTCAAATCATAGTTAATGTTATTCTCCCACCTCATTCTTGGTTTTTTAGTAGATTATGGACACTTTATGCCTCACCGTGAATTTTTTTGAGTCCTGCAGAATAGTAGTGTGCATGCTAGTTATGAACTTGCTCCATAGATGTCAGGACTATCTGTGCAGTTGGTATTACAAACCTTTGCGATAAATTCCCAAACATGCTTTTAAACATGGATGTACACTACCACTTAATTTGTATTTAAGTAAAATTGTATCACCTCACCTCAATCTTCTTTAATAAAATTTTACTTAAATAAATAATACCTTGTAGCATTAATTCCTAAAAAGTAACAATTTGTAACCTAACACAAATAAATCATTTACATATTATTTCAATAAACTAGTGGACACTTTTTAATTCAAACACAAGGGGGAATTTTTAAAAATTTGAATTATCAAAACTTCAAACTAACAAAAGACAGGCTAGTACTGTACCCTGAAATAAATATTTCATGCAAATACTTTAATTAACATGATCTGTAACTCACCTTTTTAATTTCCATATTTTGTCATAAAATGTGTAGTCCTAGTAGTTTGACACAAGTTTAAAGTACTTCAGTATAAGATAGATTTATCAGTAGGAAAAAATACAGTATCACTAAAAAATACACTGATTGTACTGTACTGTACATGATCATTATGCACATAAAAATTCTCATATATTAATTTAGCACGATAGATAAAATCTTCAATTTCATTTATTGATTAAAACAAATGATCTTTCACATTTGGTTGAGCCTCAATAAATCATCTTATACCTTCCGTCATTTTGATTGGTTCAGAAGGTGATGATACAGGCTCTTGTGTTGTGGGAACCTCATCATCATTACCACCATTCTCATGAGATCAAATGTGATTTTTAGCCACTTCTTGTAGAATCTCCTCTTCCGTCAGCTCTCCACATACAGCAACCCCATCATCAAAATTTACATGTTTCGTAAGTAATGTCAGGCGCTATTTCTTGCCAATGCTTGAAGATAGGTTCATCCGGTGCATCTGTTATGATTTCGTTATTTACTTCTGGATCGTTAAAACCAGTCTTACGGAAACAACTTGCAATTGTTTGCACAGTAACCTACTTCCAAGCTTTGTGCAACATTCTACTGGCATCCAGTGGTCGATTCTACATTTTCCAACGTCTTCGTTTAAGACCTTTAGAACCATTTGTCGTCGGTACATGTGCTTTAGGTTATGTATAACCCTTTGTTCATAGGCTGCAGCACTGACGTCATGTTGGGTGGAAAGTACACTATTTTAATGTTCTCTAGTTTGGGAATTTTATTGTGGACTGTTTCTATTAGCCCTGTAATTTTTTTTTTGTCTAGTGACATGAGCCAATTTTTAAAAACTTCGCCAGTCATCCAGGCTTTTTTGTTATACAGGAAGACTTTTCACAGATTTAAAACATCTTGGTTTTGCAGCTTTCCATATCATTAGCAATGGCAACTTTTCAGATCCATCCATGTTAGCACCAGCTAGCACCGTTACTCTTTCTTTGCTGTTATTTCCACCGCTGCACTGCTCCTCCTTAAATGTGAATGTTTTGTTACGCATACACTTGAAGAAAAGTCCAGTTTCATCCACATTAAAGATGTCTTTGATTTATAATTCCTTGTGAGTTCAGGTAATCCACTCAGTTGTTTCCCTATTAACTGAAGCACTCTCACTGCGCACATTCTTAAACGAAATGTCATTTCTTTCCTGGAAACCACTGAACCAACCTCCACTTGCTTTACAATTTTTATCACCCAACTTTTCTGCAAATTCTTCAGCATTGGCATGCACTAATGGGCCACTCAATGGTATGTTACGATCACGTGATTGTTTGAACCAATTGAACACACACTCATCAACTTCAGGAAATTCACCTCCTCTTATGCATTTCCTACTTCTGCCACTTTGTAGGTTCCAACTCTCCTTTATTTTTTAAGTATGTGGATAAAGTGTTTGGCAGTATTCCATATTCCTTGGCAATATCACACTTTTTCTTTATTCCTTTTTCTACTTCCCTGAGCACTTCAACTTTTTTTGCTAATGTTAAACTGGTGTACATTCCACATTTCGGCATTGTGAATCAAGTCACTTAACATATTCATACTGACTGAAGTTTTTAACTGTAGGCCTACTATATGTGTACTTGTACTACCTTTACTGTAAAAGTTAGGGAGGGTATATGCATTATTCTCAGTTTTTAGACTATGAGTGTGTGGGGTGGGTGTCTACGTACTGTACCCAACGGCACAAAGCTCTAGACAATACAGTCCGGTTCGCTTGCCATCTAACAGGACTTTAACAATAAGCAACTAGGAATGCGGGCACTAGATGTATTCTTGGAATTTTTCAACCATATTTCACTTTTATAGAATTCAGATTACATTTTTAAATTTTCAATAAATTGAATTGTGGCTTCGAATTATTCAAATGTTGGGTTCAAAATGTCGAATTAAACATGGATTTTTAAGGGGGACAAGGTTGTTTGCCTCCACGCGGTGTCCCCTGGGAGCAGATTTTGATATTTTACTGCAAAATGAACAACAATTATAGGCGCAAGAAGCACCAGTACAAAACAAAAACTGCTCTTATTAGAGCAAAAGAAAGAACTACACTCAACATCCTCCAGTGGAATGCAGGAGGATTATCTACTGTAAAAGTAACAAAATTGATGAATGAAGCAGTAATCCAAGACTTAGATATTTTTATAATTAACGAAGCTAATATTAGCCCTCAAAATGAACAATTTACCAACACACCTGGATACAACCAACGTATCTTATATAAATCCAGACAAATAGCCAGCGGAATCCTAGTAGGGAGTAAAACAACCCTCACCACAAATTTTGTAATTATCAATCAAATGAATGAGTATGATACATCTGAAATCATAGAAATCGAAGTATGGAAACAGAATTACCACACTAAGATCTATGGGATATACAGTCCTCCTAATAACAAACATTTGAATCTAGATATATTAGACCTCACACGTAATAATAACACTGTAATAGTGGGAGACTTTAATGCAGCTTCCCCAAATTGGGGCTATACTTACAAAAATGCATCAGGCAAAGCCGTAGAAGAATTTCTAGCATCCAACACTGTAGAAATACTAAACAAATAACAAGATCCACCAACATACCTGCATTATAATGGACATGGAACAAATCCTGACCTACCCATTATTTCATCAAATCTGTCAAACGTTGCAACTCGCACAGTAGAAGATATGGGGACGGAGCATAGAGCAGTCATCACAAAGATCAAATGGACACACACCTTTGCACCCAGACAAACCAGAATCATATGGAACTTCAAAAAAGCAAATTGGAATAAGTACACAATAGAAACAGAAGCAGACACCAAACAATCAAAAATCGAAACAAAACCAAAAGTTGAACTAAGAAACATAGCCAACATAATACTACACCGAGCAAATACTAACATACCAAGATACAAACCCTTTTGGAACACACAACTCCAGGCAATAAAAATAGAAAGAAACAGATTAAGAAAAACAGCTGAGAGAACAAAAAATCCACAAGACGTACAACACTGGAGAAAACAAAGTGCCATTCTCAAAAGAGAAATTATTAAGCAAAAAAGAACTAGCTTCCACAACTTTATAAGCAAAGCAGGGTTTGCACCAAAAGGTAGATCAGTATACACTTTTATCAAAAAAGTTAACAATAATAATGCCAACCAAAACAAATCCCCAATAAAAGTAGAAAATAAGCCTATTACTGATGATAAACAATTGCAAATAAATTTAACCACCACTATGCCAACGAACACCAACTCAACAAATATGCAAAGGACAACCAAAAAGCATCAAAACCAAAATTGCCAAGAGCAACCTAAACAATCACACAAAACCACATGACATATTTAGTGAAAAGTTCTCTATACAAGAGCTGGAGAGGCAATAAAAAAAGACCAAAAAAGGAAAACAAGCCGGACCAGACAGAATATTTCCAGAATTTATAACACATCTGGGACCTTCAATGAAAAGAAGATTACTTGCCTTCTACAACAACGTTTGGCAACAACAGTACAGCATACCAGCAGAATGGAAAAAAGCCATTGTAATACCTATTCAAAAACCTAGTAAACCAGCAGAAGACTTAAATAGCTACCGCCCAATATCTTTAACATCCGTAGTAGCCAAGATAATGGAAAGAATGGTTATGGCTAGATTAAATTGGTATTTGGAAACACAACACCTTCTGACTCCAGAACAGGCAGGTTTTAGACCAAAACTTTCAACAAGTCACCCAGAAGATCAAGGATGCCTTCAACAGAAGGGAGTGTCCTAGCAGTATTTGTAGATCTACAAGCAGCCTATGACAAAGTGTGGCGCACCAACCTTATTTGGAAGCTACAAAAAATGGGTATAACAAGCCATATGTTACACTGGGTTAAATCCTTTATAACACAATGATGGATAGCTTCAAAGTATAACAACCTCCAATCAAATTACATCCAAACCAAAACAGGACTGCCACCAGGTGCCGTCTCAAGCACTACCCTCTTCGATAGTTACATCAGTGACCTCCCTAAGGAAATCAAAACTAATCAGCACATCAAATGTGCACTATTTGCAGATGATTTAGTCATATGGACGAAGGCCAACAATTCAGCCAGAAACCACAAAGAACAGCTGCAGAAGTCTATGGACAATGCCATAAAAAGGCTACAACACTGGTGCACAATTAACAACATGGAAATCAGCATGTCAAAAACATTTTACCAGTACTTCTCACTAAGACACACAAGTGAATCCTTCAACATACCAATCAACAATAGCCCGATAACCAAATCCAATTGCACAAAATACTTAGGAGTCCATCTAGATAATAAACTAAACTGGGAGCATCATGTCAACACGATCGAAGAAAAAGCGAACAAAAACTCATACATACTGAAGAGATTAGCTGGGAGCTCATTGGACACCCTAAACAAAACATATAAAATCTACATGAAACCAATTATAACCTATGGAGCAGAAACAATAGTAACAGCTAAAGACACCACAATGAATAAACTAGAAATAATCCAGAATTGAATGCTAAGATTAGTCACTGGAGCAGTAAAATCAACTAACACTGCAACTATGAGAATGTTCACAGGCAACCCCTCAATTCAAAATGAGATAGAAAAGAAATCCTGCATCATGCACACAAAATTAGCAGCGCTACCAAAAGCAATCCAACCTCAAAGCACAACACCCCAGATCTTAATCACACAACCTTCCTTTCTCCACAAAACTAGTAATCTTTTCCAAAAACATAAATTAGATGCCAAAACTGAACCAACACCTCAAATACCAAGCCCATTAGATTACCAACTGTATAATGCAACCCTCTCAATAGATGAAATAATAAAAAAAAAATGATACAAACCGATCAATAGCCAAACAAATGACCTTAGAAACTATTAGTACAAAGTTCCCAGAACCAGAGTAGCTAAGAGTCTTCACAGATAGCTCCAAAACCAAGAGGTTTCTACTCTCATCTGTTAGTCAATATGTTGCAAACAATACAGCCTTCGATGGTGAAGTAAAGGCATAGAAGTAGCACTCCAGAACCTCCTATTCTGAACAAAAATGTTTACAAAAGCTGTTATTCTGGCAGACTCTAAGGCTGCTGTACAAGCAATAACCTCCAACCAAACACCAGAAAATGAAACTATCTTGGAATGCCGTAAACTTCTGAAATATTTCAACAACCAAAACAAATTAATAGCCTTCCAGTGGATACCCTCACACATCGGAATAGTTGGCAATGAAATAGCTGATGGACTTGCCAAAAAGGGTACCAAAATACAGATAATAACCCACCCCAAATCGAACCTCCACAGAAAGATCAAAGAAATTAAGAAAGCATTCCAAATGGAAAACATGAAAGAAAACATTGCAACAGCCAGAGGGAAATCATGGGAAAAAAATTGATGAGCTATACACAGAAATAAAATATAAAGGCCGCAAGGAAGTAGTAGCAAAATTCAGACTGATGTCAGGACATGACTGCCTGGCTCACCATCTCCACAGAATACACATTTTCCAATCCGACAGATGTGTCATATGCAAAGACCCGGACCTGATTAGGGACAAACACCACCTTCTAGTCTGTCCAGCTTCAAATCCAACTGCACAACACTCTAAGGACCTTGTTCGCTTGTACTGGGAAGCCAGAGAGAAAATGACTTAAGCGTCAAATCTCGCCATTAGAAAACAACAACATGGATTTTTAACATTATTTTAAATAGGAGTTTCAGGGGGATTATACTTATATTCAAATTACCCAATTATTCGAACTGTCGAATTAACCGGTGTCCACTGTATAAACTAATTCAGTCTATACTAACTTATGACTTCTTAACCTAACAAAATAAAAAAGTAGTAGTGCAATTTCTTATTATGAAAGTTGGTCACACCGGACTGCCATCTGTTGAAGAAGACACACACTACGGTTATGTACAAGAAATAATGAGAAATTTTGCCTACATAAATAAATAATTATAAAAAAAATATATTTTAAGAATTGTTAGAAAATGTCAGTAGAAACCGAAAAAGTAAATAGTGCAACAGTGTCATATGAATATTACATGGTGTACTATAGTGAGAACTAATCTATAGTTGAGCCAAACTTTCTGTACGACTTCACAGATGTGGTTCCATCTAGCGTCAACTATATAAACTTTTGTGCATGTGAACTGTTATTCTGTAGAAAAATTTATTAAGGAAGGTAAACTAAAGTTTTCTATTGACGATTTTATTATTAATTTAACACTTCTCATTGAAGGATAAATAATATTTGAAGAGAAAAATTTTCGCCTAGACCGGGACCCTTGGCTTTCCGGGCCAAGTGCTCTACCAACTGAGCTACCGAGGCGAGTTTTCTGCCTATTCCCATTCCCCAAGTCTCTAATCATGGATATAACTAACTAACCCACTGGCACTATCAAACCTAAAGTACATGGACATGCCGACATAAGTTCTTCATATATCCCCATCTTGAGGTAATATTTTCCAATCATCCCCTGTATAATATACTTCCTTCAAATCACGGTTAATATTATTCTCCCACCTCATTCTTGGCTTGCCAACTGGGCACTTTCTCTCTGGTTTTCCTATATTAAATTTCCATGCCTCTCTTCCATTCCCCATTCATGCCATATTTCCTGCCCATTGCAGTCTACGAGACAAAACTTTTCTTATTATATGTGGTTTTAATCACTGGATATAAACTAGTTATTTGTAATTAACTATCAGGTAATTGTGACATAAATTCATTTATTTGGTAACTTTTAAGATTTAATTCTCATTCCACAAATTTGAGTTTAACTTCACATTTACACATACTGCCTCCTCCAATTTAAAAGCTAACCACTAAACTTTAGTTAGGTCTCATTTTAGTTATAACAACTTTTGGCTGTTGTACACTTCAGGTCGCAAAAATTTTTCAATATCTTATTCCACTGATGCACTAAACACTTTTAAACACGTTTAAAACATTTTGCAACACTTTTAAACACATTTTAAACATCTTCCAATGTTGCAACAATCTTTTTTTTATATTTATATATTTACGCAAAACATGGCCGTGGTACATTGCTTACTGCTATTTTCTCTCCTCTTCCTATGTTGTTCCAGCGTTGCCACCATTAACAACCCAAAATACTCCAGATGTTGCCAACCATTTCCACGTTCCCTGGATTTCACCTATGTTAGAGTAATTGATTTGTGTTACAGTAATTGATTTAGGTTTGGTTACCTTTTAGGTTCCTTGCTTTTAAATGTGATTCCATGTTCCCTGGATTTCTCCTACATTAGAGTAATTGATTTGTGTTACAGTAATTGATTTAGGTTTGGTTAGCTTTTAGGTTCCTTGCTTTTTAATGTGATTTGATACGTAAAATAAATTACCTCTTCATATCTGTTATTCCATGAAAAATTCAAAATATCGGACGGTTACCACGTAAAATCATATTTCCACTAGTTCATTTCGTGTTAATTATACATTTTTAGAAAAGTTCTGGGAATTTTGTGTCAATGTTGGTCATACTGATTTCTCATACATATACCGCCAACTGCTGGAGGTTGCATTTATCTACCTGGGATAATTGGAACACTAGTGCATGCGCACTGCGATTCTATAGAATTTAGAAAAATTTTTGTGCGACCCGAAGTGTAGCATATCCCAACTTTCATTCAACAGTATAACTGATGAATTTTGAGATAAAATGCAGCTTAAATAGCAAACTGCATTTTATGGAAAATTACCAGTAACAATTTTTCTCTACACTCACCTCATCTGATTCTGACAGATCAACATTGCCATTTGCATCATCATCCAACTGTCGATGAAGAGATTTAATAGCTTCTAGTCCAATACGATCTTGAGAAGCTAATGCCAAGCATGCTGCATCATCATTGCAGCTCTCTCCAATACCTTGCAAAATAATATACACAACTATTATTAAATTACCACATATTACTTCCAATCAAGTAGGTCTATTTACTACAAATTTATTAATCAGAAAACTATTACCAAATATTGTATTACTTTAGAAATTGTTACAGCATAAATATGCTGAAATCAAAATTGGGCTCAACTGCACTTCTACTAGCACTTGATTTTTCAGTTATATTGTTGTAAACTATAGCTCTTCTTCTGTATTTATTAACATTATTTAATATTTTAAACTTTTTCAAACAATTTTTATAACATCATTAGACAATTTTGAAGTGTTTATTTAAATATGCAAATCACAATATTATGACACTGTTAGACAATGTGATGCCAACTGCTACTTTCTCCACAGAGTATATTACTTTGTCTATGATTTTTCTATCACTATTTTGGGTTATCGCTGGTTGGATCAGCGTTAGGGAGTGATAAGTAAGTGTACACCAATTTTTAATAAACGTTTGGTAATTTTAATATTATTAATATATTTTTTAACATAGATTTGGGGATTTATTGCAAATATTGGTCATTTAAATTTCATAGCGACGGATAGTAATCGAGGATGATAATTGATATGTGGTTCGATTGTAGGATATCGCTGGCTCTATAAACTCTGGCGCATGCACACTGTTGTTCTATAGGACTTTGAAAATATTTCACGCTAGTTTAAGTGCAGTTTTTCCCAAAATTGTCTATTGAAATAATGAACAATCATAACCTAATTATACCATATTACCAGACAAACCTTAACCTAACTACATCAATGTGCTATAGCAATGGTAGACTTTATATATTCTGAAATAATGTCATATATAATAATAACCACATTTATTTTAAATTCAAAGTTTACAATATTACCTGCATCATAATGAGATGAAGCTTGACTTAATGTATTTCCCACTGTTGGAGAATTTGGTTTTGACACTACATTGCTACTAGAATATGATGGTCTTAAGGTTTTTTCTTGTCTAAGTTCTTGAAATTTCTCAGCTTCACTATTCCCATTACACCAATAAGTTGCAAGGAGGGAAAGAATTATAACAGTTTGTGAAAATGTGTGCATTGTACCTGCAATGACACTATGATCAACACCTTCCTTTAGCAGCTTATACAAATAAACGAAGAATAATAAGTTTATGTAAACACATTCCTCTTCTTGAACACAGACAATTTTACTTAATGACTAAAATTCAGTTGATATACCCAAAATAATATAACAAAATAATTTCGAATTCAAGGTTGATGGTTTCTCGGAGTCGAGATCATGGAACAAAATTTAGAAAAGTTTAATTAGAAAATAGCTTTATTTAGAGTATTCATGCAATCAATAAAACTAGACCTAAATGCTACAGCCAGCAAACATATAAAACTTCACTAACTACACATCACTCAAGACCGATTTGTGTTGTACTAAAATACAAAAATATTGACCGCATTATAACTCGGTAACTAGTTTTTACCACAAATGACAACCTAAATTACGTAATAGAAACTCGTCATAGCTGACTAGAAATAAAATATTCCTCAAGCCCAAAACATTTATAATTACGAGGTTGGTATCATCACTATAAATTTACGTGCATAGATAAATTACGTACCGCAAACTTATATAATAACAATCAAAAGTTGTCACAGAAATACTACAATCAATGTTTTTTAAGTATCCATAACCGTTGCTAAACTGTCTAATCAAAATGCAGTGAGCGCATTCAGCGGCCAAAAGCGTTGCAGAAACGCTTTAGCAAAAATGGCTGCCATTGCAGCGAAAATTTAAGAATGTAGCCATAACCGCCAATTTCATTTTGTTCATGGTCTCATTACTCATAATCTATGACGGTTGTCCGTTTATATAAAAGCAGGTGCCGCTCGACAATGATTAACATGCGGAATTATTATTGTGGCGGTAGTCGGCATCTTTGTGTTTTATTATACATAACAGCTGTAGGGGAAACAAAGCGAGCTGCTGGGCAACCATCATAACACTATGCAATGCTATTGAAATTAGTCATAATATTAATAGTGATATACGGAATTTACTATTTATTTTAATGGATGTAATTTATGAATAGATTGTCTAAAATAAAATATTGTAGTGGGAAAAATTTGTATTTTTTTTATTATTAAAATATCAAGCAGCTCCGTGACGCAAGCAATTAGACGCTCGTCTCTCACCGCTGGTGTCTTCAGAACTTTATTTATATTTATTATTAGTTTAATTGTATTAATTTGTGTTTTAGTACGAGTAGCTTTTTAACTTAATTAGAGTCTCGGTCACTATACATGGATTTCTTAGTGGAGTAAATGGAGCTAAGGCAGGTTTTCTTGGGGTTTCTCCCATTTTCCCCTACCACAATTTCATTCCACCTTTCCCCATACTCACCTCATCCATTTCGTTCATCAGATGTAATCGGCTTGCGCGTTTGTTATTCACAGACCTCTACAAATGTAGGGGCTTAATCTCAGCTCTTGATCCGACCCCGAGATGGACACAACTTGATATTATTATATTAAAATATCACTCCTGCAGATTCCTTATGTGATGAATATCTCAGTGGCATGCGGTGGTCAGAATTATTACCCCAGATGCATGACGAAATTATAACGTATAGTATATAAAAACTTACTGCCTTGTATTTTTTTTTTAGATTAGAGTCTTGTTACACTCTCCAATATGGCACTTTTTTAGAGGACTAGTGAATGAAGTCCATAGTTGAGTTGTATGTCTCAAGTTGGCAGCACTTTACATGACCACTGAGTCAGCTGTTTATTATTTCAGAATACAAGTGACTATTCACAACAAAAGTTTATCTTCGAGGACAGTGTAATCATTCAATGTTCAAAGAAAACAACAAAAATAAGGAAATGTTCCGAAATGGAGGACAGGATTATACAACCAGGAAAGGGAAAATGGTTAAAGGAAAAGTTTTTACCTACAGAATCTGCTTATGTTGACTGAAATGCTCATCAAGAATAACAATAGAACAATCTAGGAAACTGTTTGAATCTTTCTAGAAGTTAGATGACTATTCACAACAAAATGTTTATATTCGAGGAACAGTGCAATCATTCAATGTTCAAAGAAAATGATCTCAAAATGGTTGTGGATATGAGAAATCAACTTCATATAAGTATTTTCTAGAGGTAGAAAACCAATCCATACAAGTGTGTAAGCTATTTTTCCTCAATACATTTGAGATATCTGATGGACGACTGTACCGTTGTATATCAAAGTCAGAAGTTTTTTTCAGTAGTTGACTCGCGTGACAAGAAGACACCTGGCAATAAAATGAATGACACTGATGTTATTGATCATATAAACTCATTTCCTGCATATCAGAGTCATTATATTAGAAACAAAAATTCTGAAAGAAAATATTTAAGCCCAGAGTTGTCTATATGCAAAATGTACAGAATGTATGTGCAAAAATGTGATGAACATAAGACACCAGTGAAAGAGAAATTCTATTATAATATTTTCTCAACTAAATTTAATTTCCATATCAAGCTACCATCAAAAGACACTTGCAGTTTCTGTGATACATCATTTCAATTGAAGAAAGTCATCATCATCATAGTACATTCACGAATTTAGGCCATTTGTTGACCTGTTTCGGTCTCAAGAGAAACACCGTCTTTTGAGTGGACGTCCTGGTCTTCTTCTTCCTGCAGGTTGATATCTTAACATTTGTTTGGGTATTCTGTGATCTTCCATTCGATGAACATGTTGCATCCATCTTGACTTATAATCAGAAATTTTGTTTTCTAAAGGTTCCATGTGTAATTCTTCTAAGATGTCTTCATTTTTTTTGTGATCTAGTAGTGTGTATCCTGCAGTCCTCCGAAGGTATCTCATTTCAGCAGATCTAAGTCTCTGTATATCCTTCTGTTTCAACGTCCATGCTTCGCTACCATACAAAAGAGTTGGAAGAGCCAGTGTTTTATACACTTTTAATCTTGAATGCTTTTGGACTAACTGTGGCTTGAAGAATTGAAGAAAGTAAAGCTAAAATTATGACCCTGAAACAGGAAAGGGAATTACACTTAAGCAGAGCTGATCAGGCTAGGGAGAATTTAAAATTGGATGGAGGTAATATTTCAGATGAATGTTATGTACTGACATTTGATCTACAGAACGCACTCCCATTTCCAAAACTATCCACATCCCTGGTATACTATAAGAGGAATCTATATGTTAATAACTTTGGAGTACATTCATTCAATGAAATTAATGGTTTTATGTACATTTGAAATGAAACTGAAGGGGGAAGAGGATCACAGGATCTTTCATCTTGCCCAGTGAAACGTCTAAAAGAACATGCAAATATTGCAAGCATGTGATCTTGTATTCTGACAGCTGCATTGGACAGAATCAGAATATAAAAATGGTTTCTGCATTGAAGAACCTACTACAAACTCCTGGTATTGACATTGAAGTTATAGACCATAAATTGTTAGTGTCACGACATCCAAATCTGCCTAGTGATGCAGATTTTGGCTTGATAGAAGCAAAGAGTAAGTAAGTTGCACATATTTATTCACCAGATGAATGGGGACCAGTGTGAAGGAATCCAGGAGAAAGAATCCTTTTAAAATAATTTAAATGAAACATAGTGACTTGTCAACCATGATATTGGAAGAAGCTATTGTGAACCGAAACTGTTGATGGCCACAATGTTAATTGATTAGAAATGCAACAACTAAGGTATGAAAAAATAAGTGTATTTTCACTCAAATACAAAACCAGCCTTGATCCGGACATAGAGTTCTATGAAATTAATTTGGAAAAGAAAGGCAAAGGAAGACCAGAACAATATTGTCTCTACACCCAGTGACGTGCAGTAACTGACGCCAAGAAGGATTTGTTAGATTTGCTGTCTTTCTTTCATCCACCACACTTTCTTTAAGCATCTTCCCAGCATTTCAAACACCCATAAATCACAGCTTGCTAAAAATTATGTAGAAGCTGATTATCTTCTTCTTCTTCTTCCTTCCAAGTATTAGGCCAAGGCCTGTTACGATCCTATAGAAAATTTTCCCTCCAGCATTTCATAGGACGGCCCAGTGATCTTCGTCCTCTTGGTATATAATTATAAATAGCTTTGGGGATCCGATTTGAACTCATTCTTTCAAGAAGCTGATTATAATGATGAATTATTGTGTGTTTGAATGTGTAAGGAAATAAAAAAATATATATATTCTAGAACTGGTCTTGGAAAGTAACATTTTTTTAATTTTTTAGATTTAAGAAGCATTTAAATTTTGTGTAATAATTATTTTCAATAGACAATTGAAACAAATCCATATTTTTAATTTAAGACATTATTATAAGTTTAGATGTTTTTATTATTAATTTAACATTTCTCACTGAAAGATAAATTATATTTGAAGAGAAAAATTTTCACCTAGACCGAGACTCGAACCCGGGACCTTTGGCTTGCCGGGCCAAACGCTCTACCAACTGAGCTACCGAGGCAAGTTGCGATCTAGGTGCAAATTTTTCTCTTATATACATTGTAATTCCCTCTCACCAAATGCTTTTGAAACCATTGCTTCTATCTTTGCAAATGGTGGCTTCTTAGTTAAGAAGACATTTATTGGGAATTTAACATTACTTTATAAAGCTAGTAAGGCTTCTAATGATGTTTTTATTATTATTTTAACATTTCTCATTGAAATTTTTCTCTTTAAATATTAGAAGTTTATGCTACACCTCAAATTCATATGGAATAAATAAAGTACTATGTTCTTTTTTTTGCAAATAAATCAAACTTTAATTTGTAAAATATATGCTGATTTTTTTAATTCACATATACCTTTAACTCCCAATAGCACAAAAACAGATTTTTTGGACTTACACCACTTGTATTCTGAACGCCTCATAAGGTGGGAGCATATTACCATTTCATTTGTCATCATCACTCTAAGGATTAGGCAATTGCCCATTCCGACTTCATAATGCATCAGCCCAGCATTTTCTAGGTCCTCTGACATCACGTCTTCCTCTTACTAGATAAATTCTTGCTAGCAGTGGATATCTCTCCTTACTCATTCCATTCATTTGTGCGATGTGTGCTCCAGCATGAAAGAGAGAGAGAGAGAGAGAGAGAGAGAGAGAGAGAGAGAAAAGTGATATACATACTTCATATGGCCCGAGGACACGGGTGCTCCCTAGCGGGAGTTTCTTAACCAGGCTAATTTAGTTACATTTAATTATCTGCAGATGTCAATGAGTAACATGTGCTCAGCGTGTTACCTCAATGAAATATCCAGAAGGCAACTAAGGTATTACTTGAATGGATGCCTTAAAGTCCCTCCAGGAGGACTTGTCCCTTGTATTTTTCCTTCCTAAAAATCCATCGACCCCAGCAGGGTTTGAGCCTGCAACCCTCAGAACTAGAGGCAAGAGGTATTACTTGAATGGATGCCTTAAAGTCCCTCCAGGAGGACTTGTCTCTTGGATTTTTCCTTCCTAAAAATCCATCGACCCCAGCAGGATTTGAGCCTGCAACCCTCAGAACTAGAGGCAAGAAACATAACCATTAGATTACTGCGACAACGAAAGAGTAGTGAGGGCAACAGAAAAAGTTTTCATCAAGCAAATGCAGATGAGTATGTCACGTTAGATCTTGGCTCCTACCATTTAATATTAAGTTTCCAACTTCTGTCTCCTTCGTCCCACCCAAAATTTGGACCACACGACCAACTGGCAAATGGGTCTGGGAGTTGATTATTTCAACATGTGGGAAACAGAAATACATAACTGTTCACACTTTCTTTAGTGCTGTTTAATTTCTTATTTATTGATATTAGAAACCAGGTTTTAGATAATGGGTGTGCACTGGCTCCATAACAAATAACCAGGAACTTGTGGTGCTGAATTTGATTGAACATTGAGCTTTTTCCTCCAATTGGACTGCATGAAAGCAATCCATCACCTGAAATGGGATTTATACTGATCATCTTTGGTATTCTGTACTGTATAAGAATGAATTATCATGCATTAGGAGAAAATTATGGTCCATACCATAAACAAAGGTTACATCTTGAAGGATAATGTAATTAAAGTAAACATTACCATTCATTCATTGTAGGATAATGACAAGCTCTGGCCAAGACTATAGTAATTCCAGCTCAAATTTTAATCAGAGTGGATTCAAATCTTGGGTGTCTGTTATGCCCCAAAATTTAGAGGTTTTTTTCTTTGTTTATTAGACTGAAAATTGATAGTGTGATAGCCGGAAATTATAGTTATCAAAAGGGTATTAAAAATTGATTATCCCCCTATAAATATTTTATATTATAATTATTAGGGCTTTTTAGACAATTATTTAATTATAAATGCATATCCGATGGACGTGTACCAATCACGTTTTGGCACGAAAGGATTTCTTACAACCGCTTCCACGTCAGGTGAAAGCGACCCACTTTAAGTATATAAAAACTAGGGGTTTCAACCCCTAAATCATCTCGTCGGTGGCTAGCGATCTCTAGCCCGTACGAGATCTCAACGCAGTTGTAACCAGCTCTACTTGGATGTCACCTATAATAATCATTTGTAAGTCTGCTTCTTTATTTTGACTTAACATAAATAATATATGTCTTATACATTTGGTTTGCTGGAATAAACTCAGTTTTCTAACTTAGTCGGTCAAAGACAGTTAACTTATTAAAGATATTTTATTATTTGCTCAGGTTCATTAAGTATTCAATTGAGGCAATTGGGTTTAGTGTAGTAAATTTAAAGATAGAATATTGTTCATCTCTTTAATTAATTTCTATTGTGGTTTTTGTTTATCTTGTTTTACTTATTGTTTTAATCTGTTTATTTTTAAATATAGTATTATTGTGAAAATATTCACTTTATTTACGTGAATGCCTCTGATTCCTTAGTTTTTGCTATCCCTTGCAACGTTAGGTAAATCCTGACCTTGTTTTAATGTTAAGCCCGTCTCATTTATTGTACTCGGCCTATATTTTATATCATGCTACCACATGACAGGAGACGGGCCGTACATATTGTCTGGCAGCGGTGACATTTAAAAATTATGGAGTTCGAACCCAGGACTCTGATAATAGCAAAAACTAGGCGAACGGGTTAATGATTATTAATTTTGTTTCTAATTATTATTATTTTTTTGTTATTTGTGTGTGGTTTAATTAATTTTGTTACAGCTTTTTATTATCTATGTCATTTATTTGTATTAACATGTGTTGATTTTATCGCTGTGAATTTATTATGATCAAAGTAAAGTTAGGTCTTATATATTTTGGAATTGGGGAATCTGTAGGGAAAGACAGATGGCAGTGATGATCTTTAATTTTCTTGGGTTGAATTATGTTTCCAATTGTTTCAAGACATACTATTAACGGAATTATAATACAGGTGAAATTCTAAATATACATATATCGAATTCCAATCGAAGAGCAAACACTAGGTCCTAGATTTATAAAGATAACATAGTAGCCTATATTCATATTAACCTGGAAATACGTAAACAACTTTCACTTTCGCTGAAGTAAGGGTAGTTCATACTGTAAGACGGCGAGATTGAGGGCAAGATAATTTCCTATGACAACTCAGTTTCTTTTCTAAATTCAAACACAGATGACACGGATTTTTTACTATAGATGCAAATAGTACAATTTAGGAAAATACGTAATACTAGCAAACGATCCAAATCCTTTGCCAGTTTCGAGGTAGGATATTAAGTGTGTAAATCTTCACAAAATAACGCAATCTAATGTTTTATGTCAGTTAGGAATTGATTACCGGATACACAACAGTAAATAACATATTCGAGATGCAGTCATAGGGACGTTTAGACCTACTAACGGATTTAATATAATGCATATGGGCGCAATTTTTCCGTTGTATACATAGTACTAGGCCTATATGTTGCCGGCATGTAATGATAAAGGCCAACTATCAAAGTAAATACCGCATTCCATCATGACGTTGTTGGTAAATGTAAGTTTTATAAATCAGAAACGTGTAAAAGTATAGTGTGAACTCGATATCCCAGGATTTTAAAAACTTGTGACATGTTTGAGCCTCGTAAACGAATAATGTTATTTATTTGGAATTAACAAGGACCGTGTCAACTTATAAATTTAGATGTTCGCCTTTTTGAAAATAACAATCTCTACTCAAAATTATCGGAGAGGCCTATACCATAGGGAAATATTGATTCAATATTTTTAAAGTTATTATGCCTATATAGACAACTCATGAAATTAGTACTATATGTCGCACTTCGACGCCCCGCTAGGAGATGATCAAAATAAAGTATTTTCTTTAATCTTTAGGACCTAAATATAAAACGCTAATTAGATTATTTAGTAAGTTGAGGGAATAACACAGTCAGAGTGGCTTGCTTATAGGTGTAGATTTTTTTTTGGAGAAATAACAAGAATGGTTATAACGTGCTTAAACGAAGAATTATTGACAGCTTCAGATGGTTCCGTTACAAGTTATTTCAGGACATAACAGGTTCGAGTCAGTGTTACATTAGGTAGACGACCAGTAAGGCACCTAGGCCTAATGGAAGTCGGAATCTCAAATATTTAGGGAACATATAACTGTGTTTTTATCCGGTGCCGCTGAACCCTTTTTCCTGATGTTGTACCCCTCCTAAAAAGGGCCCTATGACTTATGACAAAAATATGGGTTCAGGAGAGCCTGCACAACTCTATCTGACCCCCACGACTACCGACATTACTGAACCTTCTCCCCTCCGGATATGAAAGAAAGGATGGGGCCTAGTAGTACAAAAGGTAGTATGCTGGCCTCCCATCCACTGTCTCGTGGCGGCTCGTTTAAAAACACAGTGTTGGGAAAAATACAGGTACAATACTAGCCAGGGAGATAGCTTAGTGGGGAAACTAGACGTAGTTGGGCCCTAGGATGTGCAATGTGTTGTCTGGTAGATGAGTTAATACAAAAAAAAAAAGTAAGTGGACAGGATGATCTGCCTAGTGCCATCGTGCGAAACAGACTACGCTAAGACGGTCACTGGGAGCATCCAGAGGTCCACGAAGAGGTAGGGAAGTTGTAGTACAGAGAGAGTATAGAGAATATTATGGGACTAGATACTTGCCTGATGCCATCGTGCGAAACAGACTACGCTAAGACGGTCATGCAGGAAGATTGAAAGAACCAAAGGAGTATAAAAGAGGTTAATAGGGAAATGACGTGCACAGTAGTGGAATAGGACATTGCCTGATGCCATCGTGCGAAACAGATCACGCTGAGACGGTCATCAGGATTGTTCTAGTGTCCGAGGGTGTAATAGAGGTTAACAGGGAAAATGACGCGCGCAGTAGTGGGATACAGCGTTGCCTGATGCAGACGGTCATGCAGGAGCGCTAAGGCCCAAAATATAGGGAATTTGGGACTCTCCAGGAGAGTGAGTCGTGGTCGGCCGACCGGGTAAAAGTGAAACAGAGAGAAACACGTAGGAGCAGTGTATTAACCCAGGCAACACAGTGTAGTAGACGTAGAAATAGTGCTAGGTAGAAAGAGAGAATTTAAAAGAGAGAAAAACAGGGAACTGAGAAAGCAAGAACATACTTGCAGTGAACATGGAATATATAAAACGGGGAAGATCGGTCGCGAGTAGGATGTACGCATGTACACAAAGAGAACCTGTCAATAATCTGAAGATAAAATAGGAAGACTCATCTCATTCACCCTGTATCACTTATCAGATAAATCCGAAAAGAGCGCGAAAGAAAAGGCAGTAATTGCATGGAGTTGCGACGCGAAGATCCTAGCTAATTCCTTTTTCACCCCAGAGAAAAATCTAAACAAGTCCTTCCATTCATTAATAATGCAAGGGGTACGCCGTAACGTAGTGTCTAGTTAGAAGTGAAAATACAAACAACCTAAAAGACATGTTACAAAAGATAAAATAGAGCTATGAAAATCATAATTACCAAGTTATGCGATATTCGTATCAGTTACTTTGGCTCAGTTAGTGTTTCATACCATAAGCTAGCGTAGTTCTTAGGGCACTGTACTACAAGCCACAAGGTCGAGGTTTCGAGACCCGGTGGATCAGTAAATTTTAAAACGGTTCCAAACCTTCTGGCGGCATTGTGGCCCTGGGATCTACTCAGCCTCTAATTTAAATGAGTACCGGACATTTGTGCTGGGGAAGAAGGGTCGTCACGTAGGGCTGACCACCCGGCTGACAATCCAGTACTAAATGTCCTGAAAAAGTGGCACCACTTAACGTACATTTTTAATTAATAATACAGATTTATTTAGGTATCCAAGCCATTTGTAGTAAGAGAAACTTCGAACCCAGATCCGCACTAACAAAATACACAATCACATGATGTAAACTGACAGAGGTAAAAGAATAGAGGGAAGCCTAGAATTAAAATCGACTTGGATTGTATTTAATACCAGAAGGCTCGAAGTTGAATCTCATATGTTACTCCCTTAATTGAGTCAAAAGACTCACTTCACTAGCCCACAGAGAGACAGAGCGCGATGACCTACCTTTCTTGTATTCGAGAATATGGAAAACGCTTGGAACCCTTGAGGCATTGTAACTGTTAGATATATAAGAATATTATGTAGGTCAGTCTAACGTGAGATTTCCATGTTCTCGACATTAAGACCAAAAATAGCCAAATATCAGAACGGAGATCGAACTCCGAATCAGTAAGTTAAAGCTCGAATCTTGCAATTGAAATTAAATTGGCAGATATAAACTCCGGGACTTGCAGATTTACACATGTAGAAGTTAAATTCAATGGTGCTAAAACTTTTAATAACGATATGTGATCAGTGAAAAAGGTTTTATTTTCTATAAATATAAGACGAGCGTGTGTTTTGGAAAATACGACCCTTGATGTAGTAACGGATGAATTGAGAAACCCAAGGACAATAAATATATAAGTGTAAAAGGTATTCTGGTAATTATTTTCTCATATCGATTTTATTGTAGCTAAGAAAGTTTATAAATTCGCAAGAGACAGAGGTAGGTTAGACAGTTAAGTCTCATAGATTGGTTAGGCTCGATGGCACGAAAGAAGAGCATGGGCACTTAGCACAGATAGAGAGATGGGGAGAGAAAGAGAGAGAGAGAGAACGTGCCTATAAGGGAGGACAATGGAGATGCGAAACAGGATGTTAATCGGTATTGGGGAATTGAGAACAATGATAAAATTCAAAATGTCCATATAATAAGAATGGGTGAACAGATTAAGTCCACAACGATGCGATTCATCAGGTTCAAGGGAATTTATAATACATTAATTTGTACCCACAAGCCGATAAAGTACATCATAATTAAGCGGGAAATAGATAAATATCTAAATCCAAGGGCCGGTCGATATATAAAAAAAATAATTTCAATTATCCTTATAATAAACCAATAAAGCCAAAGTTCGGGCACTCAAATAATCCGAGGACCCACACTCAAATTAATGCATAGTATATGTCGATTTTATTGTATTATGCCCATAGACAAGATACGCCAAACCGAAAGGATGTTATTAGATAACGGGACATTTCTAAATGTAGAAATATAGCACACATAACCGTCATTCACTATAACGAAATGTTATTTCAAAATTTGTTTGTTCAACGACCTACTATTAGCGAGAATTTACATTAAGAAGTAATGTTGAATTTGCCGTAAGTGAAAGTTAGATGTACTCAGCTCTGAATGTATTATAAACGTACCTTGATATAGATTACACCATGGTGATATGAAGTAATGTTTACGGTGTATCCCGTGACTAATGCTCATACACTTAATGTGGATCCAGATCTAGAAACTCACCCCCTTTCCTTTTGGAGAAACAAAAAATCCTAAAGGTCATTCTCAAAAGTAGATGTATGAAATATAAACGAGATGAATCTTCCTAGGACTATAGTATCTGAGAGTATTAAATTATTACCCACAGTTAGAGAAAAGCCACTCTGAATGTGAACCGGCCTAGGGATTCTCGAACATAGGCACGGTCGTGAGCAAAAACATAGTTTTCGTAGTCTATAATAGTGGGGAAAAGAGAAAAATATTTCTTTATATATAAGAGGAACCGTAGTAAGAAAGAATATTAAAAGAAAACCATGAGAATTAGCCTACGAATTCTACTATAAGGACGAAAATTTTATCTTAGATTCAATGCAACCTGACACGAGAAGATTGATAACGATTAAAAAAAATATATAGATGACCCCTAGTGGTTAAGATAGGGAAGTAGCGCATGGCCACCTGTCTGTTCTCCTCGGCCCCTTTAATTTTTTTTTTGATTTATTTACGCTCATATTATAACCACACACAAATCATGAAGTGTTGATCTCCTTGTAGAAGAACTAGGTTCGTAAAAAAAAGGGGGGTCATAAATGTAGTGCACGGGGAAAAGGATGAAATAAAGATAAAAGTCTGAACCCAATGATAGGTACATCCAAGTAGAGGGGGAAACTGAGTTTATGGCCGTTTCAATAAACCGACAATATTATTCTATGTTAAGCCAAAAAGCAGTGAATAAGTGCAGACGTGGATATTGGGTAATTTGCTCCCGCGGATCAACCACTCTATCATACCCAGACCCCATCATGTTTGAGCGCCCTATTCTTCAATCGAGAAGAGGAAGCCCATCGGCTATGCCAAAAATATATTTTAGCACAGGACTTCACCCCCAACTGGATTCGGCATAAGAAGACGGAGAAGTGGGTATATTCTCTTCCCAGACCCATGAAACTGACTGACACCTGCCACGGCCCACAAGGAGAAATTTCGCGCCATCTATACCTAAATGGAACAGGATATTACGTCAAGCTCCGAGATGCCAAATATATGCACCCAAATTTACATTGTTGCCTATTATGCAACGAAAAATGGAGGTCCCTCTTTCCTCTCAGCATTATATTATCCCAGAATTGCCCAACCTATTGACCCAAAAGCAAACCAAAATCCTAATCCAAACTCCATCTTCAGAGATCCAAGAGGCTCTACAACGCATTGCCGTCCGCCTCCACTCTGTTCCTACGCTTTCCCCTCCGCAGAAGACAAGTCTAAATTATCTTATTCAACACCTACAATCGAATAAGGAAAACATAATACTAAAATATGGCTAACTGTGTTGTCAGCAATACTTGTAACGATATTAATCACAACGGTAGTTTTTCAGCCTTGCACCAGGAGACTCCGAAGGTTCGGGTATCAATGTTTGTACGCCCGACGTACGCAGCAACATCACCAGGCCAACGCACCTCTTCTGGACCCTATCCAGAACTACCCGGGAATGCAGTACCTGCGCCGGAACCGGACGCAATTCAACAACCTGGATTGTATCCAGATCTCGTCGTCAACTAACTTTATCCCTAATGGGATAGGGCCACGTATACGAGAGGCTACATCACGTCAAAGAGAAGTCCATGATGATTCTATATATGTAATATTGTTTTGTTTGCCCTTGTCCCTAATATCCACTGAAAAACAAAGACTTATATGTATATATGAAGTAGAATACCGACGATTTCATACTCAGACCAATTGTATTATTGTATCCATAGAAGCACTATGATAAAATTGTAAGAGCCAAAGCAAATGATAAACTAGCTAAGCCACGGTTTTTCGAAGTTCACAAAAAGTTTTCTTCAAAAACATTATTGCGAATTCTTGCGAGGGAAGGATCTGTTATGCCCCAAAATTTAGAGGTTTTTTTCTTTGTTTATTAGACTGAAAATTGATAGTGTGATAGCCGGAAATTATAGTTATCAAAAGGGTATTAAAAATTGATTATTCCCCTATAAATATTTGATATTATAATTATTAGGACTTTTTAGACAATTATTTAATTATAAATGCATATCCGATGGACGTGTACCAATCACGTATTGGCACGAAAGGATTTCTTACAACCGCTTCCACGTCAGGTGAAAGCGACCCACTTTAAGTATATAAAAACTAGGGGTTTCAACCCCTAAATCATCTCGTCGGTGGCTAGCGATCTCTAGCCCGTACGAGATCTCAACGCAGTTGTAACCAGCTCTACTTGGATGTCACCTATCATAATCATTTGTAAGTCTGCTTCTTTATTTTGACTTAACATAAATAATATATGTCTTATACATTTGGTTTGCTGGAATAAACTCAGTTTTCTAACTTAGTCGGTCAAAGACATTTAACTTATTAAATATAGTTTATTATTTGCTCAGGTTCATTAAGTATTCAATTGAGGCAATTGGTTTAGTGTAGTAAATTTAAAGATAGAATAATGTTCATCTCTTTAACTAATTTCTATTGTGGTTCTTGTTTATCTTGTTTTACTTATTGTTTTAAACTGTTTCTTTTTAAATATAGTATTATTGTGAAAATATTCACTTTATTTATGTGAATGCCTCTGATTCCTTAGTTTTTGCTATCCCTTGCAACGTTAGGTAAATCCTGACCTTGTTTTATTGTTAAGCCCGTCTCATTTATTGTACTCGGCCTATATTTTATATCATGCTACCACTTGACAGGAGACGGGCCGTAACAGTGTCCAATAAATTAACGGCGACTTGGACCAAGGTATTTGTCAGCTGCAATGGACTAATGGTTATGTTCTTGCCTCTGGCCCCCGGTCCAATGGGTTTTTAAGAATGGAAAATCCAAGGAGGAAGTCCTCTGGAAGGTACTTTAAGCCGTGGGTCCCAAGACTGATAATTTTCAGGCATGTAAAAGAACCTTATGTCTGAATAAAGAGACCTCTAAGCAAAATGTACCAACCTTCATCATACCAGTAATACGTTAGTTGCCTACTGAGATTCTCATTGGGTCGGTATGTTGACTGCATACCATTCATGATATATGTGGGGAAATAAGCATAACCAAATTAACTTGGTCAAGTAATTCCTAACAAAAAGAGGCTAAGAGCCAATATTTAAGCTGTTATGCCAATGCAGATAGACGGAGCAAGGATGTCTCTGGACATATTTACGACTGCAACCCATTAAACAAAACCTTGATTTCTCTGTGAAGAGAACAGCCAATTAATATGGTTCTTAGCAAATCTCAATCAGGCCTCTTTGTGTTAATATAACAAACAGACTTGAAAGGGGATTCTTGATCTTAACTCTGCACTTTTCAGTCAGAAGTGATCACTCCATTTGTTTGTACATCATTTTGTAGATGTCTGGCATAGATTTGGATATGAACAAAACTGATAAGATATCTATAGAATTGCATTCATTTTAAACCCCTGACTGGGCCACTTGTCTCTCTCTTTATCACCTATGGATGAGGAAAGAGCTGATAAGAATCTGGGAGACAAAGTGAATGGAATGGCCATCTTTAATTAGCATGGGTGCTTGTCCATTGATGTCTCATTTCTCCTGTGTATTAGCCTCATAAAAAATACAATTTGCTACCACATATTGCTGTTAAAAACTGTTTACCAAAAATTAAGTCATTGAGCATGGAATTAGGTTTCAGTAGTTCTTGAAACTTTACCAATTTATTCAGAGAAAAAGTAACAAATTTTAGTTCTTCATTCTGGATTTAAAAAAATACTTCAATCCATAAAAGTTGACTGATAAAAAATACTAGGGCATTCGATAAGTAATGGCAACACTGCTATAACATCACAAACATTTATTTAGGTTATTTTTGACATTATGAACTTCATTTATAGTAAGATTAAATTAAACCTCATAGCGATGTTTTCCTATAAAAGTTAATTTATAGTCTCTTGCCAAGTCAACTATACATTGTCAAATCCTTGGAAAATGGCAGATTCCATCTGTAGCACCATTTCTGGATACATCTCTCATCTGATCGATCTAGAGATTTCTAGATATCAACTCTTGATTATAATCAAATGCCTCATGGAGGTTCTTTGATCTTTGTGCATTAGTTATAGTTACAAAGGTTCCTGTCTGGTGAATTTGATGGATGCTATTAGAGTACTTCCAAATTCCACCTCCTAAACAAATTCTACTGAACATTTTTTTAGGGCGATATTACTTACAAAGTGTGAGAAACAGTGAATATATTGCAAATATTGCTATTTTGAGACTTTCAATATTACAGATTTATATAACAAAGACTGCTCAACAACATACTACAAGATTACAATGGTCACCGATTTACAACAGTGTTGCCATTACTTTCGAATACCCTAGTGTATTGTTGCACTGTTCTCTCGATTGTAACTATAGACTTAATAATACTACTCTAATCTACATATATATAGAGATGACATGGTCATCGGATTGAACTCCATACAAGACCTTCAAAGAGCAACCAACCAACTTGAGAAATAGGCACAGGAAAACAAAATGGAAATAAACTATGGGAAAACTGTACAGATGACATTCTGCAATGGAGGTCGAGAAGCTGTGAAGGGCAGAATCTACCTAGGAATAGAACCTCTCATGACAGTTAACAGCTTCAAATATCTGGGACTGACGCTGCAAACCACTGCCAGATCATTTAGAATACATATAAAATCCCGTGCAGCAGCTGCCACAAAAGCCATGTTTGACATCAAAACAACATCCAGACTGTCACTAAAAACGGCCATGGCCTTGTTCAATGCAAAAATAGTTCCCATCGCAACCTATGGAATAGACCTGATTTGGGAGAAGTTGAGTCTAAGAGATCTAATAACTTTGGAAGCAGTCAAATCACGATTCTTGAAAGCCGCCCTAGGTGTCTCAAAACTCACAAATTCGAGGCTAGCATACGAACTCGCCAAGGAACCCTTCTTCACAGAAGAACTGCATATGAGGCTACCATCCATAGACAGCTCAAATAAGCTACTTCATGAAAGGGAGAAGAAGAGACAGGAGATATGGCTGGACTTTTATACAACAGAAGCCATGACAAACAGATCCTGGACTAACACCAATCAAGAACTCCCAACACCTGGTGAACTCAATAGCAGTGCATGGATACCACCACAAAATTTGCAAGACCAAGTGTTTCCACGATCCCAGGAACAACTGTGTGAGCAACCATGCGATTGTTACCACCTGCAAAAACGAGGGAAATCCCTGGTAGAATTCTGCAAGTAATAAACTATGTGAATCAAATTAATGACAAAACTTATGTAACATATATTTTCTGCACAAATTATGTGCATTTATTCTATTATTATTAATATTACTGCTCTACATGGAACACAATTTAAAAGAAGATATAATGGAGATAAGATCTTTCACTGTATTTTAAGTCATGATTACAATCGGCTGGCCATATAATAAGAATGGAGGAGGCAAAAGTGCCAAGAAAGGTATTGATTGGTAAATTTTATAACACCCAGACTAATAGGGATATGCAAATAAAGATGGAAAGATGTCATACTGGGGGATTAAAGAGAGCTTTTGGGGGTAAGAGGATGGAAGAGCAAACAACACGGAAAGAAGAATGGAGGCATCTTCTAAGAGAAGCTATGGTGCCATGGGAAGAAACAAAAGAAGTACATTTTATATATATATATATATATATATATATATATATTGGATTCGCCTGGTAGTGTAATGGATATCACGCTGAGGTACAGACTCAGAGATCCGGGTTCGAATCCCGTCCAGGCATTTATTTTTCTTATCATACCATATATATATATATATATATATATGCGTATTTTCTTTTGATAATTATTCATTTTACCATCAATACAACTCTCTACTTGATAAAAAAAAGATATTTCAAATCACCATATTCCTTTATACTTATTTATTGACTTTATGGCCCTTTGAGTCTAGTGTCTCCTTTGTTAGAAATTTCTATACCAAGCTAATTTAGTTATGCTTATTTCCCTACAGATGCTATGAATGGCATGTGGTCATCATACCGACCCAATGAGAACATCTAGAAAGCAATTCAGGTATTACTTTGATTATGAATATTGATAAATTTTGCTTAGGGGCCTCTTTTTTTCTGGCTTAAGATTTTTTTACGAGCCTGAAAATTTTCAGACTCGGGACCCATGGCTTAAAGTCCCTTCCGGAAGACTTCTTCCTTGGATTCTTCCATTCTAATAAATCCATTGACCCTAGCCAGGTTTGAACCCACAATCCTCGGGACAAGAGTCAGGAACATAACCACTAGAGCACTGTAATTTTTTTAAATTCTATATTGAAATATGCTTGGAAAAACCAGAAGATAAGCAATAATGAACATTAAAGTATGAGGAATTTTGAAATTGGATAAAATACAAGACAAAAAGGAAGATAGTAGAATAAGATGTTATGCCCATGTTAAAAGAATAAATGCTGGAAGGATACTGGTACCAAGACAAGCACTGGAATTTAGATTATGAGGGAAGAAACCAAGGAATCAGTCAAGAAGGGAATAACAAGTTAAGAAAAATGTCGAAAGAGGAGGAATCAAATGGATGGAAATTATGAAAGAAATAACAAGATAGATGGAGACTTTTGTCCAAAACTCGAGCATGAGACCAGGCAAAGAAGAAAAGATATATGGTCTAATATTTCGTAGGAACAGCAGTAATATGACAAAGATACTATTTCTTCCCCCCCCCAAAAAGCTTTACGAATTATCACTAAAAATCATCATTTGGTCATTGTAAACCATTATATTATTTACTGAATTGAAAATTTTAAATTGTAATAAATTTGTATATTTATAATTTGTGGCTCACAAATGGTGCTGAAACCTGAACCATGACAAAAAAAATATCAAGACAGATTTCAAGCAAGTGAAATTATATTTTTGAGAATTGGAAATACAATAGAAAAAATCTAAACCACATAAACTAAGCAAATTCCTCAGCAAGTCAAATTTAGGATCCGAATTAGCTGGTTTACAGAATATATATATATATATTGTTAATTAAATTAAATGCATTAAGTTATATTGTGAAAAAAATAAACGAACCATGGTGGTACTAGAGCAGTTTATAAATTACAGCTATCATGTAAACCCACACTCCTAATGGTTGGAATTTGCTGATTTTTGAGAATATATTTCTCATTTTATTTTAATGAATAATTTCGTTATGAAAACTGAAAATTATTGCTACTAGAGCAATTTTTTAATCTTTCTTTTCAGACAAACTCTCACTCTTAATTATCTGATTTTTCTGGTTAATGGACTCAACTTACTTTTTTTTAATTAATTGCTATGTGCTAAGTTTGGTTAAAAAAAATACAAAAATTGTGGCTGCTTGAGCATTAAAACACATACACATTATTTTCAATACATACTAGGTAAGATCGATCAGTAGCTATATTACTTTGAAATCTGAAAGTACAAAATCTGACAGAAATAATAGCAAAAATGAGATAAAAATGGCCCAGACACCTAAAAAAAAAAAAAAAAGAAAAAAAAAGGATGGAGGAAGGATAACTATCAAGACTAGATGGCTGATCAAGTTAAAATGGATCTAGATTAGAAGGGTTATAATTTCATAATTGAAAACAAATCCAGGAAGAGGAAGTGTGGTTTAAGGATGTTCTAGGATGATGCACACGTAAAGTGGATAATGATGTGGAAGTACATATCTGATTTTAAAGAGGTATGATTATCACTTCTACAATACAAGATCTTGTTCCTTTTTATACACTGAGCTGACTGATCTTGAAACTAGAAATTGAAATCATAATAAAAACACTTTGTTATAATCTGGGTTTATTTTATAATCAAGGATTTGATATAGATAAAATTACATTCATTGTATTTTTTTTTGTTTACATAAATACAGGAGTTTGTGAAATACAAATGACTTTAGAAAGGAGCAAACTATCATCAAAATTAAAAATTCGAATTATATGGCATGTTGCATAGCCTTGCTGAATGGATGAAATAAGGCTTTTATAGGTGTTCTCAAACATGGCTCGGTTATGTATCACAAACGAACAAGTTATTCATCAAGTTCAGATACTATTTCAGAAGATCACTCAACTAGAACCAATAAGAAAACTTTTTTTACTGATACCTTCAAACATTGTAACCAGTTTGCAATATACTTTTTTATTTCATAAAATTCACACTCTTTTTAATTATAATAGCATATTATTAGGGGAGAGAAACATATAATTTTCTGTGATATATATCATCATCTTCATTCATGGATTAGGTCTTATAATTGAATCCTGGGAGATTTGTCCTGAGAGCTACAAGGGAGAAATGCATTTTGATCCCATGGTGTATATACAATTTTTTCCAAGGCCATGACTAAATTGTCATATTTTAATTTTCTTTATTGAAGTTTCTTGGAGCAATTTTCTCTTTATAATGACAGAACAAGTTAGAATAGAATTTCTAAATGGCATGCAAAATGAATAGTTTTGCTACTAGTGAGACAGTTTCTGATTTATTGCCAAAAAATCCATACAATTATATGAATACATAAATTATTTCTTAAATTCTGTGTCAGTAAATATATAAGCAATAATAATCATATGTTTCATTATTAGGTAATATTTTTCTTCTTGAAAAGTACTAAATTTCCTTCCTTGTGAGAGAATGTCGTACTTCTCTTCCAATTTTGTAACCTAGAAACTGACATTTAGTCAAGGTCTTGGTAAAAAGATCTTTTATTAACATCTTACTATTCAATTTTTTATTTGTAGACACTTTAACATTATATTATTTTTAGTCTGATCATTAATATTGAGGTAAGATGATCAGACTAAAAATAATATAATTAAAATAACCTCAAAATATCATTTCCTAATATTAAACATTAATTACACTTTAACATATTCAGGAATTGTGTAAAAATGTACCTTTTTTTTAAGTAAGTTAATTTTAGTGAACAATTGCAAGATGGCTACCTTGTTCTATGAATTTTAGTTTCAACTACTACTTACACATAATATGTTGTGGTTAACATAAACACATATCATAATTAATTTAAAATGCTAATTAAAATGACTCACACTAACCTTATATTTGTACTTTTTGTCTAGCATATGTTATTAGTTGAATTTCAGTCAATTACCTTTTAACATTTCTTGTTCTTGAAAAATGGACATGTAAGAAATGTTTGGTAGTGTAACAGGTTGACCGATGGGCAGAATGGTTCAATATTTTCTGGGTTATCAAGGAGAAGTAGAGTTTTTGCTGTTGTTACTGGTAATGATTGGGTTTTGAGATGCATTCTTGGGTCCAAGTTGAATTATGCAAGGCTTTCAATTCTGATATTGTTATAACAGCCTGTTGTTGAATTTCTGATGTGATTGGCAAATAGCCTGTATATAATTGTAAGCTTAATGTTGACATTGTTTTTACTCCTTTACTTTAAACGATTTAAAGTTTTTGTAGGGTTGAACTTTTTTCTGTGACTATCATATTTCAATACTGGCATTACATAAGTTTTATGTTATATTCAGAGTTTTTGTGATTCTGTTCTTTATTAAATTTTGTGGAAAAATGAGGTTTCCAATTTAGTTTATTGTCCATATATATATATATATATATAAACATTTTGTGTTTCCATGTCTTGGAATCTGGTTGGTATTGAGTAAAATATTGAAATTATCAATGTTATGCCACATTGAAAATAACTGGTACATTGATTTTGATTTCCATGTTGTTATCAACAGACAATTTGTTGAGGGCCTAGAGGTCCGATCATTTTGTTTGTTAATGTATCTTTTTATTTTTTGGTAAAGTCCATATGACTACATCATCTCAAAACATCCCAATATTAACATGTGTATCTCTTTTTATGAGTCTTGGAAGGTCATTTATGTATATCTTAAATAAAGAAGGGCTGGAACTGCTACTTGGGTAGTTCTACTTCAGTTTGTTTGTATTTTGACTCTGCTTCACCTTATCTAAACTTTTGTCATTTGTTGGGTAATGAATCTTCCAAATCATGAGAGCATGTCTCCTCCTATTTTCAAAGGGGAGCAAAGTTGCTCGCATCTACAGTAAAGCTTAAACTGTACATGTGATGCAAAATGAGCAACAGCAAAGGTATGTAGCATTCTTGTTTCAATAAAATAGCTATATTTAGAGTTAAAAATTGCCAAATACAATTTTTAAAAATACAGCAGTAGGAGGACTGTCATCTGTAAAAATATAACAACTGAAACATACACTCTATGAACATGAAGGATGTATTTTTATTTTCAACAATTAATAACAAACATAAGACAAAAATAATAAAACATAAGATTAAGGTTTACTCTGGTTAACTTTTATCAGTTTAAGGTTAAATTGTATTTCTAGCTTAGGTTTTTGTTAAGTTAGGAAAGTGAAGGTAGCATTATTCAGAATACTCACAATACTTACCAAGAACTACATTGCTCTTTTACTCCATTCCTATTTATAGATTATTAACCTTTAATATACCGCGCTGTGTATATTTTGTGTACCATTTTTCTTTACATAAGTTCACCTGATTCCCATTTTAGTCATTTTAAACTCAGGCACATAAGCTTATTATTTTTTTTTCTCAAAAGTGGAATCTATTGAATCTTTTCCTTCCTATTCTCACCCATTCAATATATGATGAAATTGAACATGATAATGAAATTCCAAATTAGCACTTGCCTTAATAACCAAGGGAAACCATAAAAAAAAACAGGTTCAATGGTCCTGGGACCTACCAAATACTGAGACTGAAACTATATCTTCTGAGCCAATTCATTTTATTATTTGACACAAATATAATGACTATAGGCTACCTGTTCTGAGCAAAGTTCCAGTTGTAATGTAAACAAAGTACATGTATGACTGCATTTTCATTGGTTGAATAATGATTTTATCTTTGAGCATGTAAGAAAATTTAGTTCCCTCCCTAACACTCAAAATAGAGAATATAAAAATAATAAAAAATATGTATTATCTAGCACATGTCTATATAAGTTATGTAGGATAATCTTAAAATATGTAATTACAATTTTAATTGATTAAATAAGCATAGTTTTATTCTTACATATGCACAATGCAGAATACTTTGGAATTTCAGTGTTTTAAAATGGCTGCTTCTGTACGATTGTAAGACATTGCAAAAGAAAGCATTTGAAAAGTGGAGAGAAATAAATTATTTTTAATGTTACAAATAGTTTAGTGAAAAAAAATCCTACATTATCCAATGAGAATGTGGTGAAAATAACAGCAGAATTTACAAGGCGAGTCAGCATGGAGCATAAATTATGCTCTTAATGAAATTGTACTGGTAAATAAAGGATATCTATTGACATCATAGAAAAATCGTAAACAAACGTCTGATTAGGTAGTCCCATATATAATTTTTTATCATAAATAAATAAGAAATAGAAGTTCCTAATTACTGGTACCATCGTACTGTATTCACTCTTATTTCCCGTAAAATATGATGTTGCCTAAGAACAATGTTTCTATCGATGACAGTTCCATACACAATTCAGTCATATGGCAGGTAAAAGTAGCACCATGGTTTCCCCATTGGTGAAATAATACCTTATGCAAGTTTGTTACAGTACAATTGGAACTTAACTTGGAATTTGTATAGACTTACATTTTTATGTAGTAGAAGTTACAACTGCAGACAGATGACATATATTACTGTTTATATGTGGAACAAACACGACAAAAGACAGAAGCCTTAACTTCTCATTAACACATTGAAGACACGTTTAAAGCGCCAAGTAAGTTCACTGGAAACCCATTTAAATCTCCCCAGCGCTACTCCGGCTGCATTAGATTTTAAATCTCAATACCCAGACCATGCATACTGCGTTCTATCACATGGATTTCAGAGAGTTTGTTCACCCCTGTTTTTTCTTTTAATAATTTGTACTTTTATGAATAGGAAAGGAATGTGGCCTGCATACAACCCTCTTTCTTGCAATTTAACCGTTATCTATTGTTACTTTGAAGGCTGTGAAAGTTGACTAATATTTCAAAAACCATCTTTTACTAACATTTCTCGGTCATTATATTTAATGTAAACACGAATCACATGTTCTAACAGGAACGGTAAAAAAAACAAAAATATATAATACTAATTATTATAAAAATAAATTAAACAAAACATATAAAAGCATAGGCCTATACATTATCAAATCATAGAAAGTTCTTGCTATATATCTTCTCAAATTATTGATAATGCAAAAAGCAATTTTTCTATAGCACTTTCCAAATCTCATCATTACTGGAAAACAAAGCCACAACCATGTCATGTCAATCTTCTCCTCCCATACCTTTATTGTATTCTAGAATACATTTAGCCTTTATGATTTTTTCTTCTTGTTCTCCATCTTTATTCTTCCATAGCTTCTTACTGGTGTCAGTCATGTCGGCATTTCCGTGTTTGGATGATAATAAATAAATGTCTTTCCTACCTTTCCACTTCTATGCTAGAAGTCTCCAACTAGATCATGTTGTTAGTTTTCCTTTTTTTTTTTTTTTCTTTCCAATTTGATGTTCACTAAATCCATAGGCATATTTCTCCTGTTAGATTTTACTGTCCCTAATATGTCTCTCATCTACTCAGCTCTAAAATAAATTAGGAGAACACAATTATAATGTGTAACCTTTCTCTACAAACGGGTTTGCTAATTCTAGGACTACACTCTCATTTGCTGTAAAATCTGATTTTCATGTGCATCTTGCAGTGTTTATTTGAATTATATCATGAAGAGTACAATTTCTAACATGTTAATCAAAACCGCGCCGTTTTATTCCGTTTACAGAGTTTGAACTGAACGTGTTTCTAAAAAAGTAAAATTTACAACCATGATATTCGAAAAAAAAAACATTGAAACTACATATATATTTTACCGTAATAAATACCTAAAATATATTATTCTATAAATTATATCTATAATAAACTATAAAATATACTAGGACTACATATACACTTTATATAAACCAGCAACAAATTTTACAGATGGCAAACATAAATTTTCAATCAGTGAAGATAGAGCCAACTTCTTATAGTGGTGGGTTTAAACACAATAACGAGTGTAGGTCGTGCTTGAGCTGTTTGGACTTTCTACCTGCTCACGGGGGAGACTCGTTAAAAGTCTCCAATGGGTTAAACTATGCTGTAATCTTAAATATTGGCATATATAAATGCATGACTTTTTATTTAGTAAAAGTTAAGATTGCAACACACAGTATATTTATTGAACTGTTTGTTTGTGGAACCAAAAGGGAGAAGTCTTACTTCTCATTAAATCAGGCTGTAATCTTAAATATTAGCATATAAAAATGCATGTCCTTTTATTTAGTAAAAGTTAAGATTGGAACACAGATAGTATATATTATTGAACTGTTTGTATATGGAACCAAGACAAATGACAATCTGGAGTCTTACTTCTCATTATAATATGTTGCAATCTTAACTTTCAGCACATAAATCTGTGTCCTAGTAATGACTTTCTGAAATTATCAGAAGTTTATGCATATCTTGTATTTTCTTAATAAATCTCCATGTTTATCATTTAACCCCTTTCTAAAGTCAATGAGAAATAATACTTTTTCTTATAATAAATGCATTGATATCAATTTTTATTTAAACATACAATTATCATTAAAATTCATCGGAGAACATATTGTTTAAACAACTCACCTCATAGGATTCATGCTTCCATGATATCGCGATTTCAAACATAATGAGTCGGAGTTATGGCTGACGATGAACATGATTATGTTTGAAATCGCGATATCATGGAAGCATGAATCCTATGAGGTGAGTTGTTTAAACAATATGTTCTCCGATGAATTTTAATGATTATACCTCATAATGTTTATTTCCCAACATTAATTAAATATAATACAATTATCACTTTTTTCTGAATATAGGTTTCATTCGAGACAATTCAGTATTTAATGTGCAATATTTTAATTGATGACAAATAAAAGCAAACAAACTAGGAATGCATATTTACAAATCCTAATAGACTTGTTGCCTGAGTTTATCATAGTTTGGATAAAACTGTAAACATGATAGTGTATAATTATTTAAAGAACATTTAACAAACAAGACATGATATGTTCAACAGAAATTTCCTGAGTTTAAATACAAAGTTCTGAAAAGATACAACTCCATAATAAGACTTCTACATACAAATAATTCAAAACCTCAGTGACACAACTTTTGAATAATATATCTTGCATATTAAGACATTTTTTTGTAATCTTCTATAAATTCTAAATACTGATGTTTAAGAAGAGCCACCATATGGATGAGATACATGGTCTCTTAATTTGAGAGAGGAGAGAACATTATGAGTATTTAAGAGTTCTGAGATGGCAGGAGATATAGCATGAATTAAGAATGAAAGAGGGGCATAGTAATTTCTTGTAGGAAATTGAGAAAAAAAAGTGCTCAGTACGTAAGACAAGAATGAGATGGGTGAATAACATTAAACATGATTTGAATGAGATGAATTATAGCGAATTATTGGAAAACATTAGCTCAGGATAGAGTTGTATGGAGCTGATATCAGTGCAGCAGGTTTTATAGTGCCAGAGAATTAGTTAAGGGAAGTCAAAGAGAGGCGTAAAAAAAAAAAAGAGAGAGAGAGATAGCTGATAATGAAAAAATATATCTTTCATTCTAATTATCTGTTTTGTGTTATGTACCAATTGAAATTCTATCCCCCTCCCTCCCTAAAAAATAAAACTTTATAAGTGCAGTTCAAGTCTATGGATCTACTATAAATTTTGTAAACTTATACATTATACCAAAGGAATATTTATAAATTGAGAAGACAAGAGTCTATGTAATGTATGGTAGCATGGATTTTAAGAGTTATTTTTAATTTTATTTATAACTCATTACTGTTTGTTATTATCATTTCTAGGCAAATGAATTTCACGGCCTCTTCAAAATTAACTTTTTTATTGTTAAGTGTCAATTCTCATATATTTATGTAGTTTTATTGATATTTATTTCTAACCTCAGTTTCTTGTTATTTAATAGAATGTGTGTGTTGGCATTTAGTATTTCTTGGCTATCAACTAATAATAAATAATATTATAATGATATTGTGAAAAGAAAAATTAATGTCTGAACCAGGAATCAAACTGTGGACCTCTAGTTCTCCAGACTACTGTGCAGCCCACTACACCATTCTAGACCTGACATAAACATTAACAATTCTTTCCACATATACAAATCTATAATTCTCGTTTTGTCCGCTGTCAGGCAGGTGACACCACCATCGCCAACGGCCGGCTTCGTTTAGAAGTATCTATATTTGAGAATTTTACACCACCACTTTTATAAGCAGTAAATGATGTTATTTAACACAGTTCCAATAATAAATACTTCAGCATCACCATCGAGTTGCATGCCATTTTTTATCCTCTAAAGATTTAATTGTATATTTAATGCAAAATTAAATAGCACCAGAGATAGTGATTTCCTTGCTTTCCATTGTGAATTTCAAAAGTATCTGAAAACTGTTTGCTTACTCTCACTCACCTCCTTTGCACCATGTAGATAAAGTATTAAAATAAAAATCAAGAGATATGAGGTGAGTCAAAATAATAAAATCATTAATAATTATTAAATAAGTCTGACTTTTAAGGAATATATTGTACAATTTTTCACAAATTTTAACTCACATATAAAATAACATGTCTTGTTAAAATCTACATAATATGGTTGATGTACAGTCTCATAACGTTTCCTTTTCTATTCTATAATTTGTCTTATATTTAAAATCTAATTTATTGTAGACTTATTTATTCTAAATCTACATTGGTGATCCTCTTTTATATCATTACTATAAGGAGTTTGGAATGAAGAAATAAAAGAAGCAATCAGTAATAAGAAGATAGCTTATTTAAAATGGCTTAATTCTGGGACTATTAATGATAGAATAGATTACAAACACAAAAGAGCAATAGTCAGAAAATTATCTAGAAAATTAAAAAATGAAGGATGGGAAAGTTTTATAAAAAATATAGAAAGAGATGTCACAGGAGCAAAAAGATATGGTTTCAAAGTATTCCAGCGATTAAAAGAAGAGTGTACGGATAAATTGGCTATAAATGGAATGACAGCAGAACAATGGACACAGCATTTCAGACAGTTATTATATGCAGAGGAAGAAGAAACAAATCCACCTCCCTGTCCCACAGAAGAATATAATGCTATAACATTGGATGAAGTGATAGAAACTATCAAGAAAATGAAAAATAGAAAAGCTAGTGGAGTAGATGGTATACCAAAGGAGCCTTGGAAATATGGTGGGAAACCACTCTATATTAGATTGGTACAAATTTTTAATGATATATGGGCACATGGAATAATACCTCAGGACTGGAAAACATCATTAGTAATACCCATCCATAAGAAAGGAGAAAAAAGTAACTGTTCAAATTATAGAGGTATATCATTGTTGACAACAGCATCTAAAATATATACATCCATTTTAAAACGAAAACTTCGGAAAATTACAGAAGATAAAATTGGAGAGGAACAATGTGGATTCCGAAAAGGCCGATCGTGTATCGATGCTACATTTGTTATAAAACAACTAATTGAGAAGTGGAAAGAATTTAATATCCCCCTATATATATTATTTTTTAGATTTTGAAAAGGCCTATGATAGAGTCAAACGGGACATAATGTGGAAAATATTGGAAAGCTACCAAGTCCCCAATAATCTAATAAATGCTATAAGAAGTTTATATGAAACCACATTTATAAAAGTAAAGTTAGATCATGGGAAAATAACAGATAAATTTGAAATTAACCAAGGTTTAAGACAGGGATGTGGACTATCTCCATTACTGTTATTCTATATCTAATAAAATTGTCCAGGAGTGGAAAAAAACTAAACCCCCCAGGAGTAAAAATATGTAGAGGAAATCAAATACAAACAATAATCTTCGCAGATGATCAAGTACTTCTAGCGGAGAATGAAGATGATTTGCAGAGATCAGTGTTTAAATTGCAGAACACCCTGGAAAAATACAACATGAAAATATCTGAAAATAAAACCAAATCCATGGCAATCACTGGAAAGGGACTTTCGAGAGTAAAAATAATAATAAATAATAAACCGATAGAACAAGTAACACACTTTAATTATTTAGGTAATAATATATCACAGTTTCATAATCAAAAAGATGTGGAAACAAATTTAGAAAAATATAACAGATTAAATGGTATAATTAGGAGAAATTTTGGAAAACAATGAGGAAAGAAATCCAATTGAGATTTCATAATGCCATAGCCAAACCTGCTCTACTATACGGAAGTGAATGCTGGACACTTCGAGCAAAAGATAAATCCCGCATTAATAGTTCACAAATGAGATTCCTCCGATCACTAACTGGAGTAACATTAAGGGATAGAATGAAAAGTGATGAGATAAGGATGCAGTGGAATAGTAGGGAAATGGTTGAACATATACAAAATTATCAGATTAAATGGTTCCAACATGTCCAGAGAATGTCAAATTCCCGTTTACCAAAGATGATTTACCACCTCAACCCTAAAGGCAAAAGAGACCTCGGAAGACCCTTCAACCGATGGAAAGATCAGTTTTTGTAGTCGCAGAACGGGCATCATCACCCAATACTGCATTCGGAAGAAGAAGAAGAAGACTATAAGGAGTAGGCATGGAAGCCAATATATTTCTTAGATTTTTTTAAAGGAGTTGAAATTAATTAAATGCCACTATAGTTTATCTTTTTTCTTGCAGATTGGTATAATTGATTCTTTCTATACATTTAGAAAAAAACTTTTTTTTTCTAAATCATACTAAGCAGTCAATAATTTTGTCCATTTTTTTTTTCTCTGCATTTAACGATTTTCAACGGAATGAAGTTTGTTCTAGTGGAAAGATTTTTGAAAATTTTTTACATATATTCACAGATTCTATCTAGTAGATGCTGAAAATGACCATAACCAAAGTTTATATATGTATGTCTGTTAATGCTCTAGTGGATGCAATTTTTGTTTCATCAAAACCAAACTTTGTTCTCTTATATATGCTGTTAATTCCCGCGCACCAACTGCTATGAAACCTTTGCTTCTATCTTGAAAATGGCGACTTCTTTATTAAGAAGACATTTATTAGGGAATTTTACATTACATTATAAAGCCAGTATGGCTTCTTTTGATATTTTTATTATTCATTTCATATATCTCAATGATGGATAAATCATATTTGAAGAGAGAAAAAAAAAAAATGGTTTTGAAAGGAAATTTTGAAGAAAAAAAAATGGTTTTGATATTTGATCCAAGGGACTTGAATGCTGACATCTATGCATCATATCTTGTAGTGAGAAATACTTATACTTTTTGGACATTGAAAGCAAGAGACGGCCAGTGAGATTTATAAATGTCAATCATATATAATTACATCTCACCCACAATGGGTGTAAAAATTAATCTGAAACAAAAATTCTCTAGCTGTCACAATTTTTGTTGTTTCACAACAAAACTCAGTATATGCTATCAAAATAAACTGAGGAAGTTATTCTCCAAAAGTCAGCAAAATCCAATGATTAGAAGTGGAGGTTTACTTGAGACCCAACATTAAAAATTGACTTTAGCTACCACCATGTTTGCTTCATCTCAATGTATACCAAACAATTTAATTAACCCTTAAATTGGCAATGTAATCTGTAAGATGCATTAGTTTAATTTATTTAATCTTCATCATCCTCTTATCGTGTCCTCCTTGCAGAAGGTCAATTCATTTAATTTATTAAATATTTTTAATAAAGTAATGGCTTGGTTTGAGACTTGAAAGCAAATGTAAATATAATTCCAAAAAGGTGCAATATAGAAATCAATACAAAGAAAACTAAAGTGATGGCCTTTTGTGGGAAATACCCTATGCCTAGCAAAATTGTTTTGGATGATGAAATTTTAGAACAAGTAAATGAATTTAATTATTTGGGTTATAATTTAACATTTCGAGATGAAGCTGATATATCAAAGAAAATCACAAATTTTACAAAAACAACGGGGATAATTAACAGCACAATGAAACCATCTTTAGTACAGAAGAACACAAGAATACGACTTTATAAGGTTCTCGCAAGACCAGTATTAAGATATGGTAGTGAAGCATGGACAATATGAAGAAGAGATAACAGCAAATGAGATGTGATTTATGCGCCGAACACAAAGTGGGACCATAAAAGAAATGAGGAAATTATGGAAGAGTTGGATGTAGAACCCATTCTTCACCATATACAAAACTACCAGAACAACTGGAAAGCCCATCTTCAACGTCTCATAGAATTCCAAACGCCATACTTTGCTACTGCCCCCAAGGCATAAGATCACTGGGACGTCCAAAAAAGCGCTGGATGGAAAATTCCTCTTTGAGACCGTAACAGGCCACATGGCCTAATACTTGCATGGATGATGATGATGAATAAAGTAATGGAAAAATGAATTGGTAGATATTATTTAAATTGATGTCAAATAATACAATATGCATAATTTGTTTTCATTGAAGTTATTAAATAAACTGACATCAGGAATTAAGTTTCACCAATTTAACAAAATAAATAAAAATTCCGTAAATGAGCAAAATGGGACCATAATTTTGACTTTCTGATGAATTCGCTTAGTTTATGCAATTCCTGCATGAAATATTTTTATAAGTTCTGCTGTGATTTCATGTGAACCTTATGTTTTATACATATTTAATTTTTCTATCGCCGTTTCAATATCTAATACACTCGGCTCAGGAACTATAGTTTGACAAGTGAACAAAGTGCAGTGCTAATACACTCTTGGCCTGACTGTACATCTCTCACTACTCACTGATTTTCTCTTCTGCCCCTCTTTTACAACCAATCAGCATCAATATCCACATTGATTTAAATGGAACTGATTTCATTAGTAAAATGATGCTATGTCGCCGTAGCGTAGTGGTTAAGGCACTGCGCTACAAGTCGGAAGGTCGAGGGTTCAAGTCCCGGTGGGGTCAGGATTTTTAAACTTACTAAAACCTTCTGGTGGCACTATGGCCCTGGGGTCGACTCAGCCTCTAACAGAAATGAGTACCAGACGCTTGTTCTGGGGGTAAAGGCGGCCGTCACGCAGGGCTGACATCAAGTGCTGATTGTCTAGAAAAAGTGGGAGCCTTAACCTCCTACTACCCCAAAGGCCTCCCGAGGCCTGTCGTGGGACTACTTTACTTTTTTAATGATGCTATGTAAGAACCAATAACAATGATGGTGATGCAATTGAATGCCTCCCAAGCATACAATTAAATTACATAATCAGGGGGAATTCCAGCAAATCGTGACTGGAAGGAGAGCATTACATCACATGAGCAGCCCAACTGCATTTTACTTGGCAGCGATAACACTGTAATTTTTAACACTTCTTTTTTATTTGTGTTTCTTTTTAATCTTCAGCAGATATAAATCTAATTCCCCATAATTTTTAATAATATTAGTTACTATTGATATTACTTTCCTGATAATTGTAACTTCATTAGTCATTACTTTTATAAAGTGACTTATCAAACTGTGTTCATAATAAATATAATGAATATTAATATTCAATTACGCTGGAGGGAAAATTTTCTATAGGATCATAACAGGCCTTGGCCTAATACTTGGAAGGAAGGAAGAAGAAGAAGAATATTCAATTACACAGTAATCTTTGTAAGATTTAAAGAAGTCATCATAAGAAAAATAAAAAGAGTTTGTTTTTTATTAAACCATTTATTCATGGAATGTTTGTTTCTTGATATTGTTTGCTATTCCCAGAATTTACAATAATCCTCAGATATTACTTACTATAGAGTGATCTATAGCTCTCAGTAACAAACGGGACTGTTGTCAGAGCTTGTTGTTCCTGGTGAATGGGTCCCTGCCTTCGAGAACACAATATATAGTCACATTGCAACTAATAACAATTGTTCATTCATTTGTATGCTCTGTTGATGTTTGTATTGATGTATGTCTTGGTTGAGAGTGAAAATTGGTCTAATATGGCACCAAGAAAGTTTATATTACACAAAGGATTTATCTTGTTGAGTGGTACTAGATACAGAATTATTTGGAACAGTGTGAGGACATTTTATAATGCAATTTCTTTGGTGTTTCCATTCCACATAGTATGGCTATATTTAAACTCATTAAAATGTTCAGAGAAACAGTTCTGAATAAACTGACTGTAGCAGATCCTGGTCACTATGTATGACACACCTGTTTGTCACTGAGTGCCATAAATAATGTCAAAACCACTCTGTATTTACCACACCACCCCAATCTTATTTTTGTATCTGATGAGTGACCATATTATAAATATTGTCAACATAGATGGGTGATTGCATGTCAGTTAAAATTAAATGAGTTTTTTTTACTTTATAAATATTGACAACAGATATTAATTATTCATAAACAGAAATAAAGAATATTTAATTAATGTTGGGAAGTAAACATTATGAGGTATAATCATTAAAATTCATCGGAGAACATATTGTTTAAACAACTCACCTCATAGGATTCATGCTTCCATGATATCGCGATTTCAAACATAGTCATGTTCATCGTCAGCCATAACTCCGACTGACGAAATTCTTCGGCTGTCAACTATTCTATTATCGTCATCTTCAGTGCTGCCATCTATGGTTGAATTTATGAACTTCGAAATCAATGTAATTTCGTTAGGGATATCAAAATTCATTGATCTATTTTTGTTTTTCTGAATGTATATTTTTTCCCAAACTGTCAATTCCAAAGGTTTCTCTACTTGTTTTAAAAGTTTAGCTTCTCTTCCAATTTTATGATGTTCTAATAAACTATGTGCAGCAATTGCAGATTTTTCAATTTCACAATTTTTAATATTTCTGAAATGTTCTTTTGTCCGAATTTCCAAATTCCTTTTTGTTTTTGCAATATAGTTTATATAGGAAAAACAAAAAGGAATTTGGAAATTCGGACAAAAGAACATTTCAGAAATATTAAAAATTGTGAAATTGAAAAATCTGCAATTGCTGCACATAGTTTATTAGAACATCATAAAATTGGAAGAGAAGCTAAACTTTTAAAACAAGTAGAGAAACCTTTGGAACTGACAGTTTGGGAAAAAATATACATTCAGAAAAACAAAAATAGATCAATGAATTCTGATATCCCTAATGAAATTACATTGATTTCGAAGTTCATAAATTCAACCATAGATGGCAGCACTGAAGATGGCGACCATAGAATAGTTGACGGCCGAAGAATTTCGTCAGTCGGAGTTATGGCTGACGATGAACATGACTATGTTTGAAATCGCGATATCATGGAAGCATGAATCCCATGAGGTGAGTTGTTTAAACAATATGTTCTCCGATGAATTTTAAGAAATAAAGAACCTTAACAAGATATAAAATATAGCAGAAAGGAGCCTAAAGTAAGGGGAACGATTCTTCATTGGAATAAGATAAAATTTTGTAATGCTGTGATACTGATTAACATTAGAAAATCTCAAAATGAGTATCCTTAATATCCATGTATTTTGTGATATCAAGATTAACTTCCCAAAATTTTATTTTTATATTTGAAGAGAAATTTTTTTGCCTATACTGAGACTTGAACCCGGGATCTTTGGCTTTCCGGGCCAATGCTTTACCAACTGAGCTACTGAGGCGAGCTGCGATGTAGATGCACATTTTTCTCTTATATACATTGTAATTCCCTTGCGCCAAATGCTATGAAACCTTTGCTTCTATCTTTGCCTACTTTTTAACATATATATGAATGCCATTGTAAAAGACTTTAGAGAAACAAAACATGGAAGTATCAATATCAATAGAAATTTAAAATTAGATATAATAATGTTTGCAGATGATCTTGTTTTACTAGCAACATCTGAAGATGATTTACAATGGTCAGTACATAATTTAAATTTGATAGCCCAGAAATATTCAATGGAAATATCTACCAATAAAACTGAAATAATGGCCTTTTGTGGAAAATCCCCAATACCAAGCAAAATTTGTTTAAATAAGAAAATTTTAGAGAGAGTTAATGAGTTTACTTATTTAGGATATAAACTCTCTTTTGTTGAGAATTTGGATTTATCAGAGAAAATTGTGAAATTCAACAAATCAATGGGAATCATTAATAGAGTTTTAAAACCTTCATTAGTGCAAAAATCAACTCGTACTCGTCTTTATCAAATAATGACTCGACCAGTCCTATGTTATGGGAGTGAAGCGTGGACTATAAGGATGAGAGATGAAAGCAACCTAACAGCTTGTGACATGAAATTTATGCGCCAAACAGCTGCGTACACCAAATGGGATCAAATGAAAAATGTAGAAATCCTTCAAGAACTTAATGTGTCACCAATACTGGACTACATCTCCAGATATCAGCTAAACTGGAAGGAACATGTCTCAAGAATGGCTAGATCCAGGATCCCCAAGGCAATAATGAACTACTGTCCAAATAGGAAACGGTCACTTGGTCGACCTATGAAAAGATGGCACGAAAACTGCTTTCTCAGGCCGTAACAGTTCTTCTAGGACTAATACCTGGCAAGATGATGATGATGCTTCTATCTTTGCAAATGGTGGCTTCTTAGTTAAGAAGACATTTATTGGGCATTTAAACACTACTTTATAAAGCCAGCAGGGCTTCTATTGATATTTTTATTATTAATTTAACATTTCTCATTGAAGGATAAATCATATTTGAAGAGAAAAATTTTCACCTAGACCGAGACTCGAATCCGGGACCTTTGGCTTTCTGGGCCAATGCTCTACCAACTGAGCTACCGAGGCAAATTGATGCACATTTTTCTCTTATATACGTTGTAATTCCCTCGGCGAAATACTATGAAACCTTTGCTTCTATCTTTGCAAATGGCAGCTTCTTACATTTATTGGGAATTTAAACACTACTTTATAAAGCCAGTAGGGCTTCTATTGATGTTTTTTATTATTAATTTAACACTTCTTACTGAAGGATAAATTATATATGAAGAGAAAAATTTTCGCCTAGACCATGACTTGAACCCGGTCTTTTCATGTCTAGGTTTTAATTGAGATGCTAATGTTTAGTTTTTTTCAATATTATTCTCAGAATGCATATAGAATTTGTCCTTCTGAAACAATCTGTGTAGAAAGACTTTATTTAAATATACATTTGCTCAATTATTTTATAAATATATTTATTTGTGACAGATGAAGGGGATGGTGCCTAAAGTAGGGGTTTCTATATTTATTAATTACTAATGTTTATATTATAACTTACCAAGTTAATAAATTTTGGGAATTGAAGTTTTTTATTATTAATTTAACACTTCTCACTGAAGGATAAATTATATTTGAAGAGAAATTTTTTTTGCCTAGACCGAGACTCGAACCCGGGACCTTTGGCTTAGTTTCTTAGTCATTACACTACAAACAGCAATGGGAGAAAAGGAAATGACATTTTATTTGAATATATTTAAACCACAGGTGTGTAGCAGCAAATGCAAGTTGTCTCATGTGTGGCAGTTAAAAAATTTCTTAGAGAAACATACTAAATGTGACACTACAGACAAAACTACAATGTAAACATTACAACATATAAATGGTTTGTTAAATTTGCAGCATTCTAACTTCATCAAAAGCCTTATTTAAATTTTTAATTTGCTAATTAGACTTTTCATTAATTTTATGTTTTTTAATAGCTACACTGAATAATTATTGTTGCCAATAATGTAGCAGATTTAGTAAAATGAAGAAATGGCTAACATAAATAACTTGACAATCTTGTAATATTATATAACATATATGTTTGAACTGAGTTGTATTAACAATTCTAATCAAGCAGAGTACAGGGTGGACCGCTCGAATGGACCTAATTTCAATTGCTTGTTACTGGCAAACGGTTGAAGATAGAAACTTAAAACAACGTTCATATTACAGAAAAACTCACCAAGTTTTGATATCCAGATCACCACATCTCTATATGGAGCCCCAGCAGTCACTGTGACGATATCAAAGCGATGAACAATTTCTTGCCAAGTACGTTGGAGTATGTCTTCTGGAATGTTCTCAATAGCCTCTATGATGCGCTCACGAAGATCACGAAGGTCTTTGACTGGGGTGGTGTAAACTTTATCTTTGACATAGCCCCAGAGAAAGAAATCCAGTGGTGTTAAATCGGGAGATCTCGGGGGCCACGCGATTGGTCCTCCCCTACCAATCCAACGGCCAGGGAAAATGTTGTCCAAAGTCGTACGAACTTCATTGGACCAGTGGGGAGGAGCACCATCTTGCTGGAAAACGATGTTAGGCTGCAGTTGTTCAATTTGTGGAAAGAAGAACTGCTCCAGTATGTCAAGATATGTGGTACCACGAACAGTTTTCTCGGCGAAGAAAAACGGTCCAATGACCTTATTATGTGACAAACTGCACCAAACATTCATCTTCGGACTATCACGAACATGCTCTTGAATAGCGTGAGGATTCTCCGATCCCCAGATCCGCACATTATGCCGGTTTACCTTGCCTGACAAATGGAAAGTGGCTTCGTCCGAGAAGAAAATCTTGGTCATGAAGTCAGGATCAGCGCCGAGACGGTCCAGCATCGTATTGGCGAATTCCACTCGTTTCGGCATGTCATTCGGCTCCAGACGTTGCACTAACTGCACTTTATATGCGTGCAGTTTGAGGCGTTTGTGGACAATCCGTTGTAATGTCGATTTTGGTATTTGAAGTTCCCGCGAAGCTCTTCTTAATGACTTCCGGGGGCTTCGCTCAAATGCGGCTTGAACATTTGCTACCATTTCATCGGATGCTCTGCGACCACCACCATGCTTCTTCAACACAGATCCTGTAGCTAATAATGTATCACGCCACTTCTTTATGCTTCTAGCAGTTGGAGCATCACGGTTAAACACACGCCGGAACTCCCTTTGAACTCTAATGATTGATTTAAACTCCGCATACCACAAAACAGCTTGCGCTTTCATCTGCGGAGTCGCCATTTTCACAAACAATTAAATCTAAGAACGAGAAACGTATCTTTGTGCCATCTACCGACAGGATTCGAAACTTGGTGAGTTTTTCTGTACTATGAACGTTGTTTTAAGTTTCTATCTTCAACCGTTTGCCAGTAACAAGCAATTGAAATTAGGTCCATTCGAGCGGTCCACCCTGTATAATTAAAGATGGAAGGAACTGCTTTCGAAACTTCACACATGAGAAATTCATATTTTTATGAAGCGAGATGCAAACATTTTTTATTCAATTATATGATATTGATAAAAAATTAATCAATAATACCACAATCTTCATTGTACTTCTATAAAACAATAATATAGATGGAGAAGTTTGCTATGATTAGTATTATATTCAATGACATTAAAGAAAAAGGTCGCAAGTGTCAAAATCAGTAGCTGCTCGTTAGAATCAGGTAATGATGGTTGCACTTAGAAGCAAAATATAACATGTTATAATGTTTATCATTAATATTATATATATATATATATATATATGTTTTCAAGTTACACTGACAGCATGAAATAAAATTTAACAATTAATGACATATTAATAAAAAAATTGCTTAGATTGGAAAACAAGAAATAAGTCCATTTTATGGCTTGCCCTACATCGGAAATAACATGTTAAGACATCATTTACATTAAAAACATAACATTTCTTAAATCTTAATAAAGTAATACTAAATTATTTGAAAACTAGTGATTGTGCAAATCTGCAACACCCCATAAAAACCGCTCCTGGTCAAACTATATATCTGGGCAAGAAAGGGCCGATGAATTTTTCTCACATCAGATGCCTCTTGTTTCAAGTTTGAGATTCTTTTTTAAGTTTATATAAATGAATTAGAGATTATATTTATATTTGACCTCATAAAACTCCATGATTTTCACAGTGATTTTTATATGCTTTAATTATATACAGGATCAATTGGTTTACTCACTTCCAAAAGATCTATTCTCAAGATTTTACACTCTTACAATCCATCAACCCGTCTGGGTTTAAATATGTGAACATCAAACGTAGAGACTAGTGCAGTAACCACTAGTCCAGCAGAATTAATGAGGGGAGGTTATGTTTAGAAAGAACAATTAGTAAACATAAATTTAGAGTATGTATTTTAAACACTTACTATTAAGGTATTATTTTCCATTAATTCTATTTTACTAATGCTTTTCACATTACAGAATAATAAAAATTATACATCTGGCACTGTATCAACAACATGTATTAGGCAGCAAATGAAAAATACGTTTATAGAGAAAAACTTTGTATTTAAAATTAATTAGATTCATTTTCTGAATAGATTTTGCTGAACTAAAAATTAAACCCAAGACCTCTGGTTTTATTTATCAGAGAACTAACCATTGTGCTATCCAGGTTTCCTTGTTCAAATACAATTTTTTTTTTCTCTTATACAATCCAGTTTTCCTGTAGCATGGACCTTCACTCACAATGCAATGGGATTATACGAGAGAGAAATTTGTGTTTGAACAGGATAGCACAAAGATTGGTGTACAGGTTCATAAAACCAGAAGTCTTTGTTTCAATTTCTGGTTCAGGCAAAAATGTCTCTCTTCAAAAAATTATTTATCAATCAATCTGAGTGTATGAACATCATAATTTTGCTGCTTCTAAAGGTGGCAGGATTTCTGTTGAACATTTTAAAACTATTTAAGCACACAAAGGTTGTATGTGTTCAATTACTGTAGACTCTTCAATTATTCATAATCTATGACTACTCTTAAAAATATTTATTTGTATTAAAAATAAATTAATGGTGTTATATTTACATATTTAAAAATATATTATTTTATAAATGAGTGTTTTAAGAGTAATATGGTTGGTGTAGTTTCTGACTTGAAATACTGTAACTGTTTTTAACTGGAGAAGTAATTATAGCTCCAATTATAAACATATGAAAGAATCACACAATAAAAGGCAAATTAATGGCTTTTTATAGAATTTTAAAATAATTGTGAATTTGTAAGATAAATAAGTTGTAATTCCTAACTGTGTCCCCTAGTGATGACTGGATATAGTACCCTCAAGGATTAGAATGAGACTACATAGCTGTTTGATTGCTTGCCTTACATATCTTATTTTATTTTACTCCATTCATATTTGTAGATGCTCTAATATCTAAGGGTTTTTTTTAGATGTATACAATAGACTGGGTTATTACTAGGACCCGAATTCTTAGGTTTTAACCTATTTTGTTCCTTAATTAGTAAAGTCAATACTGTAACATATTTTTTTGATTTAGTAGTTTCTGAATCAAATATATCAATCTTATAGATCTTAAAATGGCTAAAATGAGGTGAGAACCTAAAAGAAGCTAAATGTAGCAATTATCCTTACTTTCCATGATTTCCTTTAAAGTAAATATATTTTTATAATTAGTTCCCAATATGTAGAAATACAATATATAATGGAAATGGACAGCTAATGACAAATGTGGGAAATTTTGAGGAAGTGACTGAATTCAAATACCTAGGAACAATAATCACAAATAGGAATGAGATGCACAAAGAAATAAAACATAGGCTCAATTCTGGAAATGCGTGCTATTATGCATTGCATAGACTCTTGATGTCCCAACTCCTTTCAAAAAACGTTAAACTGAAAATATGTAAAACTATTATTTTACCAGTTATATTATATGGGTGCGAAACATGGACTCTTACTTTAAGGGAGGAAAGGAGATTACGGGTATTTGAGAATAAAGTACTTAGGAAAATTTTTGGACCAAAGAGAGATGAACAGACAGGTGAATGGAGAAGACTGCATAACAATGAACTACATGGTCTTTATAGGAAGCAGATATAATAAGACAGTTAAGTCTCGTAGATTGCGATGGGCAGGACATGTTGCACGTATGGGGAATGAAAGACTTGCATGGAAGCTTCTTGTAGGAAAGCCAGAGGGAAAACGCCCAGTTGGTAGACCAAGAATGAGGTGGGAGAATAACATTAACTACGATTTGAGGGAAGTAGATTATACAGGGAATGATTGGAAAGCATTAGCTCAGGATAGGGATGTATGGAGAGCTTATGTCCGCGTGGCTATGAACCTACAGGTTTGATAGTGCCAGTGAGTAAGTGAGTGAGTATAGCCCGATATAATGAATTTCAAATTAATTTATCAAACTTGTAAAACTATAAATACAAATAATAAATATTATTTGATGCAATGAGGCTGACAGTCTTGTCAACAATTGTTTTCACAACTCACACTGTAAAATTATTCCACTTCAGTAAAGAAAGTGCCGACCATTCACATACTTGGTATAGAAAACTATGGCAGCTAAGTTCAATGAAAATGGAATGTTTCTGCATTAAATAATAAAACCCAGACTTCGATATTCTTACAGTAAAATTAAATCCCCATTTAGGCATAAATTTTTCTCTTCAAATATAATTTGTCCTTCAGTGGGAAATTATAAGTTTAAAATAAAAAACATCAAACATTTATTTATTTTTAATTATGTGTTATAATTATTCATTTATTAAGTGTTAACTGAACCCGGGTATTATGTTTCACTTGGCACTATATCCTGATCAATTTAAGCCTATTAAAAAAAAATATTGTTTTCAATTTAGCAGCTTGCAGTTTAATTTTTTAATGTGTTATATATGAATTTGATCACTTTACTAAGAATTGTATATTTAACTTAAATTATTATTTGTAAGGCATATTTTATATAAAATATTAATGTTAGTATAAAAATAAATAAAAACATTTTGTTAAATAAAAAAATAAATATCCTGGCGGCCGTGGTGGACTAGTGGTTATGCTCCTTGCCTCTAGTCTCGAGGGTCGCGGGTTCAAACCGGGCCTGGGTCGATGGATTTTTTAAGGATGGAAAAATCCAAGGAGCAAGTCCTCCAGGAGGGACTTTAAGCCGTGGGTCCCGAGTCTGAAGATTTCCAGGCTCGTAAAAGATCCTTAAGCCTGAATGAAAAGGCCTCTAAGCAAAATTTACCGAATTTTCCCATCCTAGTACTACCTTGGTTTCCTAGATGTCGGTATGAGGCAGAACGCTGACCACGGACCATTCAAATGACATCTATATGAAAACAAGTGTAACGAAATTAATATGGTTCAAATTCTTCCCTGTAGGGGGACAGCGCCTAAATCTCTGTTAAGGGAAACATGGGCTTACAAGATTACAAGAAGATTAAATCAATAGCAAGAAGCTAAAGCTGCTATCGGTACTATGGTGGAAATAAGTAAATTAATGTACACAACTAAACTATTTTAATCGATGGTAAAAAGAAAAAAATTCTGCCTGAACCAGAAATCGAACCCCGAACCTTCAGTTTTAAATGCTGATACTCTGACCAATAAGTTAATTAGGCATCTGTTCCATCCAAGCACAAATTCTCCTCTTAAATTTGTGGAGCTTGTTTCCAAAAGGTATCAAATCCACGAAATTTCAAATTGAGTTATAGGTGGTGGCACACTCTTGGACAATTGAAGAATGTATTGGCATGATTGTTAGGGCCAAAAAATACCACATCCAGTAGTTGTTTTGTGGCAAAAGTACCACATTATATTTAATTTTTATTGGCTGTTTTCATGATGAAAATCATATGTCACAGTATGCGCCAACACTCTCATTGGCTGAATGAATCACATGACATTTATTATTGTAATGGCTGCTATTGCTTCAGTCTGTTTTTAAGATTTAATAACCTAGGCTTATTTTCGATTTTAAAATACATTTTCGACATGGAAAGTGATATATCTGATGAGTATATGGAAGAACCAGTTCCTACTAATAAACTAAGGAAACGAGTGAGGTCAGAAGAAAACTGGAAAAGAAATAAATTGAAGACAGAACGATACAACAAATACTTCAAAGAAACCGAGGATAAATTGTAAGCATGATACTAACTTTTGTATGGCTTTAAAGCTAAGTGATGCCACATATTAACCATATAAACAAGATATATTGGCAAAAAAAAAGATGCTGTAAGTCAACAACATTTTTTAATATCTCTGATTGACATAAAACAACCAGAAAGGAGACGACCAAACCAAGGGGACATGAGGGAGTGTGCAAGAACAAAACAATAACTTATTTTGCTCCAACAAATGAAGAAAACATGCCTGTCTGTTGCAGTAGTTTTCTGTCAATTATAAATGCCAGCAGAAGAAAATCCATAACAGAGCATTACCGGAAACTTGTGGCAGAGTGAGATTAAGTGATCAACTGCAAAAACTGCATGAAGAAATCAAACTACATATTTGGAGTTTTAAATGCAGAGAACAACACTGGGGTTGTAACAAGAAACCACTGAGAAAATATTTGCCTCCGACTTTGAACGTTTGTCTGATGTGGAGTATGTTTTGCAAAAAGAAAGCAACAGGTGCCAGTGAAGGAACTCCGTACTGTACCTACGGGCTCTACTATAAAGTGTTTGTTACAAAATTTAATATGGGATTCAGGACTGTAAAACAAGACACCTGCAATGATTGACATGCCTTCTCAGTGTCTCTGAAGGCAGCAATTGAAGAGAGTGAAAAGAAAAATATTATTGTGAAAAAACTTGTTCATAAACTTAAAGCAAAAGCCTTTTTTCAAAACCTGAACGAGGGTCCATCAGATTCCATAACTATTAATTTTGACCTAATGCAAAACCAGCCCCTTCCGAAGTCAAGCCTACTATTCCAGGCAGTTATGGTACTACATTTTAGGAATAGTAATACATACTGATGACAAAAAAATTTCTCATGAAACTACTCATTTTTATATGTGGTTAGAGAGTGATGGGGGGTAGAGGGGCTTCCGAAATTAGTTCTTGCTTATGGGATTTCTTTAATGTGTGTCTTAAACCAGATTGTGATGCTAATGATATCAAGCATTTAGACTGTTTTGTGATAGTTGCGGTTCTCAAAATAAAAACTACTGTGTGTTATTCATGTTTTGTGTCATTACAAGTCAATTCAATTTTCAAATTGAGTGGGTTTTTCCAATACGAGGTCACTCCTACATGCCTGCAGACAGATCTTTTGGTATTGTAGAGAAAAAATTAAGGAAATTGAAATCCATACTTCCTACACAAACATAATATATAAGGGAAGAATCAGTAATATTACTTAGGTTGTATGGACACAGTATGTTTTTCTCAATTTCTGTAAAATATGGTCTCATGGATTTGGTACTTTTTGGAAACAAGCTCCACATTTACTCTCTTGATCACACATACAATGCAATGAATCATATTTCACAAATACACATTGAATTGCTTCTAATTAAGAAATATGTATTTGTGAATGATGATTCATTGAATTGGATGTGGAGTCAAGAGATTAAGATAAGAGGAGAATTTTTACCTCGATGGGAGGGAAGCCTGAAATAGGTCACTGGTCAGAGCAACAGCACATAAAGCTGAAGGTTCAGGGTTCAATTCCTGGTTCAGGCAGAATTTTTTTTCTTTATCACTGAATAAAAATGCCCTGTTCATTTTATTGAGAAGCATAAAACAAACAAACATTTGAGGGTAGATGTTCATTATAGGATGCAATAAAAGAGAAAGTTTGTAATTGTTTATCATTAAATATAGAATACAGTTCAAGCATGTATGCCACTCTTTTGTTAAAATGTGATATATATTTTATCTTGGCCAAGAGTTCCATCTGTTACCTATTTTCTATTCTAAGAAAAGTCAAAGAATTGATATAAACATGATTTACTTGCACATGGATGATCCCGATTTTTACAAGAATTTTAAAATTTAGGACAATCGTATAAATTTAAGACTAGGAAGATATCTTATGACATAATCAGAGCTCAAAGTGACAAATTTATGTATAATTAGGCATCATCGACTTTTATAAGATTCATGATGTGTTCCGTTGAGGTATTATTCAAAATTAATATAAAATTATGGAATATTCACCAGGTGAATATTCCATAATTTTATATTAATTTTGAATAATTAGGCATATTTATAAGTTGATATTGATCCAGTTGCTGAGGTAAGGGACATAAAGAGACTTCATTACTTGACCATGTGATGAGAATGCCTTCAATCAACAGAAGGAAGAAGGAAGGTAGGTAGATCTAAGAACAGATGGATTGATAATGTTATAGAATATACAAATCAGGAATTGAAAATGATATGCTGCAAATCAAAAAGATTGGATAATAACTATGAGAGGCCCCAGGTTCCTACAACTGATTATAGCACCAGGAGAATTATTAAAGTAAAGTAAAGTGATCCCACTACAGACCTCAGGAGGCCCTTGGGGTAGCAGGAGGTTAAGGCTCCCACTTTTTCTTGACAATTAACACTTTATGTCAGTCGGGTTGTCAGCCCTGCGCGACGGCCATCTTTACACCCAGAACAAGCGTCTGGTACTCATTTATGTTAGAGGCTAAGTCAACCCCAGGGCCATAGTGCCGCCAGAGGGTTTGGGTCAGTTTAAAAATCCTGAACTCACCGAGACTCGAACCCTCGACCTTCCGGCTTGTAGTGCAGTGCTACGGCGTGCCCCAGGAGATTATTAACCAGGATAATTATTAATTGATGCATACATGATAAAACATCATCATCCTCCTATTGTTCCTCCTTTCAAAAAATTGTGTGGCAAAAAAAATAAAACAAAAGTTTTTGCATGGGCATATTCAATACTTTATACTGCATCCTATTTACACTGATTTATTTTTTACTCCAGTGGTATGTATGTGTAGGGAACAGAGGAACTACAGCAAAATATAAATAAGGGTTGTTGTCATCTCTGTTGCAATGCCTCGATAGCTTATCTCAGAAAATATACATTTTGTATGTTTTGATGTATATAACTATTTTTTTTAAAAGATTAGTTATCCACAACACTTCAAACAAACTCATTACAATGTAGTGCTGATGAAAATTTGTTCTTATTTCTTAATATATAATAGTCTATTTTTTGTACAGAGGGAAATATCCTGCCACAGTGTTTAAGGAGATTTACAAAGGTGTATTCTGTTAATGTTAAATTAGCCAAACTTATGTCTCATTTTGTCTGGAACCATTCAAAATAATGTAATGAAATTTGCTTATCTACTTAAATTTACTTATCTACTTTCATGAAGGCACCCTCATTCTAAAACAACATTTCAAATATCTATATTTATTTTGCTTTAGGATGAGATGATCTATATGAAAGATGAAATAGATTACTGATTTACAATACTAGATTAATCATTTCCGGTTTTATTGTCTTCCCAGATTCATCATTAAATTTCAACAGTCGTCCCTTTACTAATCACATTTAAATTATGAGAGGAAAACATCTGCATTTGTTGTTCCTCTTCTTCTTCTTAATCATAATTTGTAGGATTTTCATCCTGTTTATTTCCAAAATCGCTCCTTGGAGGAAGACGTATTGGATGTGCATTCACTGTCTATCCATCTCTTGGCTGGTCTTCCTCTTGTTCTTCTCCCGTCCATTGGTCTATCTTCTTTAGCTCTTTTTTGCAAGTCGGTTGTCTTCCATTCTTTCTATATGACCCTTCCAATATTTTCGTCTATCTATAATAATTTTGGTTATGTCTTGAATATGACATTTGTTACTGATTTCTGTGTTGTGTAATTTATCAAATAATGTTTTCCCCTGAATAGTTCTTAAGATCTTCATTTCACATGTGCTTATTATTTGTTTAGTTTTTGTTGTATCAGCCCTAGTTTCTGCTCCATATATCGTTCCTTGATAGATAATTTTCCCACATTTATGGTTAGAATTTTCAGTCCAGAATGATATAATCAACAGATTGATCATTTATAGGTGCAAAGTTTAACAATTTTACAAGTTACTCATAGATGTACTATAAACAATGTTTTCAAAACATGGTACAGCAAGTTGCAGTATGGCATTTTTTATGGTTGAGAATTTCTCTTTGATCTTCCTTATAGTGTATACCTAATTAGATGATGGGATGCAAGGATCATTGACCCATTCCATTTTTAAGAACCATTGTTGTCAGTTCTACCAATCCATCCTATTACTGAATTGTCCATTCCATGATTTAAGCAATCTTTAATCTTTAAAAATACAGACCAAATAACTTAATTAATAATAAAAGAATTAAATTAAACCTCATAGTGATTTTTTTCCTGTGAAAGTTAAACTTAATTAATCTTCAACTTGTTACAAGTTTGATTCTCAACTCTTCGTAATTCTTTATCAGATTTTTGAAAGACTGGTACATTAGCCAAAAAGAGAAAGCTGGGAAAATTAACAACTATTTCATGAAATAATTTAATGTACTATAAATGAAGATGTTCAATAGATGATTATAATAAATTACTGTGTTTCTTGAATATATATATATGAATTTGACTTCTATTTTTATAGAGATTCACATTAATTGTTTCCTGTATACATAGTTTATTTTAAGGTCTCCTGACACAGATGATTCATCAAAGGTTTCATTGTATTACAAATCAATACATTGTAAAAATTGTATTACATTACCTTAAATGATTCCATAGAATATGAAACATTACACATATGTGATACAGAGCATGGCCATAATAGTATATTTAACAACTATTTATATTACGAAAATTTGAATGATCAATCCTTAATTGACTTGTTTCAGATATGTGGTCAGATTATTTTTTAAACAAATCAGGCAACCAAAAACACAGACACAATCTCTCCTTCATAATATTATTTATGGAAACTATTAACTTACATTTTACAGAAAGAAAGAAACTAAACGACACCTGATTCTTTCTGGCTATTACATTTGGTGTTTTATAATTCTGGCAGAACTGTATCCTACTCCCTATGTACAAAAAACAAGATTATAATTGAATGATCCATGCTTATTAGACTTTCATTTCATGTAACTCCTCTATAACCCTCTCTTATTAACCTGCATCGAGATATGGAAAAACTATTAATTACAATAAAATAAAAACAATCAGAAACTTTAAATCTCACCTCATAAGCTTAAAATAACGATCTTCTTAAGTGGACATGTTTTGAAGAGATTCAATCCCATTTCCAACTAAATAAGGATGATGGTCTCCAAAACATGTCCAGGTGAGATCATATTTTATGAGATGAGAAGTAAAGTTACAATTAATTTTAACATATTTTTTACGTTTACCATCATTTTTTATGGTACACTAGTTCATAATTGTTCATTTTCTTCTTGAATATAACATTCCTAACACAACTCAATAATTATTAAACAACTCAATAAATATTTGTAGGTGTAAAAAAATAAATAAATAAAAAAGGAATTCTATTGGCGTTATGACCAAAAAACATGTGTCATTAACTTATATCTCTTAACAATTTCAACAACTGACAATGCATATTCACCTTTGTTTTATTTACTCAAATATTGCATATCATGGTCTTCTAAAAACAACTCTTTTATTCAATCTATTATATTGATGTAACTTTCAAAACACCACCATGATACAAATAGTAAACACATACTTACTTTTAGATATTATCTGGAATTGAAATAGATATTACAATGGTCAAATGAACCCTGATGGTCTCCTCAAGAAATACTTTTTTCCAGTAAAAACAGTCCATAGATACAAGAACAGAACACACCATACATGACAGACAAACACAAAGCAAATTTCTAACTTTAAATCACTACCAAAAATTTTAAATTGGTTTAATTATGGACTAGTGCACCACATAATATTATTTGAATCTTCAAAATTTCATATTTAAACCTAAGGTCAGGAGACTCTTGAGAGCAACCCTGTAGCTCTTGGTAAAACATCATTTTGCCCTTGGTACATAAAATACTATTTATATTAAATTATTTTGAGTCTGATCATCTTACCTCAATATTAATGTTGATTTGTTCTTGAACATGTTTCGATTATATCATAATCATCAGCATCTAGCCCAGACTGGTTAGATTCATAGGAAAGAAACTCATACGGAAAATTTGATTAAATCAACAGTGTTCAATCCAATTGGACATAAATTAGCATCCTTTAATAGTTTAACTCATATATTGGTAAACTTACCCTTAAACGAAGAATATTTCAAACAGGAGAAAAAACACATAATCAAAGTAGCAAGAGAAAATGGGTTGATGAAAAAATAGTACACAAAAGGATAGAAAAGTAAAGAAACAAAAAAATGATAAATAGAAGTACTCTTGAAAAAGAAAAACCATCTATGGGGCAATCCATATCAAATCGGACAGCAAAAAATCTTGCAATTATTTTTTTTAATTTTATGTATCCCTAAATATAGTGAATACATTTATAAACGTATTAATACAGAAATTTAATTTTTATCATTTATAGGTTCGTAGTTATGACGATATAAAATTATCGTAAATATGATAAACTAAAACGTTTACTAACTAATATTTCTGAAACGGTAAACAGCAAAAATTTGTTTCAAACATATTTATATAGGTGATATCATGTAGTTTAAGGGTGTTATTTTTATAATTAGGATATTTTTATTTTCGGTGTCAATTTTCTGTTTTATGGCGGTTTACTGCAGTACATATCAAAAAATGAAAACGGAAAAAATACAGGATACTACTCACGTAATAAGGATTAATTTCCAGCAATTACCCTTTTGGAGAGTTGAATAGTTCAGACAATATAAATGTTTTTTATTCTATTTTCGTAAAAAAAACTCGCGGGTCCACGGCGCAGCAGATTCATTTCACGACCAAGGTCGCGCGCGTACTTTATTGAAAGAGCTTCATCAGTGACTTTTTCAACTGCCATTAGATCGAATAAATTATTATATGTTCTGCTTAATGGAACAGTACCGTAAATTTATAAAAGTGGCGATATTTTAATTCTTACGCAGTAGATATTTATTTATCAAATTTTATTGCTGAAGTGAGAAGTAAAGAGCTCTGTTACTTACGTTTACTGTGAATTATTAAACAAATTATTTATAACTAACTCACTCACTGGCTCTGTGGAACCTGTAGATTCATGGCAGCGCGGACATAAGCTCTCCATACATCCCATCCCGAGCTAACCTTTTCCAATTATCCCCTGTATAATCTACTTCCCTCAAATCATGTATAATGGTATTCTCCCACCTCATTCTTAGTCATCCAACTGGGCGTTTTCCCTCCGGTTTTCCTACCAGAAATTTCCAAGCACCTCTTTCATCCTCCATACGTGCCACATTTCCTGCCCATCGCAGCCTACGAGACTTAACTATTTTTATTATATCTGGCTTCCTATACATACCATGTAGCTCACTATTATGTAGTTTTCTCCATTCACCTGTCTGTTCATCTCTTTTTGATCCAAAAATTTTCCTAAGAACTTCATTCTCAAATACTCGTAATCTTCTGCCCTTTTTTAAAACAAATTATTTATTTTGTTACAAATTTTTCATTACAGTTTAAATGTAATATTATATAATAAAAACTCTTTCATCATTAATTGAATAAACTGGTATAAATTTTTATTATGTTATAATTACTAATTTCAGTCTTAAAATAACTTTTTATTCAGTGTATTGTATTGTACCCTGAAAAATTTGACGAAATAGTATTGTTATAAGATATCACTTCCAAATAAAACCGAATGTTTTAATACTCTTACCACTTCCTACCAAACGATAATAATGCAGCATCAGCGCAAGTCTTCCTTAAACATCTGTTTTATATAAACAATTCTCAAATTCAGATTACATACTAGACAGTTGATTTACATCATTGTGTATGTTTAGTGCATCTCGTCATTTTAAGTGTCACAGTCAAATTTAAAATAATATCTTATTGTTTTGTTTAACTCACAAGTTTGCAGATCTACAAAGACTGAATTGTGAGTTAGAAGTTAAATATAATTTTAATTATGCATATATTAGTATACAATAGTTATTAACAATATTATGTGTTAATATATAATTTTACAATTTCTCAACTGTTTCTGGAATGAGAGAATAATCATAGAGGTATACATTTTGTGTTATAAAAGGAGAATAATGGGAAGTTTAGACATTAAATTAAATACTATATAATAATTTAGCTTATAATAAAAGCTAATATTATCGTGCATTTTAATGTCATCTTAGATATGTCATGAGTAGGGGATGCAAGATCAGTAAGTGATACCAAGCCAATAAAAATATATTTATACCTCTTAAATATTACTTGTAACAGCATGAAAATTGTTATAAATTATTATCGATAGCTTAACATTACTTACAATATTCAACAACAGACATTGGTGTAGGGTACAAGTACAAAACATTACAATAGGCCTACATTACAAAACTACTCTCTAAGAAAATATTTTTAATAGGCCTACCAGCTTGAATTCGTAGGTGCTTAGTAATTTAAATTAAACTATACATTAGCCAAAATCAGCACAAAATTAACCGCCTATTGAATATATCAATAAAGATTGTTATATTTAATGACGTTTATTATGTAGCAATTTATTTCAAGCGCGAGGTTCTCCTACGTACCATAAATTTACGACACGGGACTCACGGATTTCCTTACTTCTGGAGAAAGCTACATTCAGAATTGTTACGCCTTTAAAATGTCATTGATTCCTATCGAGCTTGAACCCGCGAACTTCGGAATCGGAGGCGTGCAGAGTAACCACTTGTCCACCATGATGATGATGATGATAATGTAATAATTGTAATAATGATAATAAAAATAATGTAATGATGATGATAATAACAATAGAAATATTTGTAAGTGCGCAAAGGACTGTTACCAAGTAGCTCCGTCATTGTTTGTACGAGCGAGCGATCTCCACTCACGCGAAAGGTATTGCGGGCAGTCTACACATAGGTGATTTTAGGAAACCTAATTATTTTTGGTAGTTTCCTTTCAAGACTCCACTTTAATACTAATTACAAAAAATTAACTGGTGGTCTGGTAATAATGTGGCACTTTTTGATTTTATAAAATTGTTGGTGAGGAAGGTCAATTGCATATTAATTGCATTTACGCCCTTCAGAAAAACGTAAATATTAACATACTAATTTTCAAGCGATAGAGCATAAAATCATCTATAATGTGACTATCTTTTCAAGTTGAGGGAATAGCCATACTTCGAGAAATGTATTTTATAAAAGAGACTATTTAAAACAATACGATAAATTGACAGCTCTATTGCTCTTTAATTACACCAAGCGAAGACTTGAAATTCGGTTCAGATATTCAGTATATCATAAAGTTTCACTGTAAAAAAAAAGGTAAACTTTTAAAGATGTGAGTTCAATTTTCACAATTTTTTTGCCGATTTCGTATGGAATGTCCCCTATGAGAAAATATAGGAAATTCATGTATCACCTTTGGGCATACAATAAATTCCAAAAGATATTTGAGAAGTTTAATATTAAATTAGCACCAAAAAATAACTACAGTTTAAATAAACAAATAAAAACCAACAAAAATGAAAAAAACTGATAACAATAAAAAATCAGGAATATATCAAATTGAATGTATGAGTTATGAAAAGATATATATCTACATCAGTTAGGAAAAACCAGGTAAGTCTTCAAAGTGATTTTTTACAGGAGAGCAGAAACTAGTTCAATGACTTAGAGTGCATACATCGAAAATTCAATGCTTAATAACACAGTCACTATTCGCTTGAAGACTTACCCGTTTTCACCGAACGTGCATCGGACCAAAAGCTATCGGGAGATGTTAATAACTCATTTTTGACCAAAAGTTGACTTACCCGGTTTTTCCTAACTGATGTAGATATATGAAAAACAAAAAGAAACCTAAAAATTAGAACCAAAGAACGCATAAGAAATATTAAAAATGGAGAAATAGAAAAATCTGCAGTTGCTGCTCATGTTTGGTCTGAAAAACATAAATTCGGACACTAAATTATTAAAACAGGTAGAAAATACAAAAGAGCTGACTATTTGGGAAAAAATCTATATTCAGAAGAACAAAAAAAAAAGTTATGAATTTTGAAATACTAATGGAGTGTGACCTTATTTGGAGGTTCTTTGGCCAACCACAGGATGGAGCTGACATCGACATCCAGGGTGTGCAACATAAATCTAACCAGTCTGGGCTAGATGCTGATGATATAATCGAAACATGTTCAAGAACAAATCAACATTAATATTGAGGTAAAATGATCAGACTAAAAATAATTTAATTAAAATAACCTCAAAATATCACTTCTTAAAATAAAATATTACTATTTATATATAAATTCTAAAATTTAATGTTTTGAAAACCATTTTTTTAAATTGCTTGCAACTTTTTTGCAGATAATAGTCAAGAGTCTACTTTAGAAGCATCCCACGGGCAAGATGTGTCTGTAAACATTTAGAAATATGTTAAGTGCAAAATATCAAATAATTTTCTTGTGAATTACAAACAACTGTACATAAAAGTCTAACCTAGTAAATTGAGTATTAACAAGTCAAAAGCTAGATTCTGTCTCCAACTACAATAAGTGACAAAAAACAAATGTATGAGATTACTATAAATTTATATGGCACTACTTGTATTTTGGAATTATATGTTACATTTAAAATCATCAATGTAATAATTTAAGAGTAACACAGCTTTTCTTTCAATTAAATGAGCAGTGTTGCCAGAAATACATAGCCATTATTTTGCAATTACCAAGAATGCATTATGGAATGGAAGCAATTTACTGCCAGTAAAGACTCATGTACATCATCATATTCATCTAGTCTTGTATCCCCATTCTGAGGACCAAGTTTTGGACACAAGTTCCTTTCTATTTCGGTCATTCCATATATAACCCCTCAATTGAAATGCATATAGATTCCTCAACTTCAATTTCAGTTAGAACAATTACCTACCTTTGTTATAGAAAATGATGAATATTATCTCCTTGTAACGCCACACATTTCTGACATCTTTTAATCCACCGCTATTCTGGGTTAAATAACTAACACTCTTTTGTTTTTTTTATAGTACTGTATGTTTCTCTAATTTCAAAAAAGAAAAAAAAATTACAAAAGAGGGTGTAAAGCAAGCCACATTTTTTACTATTTGTAAATGTTAACTAGAGAACATCCTCTCTAGGGATATACAAAATATTGCAAAAATATATCAAGCCTTGCCAATGTTCTGAATTGGTGACTATAAAATAGACATAGGCAAAACTTATATTCAAAAGCAAATGGATTAAAAAAGTTAGAATTCACAATTTCAAAACAAGAATTAATGGGAGTGAATTCCAAATTTCTTAAAATGTGTAAAAAAAAAAAGAATGTGTGGCAGTACAAAGACAATCATTTTTAACATCTTCTGTGTTAAATATAGAATATGTAATTGAAGTAGAGAAATCCATCAGCTCTAATGAGGGGTTATATACATGAGACTTTACCAGATGACAACTTGCTTCCAATCTGCCATGCATTTTTGGCACATCACAAAAATAATAGTACTGTAAAATATATTCCCAATATTCGTAGGATTATATATATATATATATATATATATATATGGTATGATATGATAAGAAAAATAAATGCCTGGACGGGATTCAAACCCGGAACTCTCTCTCTCTATATATATATATATATATATATACACACACACCTACGTTAGCTCTTGTTTACAATATTGTATGTAAAAATTTTGTTTGCCTCTTAATCAGAGGCTGATGTTATAAAATGCATAGTCGTCTTGAATTCGAACACGTTTTGACAACTTTTCAAGATTTTATAATTTATTTTCCCTTTGAAATATATTATTTATTTATATTATAATCTGTTACTGAATAAAGTAATAGTTGATTTCAGCATAGAAGGCAGGATTTTGAAAAAAATATTGTAAGCTCTTTCAACAGTATCACTTGTAACATTACATTATTCTAAGAGTTTGATATACAGTAATGGTCTAATGATCCTTTGGGCTATACCGACATTAGCTTCGCTACTGGTAGGGCCTCCCTTGTCAGTCAGGCCAAAGGTGAAGACCCAGACTAAGAAACAACTCAGAAGAGGAGACCACCAACTGTTTCCAAAGGCGGAGGAGGTCTAAATGACCCAATGGCAATAGAGGCAGATGAGAATCCTCATGATAGGGAGGGACAGATCAGGCTCTGTAGCTGTCGTGAAAGTGACTCATCTAGGGGACGGAAACCCCCAAAATCAAAAGACCTGGTCCTCCAGGTTGGGAGTTAGGCGTGAAGTTAGTACCCTCACCCTGGAAAAATATTTCAAACTACGAAACCTCAAGGAAATAGAAAGGGCTTGTCCTTATTGGCACAACCTGGCAAACGGAAAAAAAGACAATGATTTTAAACTTGCTACATGGAATGTTTTTGTCTCTATAGACTCGGAGCAATGAAAGTACTCTTGGAACAATTAGAAGACTATAATATAGAGGTGACAGCGACATAGGAAGTGAGATGGTTGGGAAGTGGTATCATAGAGAAAAGGGACCATGCTATATATTATAGATGTCACGACCATCAACATATGTCAGGAATGGTTTTTGTAGTTAACAAAAAGGCAAAAAAATTAGTTATTGGTTTTAAAGCGGTAAATCATAGAATTTGTTACCTATTCATGAAAGGTAGGTTTTTTTAAATTTTAGTCTTTTTAGTATCTATTGACCCAACTGAGGTATCATCAATGGAAGAGAAAGATGATTTTTATTTATATTTAGAAAGAGCAGGAGATAACTGCCCGCAAAATGATATAAAAATAGTCCTTGGAGATGCAAATGCACAAATAGGAAGAGAGAATGCGTTATACCCAACAATTGGTCAGTTTTGTGCACATGAAGAGACTAACGATAATGGGCTTAGATTGGTGAGTTTCGCAGCATCACAAGGGATGACAGTTGGGAGCACACTGTTTGCAGGGAAAAAAATACATAAAAATACTTGAAAACACTGCATGGACATATAGAAAACCAGATAGATCATTTATTGATAAGTTCTACACATAAATTCCAATTTAATGAACATTAGAACTTTCAGAGAAGCAAACATTGATTCGGACCACTATTTAGTAATAGCTTGCATCAGGGCAAGATTATCGAACATAAAAAAAGACAAAGTAAATAAATGTAAAAAGTTTAATATAATTAAACTGAAAGAACCTGTATATATCATACTCGTATAAATTAAAATTAGAGGAATCACTTATGTATAGTAACGTAAACAGTATTGAAGACATAGATCATCAATGGCAAATACATAAACAGGTAATCACAGATATAGCAGAAAAGGAGCTGGGTACCACTGAAAGTGTATCAACAGGAGGATGGTTTAACGAGGAATGTCAGAAAGTTTAACAGTATGAAAAAATGAAGCATATAAGAAAATGTTACAAAAGAGAAATACTAGAGGAACAGTGGAAGATTATAGAAAGAATAGAAGATACATAGAGAAAGAAAAAAGGGAGTGGGAGAAAAAACAACTTGAAAACATACAATAGTACAAGGATAGAAATGGCTCAAGGAAGTTTTATAGAGAAGTTAATAATACTATGAACGTAGAGATCAGACCATTACTTACTTATGTCTAAGGGCCAGTTTCACCAACAGAGCTAACTGTATTATGTCAGTTTTCCCCGTGTATAATGCATAGCTTAAACAGTTACCTCTGTTGGTGAAACTGACCTTAAATATAACTTATTAAAAAGATGGAAGAAGTTAAAACCTAGAGAGTTCATTTCTAAAGAAACATACAAAGTACATCTGTTAAGAGAAAATAGTGTTAAATACCTATATCAAGCAAGAATTAATAAATTTGTAGAGGAAATAAATGATCAAACATATGGAAACAATATAAATTTAATGTGGGAAATATTGAAAAATATTTTACATAAAGTAGCATCAGAAACTCTAGGGAAAAGAAAGAAGAAATATACAAAAAGGGGAATAGATATTTGGAATGAAGACATAGCGGAAAAAATAAAGGACAAAAACAAGCATATCTTAAATTTCTACAGAGCAGATCTCAGACGATAATATTGAATATAAATAAAAATCAGCAATTGTTAAAAGAGAAATTAGAAGAATAAAGAGAGAGCATTGGGACAGATATGTGTCGAATTTAGAACAAGATGTACACGGACACCAAGCTAGAGCATATAAAGTAATTAAACATTTAAATAAAAATGAAAAGGACACAATACGGTTAAATCCTAGTATCTCTTACACAATGGGAACAACATTATACATCGTTGTGGACAAACTTAGAAGAACAAACAATAGCCTTAAGAGAAAATGACCCAAATGTGGACAGTATTAGCTTTGAAGAGCTAATGTTAACAATGCAAAATTTTAAAAACAAGAAATCCCCTGGAGCAGATAATTTAAACATAGAATTATTCAAATGTGCATCGATTACATTTATTGTTAGGTTTCTTGAGTTTATAAACCTTTGCTAGAAAACGGGTTCTGTTCTGGATGAATGGAAGGACGCAATAACTCTTCTGATATTTAAAAAAGGAAACAGAAGAGAATGTACAAATTATAGAGGAATAATTTTATTAAATTCAGCTTATAAGATATATGCAAAAAATTTATCATATAGAATAAATAAAATAGCTGAAACAATATTACATGAGGAACAAAATGGATTTAGAAAGGGTAGGTCAACCTATAGATTGTGTTTTTACAATGGCCCAATTGATAGAAAGATGAAAAGAATTTAATTTACCCACGTATATAGCTTTTGTTGATTATACTAAAGCATTTGATAGTGTAAGTAGAAATAAATTATGGAACATATTAGAAATGAAAGGAATTCCTCAACACCTTATAAGAGCCATTCAGAGATTATATATAGAAACAAATTTTAAAATAGACTGCAGAGATAAAATTAGTAGACAAAACATAGAAATAAACCAGACAAGGGTGTCCATTGTCACCAGTATTATTTAATTTATACTTGGACCATGGCATAAATGAATGGCAAGAACAAATTAATATAAATAGTGTATTGACAACTCTGCTTTTTGCAGACAACCAAGTAATAATGACAGCATCAGAAAGTGCTTTACAACAATTCCTTTATACATTAAATATCTCTCTAAAATAAAATTTACGAATACCTACATCTAAAACAAAAATATTAGCTCTGAAAGGAAAATGTGCAATAGGAACAAAAATAGTGATAAACAATGTAATTATAGACCAAGTTCAGAATTTTAATTATTTGGGATGTCATTTAGGTAATGACAGAAATTTAGATAAACACACTAAAATACTTAATTTTAGGAAGTTATATTTTGAGGTTATTTTAATTATATTATTTTTGGTCTGGACATCTTACCTCAATATTAATGTTGATTTGTTCTTGGACATGTTTCAAAACAATTCTGTTTTATCGTCAGCGATTTGTTCTTGGACATGTTTTGAAACATGTCCAAGAACAAATCAACATTAATATTGAGGTAAGATGTCCAGACCAAAAATAATATAACACTAAAATACAACAATTCAATTATCTATGTGGCACAACTAAACATACTTTATTGAATAAAACTAGAAAAGAAACTATTTTAAAATTTTACAAAGTATTGGCAGTTCCATCTCTTATCTATGGATGTGAAACCTGGACTTTAACAAAGGCAGATAGTAAACAAATAGAGGCTGCAGAAATGAAGATGTTGAGAGCAATAGCAGGATACCAGAGGACCGATAAAAAGAAAAACGAAGATATAAGAGCAGAACTTAACATATTTAATCTCTGTGAAAGAATAAAATACTATCATAATGCTTACCTTCAGCGCGTATTACGAATGAATGAACAGCGCATACCAAGAAGAATGTATAATTATAAACCAAAAGGGAGAAGATTGTTGGGAAGATCATTGAAAAGATGGAAGGACCAATTCAACCTATAATGAGATCGGAAGAGGCCATTGGGCTTAATCCTTGTTGTTGTTGATGATGATGAATGTATATAAACCTAGAATAACCATCTTTACAGCGGAAGATGTTACAATAATAGCTGAAGAAAGAAGATCCTACAAAGAACGGAGGGTTTTCTCCAAGAAATTTTAAATACTGAATCAAATGAACAAGGACTACAAGAATTAAGAATAGACACAAATCAAATAGATATAGAACCCCCAGACCTACTTGATGTTGAAATGGCCATACAAAGATTGAAAAATAATAAATCACCAGGTGAAGATGGTTTACAGGCAGAATTATTTAAGCATGGAGGAAAGGAGAATATATGAATTGATTAGATTGATTTGGAAAGAATGGAAGATTGGAATAATTTGTCTTCTTTATAAGAAGGGTGACCCATTGGTGTGCTGTATTTATCGAGGAATAACTCTACTGAATGTTGCTTACAAAATATTGACAGTAATATTATATAGAAATCTTTTACCGCTTGTAGTCCGGAAGATTCAAGACTCTGCAATACACAATCAGCCATTACGTCAGCATCCAGCCAGACTGGTTAGATTTATGTTGCACACCCTGGATCGACGGCTCCAGGGCCAGATGGAATTAAATTACAGACAATCCGTGCTGAATCAACCAAAACTGTAATGGCAACTTATTACAGCTTACTTTTTCTCCTGGGTTGACACCCACAGCCTGGTTAGGGAATTGGACGGTTCTGGTACCTAAAGAAGGGAAGGATTCCTCATGCGTCCTTAACCATCATCCACTCACAATTGGATCGATTCTCAGTAGGATATTCTGGGGGATTTTAACACTGGCTGAGTGAACTTTTAAAAGATCCATCGGTATCTGGCGTACCAATGATCCAGGTTGAAATCGAAATGTATGCATTTTCTCTGAGTTCTGAGGCAGTCAAAAACTGCTGGCGGGCTAGTAGTGGTACAGTTGGATGTTCCTAAGGCCTTCGACACTATACCACAGGCTGCTATTGCCAAGGCTTTGTGCCGATAAGGTTTCCACTATACTTTGCCAATATGGTGTGCCAGGCCTACAGGGGTATGTACACGAGAATTAGCATAGGGACATACCACATTAAACTAGATATCAATAGAGGGGTAAAGCAGGGAGACCCAATGTTTAACATGACAATGGAGCCACTCCTCAAAATACTTGAGATTCTAGGTGGTGTGAGTTTGGAAGATGGGACCCAACTGGCTTGCTTGGCCTTTGCTGATGACCTCCTCTTTTTTGGCGCTGACTAGGGTGATGGCGAGCAGGCAGCTTAAGATTGTGGAGGATTACTTGGGGGGGTTTAGGGATGTTGTTGTCGGCGCCCAAAAGCACCCCAACCAAGGACTTGTGGCACCTCATTGACCCAGGGCTCTCTCTGACTGGGAGAGAGAATAATGTTTGCTGGACTGGGTCATAAATTGAAATACCTCGGGGTGCAGGTGTCTCCATGATTGGGGATTGATTTTACAGACCTGCATACCCATTTTTCTAAAGTGTTGACAGACACCCAGAAACTGCCCTTGAAACTACACCAAAATGTACATTTGATTAAGACATACCTAATCCCCCACTTCATGCACCATCTGGTCTCGGGACTGCCCTCTGTGGCAGTTTAATGACCTGTTGACGTGGAGATCAGAGGGTGTGTGAAGAAGATACTGCATCTCCTCCAATCCATGGCTGATGGGTTACTGTATGTAAAATCCAAGGAAGGGGATTAGGAATACCTTGTTTGGAGATGGAGATTGTGTGTTTGGCAGTTAGAATGCACTTAAGAATGCAAGAAAGCGAAGATCCCTCTCTTAGAGCTTTCGAAGAATGCATGAGAGAAAGACTAAAAGGGTACACCTGGAACGCATGCACTGATCATCTTTCTTATGATTCGGTTAAGGCATACAAAGAAATGATAATTAGGTGGTCTGAGCTCCTAGTACAGGGTCGCGCTGTTAAGGTGCTGGTAGGCGACAGAGTGGCAAATTGTGTCCTTAGCGACCCGAACTTGCTGATGGATTACAGCTCTCAAGCTCCGCTCTAATACTGGGGGCAACTTAACGAACTTAAAAATCAGACCATGCAAATCCATTGCATGCAGGTGATGTAAACTACAGAGGGAGACATTGGGGCACATCCTGGGATCAATGCACAAATACCAAAGCTGCATGGATTCGCCACCACGACGAGGTCAAGGACTTTATTCTTGACCTTGCCGAGCACGACAATGCCAATACGGTAATTCTGCCATTACCACGGCAGGTTGTAAATTTTTTGTTCAGAGAAGCTCATTGTGTCCGAAGTTGTTACATTATTGAAGGTGTGTATTTTGAAAATATTTATTTAACTTATTTAGACTAAATAATGTTATATTCTTGAATCATTTTGCTAAAAATATATTTTTATTAGGCTGGCCTGTACGGCACAATGCACCCTAACTTTTTTTTTCTGTTTCAGTTTTTATGCAGAAAATGTCTCACAAAACTTATGATTTAAATAATCCGAGGCATAAAGAATAAGTAATGCACATGTTAGAAGAGGATAATGACAGCAACCCGATCTTGGATGATGAGTTTGGCGAGGAAAGTGACATCGCTTCAGAAGATGAAGTAGAAGAACACTATGGCAATACCAACACGGAGCAGGAGGGTGAAATCGATGAAGATGAGGATGATGAAAGTATCTATTTCTACTTGGGAAAAGATATGACTTCAAAGTGGAATAAAAATCCCCCTACCACGATGTGTATATAAGGAGGCCCACAATGTGATTACTCATGTATCTGGAGTCAAAAGGAAAGTGTTGTTGCATGATGGGATAGTTTATTTAGTGATGAAATGTTGAATATTATAGTGACACATACCAACCAGTACATGGACACCATCAAGGACAAATTTTCAAGAGAGAAGGACATCACTCACATGGATGTTATAGAAATAATGTCTTTAATTGAATTACTATATCTAGCTGGAGCTTGTAGAGGAAATCGGCAAAGTCTGGAGGAACTCTGGGGGAAAGGTAATGAAAAATTTGGACTTGTGATGAATATCAAAAGATTCAAAATCTTCATTCGTTTCTTTCGTTTTGAAAATCAAAATACAAGAGAAGAAAGAAAAAAGAAGATAAACTTGCTCCAGTATGAGACATTTTCCAAAAATTCATGCAAAACTGCCAGAACAGTTACAATCCTGGAGAGAAAGTTACCATTGATGAAATGCTTTCAGGTTTTCGATGAAAATGTCCATTTTGGCAGTTCATACCATCAAAGCCTTCCAAATATGGTATTAAATAAAGCAATGTCATTGGAACAGCATTGGACATTAGCGTAACTATAGAGAGGGATTTGCAAACTGTGCGAGCCTTGATTAAGCTGCCTTTTTCATCTTTCTTGTGCCCACTTTGTCTCCCGGGCACGGGTGCAGCTTATCAAGTGCTAAGTTTAAAAGATGCAGAAGTGCATTTCAGTCGAGCACACTCAGAGGCAGTGGTGCATTTCAGTGTAGGAATGCAGACGAGTGAATGCCAAAAAGCAAAGTATTTCTGTGCATATTGCTAAATGTAAGGCTGAAACTGAAGCACAAACCTCTGCACCATACCCTTGTGGGGTATGTGGGGCAGGCTTTCGGTAGCAGGATCGATCTTTCTCAGCATGAGAGAGACAGACATCCAGAGCTCCGCAATGAGGCCCGAGCTCAAGCTCCCACGGCTCCTGCAACATTTCGTGGGAAGTCTCCCTCACAAACAGAGGAGCTCGCCTGAATGGCCCAACTCGAATGTCAACTCGAGAGGAGAGGTAATGTTAAACAAATGAACAAAGAACTAGCAAGTATAGTTGAGGGACATTCTTTCAAAAAGATTAGTGACCACCAGAGGACAGTTGCATACCGAGAGCTACTTATGAAGTCTTGTGGTGATGTACACTTAACTGAATCCTCCCCTCCCAGGGGTCAAGGGGATGTACTGTCAACATCCCGGGGGATGACGCAGAAGGAGCACTGTGCATCTCCCCAAGTCGTTTCAGTCGATGATCCCGTTTTGGAGGAGATTGCAGCATCAGGAAGCCAACAGCCTGGTGATACCACATGTGGTGATTTCACTACTTTAGAGGAGGTTGTATGGCAAAAGGAAGCCCTCCATGCCTTTTTTGGGTTCCCTGCCTAAAGGCCTTCCTGACAATGTTGATGCTCTGATACAAGGCATGCGCGATACCACTGTGCAGTAGGGCTCTTGCTCTGAGCGCCAGCGGAGAGTTGATGCCGTGTACGATCAAATTGTCCATTTCCTGGTGCAAGCAACCCCTGCAAGAACTAGATCAGAGCCTAAACAACCACCTCGGCGGAAAGGCCAAGGAAAGAAAGCTCTTCGTAGGTTCAAGTACGCCAGAGTCCAGGAGCTCTTTAAGTGTGATGCACGCATATTGGCTAAGCGAGTATTTCAGGGTCTTGAACTTTCCAGACTGCAGGACGAGGGATGTGGTGATTCCCTCGATCCTGAAGAGGTTTGCAGTGTATATCAGAACCTCTGGGGAAAAGAGATCCTCTCAGTCCAACTTGGCACAGAATTGGATGCTGTAGAGGAGATCCCTATTGATCTTGTCTGCAGCCTCATGAGTTGTGAAGAGGTCAGGCTTCGCATGTCCAAGATGAATAGCACGACGGCTCCAGAACCAGACGGAATTAAACTACAGGCAGTCTAACACTGGTCCCGGCAAAAGTTGTTTTGACAACCTTCTACAACTTACTCTTTCTCCTGGGTCGAACTCCAGCAGCCTGATTAGGGAATCGGACGGTTCTGGTACCTAAATAAGATAAGGATGCTTCGTGCATCCTTAACCATCGTCCACCTTACAGTTGGATCGATTCTCAGTAGTATATTCCCCCAGATTATATCCAGAAGGCTGAGTGTACTTTTAGAGATCCATCGGTACCAGAAGGGATTCACCAATGATCCAGGTTGCAATCAAAATATACACATGTTCTCTGAGATTCTGAGGCGGTCAATAACTGCTGGCAGGCTAGTGGTGGTACAGTTGGATGTTTTTAAGGCCTTCGACACTGTACCACATTGCCAAGACTCTGCACCAAAAAGGTCTTCCACCATACCTAGCCAATATGGTATGCCAGGCTTAGAGGGGTGCGTATACGTCAATTAGAGTAGGGACACACCACATTAAACTAGATATCAAGAGAGGGGTAAAACAGGGGGAGCCAATGTCGTCCCTGCTGTTTAACAAGACAATGGAGCCACTACTCAAAATACTTGAGACTATAGATGGTGTGACTTTGGAAGATGGAACTCAACTGGCCTGTTTGGCCTTTGCAGATGACCTTTTGGCGCCGACTAGGGCGATTGTGAGTAGGCAGCTTAAGATTGTGGAGGAGTACTTGGGGGGTTTAGGGATGTCGTCAGCACTTAAAAGAGCTGCATTCGAGATCTCCCCAACCAAGAACTAGTGGTGCCTCATTGATCTGGGACTCTCTGACTGGGGGAGAGAAGATAACTTTTGCTGGCCCGGTCATATATTAAAATACATTGGTGTGAATGTGTCTCCATGGTCGGGAATTGATTATACTGACCTACGCACTCATTCTTCTAAAGTGTTGACAGACACTCAGAAACTGCCTTTGTAACCTCATCAAAAGCTACATTTGAATAGGATTTATCCCGTCCCTCACTTCACGCATCAGCTGGTCTCGGGGCTGACCCCGTGACAGTTTTACGACCTGCTGACCTGGAGATCAGAGGATGCGTGAAGAAGATACTTCATCTTCACCCTTCTACGGCTGATGGTTTACTATATGCAAAACTGAAGGATGGGGGTTGGGAGTGCCTTGTTTGGAAATGGAGATTGTGCACTTGACACTTAGAATGCACTTACGATCACAAGAAAGCGAAGATCCCTCTTAGAGCTTTCAATCAGTGCATGAGGTAACATTTAAAAGGGTACACCTGGAACGTAAGCATGATACGGTTAAGGCATACATTCGACGGGTGTACAAAGAAATGATAAAAAGATGGTCTGAGCTCCCAGTACAAGGTCACGCTGTTAAGCCGTTGGCAGGGGACAGAATAGCGAATTGTATTCTTAGCGACCCAAGCTTGTTGAAGCGATAGATTATGGCTCTCAAGCTCTGTTCAAATACTGGGGGCAATTTAACTAATTTAAATAAAATCAGATCACGCGAATCCGTTGTGTGCAGGTGATGTAAGCTCCATAGGGAGACACTGGGACACAACTTGGGCCATGCACACATACTAAAGCTGCATGGATTTGCCGCCATGATAAGGTCAAGGACTTCATTCTTGACCTTGCTAAACACGAAAACGCCAACACGGTAACAAGAGAGCCTGAGCTCCTTCAAGACGATGGTGTCAGTAGGCTGAAACCGGACCTGGCGATTACCCGCCAGGAACGGAACTTTGTGGTCAACATTACTGTCCGCCACGAGGATTCAGACTATCTGGTGCGCGCCTGGAGGGACAAGATTAATATATATAAGGCCTTGTTATCGCGACTCATTCCCCAGGTCGGGGCGACTGGGGGTGAGGTTTTACCCATAGTAATTGGCATGAGAGGAGCGATGCCCAAGCTTACTATAAAGGCGTTGGCCCAGTTACGAATAACTGGGACCTCTGTTTTAAAGACAATTTGTCTAAGAAGCTCCATTGAATTTATAATGGTTTCTTAGACCATGAGGCTTCACTTCTCTAACATAGCATAGTAATATTACTTTCCGAGTCCTTTGATGGTAGATATTTTGACAGACAAAGGGCGGCGGGCCTGCAATAGCAGGATGGACACCATTGCGAGGTTTTCCCTGTTAAGGCTCTCTTGCACCTTAATGGTGGGAGGCCGAACTAAGTTCCACCCTCTTGGGGGGTCCCGCTTGCCTGATTCTCCAAGCTCTTCTTCTTATTAAATATTGCAAGAGAGTTTTTCCAAATTTCGGAGCCTGGTACTGGTTGTACCATCGCTAGGTCTCGTTAATTCAGGGAGTTTAGATAAGTGCATGGCCCTAGTGTTAGTGCTCTCTAGCTCCCTCCTTCGCCTTCGGGCAAGAGGTATCCAACACTTCACAGAAAAGTTGTAAGTTATCTCATTCGAGATTAGTAATAGCAAAATGCCTCGTCATCTAATTAGTGATGCGAGATTCCCTCTGTCCCTATCTACTATCTAGCGAAACCACTGCCAAGGGAACGGGCTTGGAGCAATCAGCGGGGAAAGAAGACCCTATTGAGCTTGACTCTAGTCTGGCACTGTAAGGAGATTATACCTCATAATGCTTACTTCCCAACATTAACTTTATATATATATATAATTAAGTGAAAGGAGTGATAATTAAAATAGATAATGTAAAAATGATTACTATTCATAACAAGTTACCTACAGGATAACATAAATACTAAATAGGGCAATCCTGTAAGTCAAGTAAAACACTCCCTAAATTTGGACGCATATTTGTGTTAGGCCCTAACCAATAAAAATAGCATGTAAAATATATTTATATGTAGTGGGGAATCATAGCCCAGATGATCACGTGACCTAAAAATACTATAAAATAAATAATTATAATTCTAATGTTCTTTCCCAATATAAAAAAAATCTTCGACCGATCAACAACTCAGCATCTTAAAATCGAAGTTACAGCATAATCAAGATTACAATAAATATTTTTTTACTTATAAATTATTCAAAAGTTTGTGACAGAATAGAAAAAAAATATATAACGATGTAAAAATTTAATATATCAATTTGAGACCCAGACCATAGTCCACAAAAAGTAAAAGCTCGTCTCATTCCAATAAACTTACGAACAAGGGCAGACCAAGTCATACAAAATATGTTGGATAATGATGTTACAGAGGGATTCACATCAGACTAATTTGTCACATTTACATGTCGCTACTGCCAAGGCTGTGCCAAAAAGGTCTTCTACCATACCTTACCAATATGGTGTGCCTGGGTTATTACAGAGGCGTGTATACGACAATTAGAGTAGGGACACACCACATTAAACTAGATATCAAGAGAGGGTAAAGCAGGGGGACCCTTTGTCGCCCTTACTGTTTAAAGTGATAATGGAGCCTCTCCTCAAAATGCTTTGAGACTCTAGGTAGTGTGAGTTTGGAAGATTGAACTCAGAGAGCTTGTTTGGCTTTTGTACATGATTTACTTCTTTTGGCGCCTATTAGGGCGATGGCGAGTAAACAGCTTAAGATTGTGGAGGAGTACTTGGGGGGGTTTAGGGATGTCGTTGTCGGCACCTAAAGTGCTGCCATCGAGATCTCCCCAACTAAGGACTCGTGATGCCTTATTGACACGGAACTCTCTAATCGAGGGAGATACAAAAACCTATGATAGATCGGGTCATTAATTGAAATACCTTGGTGTTAATGTTTCTCCTTGGTCTGGAATTGATTTACCGATTTGCGTGGTGCCTTATTGACGCGGAACTCTCCCTATGAGGGAGATAAGATAACCTATACTAGACCGGGTCATAAATTGAAATACCTTGGTGTGAATGTTTCTCCTTGGTCTGGAATTGATTTACTGATTTTCGTGGTGCCTTATTGACTCGGAACTCTCTCTAATTGAGGGAGATAAGATAACCTATGCTATACCGAGTCATAAATTGAAATACCTTGGTGTGAATGTTTCTCCTTGGTCTGGAATTGATTTACTGATTTGCATGGTGCCTTATTGACCCGGAACTCTCTCTAATTGAGGGAGATAAGATAACCTATGCTAGACCGGGTCATACATTGAAATAGCTTGGTGTGAATGTTACTCCTTGGTCTGGAATTGATTTTACTCACTTGTGTGGTGCCTTATTAACCCGGAACTCTAATTGTGGGAGATAAGATAACCTAAGCTAGACCGGGTCATAAATTGAAATACCTTGGTGTGAATGTTTCTCCTTGGTCTGGAATTGATTTACTGATTTGTGTGGTGCCTTATTGACCCCGAACTCTCTCTAATTGAGGGAGATAAGATAACCTATGCTAAAATAAAATTGAAATAGCTTGGTGTGAATGTTTCTCCTTGGTCTGGAATTGATTTTACTCACTTGTGTGGTGCCTTATTGACCCGGAACTCTAATTGTGATGCTAGACTGGGACATAAATTGAAATACCTTGGTGTGAATGTTTCTCATTGGTCTGGAATTGATTTTACTCACTTGTGTGGCTCCTTATTGACCCGGAACTCGAATTGTGGGAGATAAGAAAACCTATGCTAGACCACGTCATAAATTGAAATAGCTTGGTGTGAATGTTTCTCCTTGGTCTGGAATTAATTTACTGACATGCATGATGCCTTATTGACTGGAACTCTCTCTAATTGAGGGAGATAACCTATGCTATACCGAGTCATAAATTGAAATACCTTGGTGTGAATGTTTCTCCTTGGTCTGGAATTTATTTTACTCACTTGCTTGGTGCCTTATTGACCCGGAACTCTCTAATTGAGGGAGATAAGATAACCTATGCTAGACCGGGTCATACATTTAAATATCTTGGTGTGAATGTTTCTCCTTGGTCTGGAATTAATTTACTGACTTGCGTGGTGCCATATTGACCCGGAACTCTCTAATTGAGGGAGATAAGATAACCTATGCTATACCGAGTCATAAATTGAAATACCTTGGTGTGAATGTTTCTCCTTGGTCTGGAATTGATTTTACTGACTTGCACACTCATTTGTCTAAGTTTTGACAGACACCAATAAACTGCATCTGAAACCTCATCAGAAGTTACATTTAATTAAGACTGACCTTATCCCCCACTTCAGCATCATCTTGTTTCAGGACTTCCTTTTATAACAGTTTTAAGATCAATTGATCTAGAGATTAGAGGATGCATGAAGAAGATATTTCATCTTCATCCTTCTACTTCAGATGGTTTGCTATATGCAAAACCTAAGGATGGGGGGTTGGGAGTGCCTTGTTTGGAAGTCAAGTTAATGCGCTCGGCACTTATATTACACATAAGATCACAAGAAAGCGGAGATCCCCTCTCAGAGCTCTCGATCAATGCATGAGGGAAAGGTTGAAAGGGTACACCAGGAACGCATCGACCATTTTTCGTACGATACAGTTAAGACGTATGTTTGGCGAGTGTACAAAGACATGGTAAATAGATGGTCTAAGCTCCCAGTGCAAGGTCGCGCTGTTAAGGCGCTGGCAGGGGACAAGATAGGAAATTGTGTCCTTAGTAACCCGAGCTTGTTAAAGCCATGCAGATGGCTTACTGCTCTCAAGCTCTGTTCAAATACTGGGGCAATTTGATTAATTTAAATAAAATTAGACCACACGAATCTGTTGCGTGCAGAAGATGTAAGTTCCAGAGGGAGACACTGGGGCACATCTTAGGACAAAGGTGCACGGATTCGCCGCCATGACGAGGTCAAATATTTCATTCTTGACCTAACTAAACGCGACAATGCCAACATGGAAACAAGAGAGTCTGAGATCCTTCTAGACGAAGGTGTCAGTAAGCTGAAATCGACCTGGTGATTAAATGCCAGGAACGGGTCTTTGTGGCCAACATTACTGTCTGCCATGAAGATTCAGACTATCTGGTGTGCGCCCGGAGGGACAAGATAAATAAATATAAGGCCTTGTTATCACGACTCATTCCCCAGGTTGGAGCAGCTGGGAGTAGGGTTTTACCCATAGTAACTGGCACAAGAGGAGCTATGCCTAAGCCTACTATAAAGACGCTGGCTAAGTTAGGAATAACTGGAACCTCCATTTTAAAGACAATTTGTCTAATGTGTTTAAGAAGCTCCATTGAAATTTATCATGGTTTCTTAGACCACGAGGTTATGCTCCTCTAAAAATTTGCGAGTCCTTGTCTGCGCTACCTATAAGGTAGAATTTGACAGACCAAGGGCGGCAGGCCTACAATAGCAGGATGGACACCTTCATGAGGTTTTCCCTATTAAGGCTCTCTTGCACCTTAATGGTGAGAGACCGAACTAAGTTCCATCCCCTTTGGCAAGTCCTGCTTGCCTGATTCTCCAAGCCATTATTTTATTAAATTTTGCAAGAGAACTTTTTCCAAATTAGGAACTTAAACTCTGGTAATGGTTGTGCCATCACTAACTCTCATTATTTCAGGGAGTTTAGATAAATGCACATCCATAGTGTTAGTGCTCTCTAACTCCCTCACCTGCCTTCGGGCAAGAGGTATCCATCACCTCACAGAAAAGCCATAAGTGATATTGTTGTTCAATATTAGTAATAGCCACTTTCGCTTACATGTGTGAAAAATATAAAACAGTGATCATGTATAATATTTATAATATAAAAATAGAATACCTGATATCTCAGTCTTCCTCAACTTTGGATTTGGGGTGTGGAGTACTTTCGAAGCATATGCTTCATCTTCAGCTTGTAACTCGGTACTGGTTGTTTGTGAGAATTTTGTAGAGCAGGTTGACATCACTGGGCGAGTTCTCATTCAGCAGGTGAGTGTTTTTGGTTTCTTTTAGTATTTCAATTTCTTCGAGAATGTTAATTTTGAGTCTGTTTTCTCTATGAATGAATGAATAGTGTGTTGTCGATGGTATTAAATTGGTGACCTATTTCTATGACATGTTTTGCAAAGAAACAGGTCACCAATTCAATACCATCGACAACACTCTGTCTGTCATCCATAGAGAAAACAACAGACTCAAAATTAACATTCTCGAAGAAATCAAAATACTAAAAGAGTCATAATGTCGGTTGAAAATGAGAGAGATGTTTCTCTTGAAAACTAGTTCCCGTGTTTAAAGAAACATGAAATATGATGTAAGATGTAAAAATGACTCATTAATTTACGTACTAAAAGAAACCAAAAACACTCACCTGCTGAATGAGAACTCACCCAGTGATGTCTACCTGCTCTACAGAATTCTCACAAACAACCAGTACCAAGTTATAAGCTGAAGATGAAGCATATGCTTCAAAAGTACTCCACATCCCAAATCCAAAGTTGAGGAAGACTGAGATCTCAGGTATTCTATTTTTATATTATAAATATTACATAGAAACCTCAACGCGTTTTGTCATGAAATTTAATAGTGATCATGTATGCAAAAAATAAATAAATAAATTAAATAAAAACCTAAAAAATGTTTCTAGATCAACTATGCTTTTAACAAATGTTTTTCACCTACAAAGGGCAATGGATAGCCCATTATCTCCTTTTTTGGCAAATTTATTCACGAGTGATTTTGAGTGCAAAGTAACTAAAGAACATCCTCTTATGTTCAAATTTTGGTGCAAATATGTGGACAATGTTATTTCTATAGATAAACAAAAACACATAGAAGATGCTTTAAAACTCTTGAATATACAGAAGAAAACAATCAAATTTACTTTGGAAACTGAAGAGAACAAACAATTGCCATTTTTAGACCTCAAATTACATAGAAATAAAGAAAAAAAAAACAAAAACAAAATTCAGTATTCATAGAAAAGAAATATACACAAATAACCATATTAAATCAACAGGATTCAACTATATTTCACATAAAATGACAGTCTAGCATATAGATTAGTAAATCTACCCTTGAGCAGAGAAAATTATGAATTAGAGAAAAAACACATACACTAGTCAACAACAAAAAAACCATCATCAGAAATAAAAATAGGTGGAATTTAATAATATTTGTGTGTTGATTTCAAGTATGGAATTAGTTTTTCCCTAGCACATATAGTTTTTGAAATGAATAGAGGAAATGATAGACTGTCATCCATATGAAAATGGTAAACAAATTTTCAGAATATAAACTTCTTACAAACAGATAGAATGCTTTATCTACATAATTATTAAAAATTTGTTATATTTAGTTGAACTACTTGCTTCTAGACTGAAAGAAAGGAATATATTAAAGGATGATATAAGAGTTTGCCATTTCTGTGTAAGGAAATACAACTTAGAAAAAAATTGTGATTGATGGTCCAAAGGTTTGTTGTCATAACATTAAAGCCTTGTTTAGAGAACTGCAACTAACAGATTGGAGACTATTCATTGACTCATCACAACTAAATGTAATTCTCCATAAAGGTAATTTGAAAAGTTCCATTCCAATTGTCCACTCTGTGCATCTCAAAGAAACATGAATATACTAATAGAAGCACTTAATTAGGATTGTTACCAGTAGAATATTTGTAGACATCTCAAGATTATTGGCATTTTGATAGGCATGCAAGCTGGCTTCACAAGGTTTTGCTGTTTCCTATGCCTTTGGGATAACTACAACATATATCAGCATTATATTAAACATTATGTAGAACTAAGGAATATTATGAACCAGGAGATCATTATTTTAAATTCCACCCCTTGTGAATCCCAATAAGGCATTTCTTCTTTCTCTACATATAAAATTGGAATTGATAAAGTGCATAGTAAAAACAATACAGAATACAAATTTTCAAGGATTTCTGAGAGTCAAATTTCCTGGACACAGTGAAATAAAATTAAAGGAAGGAGTATTTTGTTCAAATTCAAGAAATCTTTAAAAATTAACCGTTTTTTAATACTCTGACAAAGAATAAGCACTTTGGGAAAATTTGAAATGGGTTTGCAAATAATTTGTTAGGTATGAACAAAGCTCCTGTTTTCAAAATGGTATCAGCAAACTTCTTCAAATCATACAAAGTACTTGAGTGTCATATATCATTAAAAGTTAACTTCCTGCATTCCCATCTAGAATTCTTCCCAGAACCTTTGTGAATTTATGAGCAAAAGGAAGGTTTTCACCAGGATATAAAGATAATAGGGGAAAGTTACCAAGTTTGTGGAATGATTCTATAATGGTAGATCACTGCTGGATGCTGTACTGGGATGCTACAGACACCATGTACCAGAGAAACAGGAAGTCAATATAATTTAAATCACAGAAGGTATGTTTATCATTTAGTCTTGTTTTAGGTCTTAGATTTACGTATACCAATATAACCTGGTGCAATAACATATATGTATAGTTAAAACTATACGTGCTAGAAAAAAAAAAGTGTTTTCATAATCAGCATGAAAAACTGGTCTAGAGATGCACATTCTTATTTCTGATTAAAAAAATATTTGACTATAAAAATTCTTTTGCCTAGTAAACTCACAGTTACAATTGTCAATGTTTACATTCTTGGCCAAACAATAACCATGAATAAATTAAACCTTTTAATATCTACAGAAAGAAGATTTGTAATTTTGGGTGACTTTAACAGTAGGCATAAGTATTGGAATAATGGACCATCAAACCAAAATGGTGCTATATTACATCAATGGTTATTGAATAATAATCTTATATTACTCAATGATGATAAAACTCCAACATATCAGTTTGCATCAACGGGAACCCCAAGCACATTAGATGACTGTTTCTGTTCTCCCAATATGAAAGAACACTTCCAAAGATGGTATGTTGGTGACGACCTGACTAGTGACCATTTTTCATTATACAGAACATTCACAACTCTCAAGTATACAAGAGAACATTCTACCAAGAACCAAATGGAAAATTAAATCTGCAAACTGGACTTTATTTAAAAAAGGATACTACAATAACACTCATTCTAAAGAAAATATTAATTCTGTAACGTCTGAAATCACAAATGTTCTTATAAAAGCAGCTAAACAGTCCATCCCAATCATTAAACAATAACCCAACAAGCCAATGAATATCTGGTGGAACAATTCCTTAACAGAAGACAAAAAAGCTAAACAAAAAGCCTGAAGACAATGGATGAAATATAGAACCTTTGAATCTAAAATATATTATAACAACACAAAAGCAATTTTCAGGCAAATCTTTTATCAGCAAAAAGATCAAGCTGGCAGGAATTCAAACACTCCCTCCTCAAAACTGTTTGGAAAAGACTCAAAGTTAATATAAAATTATAGAATATTCACCTGAAAGGTCCGTCTCCTCAACTTAATTATCATTTAACTGTAGCGCTTTCGGGACTTGTCCCATCATCGGCAGGATTCAAAACTGGTGTTTCACTGAAGATCTGGTAGAGGGGGTTGCATGTATTGGGTTCGTTTTCGTTTATCAGGCTGTCGTTGTGAGCTGCTTTCATGATTTCCATCTCTTCGAGTACGTTTATCTTCGCTGGATTGTTTTCTCTGTGCATCAGACTCAAAGCCATAGAGGGTAAAGGATATTATATGATTCCCTGTTTAACCCTCTTAGAGCCAGGCCTGAGTGCATGTGCTAGACGTTTAAATGCCAAAGCCGGCTTTAAAGTTCCAGCATTTAAATTGCCAGTCGATTTGATTGCCATCTTAATTTTGCATAGTTTAACTAATTTTTTTGCATCTGTAGTAAGGGAATGCAACTAGCATGTTAGGGGAATCTTTCGATCTTGCTTTAATAGATTTTTGAGGGTGTTTTTGGCTTTCACTAGGGTAGTTATACAAGTTAAAAACAAGCTCCTTCAGTTAGTTACAGATGTTAAGTGTGGATTTTCAAGTCGCAATGGCAAGCGGTTCTAGTGAAATTTTTAAAGCTGGTGTAGATGACGAAAATTTAATTGAGTATTTTAATCAATGTGAAGTTAATTCCGATGAATTATTTTCCATGAGTGACAGTGATGATTTGGGCTATGAAAGTAGTGACGGAACTGTACCAGACACCCCCCGAATCACCACATATTAAAAAAGGCGTTTACACACTTCTAATGGAGCTTGCTCGGTTCAATTTGATATACAGGTAAATGAAGATAATGGTATTGTTACCTGTGATAACGATGATGGCGATGAAAACGATATCGAAAATTTCAGAGAAATATTTCCTACCGAACCTGACCCAAATCCTGAGCCTCCTTTCACATTCATGGAACTGCCTGGACCAAAACATACATCTCCTCCTGATTCCCCTCCAATATCTTATTTCAATCTGTTTTTCACAACTTCGTTACTGCAGTTGATAGTAGAGACAAATTGATATGCTGATCAAGTTATATATGGAAAAGAATTGTTGGCCGGTTCAGGAGTAAAATCTTGTAAACGAATCAGTGTTGAAGAAATGAGGGCATTCATTGCTGTAATTTTAAATATGGGCCTAATACGAAAACCTACAATTGTGTCATATTGGAACACAACACCCCATTTCAGTACTCCTTGGTTTGGAAAAATTTCTAGAAATAGGTTTCAATTACTCCTAAAATTTTTTCATCTAACTGACAACAGCAAACTTTCTTATCCAGGCTCTCCTTCCTATGATCCCTGTGCTCGATTCCAACCACTTGTTTAACATGCAAATAGGTTATTTAGGCACCATTACACACCTCACCAGCAGCTATCCGTCGATGAAAGTTTGGTTGGAACAAAATGCCATATGCAACTCCTCCAGTATCTGCCCAATAAACATCATCATAAATGGGGAATTAAATTTTGGATGATATGTGACGCAATAAGCAAATATTGTTTAGGTTTTTATACTTATAAAGGAGCAAAATCTACTGAAGATAAAGAAGTTATAAAGAAAAATGGACTGGTATACATTGTTGTGTTGAAGTTACTCTCGCTAGGAAATTACATTATGAAGGGTTACCATGTATATATGAATAACATTTTTACTTCGATTCCACTTGCAAAACATCTATATTCTTTGGGTATGTACATTACTGGCACCATATGAAGGAATAGAAAGAGACTCCCAGATATTCTAAAAAAAAACCAGTTAAATTTGTGTCAAGTTAATATTTTCAAAGTGGATCTTTATTATTGGTAGGATCTAAACAAAAAAAAGTTTCAAAAAATCAAGTTGTACTTCTAAGTACTCATAGTACTGCAAGCGAATCTGAAATAATTTCAACTGCCAGGAACAAGAATGAGCCTAAGAAAAAGCCTGACATAATTTTAGAATATAATCATTACATGAGAGGCATTGATGCTAATGATATGATGGTGTATTTTTATTTAGATGAGTGCAGGATGGTGAAATTTTGGAAAAAGTTGCATTCAATATTATATCTAGAATGATGTTAAATGCTTACTTGTTATATTTGGAAAATAGTACCGGAAAGAAAATGACAAGGCTTCTCTTTTATTCATCCATCATAGAATCATTAAGTGCAGAATGGTTTGAGAAGAAAGAAATAAAATTACTAGAACAATGATATAACAAACGGTCCTGTATGTGGTGTTAAGTTACTGCCTAGGAAATTAGAAAGACAGTGCGCTGTATGTTATTCCCCACAGCAACGGAAGATCCAGAACTGTGTGCGTTAAGTGTGAAAAAGGGTTGCATACAAAGTGTGCAACACTACATAAGTGTAAAAAAATAGGTTATTTATTATTAATGCAAGATTTATTATTAAGGCTTCAAAATACATTGTAATATATGTTTCTTTCTTAGGCTAAATTTAGTGATAGGTTTACACTTTTTTCATTAGTGTTAGAGTTGATTTTAGTGTCAAGAAAATTTAGTGTTAATTAACAGTTACTAAAAATAAAGATTGAGTTATTCAGCATTAAGTCTTCTTTCCAGAAAGTTTAGGTGAGTACCATAAGAAAATTATTATATTTAATTAGCTCACAGATATTTTTCCTTCTCTCTCTCTTTTTTTTTTTTGTAAATTGTATTCGATGTAGATTCGATGTTTTATGTGATTTCGTAATTGAATAAATGCAATTCATTACAGTATTTTTTTTACCGTTGATATCAATTTTAAAACAACTTTTTTAAATTAAAAGAATTGAAAAATATTTCACCATGCACAAATATCATGTTTAGTTAAATTTATTAATAATACATTACAATAATTAAAGATATTATTTTCATTAATCGATTGTGTTAGGTATGGGCACTCTATTCCATAAGTTTTAAATTATAATTTGTTATACTTGTTTATTTATTTGCAAATATTCAGAGCCGTGTATTTTTGGCCAAAAAGGCATGGCATTTTACAGTATGCTAGTCAAACAGATTGCTGGCAGCCAACAGCTGACCGTAAGTAGCCGACAGGTTAATGGAAATCTTATCACAGAGAACAGTGAAAAGGCAAAAATATTAAATGATTATTATGCAAAAAAGTCTGGTAAAAACTCCAGATGGCCTAAACATCTTAATACAAATGAACAGTATCTAACTAGTAATTTTGAAGTATTATATCTTCAAGCCTTTAGCCTTGGTTTTAGACGAGGCTATTAACCCGGTCCAGTGTGTACAGGGGGCATAAGCAGTAACTGTATACAGCTGGGTAATTCTTGACAGGCACATTCTCATCGCGGGGGTGAACACTAACAATCATAGTGACTAAGTTCTGTGAAGGACCCAATCTCTCGGGGTATAATGAGGGCCCCTGCTCAGGTATATGGGTGAAGACCTCAACGGTTGGATCGGCAAAAAGAACAAGCTTCAATAAAGGCGACACAAGCGCAAGAGGCAGCCCTCCACCTGGGGTTTGTACAGATGGAAGCATGTTCAAATGCTTTGAGGTGGCAGCCCCACCATTGGACTTACTCGGCAGCAGGCCGGTTACCTGCTACAAGGAAATATAAAAAAAACTCAAACTCCCCAAAGCAATATTCGGACAGATCAAATGATGACGACCACAGCAAAACTAAAGGATAAACAATTAGGAAAACTGGCAAAAGTGAACATAGCTACCTGGAATGTTAGAGGCTTATCATATAAAAAAGAAATCTTAGAAAAAGAATTATGGACATCACAAATAGATTTAGCAATAATAAGCGAAACAAAAAAGAAGTTAAAAGGATCAGAAGAACTAGAGAAATACATTTTTATTTATAGTGGAGTTCAACAGAATAAACGTGCATCTGCAGGTATATCAATATTTATAAAAAAGGAATGGAAAAATAAAATACATGGGTATACGTTTGTTAATGAAAGAATAATAACATTAAGAATGAAACAAGACAGAGGTTACTTAACAGTGATTGGGATATACGCACCAAATGAAGGGAAGAAAGAAGAAACCGAAGAATTTTATGAACAATTACAGAAAACACTAGACAAAGTTAATTCAAATGACTACATTTTAATATTAGGTGATTTTAATGCTAGAGTGGGTAATCAAATAATTCCAGGAATAGTAGGAAACAAAGGTGAAAATACAATAACTGAAAATGGAAAAGAACTTATACATTTCTGTACATGCAATGATTTAAGAAATATGAATATTTTTTTTGAACATAAAGATATTCATAAATATACTAGATGCGAAAGAAACTATGTAATTGCAAATAAGAAGATTGTCCCACATATTGAAGATACTAGAGTATTCAGAGGGCAGACGTTATGACATCATTTTCTAGTAAAAACAATACTTAATTTACCAACAAGATGGAAGAAATTACAGGAAAAAGGAAATACTACTGAAACCTTTAAGGTACATTTATTAAGAGAAGATAGTATAAAAATGTTATACCAAAATAGATTAAATCAATTAATGGACGAAATGCCAATAAGCTTAAATATAAATTTAGAATGGCAGAAGATAAAAACAATTATATTACAAGCTGCAGAAGAAGCACTAGGTAAAAGCAAGAAAAGATATAAAAAGCGTGGTCTTAAAATTTGGAAATAGCAAAACTTATTGAAGAAAAGAAAGAAGCTTATTTGAACTATTTACATAATGAAAGTATGGAAAACAGAATAGAATATAAAAAGAAATGTGCCATTGTTAAGAGAGAAACTCGGAGGCTACATAGGCAAAGTTGGGATAAATATATTTCTGATATGGAAAACGATCTTCATGGTAGACAAAATTATGCTTATAAAATCTCTCATCTAGGGGATATGTGGATGGCGATCACAAGGTGCCCAAGCTGTGCAAAACATTTCTTCCACTTACTTGTGTTTCGCACTCTTTTAACTTTACTATCTAACCTCTCTTGGTTAACTCTTGTTTTTTTGACGCCGACGCTATTAGGGCATCCGAGGGCTAGGGAGTCTTTCCTTTCTTCCATTTCTTCTTTTCTTTATTTTCTTTTCTTCTCCAGAAAAGCCTGACCAGAGGCTATAAGATGGCAGCCCCATCACTGGTCTTGCCTTCTTTTGGCCAGCAACCAATCGAAGGGACTATTATTATGCTTTCAAGTCTTATACGAGAATTTCCCTCAAACGCTGGAGGGAAAATTTTCTAAAAGATCGTAACAGGCCTTGGCCTAATACTTGGAAGGAAGAAGAAGAAATCTTAAGAGAGATAAATAAAGATGAAAAGGATAAATCAATGGTAAAGAGAAAAATTTTTGCCTGAACCAGGAATCGAACCCCGAACCTTTAGCTTTCCGTGCTAATGCTCAGACCACTGAGCTAATCCAGGCTTCATTCCCATCCAAGCAGAAATCCTTCCTTTACCTTACTCTACTGGCCCCACATTCAATTGCAATGAATCATCATTCATAAATACACAATGAATGGCTTCTACCTGAAGAAGACATGAAGGGACTCCACACAGCTATAGCATTATTTATTAAATTAATATTGAGAAGCTAAAGCTATTACTATGATAGAAATAAGTAAATTAATGAACACAATTAAATTATTGTAAATCAATGGTAAAGAGAAAAGCTCAGTGGTCTGAGCATTAGCACGGAAAGCTAAAGGTTCGGGGTTCGATAACCGGTTCAGGCAAAAATTTTTCTCTTTACCATTGATTTACAATAATTTAATTGTGTTCATTAATTTACTTATTTCTATCATAGTAATAGCTTTAGCTTCTCAATATTAATTTAATGAAAAGGATAAACTTAATTTTAATCCAATTCATGAAAAAAATTGGCTGCAATACTATAAAGAATTATGGAGCCATAATGACAAAGAAGAAAGTAACATATTAATTATGGAAAGTGATTTAAGTATTGATTCCGTAACAATAGAATAATTTATTGAAACAATAAAGAGCTTCAAAAACAAAAAATCACCTGGAATTGATAGAATCAATATCGAACTTATTAATGCGGATCTCAAGCTCTTATATATAGAATATTAAACTTCATAAATATCTTTTGGCAATATGGCTGTGTACCTGAAGAATGGAGTGAAGCTATTGTTATCCCTATATATAAAAAAGGTGACAGACATAACCCAAATAACTACATGTAGCAAAATCTATGCTAAGATATTATCTAGAAGAATCGGAAAGATAAGTAATGAAATTATGTCAAATGAACAACATGGGTTCAGAAAAGGCCGCTCTAAAATTTACTGTATCTTTTCACTCCAACAGTTGATAGAAAAAAAGAAGAGAATTTAATCTTGAGACACACATATTGTTTATCGACTATGAGAAGGCTTTTGATAAAATTATGGGATATATTAAAAAATAAAGGATATCCACCTCATCTAATTAAAGCTATAAAAAGTTTATATGAAAATACAAAAATTCGTGTAGATAAAGGAAATATAAAGGAAATGATCTGGAGAAACTTGCGTAGAAATCAACAATGGACTTCGACAAGGTTGCCCTCTTTCGCCAATACTTTTTAATATATATTTAGATGATATCATTAGAACATGGCAAACTTTTTTCGGTGAACATTTTATGATAAACGGTACGAAAATGAACTGTCTTTTATTCGCAGATGACCAGATCATTGTAGCTTCCTCAGAAAACCAACTACAAAGATCAGTTTATAAATTATGGAAACTAATAAACGATTATAATTTAAAGATATCAAAAGAGAAAACAAAGTCAATGGCATTTATTGGAACCCAGCATAAAAGGACAAAAATTGTAATTGGAGCAAACATAATTGAACAAGTAACTTGTTTCAATTATCTGGGATGCATGATATCATACCAGCAAAATTTGGACACGGAGAAGAAATTAGGGAAATTTCAACAGATATATGGTTCACTAAGAAGATATTTGTGAAATAAGACCACAAGGGAAACTCAATTAAAATTTTACAAAACAGTAGCTGTTCCAACATTAACATACGGGTCTGAGACTTGGCCTTTAATGATCTCTGATAAAAATACATTGAGACAATAGAAATGAGATTTCTCAGAACAGTTGCAGGTGTATCTCTAAGAGATCAAAAGAGAAGTCAAGATATCAGAGAAGAATTACAAATATATAATATAAACGAGAGAATACATAGAAATAAACATAATTGGTTTGAACACATTCAAAGAATGCCAAATAATCGTTTATCAAATCAGCTGCTTCATTATAGGCCTCTAGGCTGAAGAAATGTAGGGAGACCAAAACGTCGTTGGAAAGACAACCTGCACCAGCAGTACCGGGGAGTGGAATGGGCCAACAGGCCCATACCTTGAAGATGATGATGATATCTTCATAATGATACACCTGATTCCATATTTACAATGGAAGAGTTTAATTTGGCCCTATCTGTCCTCCACAACTCAGCAACTGGAAATTATAACATTCACAATACTATGTTACAAAATGTATGAGAAATGGTGCAGAACAAAATTCTTCAACACTTTAGCAACATCTGGAAAACTGGATTCTAACCAAATAACTGGAAACGTGCAATTATAGTTTCCATACCAAAACTTCATAAAGATAAGCAGATTATCAATCATATAGACCAATCTCACTAACATCTTGCTTTGCTAAACTGCTGGAACATATGGTCCAAAAATGCTTATCTTGGAGATTAGAAAATTTAAACCTTCTTAGATCTTTTCAATTTGGATTCCGTCCTTCATGTGGAACAATTGATGCATTAATATATTTAACTCAAGAAATGTATTTATGATTCATGAAACAAGAAACTACTATTGCAGTTATGATTGACACCACACCCCATACATCACTGATCTTGCAGCTTATGAAAATGGGTATAAAAGGCAGAATGTTTCAGTTTATATGCTCATTTCTCAGTGGAAGAACTATTCAGACCACTGTTAACAATCACTTATCATCTGCCAAGTACGTTAATAACTGTGGACTGCCACAGGGATCAGTATTAAGTCCCACTTTGTTCAACATTATGCTTCATTAAGGCTAGGATTTGTATGTAATTACATATTCTTTCTCTTTGCTAATACGCAGCTAAAAATGATAAATGTCCACAAATTAGGAACGTTCTTATCAAATATCAAAAGTTATGATTACATATTTTTACATATTTCATCGTAATTACATATTTTAATATTTTTAACGTAAAACTACATATTCTGTCTCTTAATTAAATTTTTTTTTTCATAAGCTGAATAAAATTTTAAACTATCTGTATGACAGTATTTTATTCATACTAGAAACTCAGGTACCTGCACACTGAAACAAATTTTGCAAGCTATCCAAAAGCTATAAAAATGAATTTTATTCAATCAACACCATAAATGTAGCTATACAAAGAAACTGTGACTTGGGTGTAGGATACCACATTGAAGATCTCTTTTAATACTACCACATCTGTTTTATGAATGAAATAATAGAAACATGACAATAGTTTCTCACCCACCAAGTATTAACATTTGTGTATCCTCCTTCTCTTATCTCTGATCTTCAGTCCCTTGGAATAGACTACAACCTGTTTTAAAAAGGTTTGTTTCGTTGTTATACGAGTATAAAAATTATAATTTTGTACTGTATTTATAAAATTGTTTGTTGATGCAATAGAGATTGAGTCCATGTAGAAAAAACTGAAAAAAAAAAAGCACAAGAGTAATTGTCAATGTCCCTCACCCAGCGAATCCAGGTTCGATTCAAGTTAATTTCTGGATAGGGTTTTATCCGCGTCCCTCCCAATTCTAATATAAATGGCAGGTAATTTAGGTCATTTGCATTTGCTATCCTACTCATCTAAACACATTTTTGTTGTTTACTAATATTGCCATAACAAATTATCATAAAATAAAAACAGGAGCCAATCAATATTTCCTAAAATTAAAATTATGCACTATAATATATTGTTAAGATACAATGAGATATTCTAAATATCATATCAGGCTAAATATAAATTTAATTTATTTAATAGATTAGATTTTACACCATAGTTGTTTGATCTCTAACAAGTACTGAAAGTTGTGAAACTTCTTATACATCCATTCAAACATTTCCGTTCTTTTCTGTTTCAACCTCTTTTTCCCCCTCTGATAATAAAATGCAACATTGCGATGCTTTCAATTTTTCTTCCACAAGACTTTCATGTCTTCATCAGTATAATTTTGACTGTCACAGTGTTTCATTGAATTTCGTATGATGGTTCCTGTAGCATCAAAATTATCGCCCAAGTTAAAATCGTGGGTTAAAATAGACAATTCTTTCACTACTGATGGAGATGTGTTTCCGTGCCAGGCTTTTAATAAGTAGATAGGTTGTTCAATGAAATCTCAACTTGAACAACATGTTCATAGTGCTCTGCATGCTAAAAACAAAGGACTACAAACATCTAAAAAGCAAATGCTTCTATCTCAAAAGCAACAGTCTTCAAATGTAAGGAGTGAATTCTTCCACGACATGTGTAATGCTATGGTTGCCGCAAATATTCCTTGGTACAAACTCCAGGTACCTAAATATCATGCACTTTTAGAGAAATATTGTGGGAGGCAGATTCCTAATGATTCTACACTCCGAAAAAACGACATGCATTTGTGTTATGATGAAGGGATGACATATGTGCGATGTGATATAGGTAACAACTATATATGGATCGCTGTCAATGAAACAATGGATGTAAAAGGTCACTATATTGCCAATTTTGTTACTGGTAAGTCTGATGGAAAAGAATCCCCCACACCTTTCCTGATTTCTTCGAAATTGTTGGAGCATGCAAATCATGTTACAGTGGCTCGTTTTGTGGACGATGGACTTAAAGTGTTGTGGCCTGAAGGCGTTCAAGAAGATAAAGTCTTTGTCCTTTATTCTGATGATGCGGCGTACATGCTAAAGGCAGGAACTGCTCTACATGTGTTTTATCAAAATATGATCCATTTCATCTGTCTCGCACATGGACTGCAACGTGTTGCCGAAGAAGTGCGAAGTAACTATCCACAAATCAAAAAAATTATTTCAAATACCAAGAAAGTGTTTGTTAAAGCCACCCAACGTGTGTTGCACTATAGAGAACAATTACCAAATGTGAAATTGCCCCCTGAACCTGTCCTCACTAGATGGGGTATGGGCACTACGGCTGCCTGCTTTTATAGTGACTATTTTAAAGAAGTGAAGTCTGTAATAGACTTGTTTCCAAGTAAATCAGCAGTTTCTCTCAGAGAGGCTTTAAGTGCCTTCAGTGATTCCAAGATACAGTGCCAATTGACATATATTAAAAGCAATTTTGGGTTCATTTCTGACAGTATTGTAAAATTAGAAACTTGTGGCATGACTTTGAAGAATCACTGGACATTGTGGAGGACGTTAAATCTAAGTTAAGTGTTGTTCAAGGAATGTTGGCTGGAATAAACATATTGAAGAAATTTGAATCTGTTATGGAAAGAAACCCTGGATTCTCGACATTGACTACAGTGTGTAAGATCCTCAACAGGGAAGAAGAGAATCCCCCAAATGACATCTCTCCTGAAAAATTCCATCTGCTTAAATTTGCACCAGCAACTTCCTGTGATATGGAAAGAACATTTTGTGCTTATAAACATTCTCTCTAACCGACAACACTCCATGACAATGGAAAACTTGGAGATGTATCTCATAGTTGATTGCAATTTAAAGTGAAGTAAGTAGATAGTTTTGCTGTAGGGGCTAAAGATTGGTTAAACAGTGTCTACGAAAACATTGTATAATTTTAATATAACTATTGAAAATACATTTTGTAACGTGATTTTTTTTTATTTAGCCATTTTATTAATTGTTGCATTTTCAAAAAATAAATTAATTTAATACATTTTATTTATTATATCAACATGTTCAATTAATAATTGTCCCACACTTAACTTTTTATTAATAAAATCAGATATCAAGTAACTTAATATTTAGTATAAATTTACGTAAAAGTTAAATTTAAAATTATATATTTTAAGAATTTTTAAGTGGCTGAATTCAAATACCTAGGAACAATAATCACAAATATGAATGAGACGCACAAAGAAATTAAACATAGGCTCAATTCTGGAAATGCATGCTATTATGCATTGCAGAGACTTTTGATGTCCCAATTCCTTTCAAAAAAATGTTAAGCTGAAAATATATAAAACTATTATTCTACCAGTTATATTATATGGGTGCGAAACATGGACTCTTACTTTAAGGGAGGAAAGGAGATTACGAGTATTTGAGAATAAAGTACTTAGGAAAATTTTTGGACCAAAGAGAGATGAACAGACAGGTGAATGGAGAAGACTACATAACAATGAACTACATGGTCTGTATAGGAAGCCAGATATAATAAGAACAGTTAAGTCTCGTAGACTGCGATGGGCAGGACATGTTGCGCGTATGGGGAATGAAAGACGTGCATGGAAGCTTCTTGTAGGAAAGCCAGAGGGAAAACGCCCAGTTGGTAGACCAAGAATGAGGTGGGAGAACAATATTAACTATGATTTGAGGGAAGTAGATTATACAGGGAATGATTGGAAAGCATTAGCTCAGGATAGAGATTTATGGAGAGCTTATGTCTGCGTGGCCATAAACCTACGGGTTCGATAGTGCCAGTGAGTAAGTAAGTAAGTAAGTATATTTTAAGAATTTATGTAATATTACATCCATCCATTCCATAGTAATTCTGTCCGAGGGCAGGTCCTTCACTGCAATCATAGCATTTTCAGGCTATGCTTGCAGCTTTACTAGGGAATTGTAGGTGTAGTAGCTTCCCGTTGCTTTCCACACCAGTGAAGGATGATGATAATGGTGATGATGGCCATATGATTTCGGGGACCGTTTGGGCCTTAAAGTTTTCCTGACATTTGTCTTACAGATGAGGAAAAACCCCGATAAAAACCTCACCCAGAAAAACTGCCCCGACCGGGTATCGAACCCGGGCTCGCTGCGTGACAAGGCAGCATGTTACCTCGAGACCACAGCGGTGGACATTACGTAATTATTATTCGTAAATTAGATGATCCAGAGAAATTAATATGATCTAATAAGAAACGTTCAGTTATGAGAAATGTAGGGAAAAGGCTGATGACTGTAACACTTCTATTGTATTGATGGGCTCGAGACATACTTACAATACGTTAAAGATCTCTAAAATTTTTTTCAGTCCAGAGGATTAGATGCATTTTATTTAGCCAGTTAGAACTAACAATGCCTAAGCCTTGTACTCTGGACAGTTCAACACAAAAGGAAATACATTGCTGGGAATTTTGGAAACTCAGCAAACAAGTGGTTTTTACAAGGGGTGAGTAAAACCAATTAGAATTAGAAGCAAAGGAAGCCACTTAATATAATCAGAAAGTTCCAGAACCTAAAATAGAAGCCAAGCCAAATGCATGATGAAATGGGACTCCCGGGCGATTTGCATAAATTTATGCCCCAACTGTATCTAATCTCAAAAGAAGGAGTGTCTTAAAACATTTGGTGACATCACAACATATTGTATCTTAAGGTGGACATTATCATATGGTTGCAAATTATGATGAGTGGGAGTAAGAATTAACCTTATGACCAGAATACAGACTAAAAATAAATTCTTGTGGTGCCACTGGGAAGGAGTAGTTCACATACTAACGACAATAACATATTTACAATAACTTGAGTTCATTGTTACTTAAAGTGCTAATGCGAGCACATATACTCATTGTCAATCGACCAATGGCAGTAATAAAGTATTTATATAAAATTTGCAATGGAGTCCCTTGCTAATGAACTTAGAAATAAAGTACGACAACTCACATAAATGAAATACATAAAGAGGAATTAATAATTATATTAATTTATAAAAAAAAACAAATAATAAAATATAACAATATAGGTGCGGTGTAATTAAGAATTCAACCATCAAATTAAGCCTCCTCAGCATAAAGTGAAACCATGTGATAAATGTCGATCACTATGTACTTTGATTTTTTATTGTGTGTGTTCAATTGTTCAACGTAAAATAAAGTGATATTGCATCTTCAACCTGTCGTCTTTTCTCAACGAGATATAATCATATCCACACAATCCTTGTGAATCCTGGAAAGAATCTGAAGCCTACCGCAACCCACTGAGCTACCCGAGGTCCTCGACTAAAGAGGAATCTTTTCTAAATCCTGGTGCCCAAACATCCTTTTATTAACCAGCAAACCCAAAACAGAAGAAACCTAACTAAAATCCTTCTGTAAAATGTAACATCTAGTTTGGATATCCCTGTGTGAAATTCAGCTCTCTAGAATGTGGGATCGAGGTGCCACTGCTTCTCTTGACAAAGTAGTAGAGATGATTCATCCCATATGTACCGTTTTCTCTCCCACTCCAAACTTTGAACATTACTTGTTTCTTCATAGTTAAATATGGGAAATAACATTATGAGGTTCTTAATTCATAAATTAATGAGTCATTTTTTACATCTTACCTCATATTTCATGTTTTCTTGAACTAGTTTTCAAGAGAAACATGAAATATGAGGTAAGATGATTCATAATGTCAGTTGAAAATGAGAGAGATGTTTCTCTTGAAAATTAGTTCAAGAAAACATGAAATATGAGGTAAGATGTAAAAAATGACTCATTAATTTACAAATTACTTGTTTCGCTTGCTGTATTTTCAATCAAACAGCAGCCTGTGCAGAGAATAGTTGTAAAAATAGTGTAAAGTGAGAAAATGCTTTCAAAAAAATGCAACGTTGATTCCGAGTGTAGGAAGTTTAACAAATCCTGGACCAGCAAGTACTTTGTGAAGGAGCATGGAAACAAAGTATTATGTGTTATTTGTAATGATGTTATTTCAGTTGTGAAAGAATATAACATTAAGAGACATTACCAAATAAAAGCATAGCCATTTTGATAAATTTAATGGAGATGAGCGTACTGTGAAAACGAATGAGCTCCTTTCAAAAGTTATGGCACAATGGTGGTTATTAATTCAGGGTGGTGGTGTAAGACAAAGAAATGTTACTCAAACGAGTTATGAAGTTTCGAAACTAATTGCTGAGAATGGAAAACCGTTTTCTGATGGTGAATTTGTGAAAAAGTGCCTGATTACTGTTGCCAAGAAGTTGTGTCCCGATAAAATTGATTTATTCAATTCAGTGTCACTATCAAGAAACACTGTAAGTAGGCATGTAGAAGAACTAGCATCCAATGTTCGTCATCAGCTTGTAGAAAAAGGAAAACAATTTGAACATTTTGAGATGGAAACTAATCCCCTGTTATACATGTTATTATTAAAATTAAATTAAAAGAATATTTATATTAAACATAAATGAGAAATTCCAGTAATTACTTGTCTGATGACCAAAATTTGGAAGTGTAGGCCTACATATGGGAATCTGAAGCTCGTGGACCCCAAAGGATATAAGCAATTAGCTGCAAATCCTACAGTCTATTGGAATAGTCACGTAGAAGCCATAAAACTCAGTAGTTAGAAAGGGTGGAAGGTATGTTGGATAATAAAACCTTATTTACAAACAAACATCTTACAACCCTGCCGCCTATACAGGTGTTGAGATGTCCAGAAAAGTAGCTTTTAACAAAGGTCAACGAAGTCGGGGAGAAACATGGTCTGAAGGTGTGTGAAATTTGTAGGCGTAAATGTTTCTAGCCAATAAAACTGTATATTTTATATTATATAATATATTAACCAATTGAATGTGCGATGGTAATAATGTTACCACCCTAAAGATTCTCAAAAGGTTAGGCTTCGAAAGAAGTGTAGAACGAAGTTGACAGACACTCTCGCTCCTGCATTGAGCAGGGTAAGTTTATTTGCTCGCCCCCCAAGAGCGGGCGCGAAATTAATATTTGTTCTAAGATTTTACAACGGCCGCAACTTAGTGAGAATATTAGAGGCCAGTAAGTAATTTTATAGTTAGGAGAGATGGATCTCCAATTGATTAAACGTGTGCTATATAAGTCAATAATATAGGGATCGCGAGAAATAAAGGGCCCTAATAAAAAGTCATATTTACGTAAATAGAGTGCGAATAACGTAAAAGTGCCTTGAGAATCTTAAGGGCGATAGCTGTCAGATTAGTTCTGCCAAATATTAATTTATAAAATAAGAAAAGAATTGAAAGTGTATGTATCAAGATTTTCCTGCATTAGAATAAAGATATATACATAAAATATTTTTTCATCTATCTCTATCATCAACGTAGTAGCCAACAAGTTGATCGTGATTGTCCCCTGAACCTCATTGCTCACCGACACATATCACACCCAGTTAGACCCCGTTGCAATTTCTCCATTACATGCGACAAAAGTACGGACATAACTGATACTGTTCAGTTGTTGGTATTTGTTAGAGGCATAGATGCCAATTTCAAAATTACGGAAGAACTTATAGGGGTAAGAAGTATATATGGTACGACGAAAGGAACTGACTTGTTCGAGGAAGTTGTGAAAGCTGAACTACACTGGGTGAAATTATGCAGTATAACAACTGATGGTGTTCCATGTATGTTGGGAGGCAACACTGGAATGGCGGAATTAATAAAGAAAAAAGTTGAAGTTTTGGGGGGCACTGTGCATAAATTGCATTGCATTGTACACCAAGAAGTTCTTTATGCTATAAAGCGGCAAATCTCGATGGAGTTGTGCAGACTGCAACTAAGATAATTAATTTCATTCATAGCAGAACATTGAATCACTGCACTTTCAAAACATTCCTAGATTATATGAACAGTGAATATGGTGATATAATCTGTCACGCTGAAATAAGAAGGTTGAGTCGTGGTCAAACATTAGCAAGATTTTTTGCTCTGAGAAATGAAATACACCAATATCTTAAGGAAAAAAAAGTATGAATATATGTTAAGTGATCACGACTGGCTGTCCAGACTAGCATTTCTTGTTGGTATGACAAAACATTTGAATGACTTGAACATAATTTTACAAGGTAAAGACAAATTAATCAAGCAAGTTTACAGTGCAATAACAGCTTTCAAATTGAAACTGAAGCTATTGAAAAGGCACATGTCTGTGAAAAACTGGATACATTTTTCAAGTGTAAAAGCTCTGCAAAATGAATATCCTGAATTGTTTCAGAAGTGATTCTTTTGTGAAAGTTATTGAAGAAGAGTTTTCTAATAGATTTGTTGATTTCAATAAAATGGAACCAGACATTTCTTTGTTTCGTCTCCATTTTCCTTTGGTGTTGACTAAGCACCAGCAATGTTTCAATTTAAACCAATAGATTTTCAGTGTGATGATGCAATGAAAGGACTTTTTGATCCTACAGATCTCATTAAGTTCTACAAGTTACTACCTGAAAAATGTTTAGGGTTGAAGGAACACACCCGACATTTAATCTGCATGATTTCCTTGACATATTTGTGTGAACAAACATTTTCTAAAATGAAAATCCAAAAATCACGAGCCATCGATCATTTGTTATCTTTAAGAAGCCAGCTCCACCCTTCTCATTAGGTAAATATATTCACTTTCTTACAAATTTTTTTTTACAATTTTAATTGCAGTTACAAATGTTTTAACATTCTTCTGTATGATCACGTGATTTTATTTTAATAATAATAGTGATGATGATGATGATAATGATAATAATAATAATAATAATAGAAGCAGCAGTAGCAACAATAATAGTAACAATGTTAATATTATTCGTTTTTTTTTTATTTGCAAAAATCGTAGCAACGGCTCGTAGCATTTGGGGTTAGGGAATTAACTATGTGTAAGAGAAAAATACGTGTTTAGATTGGAGGCCTAGGTGGCTCAGATGGAAGAGCTTTGAAATAGAAAGTCAAAGGTCCTGGGTTCAAACCCCAGTCTAGGCGTATATTTTTCTTTTCAAATATAATTTGTCCATCATTAAGGTGTAAAAAAAAAAAAGAATAATAATATTAACATTGAAAGAAGCACTACTGGCTTTATAAGTAATGTTTAAATTCCCAATAAAAAGTCTTCTTAACAAAGAAGCCGCCATTTGCAAAAATCGTAGCAACGGCTCGTAGCATTTGGGGTTAGGGAATTAACTATGTGTAAGAGAAAAATACGCGTTTAGATTGGAGGCCTAGGTGGCTCAGATGGAAGAGCATTGACATAGAAAGTCAAAGGTCCTGGGTTCAAACCCCAGTCTAGGCGTATATTTTTCTTTTCAAATATAATAGTAACAATATTTATGTTCCCACATGCGATCAATTGCACAATCAGTTATTGGCCCGGCCCATTAAAAAGTTTGGGTGGTTCTGCCATAGAAGCAGCTATTCAGTATGCATCACAGACCTCTTCTCTATTAATCTATATCTTCACTGATTCCTTAGCAGCAATATATAGTATCATTCAATATACCCCAACGACATACACACATAGAATAATACCAATACAGAAAAAAAAATGGCTCGAGTAAAATAACGAGGGGAAAACAATAACATTTCAGCGGATTCCCAGCCATTGTAGCATAATTGGTAATGAAATGGCAGACAAAATTAAAAAAAAAACTGCCACAAAATAATTTCCATAACCTAGAAAACTGATATCCATAAATAAAGCAATAGCATCTATAAATAAGAATCAAATGAATCATGAATTCTTCTTACCTCATATGTCTATGTTTTTAACACAGAATTGCAGTATTGGAAAAAACATCTTTTCCATCTTCAGCTGTTTTCGTTGAAGATGGAAAAGATGTTTTTTCTGATATTGCAGTTCTGTGTTAAAAAACATAATGTATGAGGTAAGAAGAATTCACGATTCATTTGATTAAGAAAACCTCATAATATAAAAATTCCCAAATTTATTATATTAAGCATCTATAAATACACACACCATAAAATATTGGACAAGCAAGAGGTTAGCATCTGAAAATGGAAAAAAAACACTGAAAAAAATTATAAAGAAACCAAATGATTTAAAACAATTGTAAGACAACACTCCACAGCATGTCCAGACATTTGCATCATGAACAAGAATTGGTCACATAGTTGACTAATACATATTTATATAATTTCAACCTGTGCCAAGCTGAAGAGGAGGATTTAGAACATATTCTGCTGAACTGTATATCTATAAATTGTCACAGAAATACTCTAAAGTCACTATTACCTCAAACCTTGGGCGAAACATTTCAATTCATCTTATCCACACCTAAGCTATGGACTATTGCAGAGCTTATACATAGTTTACATAGGAAAAATCACCAATCAACTCTTCAAGTAACTATGCAATGGAATCATGCCATCAGCTACAGCTGGAAACATGTAATGAAGATGAAGATAATGAAAAAAATTACCTAAATGAATATACCTCATATTGTGAATTCCTAAAATAAGTAATGATCAAAAAGCTTGATTTTGTAGACCAGTGTAATTGAAATTGCAAAAGAAAATGGTTTCGAGGAGAAACTCATACACAAAAAGATTGGTAAGTATAAAAAACAAAAACTGAGGAATGAAAGCACTCTTCAGATAGAAAAACCAAAAGAAAAGAAATATAGGAAATTCACATATCATCCATGGTGACAGAATAAATCTCAAAATATAAAAAAAATAATTAATGTAAGATTAGAACAAAAAAAAATGATTAGAGCCTAAATAAACTAATAAAAATCAACAATAATGAAAAGATTGATGATGGCAAAAAATCAGGAATATACCAAATAAAGTAAGCAAATTGTGATCTATATATATTATATTTACAATGTGTTTGATTGTGTAAAACTGAGAGACAAAATATTTTTAACTGTTTGGCATCTAAAAATCATAACCTACTATGGTGATTTGAAAAAAGATAATTTATACAATTATGTTCTGCGAATAGGAATAATATTTCTGCTGTTCTGGCAACACTGTAAAAACTGATTCACTAAAAATGCTATAAAACTATAATAAGCATTTGAAAGCTTTTTTTTTAAACTCCTGAGCATAAAACCACAAATATAATGTTTACAAATTTGCATGTCAAAAACCCTTTGATCATGGCTCTCATTATCTTAACTTTTAAAAATACTTACTGAGGAAAATACTGATTATTATATATAGTGAGCAATTTGTGCATGTATTTCTTCATTCCTCGTATTCATGACAATATGGTGAACTAACATAGTTAACAAGCAAATGAGATTTCAATTAGTGACTGATGAACAGCATTCTTGCTTCCAAAAACTCCATTTTTATGACTTGTTATAAAATACATTAAAAATTCATTTACAATTAAAACAAAATAAAAAGCTGGTATATACACTCAAAACGTATTTAAAAAATATAACTTATTTCACATTCACTTACGACTAGAAACATTTGTTCACTTTACGAGACTTATACATTCACGCAAGTATATATACACATATATCTGGTGTGTGTGTACGCTTAAGGGGAGAAAAGACCGACATTTTTAAATTCCACATCATTCTTTTTAGATTTAAAATTTTTATGTGTATATTAATCTAGTATGAGACACTATAAGCACTAAAATTGTAAAAAAATTTGAGTAATCAAAGATAGTAATATGTAAATTAATATACAAGCTGTAAAGAGAAAAATTTCAACCTGAACCAGGATTTGAACCAAGAGCACTATTGCATAAAGCTGGAGATTTTAGATTCAAATTCTGGTTCAGGCATTTTAATTTTTCTCTTTAAAATTGATTTCAGACAGCTTGCCTATGTATATTAACTTACATATTACTATCATAATGAGCAATATACATATACTAAAAATTAATTCTATAAACAAAAAGTTAAATGCTATTGTCCATATAGACGATTCTGTAAAATGGCGACTGAATATTTGATTATAATTAAAGAAACTGAACTGATTATTTACATCTCACCTCATATTTTGCTCTCTCACCTGAGGCATGTTTCAAAGATTATCCATTATCAGACAAAATACAACTGTTGGTAGCCTTGTATATCTTCTCCCTCTGGTGTCGGGCAAATGAACCTCACAATCAAATCCTTCTCCACAGGAATTAAAAAAAAAGTCATTATCTACATCCAGAAAAATGGAAACAAGATAATGAATTCTGAAGTTCTGGGGGGGGGGGGAGAGAGGAGAAGAATTTGATTATGAGGTTTGTTAGCCCAACACCAGAGGGAGAGGATACATAAAGCTCCCAAAAGTCATAAGAATTAAATGAATCATGATTATTTCTTACCTCATACTTCTATGTTCCTTTAAACACAGCACTGCAGTATCAATGACTCCTTGTCACCATCGTCAGCTGTTTTCACGATGGTGACAAGGAGTCACCGATACTGCAGTGCTGTGTTTAAAGGAACATAGAAGTATGAGGTAAGAAATAATCACAATTCATTTAATTCTTATGAATTGAACCTCATAATGTTAAAAATTCCCAAATTTAATATATAAATTCCAAAGTCATCTCAAGAGTTAGAAAAATGTTTTAAAGCAGAATTGACAGCCTCCAGTTCTTCATCAAAATGGGTTGAAAGAAGTATAACAACTTAAATTTGACACATTGACATCTTACTGTGATTAGTACAACAATGAAAGACAAATAATATAATATATTTGAAGAGAAAAATTTTCGCCTAGACCGAGACTCGAACCTGGGACCTTTGGCTTGCCGGGCCAAATGCTCTACCAACTGAGCTACTGAGGCGAGTTGCGATCAAATATAATTTATCTTTCATTGAGAAATGTTAAATTAATAATAAAAACATCATTAGAAGCCTTACTTGCTTTATAAAGTAATGTTAAATTCCCAATAAATGTCTTCTTAACTAAGAAGCTGCCATTTGCAAAGATAGAAGCAATGGTTTCAAAAGCATTTGGTGAGAGGGAATTACAACGTATATAAGAGAAAAATTTGCGTCTAGATCGCAACTCGCCTCGGTAGTTCAGTTGGTAGAGCATTTGGCCCGGTAATCCAAAGGTCCCGGGTTCGAGTCTCGGTCTAGGCGAAAATTTTTCTCTTCAAATATAATTTATCTTTCATTGAGAAATGTTAAATTAATAATAAAAACATAAATAATATAATATTTCTGTAATGTTATAATATGACTGTTTAAAATTTAAGTGAAACATGACTATAAGACAAGGAGAGAGGAGTAGAATTACAGCCAGTTGAGATGAAATTCTTGCAGCACACTAAATAGGAACCACAAAAAAAAGTCAATATTGATCACAACTATCAATCTAACTGGCTATAGCATTTCAAATGGATGCCCAGAGTTATGATCCATAGGATAATAGAGCCCCTCAGGGGTCCTCATCTAGGGGATATGTGGATGGCGACCACAAGGTGCCCAAGCTGAGCAAAACATTTCTTCCACTTACTTGTGTTTTGCACTCTTTTAACTTTACTATCTAACCTCTCTTGGTTAACTCTTGTTTTTTCGACCCGACACTATTAGGGCATATGAGGGCTAGGGAGTCTTTCCTTTCTTCCATTTCTTCTTTTCTTTATTTTCTTTTCTTCTCCAGAAAAACCTGACCAGAGGCTACAAGATGGCAGCCCCATCACTGGTCTTGCCTTCCTTTGGCCAGCAACCAATCGAAGGGACTATTATTATGCTTTCAAGTCTTATACGAGAATTTCCCGGTGAAATGAGTTTCATGCGCAGAACAGCGGGTTACACCAGATGGGATTGGAAAAGGAACACCGATGTCTTAAAAGAATTGAAGACTACGCCAATTTTGGAATATATTAAACAGTACCAACTAAATTGGAAATACCATCTAGAAAGAATGAGTTCAAATCGGATCCCCAAAGCTGTTTATAATTATATACCAAGAGGATGAAGATCACTGGGCCGTTCTATGAAACACTGGAGGGAAAATTTTCTATAGGATCGTAACAGGCCTTGGCCTAATACTTGGAAGAAAGAAGAAGAGGATAATAGAGTATTACCCCTATTTTACACTTTTTGAGGGACCAGAGGAAAAGTGGTGTAAATTAGGGGAGACGGAGATTCCAACGAAAATCCAGTAGTCATAATGTCGGTTGAAAATGGGAGGGATGTTCCTCTTGAAACTGCAGTTCCCGTGATTAAGGAAACATAAACTATGAGGTAAGGTAAGAAATGACCCATTCATTCATTCATTGAATTAAGAACCTCAGAATGTTATTTCCCATATTTAACTATGAAGAATAAAATATGTTTAGACAAAGCAGGTATCCTATTGCAGGAGTTGTTGACTCATTTTCCATAACTATCCTACCTTGATAAAGTAACTGTACTTATACCTCTTAATTTTGTACATCAATGAACATGCATCATCACATGAATTGAATTTTGAAATTCCCAGGGAAAAGGATTTGATTTGGAAGTTCATTAGCCAACATAAAGAGGGAAGAGGAGGCAACATACAAGATTGCCAATCACCAATTCAACAGTCGGATATGAGCTAAAGATAGAAGAAGAAAAATGTTCTCAAAAATCTACAAATTATGAGAAGAGGTATCGATTTTTCATTCTATTGTTTTATTAAAAAAACCTCACAGTATCACTCCCTAAAAATATTAATTATGTATTATCAACCTAAATTCCAATTAAATAAATATGTTTGAACCAGTTTAGTACTGGACTGCAAGTGTTGTTGACTCATTTCTGCTGCATACTGCACATTGATGAAGTAATGGTACTTCAACCCCTTAATTCTGTCATTACTAAACATGTATTGTCACCCAAAATTTGAGTTAAAGAAATATGTTTCAAATTTCGTGAATGAAATCCTTTAATATAATAAAAAAAAAGAGTAATAAAACTTCAAGTGATGGAAAAAATACTTGTAAAATATATTTGATATCTTCAGGAAATTAAAATTACCTCAAGAAGTAAGAAATTTGAGCTATTGGAGTTTGACTATACAAGGTCATCTCATCAGTTGGTTTTGGCTGAGAATGAGACTTTAAAACAAGTCTAGATGAGAGAGCAAAATGTATGATGAGGTTATAGAACTGATTCAATTTCTTTAATAAAATACCTCATCATTTATTTCCTATCAATTTTGTGTTTAAAATAAAATGTAATGTTTATCTAAAGTTTTTTGTCTTGTAAAGAAAACATTTTCACATCTAGTTTTTTGATTATAAAAATGTGTTAAAATAGTGTATGAGTTATGCATGTAAATATGTTTTTTTTTAATTTAATAAAATTTAGCATCTTCTCCCTTTAAGAAATATAAATATGAATGTGTAAACAGTAAATAACATTTTAAAAAGATGTGTGGACACTAATGGTATAATGATTGTGCGAGCAACCAGCACCACGTGTGACATATTTCACTGGTTTAATAAGCACACAACATGACAAAACCAGTTGAAGGAACATTTTTGAGACTTGCCCCACGTTATCTTTCAACTATAAATACCTGTTTTCATGGTGGCAATAACAAATATGTCTAAGTTTATAAGCCACTGATGTCCCAGGCACTTGATTTGCCACTCGCAATTTCATTCGCAAGCCAGTTTGCTGTCAAAACTGCTTAGTGCTATAGCGAAAGCTTGTACAGCACACATTGGGTAACGATAATCCATTGTGAAAACATCTTCAGCTACACGACCAAACTGCATTACAACATAGTCCACTGTAAGAAAACAAATTGTTATAATAACCCCTTCAGGGAGACATTAAACATACAACTTAATGATATTAATCAATACACACATTCAAACACTAAGAAATGGGATTGGAAGTAAATATTAATAAACTAAATGTATGATCTGATGAAGAAATACATTATTAAATGGAATGGACGTTCAACAAATTAGGAAAATTTTGAAGAAGTGGCAGAATATAAATAACTAGGAATAATGATTACAAATAGAAATGAATTGCAGAAAAAAATTAAACACATGCTCAACTATAGAAATACATGCTATTATGTGTATTACAGGGACTTTTATCATCCCAACCTCTCAAATTTTTTTTTTTCACTTGTATTACACGGATACAGAACATGAACTTTACTTTAAGGGAAAAGAAAATATTATGAGTATTTTTAAGAAAATATTTGGACCAAAGATAAACAAACAGATGAAAGGAGAAACTACATTATGTTTATTAATTTGCTTATTTCTATCATAGTAATAGCTTCTCAATATTAATTTAATACAGAACAATAAACTACATTATATTAAACTAATGTTGGGAAGTGAACATTATGAGGTATAATCATTGAAATTCATTGGGGAACATTTTTTTGACAACTCACCTTATAGATTTCATGCTTTTCATGATACTGCAGTTTCAAACAAAATCTTGTTCATCTTCCAACTAATGAAATTCTTCAGCCCCATCAACTCTTCTATTGTCACCATCTTCAGCACAGCCATCTAAGGTTGAATTTATAAACTTCAAAATCAAATTTAGTTCATTAGGAATATCAAAATTTATTGATCTATATTTATTTTTCTGAATGTATATCTTCTCCCAAACTGTCAATTCTAAAAGTTTATCCACTTGTTTTAAAAGTTTTGCTTCTCTTCCAATTTTATGATGTTCTAATAAACTATGTGCAGCAATTGTAGATTTTTCAATTTCATAATTTTTTTTTGTGAAATTGAAAAATCTGCAATTGCTGCACATAGTTTATTAGAACATCATAAAATTGGAAGAGAAGCAGAACTTTTAAAACAAGTGGACAAACCTTTAAAATTGACAATTTGGGAGAAGATATACATTCAGAAAAATAAAGATAGGTCAATGAATTTTGATATTCCTAATGAACTAAATCTGATTTCAAAGTTCATAAATTCAACCACAGATGGCAGCACTGAAGATGGTGACAATAGAAGAGTTGACGGCCAAAGAATTTTATCAGTCAGAATTATGGCTGAAGGTGAACAAGATTTCATTTGAAACTGCAGTATCATGAAAAACATGATATCTATGAGGTGAGTTGTCAAAAAATGTTCTCAGATGAATTTAAAAAACTATTTAATGTTTATGGGAAACCAGATGTAATAAGAACAGTTAGGTCTCATAGACTGCAATGGGCAGGGCATGTGGCACAAATGGAGAATGAAAAAGAGGCCTGGAAGTTTCTAGCAGGAAAACTAGAGGGAAAGAGTCAGTTAGGTAGGACATGAATAAGGCAGGAGAATAACATTAACCATGATTTGAGGAAGGTGTTATACAGAGAATAATTGGAAAACATTACATCTGGATAGGGATGTATGGAGAGCTTATGTTCACACTGGGTTCAATAGTGCCAGTAAGTCAGTTTAGGGAGACATTAAAGCTAGAAAAATTAACAATAGTCATAGAGAAAAATGGATTAAAATGGTTTGGACATTTGAAAGAATGGAAAAGGGAAGACTACCACAAAGAATGTTACATCTCAAGATTCAAAGAAAATGATCAAGGAAGATGGATTAACAAAGTAAAGAAAAACTTGACATGAAAGGGGACACAAATAGGAAAAATTGAGAGGAAAGAAAGCATGGGAGGATGGAGATGAATGGATGCATATTTCGAGTCAAAACAATTCTTTAAAGATACAATAAGAGAAAATGATGAATGAACAACCTTTGTACTGACACAAATGGAAATTTGTTATATAAATAAGTTATTTTTATCATAGTTATTTTATTTAACGACACTCTTTAACAGTTAAGGAATTCAAACCTGAGCATGAAACACCTGATCAATTTTACTGAGAAGCCTCTTTTTTCAGGCGTGAGTGATTTTATATATTGTAAATATATGATACAGGACCAACATCCTTAGTTCCCTTCTTATTATTGGATGTTGTAGTGCAAATGACTTGATATAAATGTTAAAACAGGCTATAAATTATTTCAATTCTTATTGAGTATCCCCCATTATATCTCATGCTGCCAACATGTCTTTTCCTTCTATTATGAAATTTACAACATACTTACGTTGTACATACTATATTAAGTCATGTCATTTTACTAATTAACATTCAGATTTATATAATAAATTTGGGAATTTTTAACATTATGAAGTTTAATTCATAAGAACTAAATGAATCGTGACTTCTTCTTACCTCATACTTCTATGTTTTTTAAACACAGCACTGCAGTATCAGTGACTGAGTCATGAAAACAGCTGAGGATGGTGACAATGGTTGCTGCTACAGCAGTGCTCTGTTTAAAAAACATAGAAGTATGAGGTAAGAAGAAGTCACGATTCATTTAGTTCTTAAATATTCAGATTACTACATTGTTAACATGGCCATGTTACGTTAAGTTAGATTAGGTCAGCATCCATTACATAACATTAAAAAAATCTTAAATTTCAGATTCTCTATCCTGATGGAATTCAAAACACCAATAGCAAATGAGCCAGATATGAATCAACACTCCTTTAAGTTGGCAATACATTTCTAACCTTAATTCGTAACTATTGCATAAGATTTATATCATGTTTCTTAGGTTATTTGTATCTCCAATACAAACACATTTACTTATTTTAGGAATTCTCACTATGAGGTATATTCTACCTTAACAAATACATTTTTTTTCACTATTTTTCATATTTTCTTCTGGTCAACTCCATGTGCGTTTTGTTGTGGACAAAACAGAGTCTGGTGAGGTATATCTTGGGATTTCTCTGGTTTTTCCCTGCTACAAATTTCATTCCACTATTTCTCCACACTCATCTCAATCATTCATTTCATTTGCCTCTATGTTGGTGCATCAGGCATGGTTGGCCAGCACCCTCTCAGATCTCCATGTAATGGGTTTATCACTTCTCATTTCTCGACTTGCTCTGAATCGGACATGAGCTGAAGAGGTTTTTCTTTTGACCAAAAAACTTTATATATCTTAATATATAAAAATTTCGTGTCACATTGTTTGTCCGCGATTGAATCCTAAACTACTGAACCGATTTTAATAAAATTTTGCACACTGTGTGCAGTTAGATCCAACTTGAGACTTAAGGTAGTTTATAACTAAATTTATAGCCGCATTATTTTTTATTGCAAATTATTTGTTTATTATTTAACAAAGAGAGATCCAGATGGCTGTGCTTTTTGTTGCAACTGCGAATTTCAATTGGATTACAAATATTGATTGGGGGCACGCCGTAGCGTAGTGGTTAAGGCACTGAGCTACAAGCCGGAGGGTCGCAGGTTCAAGTCCTGTTGGGGTCAGGATTTTTAAACTGACCCAAACCCTCTGGCGGCACTATGGCCCTGGGGTCGACTCAGCCTCTAACGGAAATGAATACCAGATGCTTGTTCTGGGGGTAAAGGCGGCCGTCACGCAGGGCTGACAACCCAGCTGACATAAAGTGCCGATTGTCTAGAAAAAAGTGGGAGCCTTAACCTCCCACTACCCCAAGGGTCTCCGGGTCTGTTGTGGGATCACTTTACTTTACTTTACAAATATTGATTATTTCATAATTTAAGTGTGTTCAGTGTTTATTTTATTTTCAATATTATTAATTTCATGTGTAAATATTAGTTTTAAGTAATCTGGCTGAAAGACCAACTTAATTTAAATTTTTAATGTATACCTTAGCCACAGCAACGCGTGGCCGGGACTTCTAGTATATATATATACACACACACACACACACACACGTATAATATATAAAATCTACATTATATATAAAACACTTTTCTCAAGTCGGTAATCACATTATTTAAAATAATTGGTCCATTTTTACCCTTTTTTTAAATTATGGTATTGAGTCATCTGTGGTACAATCCTCATATGTTCTTCATATTATTCATTTATATTTTATGATGCCCCCAAAACATTTTTAAGTATTAAATTAAATATAAAAACATGGAATAAAGTTTCCATAATGTGAGGCAATTTTTTTTTCCTAAATGCGAAGTATATATCAAGCGCATGTCTCAGGAGATGAAAGTAGAGTGACAACATTTGTAGATTGTGGAGAGGAATGGCAAAATGTTTAATATTGTCTTCTTGACATGTATACACATTAAAATCATGTGATGCAGCCAATTTATAAAGAATATTTAAATGCTCGATGCAACCATAAGAGGAACACACCATAACATCTGCAAAACATATATATATGGGAGAATATCTGGAGAATAAAAGCAGGAGAGATGTTTTTTTGGAAATATCTATCCATGTCCCTTTGTTAGGTTTGTTGCTATTTGGATAGTTTCTTAGAATGTGTCACTCCTTTATGACGTTTTTTGTATAACATACAAACTCCCATTTTCTTAAGCCAACTAGAATAGTAATACAGTAATAATATTATCTAGTAATACAGTATTAAAATCTCAAATATAAAAAATACTAACAAAAATACTCACTCTAACCTTAGATTTGTCATAGGTAATGGAGTTAGGTCATTTAATGTATAATAGAAACTTAAAAACTATATTACATAACTGAATTTGCAATTTTATTACACCCCACCTGATAAAACATATTTCTCACCTGATTAGTTTATCACCTCCAACATGAGCTAAACATATTTTTATGAGGTAAAGTGTAAAAAAGTTTCCAATTGTGGTTCTTCCGATCGACATAACATCAGTCGGCATAAGTGTACAGAGGATGGGGTTGTCAAGACCCTGATATCGCGATCTACTTAGAAGATTAATTATGAGGAGAGGTATGAAACATTTCAATTTATCGTCAATTATGTCATCATTCATTTTGAGAATTTTCCGCGTCATTGAGGGTTTTCTTCAACCAATCTTAGTAATTAACATGAATTAAAAAAATAAATAAATAAATATAAATGACTAACGACTTATAGACTATCAGTTTGAAACAAACATTTACAAGATTTGAGTTTGTATTTTTTTAACATTCTTACCTCATATGATTGCTTTGTTGGACATATGTTTTTAAAACATTTACAAATTTCCCTTAATTAAAGTTCTCCATCATCATTTATGTAATATTGATAATTCGTCTCATATGTTGCTTCCATTAGAAATTTATTAAACAAAAAATTATATTAATAGTCAGTGGAGAACATATTTTTATCGACTCACATCATATGATTTCAAATTTCTTTGATACCGACGATTTCAGACAATATCATGTCCTTCTTCAGTCATGGCTTCCACTGATGAAATTCTGTGATTGTTGATTTCTCTAATGACATCACCTCTTGTGCTGCCATCTTTCGTTGGGATTATAAACTTTGTAATTAAATTTTTATCCACTGGAATATCGAAATTCATAGATCGATATTTATTCTTCTGAATGAATATCATTTCCCAAATTGTCAATTCCAACAGCTTATCCAATTGTTTCAAAAGTTTTGCCTCTTTTTTAAATTTTATGATGTTCTAGCGAACTATGTGCAGCAATTGCTGATTTTTCAATTTCACAATTTTTTATATTTCTAAAATGTTCTTTAGTGCGTGTTTCCAAATTCCTTTTTGTTTTTCCTATGTATACTTTGCTACAATCATTACAATTTATTTGATAAATTCCAGATTTCTTACTGTCTGGGATGTTGATTTTTTTATTTGTACTTATAAGTTTTTCCAAACTAAATTTATTTATTGGTGCCAAAGTAATGTTGTATTTGTCAAATATTTTTTGAAATTTCCCATGTACTATTGGATGGTAAGTAATTTTCTTGAAATTTTTCTTTTCTTTACTAACAATTTGTAGGGTAGAGCATTCTTTAAGTTGTTTTATCTTTCTGAATTTCTTTAATTTGTTAGATATTATACTCTTATTGAAACCATTTAATCTGGCTATATTTAGGATATTCTCGTATTCTTTCTTAAAATTTTCTCCTTTTAGTGGGACCTTTATCAATCTATATAAGAGGCTATTAAATATTGCATGTTTATGTGTCAGAGGATTGAAACCCATTGATTTTATATAATTATCAGTATGTGTACCCTTCCTATATATATCAAATTCAATTTTTTGAGTTTTTTCATTCCTAATTATGTATAAATCCAAAAACGGAATTTGGTTTTCAATTTCTGATTCTATGGTAAATTTAATTGATACATCTTGTAGATTAAGTAATTTCAACGTATCATCAACATGTTTAAAATTTATTATCGAAAAAATATCATCTACATATCTGTACCAACTCTTGAAAATCCATGGGTAAGCCTTGGTGATATGGCATTTGAAGTAACTCAAATATATTAAGTTATGTAGATAGGAAATAACACTATGAGGTTTTTTAATATTGTTTATTTTTTATTATTTCACTCACCTCATACTTCATAATTCATAGCAGACCCTGGGTTTCTTCACATCTTTTGTGACATTCTCAATGCTGCGTCACGTTCACAACTGACGTCCAACGGCCTTCTATCCTGCAGACTGACCTCCGCGCCATCTGGTGGCCGACCGAAGAATTTCCAAATCAGTCCTCTTTCTTTATAACCGGGTATTTCAAAATTCATAGTTGTATTTTCATTCTTGCATATGTAAATTTTTTCCCAAATTGTGAGTTCCTTCGGTTTTTCCAATTGTTTAAGTAATTTTGTTTTGGTTTCTATTCTATGTTTTTCTGACCAGGCATGTGCAGCTATTGCAGATTTTTCGGTTTCTCCATTTTTAACATTTCTGAGGTGTTCTTTTAATCTTGTATTTAAATTCCTTTTTGTTTTTCCTATGTATATCTTTTCACAATCTTTACAATTAATTTGATAAATTCCCGATTTTTTGCAGTCTTCAATCTTTTCATTTTGTTGGTTTTTATTAAATTACCTAAGCTGTAATCATTTTAGGTGCTAATTTAATGTTGAATTTGTTGAAAATTTTTTGAAACTTGTCAAATACCAAAGGATGGTATGTGAACTTCTTGAATTTTTTGCCTATTTTTTATCTGTCTGAAGAGTACTTTCATTGATGACTTTTTGTTCTTTGAATTTATTTATTTTCTTGTGTATCATCTTCTTTTGAAACCATTATCCTTAGCAATTTTTATGATGTGTTCTTTCTCTTTATTGTAATTTTCTTTGCTCATGGGGACATTCACAAGTCTGTGTGTTAAACTATTAAATACTGCCTGTTTGTGTGAAAAATGGTTAAATCCAGTAGCTTTCATATAATTGTCGATGTGAGTTTCTTTTGTGTAGATTCCAAATTCTATTTTCTTTTTTTCTTCATTCCTAATCAATTTAAGGTCCAAAAATGGTATTTCATGATTATTTTCTATTTCCATTGTAAATTTGATAGTTTTATTTTGAATATTTAACAGTTTAATGGCATCTTCTAATTGTTTCTCTTTTACTATTGCTATGATATCATCTACATATCTTCTCCAAAATTTAAACATCAAAGGATGTGCTATGGTTAAATGACATTCAAAGTTCCCCATAAACATGTCTGCTAAGAATGGTGATAATGGATTTCCCATTGCGAGTCCTGATTTTTGTCTAAAGTATTTACCTCTAAATGTGAAGAACATTTGATTTAAGCATAATTTTGTTAGTTTTATGTATTCTTTAACGCTATCATCATCTAATTTGTTTTCATTCAACCATTTTTCTAAAATTTTCAAAGTTTTGTCAGTCGGGATGTTTGTGAATAATGAAGTAACATCAAAAGAGACCAATCTTTCTGAAGGTTCTATTCTACATTTTCTAATTTCTCAACTAATTGGTAAGAATTTTCTACTGCTAAATTTTCAAATTTTTCCATACCTTTAAATTTATTGTTAAGCCATTTGGATATGTTATATGTCGGTGAGTGTTGATATTGTTGATGATAGGTCTCATTTTCTTTCCGTCTTTGTGGATTTTAGGAAGACCATGAATGTTGGGGTTCTGGGATTTGGTATTTTTAATTTAAACTTTTCCTTTTGTGTCATAATTTTTTTAATTGATTTAGGCTGGTTTCAACTTCTTTAATTGTTTTTGCGAGAGGATTTGTTTTAATTTCTTCATATTCTTCCCCCTTTAATAAATTCTCCATCCTATCATTATAATCTTCTTTATCCAAAATTACCAAATTATTCCCTTTGTCTGACTTTGAAAAAACAACATTTTTATTATTAATGTTTCTTACTTTCTTCATATTTGTTTTGCATATGTTTTCTATTTTTGTGTTTTTAATTTTTTTAATAACTTCCCCACATTCTTTTCTTTAATCATGAAATACCATTTTTGGACCTTAATTGATTAGGAATGAAGAAAAAAAGAAAATAGAATTTGGAATCTACAGAAAAGAAACTCACATCGACAATTATATAAAAGCTACTGGATTTAACCATTTTTCACACAAACAGGCAGTATTTAATAGTTTAACACACAGACTTGTGAATGTCCCCATGAGCAAAGAAAATTACAATAAAGAGAAAGAACACATCATAAAAATTGCTAAGGATAATGGTTTTCAAAAGAAGATGATACACAAGAAAATAAATAAATTCAAAGAACAAAAAGTCATCAATGAAAGTACTCTTCAGACAGATAAAAATATAGGCAAAAAATTCAAGAAGTTCACATACCATCCTTTGGTATTTGACAAGTTTCAAAAAATTTTCAACAAATTCAACATTAAATTAGCACCTAAAAATGATTACAGCTTAGGTAATTTAATAAAAACAACAAAAATGAAAAGATTGAAGACTGCAAAAAATCGGGAATTTATCAAATTAATTGTAAAGATTGTGAAAAGATATACATAGGAAAAACAAAAAGGAATTTAAATACAAGATTAAAAGAAAACCTCAGAAATGTTAAAAATGGAGAAACCGAAAAATCTGCAATAGCTGCACATGCCTGGTCAGAAAAACATAGAATAGAAACCAAAACAAAATTACTTAAACAATTGGAAAAACCGAAGGAACTCACAATTTGGGAAAAAATTTACATATGCAAGAATGAAAATACAACTATGAATTTTGAAATACCCGGTTATAAAGAAAGAGGACTGATTTGGAAATTCTTCGGTCGGCCACCAGATGGCGCGGAGGTCAGTCTGCAGGATAGAAGGCCGTTGGACGTCAGTTGTGAACGTGACGCAGCATTGAGAATGTCACAAAAGATGTGAAGAAACCCAGGGTCTGCTATGAATTATGAAGTATGAGGTGAGTGAAATAATAAAAAATAAATAACTCATATACCGGGTGCGGCAGCATAACTTCCTTTTTTAAAATGTGCGCCATTTAGTCGGTTGATGTCGTAGCGGAGCGCTAGTGGTCTCGTTCGAGAGGGGGGACTATAAAGTTTTGTCCTGACACAGTTCAGTCGCCATCATGCGTTGGAACAGTGAGGAGCGTGCGTTTGCCATTGAGGCCTACTTTTCGAGCGGATGTTCTGTGATCGCAACCCGGTGCGCCTTTCGGAATCGCTTTAATTTAGCCCCGTTGGCCCCTGTCCCGGACCGGAAATCAATTGTTACGTGGGTCACTACGTTCAGACAAACTGCAAGTGCGACAAGACGAAGAACTGGAGTCCCTCGGCCGATTAGATCACCTGAGAACATTGAGGTAGTGAGAGCTTCAATGTTGCGATCACCACGGCGTTCTGCGCGCAAACATGCATCTGCCCTTGGACTTTCCGATCGTTCTGTAAGGAGAATACTTCATGATGATCTTCATTTCCATCCATACAAGATGGCAATTGTGCAGGAACTTTATGAACGTGACTTCAATTCTCGGAGGAATTAGGGGCGATTTGAAGTGGCCGGCCCGCTCTCCCGATTTGACCCCTTGTGATTTTTTTCTATGGGGTTATTTGAAATCCCGTGTTTATGTGAACCGTCCAAGGACCCTACAAGAATTGAAGACCAACATCCAGGAAGAAATTGCCAACATAACGCCTGCTATGCTGGCAGGAGTCATGACAAACGCCAGAAATCGGTTTACTCAGTGTATGGAGAATGGGGGACGTCACCTACCTGATTTGATCTTCAAAACTGAGTAAAACAAAACTTTATGTATGTGCCTATATTATAAAAAACGAATAAAAATTTTCTGATTCATACAATGCATTTTATTAAGTTTTAAAAAAAGGAAGTTATGCTGCCGCACCCTGTATAAATTAGTCAAAAAAGGTGAAAGAGGATTTTCCATAGATAAACCCGAAACTTGTTTGTAAAATTTACCGTTGAAAGTAAAATAGGAATGTTCAATACAAAATTTTGTTAGGTTGATGTATTCTTCTATTCTTTTTTAAAATCCAAAGAACCAAACCATTTTTCCAAAAAAATTCAACATTTTTCCTATTGGAACATTTGGAAACAATGAAACAACAACAAAAGACACAAATCTGTCATTGTGATCCACTCTAATGTTATTCAATTCATCAATTAGTTGTAAAGAATTTTCAATACTTTTATTTTCAAATTCTGGAAAACTCTTAAATTTCTGTAACAACCATTTTGATAAATATTAAGACGGTGACCCTATATTATTAATTATAGGTCTCATTTTCTTCCCAATTTTATGAATTTTGGGGAAACCATACATTCGAGGATTGGAAGAATTTGGGACTTCCAATTTACATTTTTCTGTATCAGAAATTGTATGCTTAATTTGTTTTAAAGTTTTGTCAAAAGTTTTTATAGTTTTTGGTAGGGGATCCTTTTTTAGTTCCAAATATTCTTTTGATTCTAAAAGGTTTTCCATCCTCTTGATATATTCAGATTTTTCTAAAATTACTATTTTATTCCCCTTATCAGCTTTAGAAAATATTATATTTTTGTTGTTTATCTTTTTTAAAATGGTTATATTTTTATTTGCCAATACATTTTTAGGAGTGTTTTTAATTTCTTCTAAAATGTTTTCACTTCCTTTCTGAATGATTGTTTTATCTTCATTTTCTAATCTTTCTATCGCAATTTCAATATCTGAAACAAAATCTTCAACATTATCTGAATAATTTATACAAGATTTTAAACCTTGATTGAGTAAACTAAGTTCTTTTTTCAAAGCTACTTTAGAAAGATTAACTACATTATCTTCATTGAGTGCAATTCTACTTTGGAAACTTTTAGATGTATCATTTCTCTCCTCTTTTTTTTCAAAATTAATTCCGTTCCTCGTGTCTGTTTTGCATTTTTTAGTCAAATTCATGAATTTCTTCTTCTGTCTGTTAACTTTTTTCTTTATTTCAAAATTTAGAAATTTGAAAAAAAATTTAATTAAATGTTCGAAACCAATAAATCCTAACTGTTTAATCAATTTCAAAATTAGAAATTTACTATCTGCATATGAAATTGATTAAACAATTAGAATTTATTGGTTTCGAAAATTTAATTAAAATTTTTTGTGAATTTCTAAATTTAAAATAAAGAAAAAAGTTAACAGACAGAAGAAGAAATTCATGAATTTGACTAAAAAATGCAAAACAGACACGAGGAACGGAATTAATTTTGAAGAAAAAGAGGAGAGAAATGATACATCTAATAGTTTCCAAAGTAGAATTGCACTCAATGAAGATAATGTAGTTAATCTTTCTAAAGTAGCTTTGAAAAAAGAACTTAGTTTACTCAATCAAGGTTTAAAAACTTGTATAAATTATTCAGATAATGTTGAAGATTTTGTTGCAGATATTGAAATTGCGATAGATAGATTAGAAAATGAAGATAAAACAATCATTCAGAAAGGAAGTGAAAACATTTTAGAAGAAATTAAAAACACTCCTAAAAATGTATTGGCAAATAAAAATATAACCATTTTAAAAAAGATAAACAACAAAAATATAATATTTTCTAAAGCTGATAAGGGGAATAAAATAGTAATTTTAGAAAAATCTGAATATATCAAATCGAAAGAATATTTGGAACTAAAAAAGGATCCCCTACCAAAAACTATAAAAACTTTTGACAAAACTTTAAAACAAATTAAGCATACAATTTCTGATACAGAAAAATGTAAATTGAAAGTCCCAAATTCTTCCAATCCTCGAATGTATGGTCTCCCCAAAATTCATAAAATTGGGAAGAAAATGAGACCTATAATTAATAATATAGGGTCACCGTCTTAATATTTATCAAAATGGTTGGTACAGAAATTTAAGAGTTTTCCAGAATTTGAAAATAAAAGTATTGAAAATTCTTTACAACTAATTGATGAATTGAATAACATTAGAGTGGATCACAATGACAGATTTGTGTCTTTTGTTGATGTTTCATTGTTTCCAAATGTTCCAATAGGAAAAATGTTGAATTTTTTTGGAAAAATGGTTTGGTTCTTTGGATTTTAAAAAAGAATAGAAGAATACATCAACCTAACAAAATTTTGTATTGAACATTCCTATTTTACTTTCAACGGTAAATTTTACAAACAAGTTTCGGGTTTATCTATGGAAAATCCTCTTTCACCTTTTTTGACTAATTTATATATGAGTTACTTCAAATGCCATATCACCAAGGCTTACCCATGGATTTTCAAGAGTTGGTACAGATATGTAGATGATATTTTTTCGATAATAAATTTTAAACATGTTGATGATACGTTGAAATTACTTAATCTACAAGATGTATCAATTAAATTTACCATAGAATCAGAAATTGAAAACCAAATTCCGTTTTTGGATTTATACATAATTAGGAATGAAAAAACTCAAAAAATTGAATTTGATATATATAGGAAGGGTACACATACTGATAATTATATAAAATCAATGGGTTTCAATCCTCTGACACATAAACATGCAATATTTAATAGCCTCTTATATAGATTGATAAAGGTCCCACTAAAAGGAGAAAATTTTAAGAAAGAATACGAGAATATCCTAAATATAGCCAGATTAAATGGTTTCAATAAGAGTATAATATCTAACAAATTAAAGAAATTCAGAAAGATAAAACAACTTAAAGAATGCTCTACCCTACAAATTGTTAGTAAAGAAAAGAAAAATTTCAAGAAAATTACTTACCATCCAATAGTACATGAGAAATTTCAAAAAATATTTGACAAATACAACATTACTTTGGCACCAATAAATAAATTTAGTTTGGAAAAACTTATAAGTACAAATAAAAAAAATCAACATCCCAGACAGTAAGAAATCTGGAATTTATCAAATAAATTGTAATGATTGTAGCAAAGTATACATAGGAGAAACAAAAAGGAATTTGGAAACACGCACTAAAGAACATTTTAGAAATATAAAAAATTGTGAAATTGAAAAATCAGCAATTGCTGCACATAGTTCGCTAGAACATCATAAAATTGAAAAAGAGGCAAAACTTTTGAAACAATTGGATAAACCGTTGGAATTGACAATTTGGGAAATGATATTCATTCAGAAGAATAAATATCGATCTATGAATTTCGATATTCCAGTGGATAAAAATTTAATTACAAAGTTTATAATCCCAACGAAAGATGGCAGCACAAGAGGTGATGTCATTAAAGAAATCAACAATCACAGAATTTCATCAGTGGAAGCCATGACTGAAGAAGGACATGATATTGTCTGAAACCGTCGGTATCAAAGAAATTTGAAATCATATGATGTGAGCCGATAAAAATATGTTCTCCACTCACTATTAATGATATAACCTCATAATGTTTACTTCCCAATATTAATTTAAATATAAAAAATTATATGTTAGCTGCATTGGAAGTTGTTATAGAAACTTCAGAAGTATATGTTGGCTGCATTGGAAGATTGTGTACAAGAAAATAAATAAGATAAAATCAAATGTTTCATACCTCTCCTCATATTACAATGAGGACAGTTATGAAACATTTGATTTTATCTTAAATTAAATCTCATAGTGATTTATTCCTATAAAAGTTCAAAAGGTAAATAAATATTTAAGAATTGTAAAAAAAGTTTTGATAATTGTTACCATTCCATTAATCCAGTTTAATCTCTCACCTTTATAGGTACTTTTATGTGCCACTTGCCACCCGGGCCTTACAGTGACACGACCTGCTGGGAGAGGGATTTTAAACTATGGAACATTTATAGCTATACTATTTTGACCTCCGAGACAATACAACATTAAAACGAAACACACCATTTCCAAACACACTTGTACAAACATGGCAAATATGACAATGATGATTAGGATGGATAGATGATGCTCGGGGACTATTTGGGCCTAAAAGTTTCCTGAAATTTGTCTTATGGGTGAATAAAAACCCCACAAAAAAATCATCACCCAGGAAACTTCTCCTGATTGGGGATCAAACCCAGGCCCACTGCATGAAGGCAGTGACGCTACCCCGAAACCACAGCAGTGGACTGATCCATTGTTATAAATTTAAAAAATAGTATATATTATTAAAAATGAAACCATAACCCTAGAATTTGACAAAACTGTGTATATGTGTTTTCTAATGCTACCCACAGTACTTTTTGTGCTTTGGGTTCTGCACTGGGCAGGTAGATGATGTTAATGTATTCTATTTTCAATTTATACACCATTTTGGTAGACCACTTTATGTAGATGATGCATTCTTGTTTTGCATACAGAGAGGATTGTAGGATGATTGTATGTTTAAGTGTTTGTGTAGTGTAAAGGAAGATGACAAGGGAGAAGATGAAATCCAGTGCTGACACACAGCCTGCTCCTGTCAAAAAGGACAAGACAGTCACCAGGCTTAACATCAGAATCTGACAAACAAATTGCTATCAACTATATGACATGCCTTCTCAACACTGCAATTTAATGCAAACATCTGTGCATAATCTAGCAATTAAAAATTGTACAGCACAAACCCTTCTGGTTCAAGATTGAAATTTTATAATTAAAACTTCTAACCTGTTGGGTGTAACCCAGGCCTGCTAGTCAAGAAGCAGGCATGCTGCCACCTGAGTTAGTTTCTGTATGAGGTATATTAAAAATTAGGGAAAAACTTTAATTAGTCTCAAAAAGAAAACATTGAGTACTTACCATCACTGTCATGGACTATCTGAAAGTTTTTCACAGAAGCTTGAGTTACTCGACCGTGAAAGTTGAGCACATAAGACTGAGTGTCATCATTCCATACTGGTGTTTTGTTATGTAGTTCTATCAAATTATCCATATTTTTATTTCGCCAACATTCTGAAATCAGTATTATAATACAGAGTGTTTATAAAGTCACATCATTTGTTTTAACACTACAAATTATTTTTTTTTGCGTATAATCTAAAGCGATGTACACAATAGAAGAAAGAATAGCTGTTCTTTCCTACCAACAGCATGGAATGATGTATGATGAAGCGCAGGACAATTTCACATGCAAATTTCACAAACCAGCTCCTACTAGATATGCCATGAAGAACAAGGTGAACAGATTCAAGCAAACTGGTAATGTTACTGATGAACAGTGAACTGGGAGACGAGGTGTAGCAGATGAAACTGTGGAAAGGATTGAGGAAGTGATTACTCACAGCGCCTCAGCATCAACCAGAAGACTAAGTAGGGAACTTGGTATCGCACACACCACTGTGATTCAATTTGAAGAAACATGCCTACCACATTCAAATTGTTCATAGACTTGAAGATGAAAATTATGCTGCCAGACAAGCTATGTGCTATGATTTACTGGATGCTGTTAGAAATGAAAATTTAATGCAGCATGTTATGTTCAGCGACGAGGCAACATGCCACACCTATGGAAATGTGAACAGACATAACTATTGGATTTGGGCAGATGAACAGCCAAGTGCATTAGAGTGATGGGAAAGTGACTCGTCAAAGGTAAATGTGTGGATGGGAAACAAAAAACCAAAAGAGTATGGACCCTTCATGTTTGCTGAGTGAACAGTAACTGGTAACATCTACCTTTACTTACTGCAACTGTTTTTGGAGCCACAGTTCATACAAGATGGCATTTTGAATTCTGTAGTCTACCAACAAGACAGAGCACCTCCCCATTTTGCCAGAATTGTCCGAAACTACCTTAATGACACTTTTCCTCAGAGATGGAAGCATCGCCAAGACTTTGAGCTCCCCATTTGCCTGATTTGACCCCAATGGACTTTACGCCTGGGGCTTTATCAAATCCAAGGTGTATCAGGTGAAAATCAATGGTCTTGAACAATTAAAAAAAATGCATTTATGCTGCTGTGGAACAGATAATGCCAGAATTAATAGCAAAGATGTTTCGGGTTACAGAAGAACGATGGGACTTGTGCTTAGATTTGCATGTCAACACGTTGAAATGTATTTAATTTGTGTTCAAAATGTCTAAATGTATGTTCACATTGTTTATAGTCTACAAAAACTTGTTTAAGTGGAAAATGGAGACTTTATAAACACCCTGAATAAAATTCTTATACAGGCTGTTCCATGGCACAACAGTTAAGTACTCACCTTTACTTTTGGGTCCCAAGTTCATGTATCGGTCACTACAGTAGGGTTGGTGGACAAATATGAACCAGAGCAAGTTTTTTTTTCTTCTCCCATTCCACCTGCCTAAACTTCATTCCACTTAATAAGTTTGGTCTGTTACTTCCTATTGTATTTTCAAAAAAAAGAAAATTCATTCCACTATGCTTCACTGCACTCAGGTCATCCATTCTATTTTTCATCTGCCCCTCTGATGATATACCATACCTTGCCAGCCATCCTTGTACATCAAAGACCTTCAATAATAGGGACTTCATCTCATCTCATTTCATCCCTCAACCTGGCTTTGTGCCAAACAAGAGAAGAGTGTTTAAATCTTAATGTTAAACATTTTTAATCAAAATTTGAGTTGGAGTTTGACTGAAGGTGGAAGTAAAACATATTTTAGAAACCGGTATCTTGAAGACACGCAACTTTATGAGGTGAGATGTTAAAACATTTTCTCCAACTCATTCATTAATGTTAAACATCTAAGAGAGCTCAATGGTTTCAATTTTATTGATGTAAGATGGCTGCTGAGGCTGTAAAAGGGTTATTGTCTAATACAGGAAGGAGGCCCTTTAATTGGCTGTAGTGAGGACTTAAAAGGAACCAGTCTGGATAATAACCTAGCATCTAATCACTATCTTTTTCATGATCCAATTGTTATCATATTTAATATTTGTAGGAAGTATATTGTTTATGTAATATAAACTAACTGGATGGACTATTCATCAAATAGTACTGGTCAGCTTAATAAGATATTGACTGAGACTAATGAAATTCTTTTCAGTATCAGGCTCCCTATTTTTAAATCTTTCCTTTTTATCTTCTCTCGGATAGCTCTTCTTCTTTCTGACTCCATTGGTATTAGAGAATTCAAGGCCTAGGAAATATTTTCTTACTTTCATTCTTGTAATTAAAGCTATTGTTCTCAACCTCGTAAGCACTCACCTTGATGGGTGAGAGGACTTAACTTGTTAATAAATAGATTGGTTCTGCCTCATATGGTATTGACTGTCTGTACCAACCGACGATGGAGCAAAGGTGATTTAAAACAATGAAATGTGAGGTATGATGACGGCAGACCCAACTTATTTATTAAGTAGAATATCATAATGTTATTTCATAACGTGTTTTCATAACTTAAATTGTTACTCACATTTTAAGCAAAACAAAGAAATAAGAGAAGTCCACACATAAAGTGCATGTACATAAATGCAGCACCACTGCAAATAGTTTATATAAAAAATTGCCCAGTCAGCTCTCCAAGAATTGTAACTATGTAATGGACTTGTGTCATTAGCTATGGCTGGATACATGTATGATGAATACTTGAAAGCTGCTGATAGCAAGCAATTGCAAACAGAATCTCGAAGAGAGTAATTTGGAAAAAAAGAAACTTTTATTATAGTATGAGACCAAACTTAATTACTCTGATGCACAGGAACGTGTTACAAAGATATTTTTACACAAACATGAAAAAGAATTACTGTCTATTCAAAATAAGACCTACTTAACAAAAATAACTATTATACAGAATGTTTGGAAAATCCCATTACAAACTACTAGGGCTTGTAGAAGGGACTGAGTAGATAATGTTTTGAATAGCAGCCTTTATCTGGAAACATACCGTTTTGTGCTGCAGCAACAAGTTTGCACGAAGTGTTTAAATCTCACACATCCGCTGGGGATAAATTGTTAGTGATTTAATGATTTATGACTCAGTTACATTTACACAACCTAACATTCACTGATTTCATGAAATGTCCAATGTCAAGGGAAAAATAAATAATCTTCACTTTATATTTAATTAATGTTGGGAAGTAAACATTATGAGGTATAATCATTAAAAATCATCGGAGAACATATTGTTTAAATAACTCACCTCATAGGATTCATGCTTCCATGATATCGCGATTTCAAACATAATCATGTTCATCGTCAGCCATAACTCCGACTGTTGAAATTCTTCGGCCGTCAACTATTCTATTGTCGCCATCTTCAGTGCTGCTATCTATGGTTGAATTTATGAACTTCGAAATCAATGTAATTTCGTTAGGGATATCAAAATTCATTGATCTATTTTTGTTTTTCTGAATGTATATTTTTTCCCAAACTGTCAATTCCAAAGGTTTCTCTACTTGTTTTAAAAGTTTAGCTTCTCTTCCAATTTTATGATGTTCTAATAAACTATGTGCAGCATATTGCTCATATACCCGTTCGTAGCAGTGTAAAGGTTAATTATGAGACTCAGAAGATAAATAAGACAACACCTAGCTCATAATAAGACAATACATTCTTTGACATACAAGAAAGAGGGTAATTTTTATCATTGCATTTTTTATTTCTATGTTCTTGGATAGGGGCATCAGTGGCAGTGGTGGTAGCAGCAATAATACTTTATTTTAAAATTACAATAGGAAGTAACATTATGGGGTTCTTAGTAAATAAGGTGAGTCAGTTGCATCTTACCTCACAAAAGTAGAGTTCAGAGTCTGTACAATCTGACGATGAAACAGAATTGTTTTAAAACATGTCCCTGAAGTAGTTTACATTATTAATTTCATACTTCTCATTGAAGGGCAAATTATATTTGAAGAGAAAAATTATATGCTCAGACGGGGTTTGAACCCAGGACCTTTGGCGTTCTAGGCCAATGTTCTACCATTGAGCTATCTTGGCACTCCAATCCAAATGCAAATTTTGCTCTTATACATTGTTAATTCCTGATCACCATATGCTATGAGCCTTTGCTCTATCACGTAAGTGGCGGCTTCTTTTTAAGAAGACATTTATGGTAATTTAAATACTACTTATAAAGCCAGCAGAGCTTCTTTCAATGTTTTTATTATTAATTACACACTTCTCATTGAAGTACAAATCATATCGGGAATTAACAATGTATAAGAGAAAAATTTGCATTTAGATGGAGTGTCCAGATAGTTCAGCAATAGAGCATTGGCCTAGAAAGGCAAAGGTCCTGGGTTCAAACCCCGGTCTGAGCATATAATTTTTCTCTTCAAATATAATTTGTCCTTCAATGAGAAGTATGAAAATAATAATAAAAACATCAAAAGAAGCCCTGTTGGCTTTTTAAGTAGTGTTTACATTCCTAATAAATGTCTTCTTAAAAAGAAGCTACCACTTGCGTGATAGAGTAAAAGCTCATAGCATACGGCGATCGGAAATTAACAATGCATAAGAGAAAACTTTGCATTTAGATTGGAGCACCCAGATAGCTCAGTGTTAGAGTACTGGCCTATAAAGCCAAAGGTCCTAGGTTCAAACCCCAGTCTGAACATATCATTTTTCTCTTCAAATATAATGTCCTAGAAGAACTAAAATTTTATGAGGTAAGATGCAACAGTCTCACCTTATTTATTAATACTTTATTTAATTTATAGTTTTAACAACTCAGGTCATTAGGACTAAAATTCAAAATTAGATATGGAAGGAGCGACAATTTTGCTCCGAAGCCTCATTTCAAGCATGGTGTTCTTTTCTGTTCCGTAAATCTACAACACAAGACCCCAGAAGTAAAATTCATCCCCTTAAAACAATTAACCCTAGCCTGATTTTAATCTGCAAACTTAAAAAAAATCTCTTTTGTTGTGCAAACTTAGGAACCAAAAACCCACGAATCCACTGAAAATGTAGAGAATTCTTGAGAAGTTAAATACTTTTTATGAATGAGTTGGAGAATAGGTTTTTTTATATCTCACCTCATAAAGTTGGAGTTTGACTGAAGATGGAAGTAAAATTTACTTTTGAAACCAGTATTGTGAAAATATGCAACTTTATGAGGTGAGATATAAAAAACATTTTCTGCAACTCATTCATAAATTGTAAACACCTCATAGTGTTACCTCCCACTTTGATTTTGATTAAAAGTTAAATACTTACCTAACAGAGATTCATGTTCATCCTGAGGAGTTATCTGTACTCTCTTATGATCTTGTGTCATGCCAGGTAGTATTACAGTCATTTTTCTTGGGCCTTTAAAACCCAATACATTAGTTTCCTGAAAGTATAAAATAAAATTGTCATTGGTTGTGGTCATGTTGGAACAGATAACATTTCTTTATTATGATAGTTTATTTTAGGAAGTAATATTTTGAGTTTTGAACTTTTATAGGAATAAATCACTATGAGGTTTAATTTAAGATAAAAATCAAATGTTTCGTACCTCTCCTCATAATGTTGTGAAACTTGCATTGATTTTTGTGCATATTACAATATATAGGTCCACTGCTGTGGTCTCGAGGTAGCGTGCTGCCTTGTCACAGAGCGGGCCCGGGTTCGATCCCCGGTCGGGGCAGTTTTTCTGGGTGAGGTTTTTATCGGGGTCTTTCCTCACCTGTAAGACAAATGTCAGGAAAACTTTAAGGCCCATCATCATCATCCTTGTCATTATCATCATCATCCTTCACCGGTGTGGAAAGCAACGGGAAGCTACCACACCTACAATTCCCTAATAAAGCTGCAAGCATAGCATGAAAATGCTATGATCGCAGTGAAGGACCTGCCTTCAGGCAGAATTACTATGGATGGACAATATATAGTATTGTATGTTCCATTTCCTGGTCTTTTGTAAATCCGTAAAGTAATGAAATGTGACACAGTATGAAATAAATACAAATGCTTACATATACTATTGCTGCTAACTCCTGTCTTGCACCATTTTTTTTCCAATCTTCTCTGGATTCTCCTCTTCGAGGTGAATGACCATTATCATATACAGTGAACTGTGTTCCCAGAAGATTGGAACGAAGTTTTCCTACGTAAGATTCTCCTCCACGAGATAAATCTGTTGGATCAGTAGATATCAAATAATTGCTAGTTGCACTCTTCTTTCGTTTTCTTCCAGCCAGTAAAAATACCTATAATATAAAAGTCTATTATAATTTCACAAAATAACTAAAATTTAGCTTTAATAGCAATGTGAAACATTATTACTGAATTCCAAAGGAATAAAACTACTGAGATTATTTTCTTGAAAAGATTTTTGGAAAACTCCATTGATCCTAATTAGTAGACACCAAAAATGACTATGATAATATATATGTGTGCGTGTGTGTGTGTGTGAGTGTGTGTGTTCACTGGTGCTCTAGTGGCTGCAATTTTATTTCATCAAAATCAAATTTGAAATGTAGAAATTCATTTATAAAAAATAAGGTCATGTTCGTTAAACAGCAAAATCAGACTATTAGGTGTAGGAATTCACTTGAAATAAAAATTTTAAGTCACTCTAGCAATCACAAATTTTTATGCTTTGCAACAAAACATGCTATTAAACCAAGGAAGGTACTCTTAACAATCAATGAAATTTAACTATTAGAAGTGAATGTTTACCTGAAATCCAAAATTTAAAAGTGGACTCTACTAACTACCATGTTTGGTTTTCTACAATCCATACCATTCATTTTAATTAACACTGAAATTGGCAATGTATCCTATAAGATACATTAATTTAATTTATGTAATACTTTTAATACAGTAATGGAAAAATTAGTCAGTAGATATTAAATTGGTGTCAAATTATACAACGATATGCAAATAAGTAATAATTAGGGTTATGCATGATTTGTTTTCTCTGCAGTCAAACACTCTTAAATAATTCATAGTTAAATATGGGAAATAACATTATGAGGTTCTTAATTCATAAATTATTGAGTCTTTTTTACATCTTACTTCATATTTTATGTTTCTTTAAACACGGGAAGTAGTTTTCAAGAGAAGGATCTCTCTCATTTTCAACCGACATTATGACTACTCATTAATTCACTTTTAAATAAGCTGGCATCAGAAACTTGGTTCCTCCAATTTAACAAAATAAATATATAATGAGATCATAAATTTGACTTGCTGAGAAATTTGCTTAGTTTACAAAGTTCATCTATGAAGGACATTTTTAAAATAATAATGTTAGACTTCAGTTATTGGATGTTGCATTGAGTTGGTAGCACCAGGGTAGACTATCTGAACTTTTTACCTGTCGGAGTGAGTAAGACGGGGATGTATGCTGACACTATTTTTATTTGTATTGGCATTAGATGATGTAATGACAAATGTATGTAATTGAAGACATAAAGAGATTCAACAAAGTCTAAATGGTAGACTTGAAGATTTAGAATATGCTGATATTTGATTATAGGCACACAGTTATCTGATATCAATTAAAGAGACCCGGAGAAAGCAGTAAGCATGCTGGACTATGCTTTAAAAAATGGAAAACTAAAATAATGAGGGTAAATGATGCAATTGATAATAGAAATGTGACTGCAGCTCAATGGTGCAGAAATAGATGAGACAGATGAATTTCAATATTTAGGAAGCATGATATAAAAAAGTGGTCTTGAGATAGCATGCTGCCTTGTCATGCAGCGGGCCTGGATTTGATTCCCAGTCAGGACAGGCTCCTGGGTGAGGTTTTTTTCGGGGGTTTTCCTCACCTGTAAGACAAATGTCAGGAAGCTTAGGACCCAATGGTCCCCGAAAATCATCCGGCCATCATCATCATCCTAATCATTATCATCATCATCCTTCACGGTGTGGAAAGCAACGGGAAGCATGAAAATGCTATGATTGCAGTGAAAGACCTGCCCTGGGGCAGAATTACTATGGATAGATGGATATAAAAAAAAGAAGGTTCGGAGGAAGATATTAAGACCATAATTAGAAAATCAATAGCTGTATTCTCACAACTGACACCCATATGGAGATCCAAACAAATCTAAACTAGACTGAAGTTAAGAGCAACAGAGCTCTGGAATGTAACTTCCAGAGATCGTTTAATAAAAAAAGGAAGTCCAAAGATTAATGGTGCAGAACATTAATAATAAAAATTGAACAACAAGGGAAAAGCTGGAATAAATTCAAGAAATTACCAAAGAAAAGAGTTCAATGGCACATTTTCAACAAAGATCCTATGCTTCCAAGAGGAGTGACAGAAACATTACTACTGAGTTATAGTGTTGAGGTTTTAAAGCTGTTGATTTACTAGTTAAAATAGTGCAATAAATTTGGCATATACATTACAAAGAAAATATTGAGAACCTAATCCATGTACAAACCATGCACTTTATGACAATGTGCAACAGACTTACCTTTTTACCATAATCTCTTTCTAAATGAAGGAAATATGTAGGATACAATCCACGATCCATTCCTTTCCTATCACGTGTAATACGACATTTATAATGAACTCTTTGACATCCTGGTTCTAGTACAAAATTTTCAAGATTACCTTCTACATCACCTTCTCTTTCACGCTCCTGAAACATAAGTAATTAATTTTTAATACAAAATGCAACTACAAATTTACAAAATCATTAATGAAGACTACCAAATATTTTAACGATTGAAAGACTCAAATAAGGATGTAACAAAAAATGTTGTATGAAATTATTTTAGATGGTACAGTATCTTATAGTTAAGCTTAATCATATAGTGTCCACTGCTGTGATCTCGAGGTAGCATACTGCTGGGTTCAATTCCCGGTCGGAACAGGCTCCTGGCTGAGGTTTTTCCTCACCTGTAAGACAAATGTCAGGAAGCTTAGGGCCCAACGGTTCCCAAAAATCATCTGGCCATCATCATCATCTTTATCATTATCATCATCCATCACTGGTATGGAAAGCAATGGGAAGCTACCACACCTATAATTCCCTAGTAAAGCTGTAAAGTATAGCATGAAAATGCTATGATTGCAGTGAAGGACCTGCCCTCGGCAGAATTACTATGGATGGATGAATCATATAGTATAGGGATGTTATTTTCCTTTACAACAGAAAACAGCATTAATTTTACCACTGTGTTCATGCCTAAACTCTCGGGGAAGCAGCCCGCATATTTGCTGTGATATATAATGCTTTCATTCACATTCTTAGAATTTTTACTTAACTTGATTACAACATATATGGGACATTCCATACGAAATCGGCAAAAAATTGTGAAAAATGAACTCACATCTTTAAAAGTTTACCATTTTTTTTACAGTGAAACTTTATGATATACTGAATATCTGTACCGAATTTCAAGTCTTCGCTTGGTGTAATTAAATAGTAATAGAGCTGTCAATTTATCGTATTGTTTTAAATAGTCTCTTTTATAAAATACATTTCTCGAAGTATGGCTATTCCCTCAACTTGAAAAGATAGTCACATTATAGATGATTTTATGCTCTATCGCGTGAAAATTAGTATGTTAATATTTACGTTTTTCTGAAGGGCGTAAATGCTATTAATATGCAATTGACCTTCCTCACCAAAAAAATTATAAAATCAAAAAGTGCCACATTATTACCTGAACACCAGTTATTTTTTTGTAATTAGTATTAAAGTGGAGTCTTGAAAGGAAACTACCAAAAATAATTATTTTCCCTAAAATCTCCTATGTGTAGACGGCCCGCAATACCTTTCGCGTGAGTGGAGATCGCTCGCTCGTACAAACAATGACGGAACTACTTGGTAATAGTCCTTTGCGCACTAACAAATATTTTTATTGTTATTATTATCATCATTACATTATTTTTATTATCATTATAACAATTATTACATTATCATCATCATCGTGGACTAGTGGTTACTCTGCACGCCTCCGATTCCGAGGTTCGCGAGTTCAAACTCGATAGGAATCAATGGAATTTTAAAGGCGTAACAATTCTGAATGCTATTTTGCTATTTTAATGCTATGTTTTGATGCATAAAAATGCTGTTGTACTCTTCTTACTGACCAGGAGAGTGAAAGCAACGTTAGAATTTTGATTTTATCTTTTTTGTCACTGCTAGCAGCAAACGTCTTCTTAAGATTTTCCAAAACCTCAATTTCATATTTATCCTCTTCTTCACTTGAAGAGTCAAATTGGTGGAACATTTTATTTTTAATTAAGTTATGTAGATAGGAAATAACACTATGAGGTTCTTTAATATTGTTTATTTTTTATTTTTTATCATTTCACTCACCTCATACTTCATAATTTATAGCAGACCCAGGGGTTCTTCACGTAATTCGTGACATTGTCAATGATGCGTCATGTTCACAACTGACGTCCAACGGCCTTCTATCCTGCAGACTGACCTCCGCGCCATCTGGTGGCCGACCGAAGAATTTCCAAATCAGGCCTCTTTCTTTATAACTGGGTATTTCAAAATTCATAGTTGTATTTTCATTCTTGCATATGTAAATTTTTTCCCAAATTGTGAGTTCCTTCGGTTTTTCCAATTGTTTAAGTAATTTTGTTTTGGTTTCTATTCTATGTTTTTCTGACCAGGCATGTGCAGCTATTGCAGATTTTTCGGTTTCTCCATTTTTAACATTTCTGAGGTGTTCTTTTAATCTTGTATTTAGATTCCTTTTTGTTTTTCCTATGTATATCTTTTCACAATCTTTACAATTAATTTGATAAATTCCCGATTTTTTGCAGTCTTCAATTTTTTCATTTTTGTTGGTTTTTATTAAATTACCTAAGCTGTAATCATTTTTCGGTGCTAATTTTAATGTTGAATTTGTTGAAAATTTTTTGAAACTTGTCAAATACGAAAGGATGGTATGTGAACTTCTTGAATTTTTTTGCCTATATTTTTATCTGTCTGAAGAGTACTTTCATTGATGACTTTTTGTTTGTCATGTAACTAAAGCACATCCTTTGATGTTTAAATTTTGGAGAAGATACGTAGATGATATCATAGCAATAGTAAAAGAGAAACAATTAGAAGATGCCATTAAACTGTTAAATATTCAAAATAAAACAATCAAATTTACAATGGAAATAGAAAATAATCATGAAATACCATTTTTAGACCTTAAATTGATTAGGAAAGAAGAGAAAAAGAAAATAGAATTTGGAATCTACAGAAAAGAAACTCACATCGACAATTATATAAAAGCTACTGGATTTAACCATTTTTCACACAAACAGGCAGTATTTAATAGTTTAACACACAGACTTGTGAATGTCCCCATGAGCAAAGAAAATTACAATAAAGAGAAAGAACACATCATACAAATTGCTAAGGATAATGGTTTTCACAAGAAAATGATACACAAGAAAATAAATAAATTCAAAGAACAAAAAGTCATCAATGAAAGTACTCTTCAGACAGATAAAAATATAGGCAAAAAATTCAAGAAGTTCACATACCATCCTTTCGTATTTGACAAGTTTCAAAAAATTTTCAACAAATTCAACATTAAATTAGCACCGAAAAATGATTACAGCTTAGGTAATTTAATAAAAACCAACAAAAATGAAAAAATTGAAGACTGCAAAAAATCGGGAATTTATCAAATTAATTGTAAAGATTGTGAAAAGATATACATAGGAAAAACAAAAAGGAATCTAAATACAAGATTAAAAGAACACCTCAGAAATGTTTAAAAATGGAGAAACCGAAAAATCTGCAATAGCTGCACATGCCTGGTCAGAAAAACATAGAATAGAAACCAAAAACAAATTACTTAAACAATTGGAAAAACCGAAGGAACTCACAATTTGGGAAAAAATTTACATATGCAAGAATGAAAATACAACTATGAATTTTGAAATACCCGGTTATAAAGAAAGAGGCCTGATTTGGAAATTCTTCGGTCGGCCACCAGATGGCGCGGAGGTCAGTCTGCAGGATAGAAGGCCGTTGGACGTCAGTTGTGAACATGACGCAGCATTGACAATGTCACGAATTACGTGAAGAAACCCTGGGTCTGCTATAAATTATGAAGTATGAGGTGAGTGAAATGATAAAAAATAAAAAATAAACAATATTATTTTTAATTGCCTGAGTTACACTTTTATATTTATTTTTCACATATTTATTGTGAGACATTTTTGCTCTCTTAATGGGACTTTCCCCTATCAATTTAAATGATTCATTTAATGTTGGTATAGCCGATTATTTAACGATGTCGGAACTACTATCGTTATTGCTACTAGGTTGTGTTACATCGGATTCCTCATTTTCAGTATTAGTTAATCTGTTAGGCTGTACATCCTCAACATTTCTCTTACCCTCTAAAATTAGCCTGCAATTACTACATATTTTTGCCGAGAGGCAGTGTTCTTGGGGTACCCCGAATTCCTCACAGATCCATGGAGGGACAGATCTGAAATTTTTTAAACTACTCTTATGTCGTCGTCCGAGTGGATTGAAACACTTTCCATTCACATAACACCAGTTAGGCTTATTCATAATAGACAGTGTAATTATATGTACAGTAATAAAATAAAACACTTCAATCTGCAAACTTGTTAGTTAAAAACGATAAAAGATTATTTTAAATTTGATTGTAATACTTAAAATAATGAGGTGACACACTAAACACACGTACTGATTTAAATCTACTGTCTAGTAAATAATCTGAACTTGAGAATTGTTGATAGAGGAACAGATGTTTTAAGAAGACGCGCTGATTCAGCATTTCATTCGTTTGTTAGGAAGTGATACGAGTATTAAAACATTCGGTTTTATTTGGAAGTGATATCTTGTAACAACACTATTTCGTCATAGTTTCCAGGGTACAATACAGTACACTCAATAAAAAATTATTTTAAGATTGAAATTAGTAATTATAACATAATAAAAATCTATACCAGTTTATTCAATTAATGGTGTAAGAGTTTTTATTATAATATTTCATTTAATTGCAATGAAAAATTTGTAACAAAATAAATAATTTGTTTTAAGGGAGGAAAGAAGATTACGAGTATTTGAGAATAAAGTTCTTAGGAAAATATTTTGATCAAAAAGAGATGAACAGACAGGTGAACGGAGGAAACTACATAATAGTGAGCTACATGATATGTATAGAAAGCCAGATATAATAAGAACAGTTAAGTCTCGTAGGCTTCGATGGGCAGGTCATGTGGTACGTATGGAGGATGAAAGAGGTGCTTGGAAAATTCTGGTAGGAAAACCGGAGGGAAAACGCCCAGTTGGAAGACTAAGAATGAGGTGGGAGAATAACATTATACATGATTTGAGGGAAGTAGATTATACAGGGGATAATTGGAAAACGTTAGCTCGGGATGGGATGTATGGAGAGCTTATGTCTGCGCTGCCATGAACCTACAGGTTCCACAGAGCCAGTGAGTGAGTTAGTTATAAATAATTTGTTTAATAATTCACAGTAAACGTAAGTAACAGAGCTCTTTACTTCTCACTTCAGCAATAAAATTTGATAAATAAATATCTACTGCGTAAGAATTAAAATATCGCCACTTTTATAAATTTACGGTACTGTTCCATTAAGCACAACATATAATAATTTATTCGATTTAATGGCAGTTGAAAAAGTCACTGATGAAGCTCTTTTAATAAAGTACGCGCGCGACCTTGGTCGTGAAATGAATCTGATGCGCCGTGGACCCGCGAGTTTTTTTTACGAAAATAGAATAAAAAACATTTATATTGTCTGAACTATTCAACTCTCCAAAAGGGTAATTGCTGAAAATTAATCCTTATTACGTGAATAGTATCCTGTATTTTTTCCGTTTTCATTTTTTGATATGTACTGCAGTAAACCGCCATAAAAACAGAAAATTGACACCGAAAATAAAAATATCCTAATTATAAAAATAACACCCTTAAACTACATGATATCACCTATATAAATATGTTTGAAACAAATTTTTGCTGTTTACTGTTTCAGAAATATTAGTTAGTAAACGTTTTAGTTTATCATATTTATGATAATTTTAGATCATCATAACTACGAACCTATAAATGATAAAAATTAAATTTCTGTATTAATACGTTTATAAATGTATTCACTATATTTAGGGATACATAAAATTAAAAAAATAAATTGCAAGATTTTTTGCTGTCCGATTTGATATGGAATGTCCCATATAGAAAATGTACTCAATTTGGAGCCACACATGTTTAACATCTTCTTATGAAATTTCTAATAACACACACTAGTTCTCCAGGGCTGATTGAATTTCATTTAGTATATTAGCTTTAAGCTTGTGTGGGTTATTTTTTGTACATTTATCTTATACTGCCCCTGTGTAAATAGATATTGCATGGGCTGCAAGGAGACCATATATCTTTGCTTAGAATCCTGTTCCCAAATACAGTAAAACTTGACGATATTATTATTGATTTAACACTTCTCACTGAAGGATAAATTATATTTGAAGAGAAAAATTCTCGCCTAGACTGAGACCCTTGGCTTTCCAGGCCAAGTGCTCTACCAACTGAGCTACTGAGGCGAGTTGCGATCTAGATGCAAATTTTTCTCTTATATACATTGTAATTCTCTCGCGCCAAATGCTTGAAACCATAGCTTCTATCTTTGCAAATGGCGGCTTCTTAGTTAAGAAGACATTTATTGGGAATTTAACACTACTTTATAAAGCCAATAGGGCTTCTATTGACGATTTTATTATTGATTTAACACTTCTCACTGAAGGATAAATTATATTTGAAGAGACAAATTCTCGCCTAGACCGAGACTCGAACCCGGGACCCTTGGCTTTCCGGGCCAAGTGCTCTACCAACTGAGCTACCGAGGCGAGTTGCGATCTAGATGCAAATTTTTCTCTTATATACATTGTAATTACAATGTTGGTAGAGCACTTGACCCGGAAAGCCAAGGGTCCCGGGTTTGAGTCTCGGTCTAGGTGAGAATTTTTCTCTTCAAATACAGTAAAACTTGTTTAATTTGGAATGTGAATAATGTGGAAATCTGTCCAATGTGAACAAATTTATTGGTTCTGGTGAAATAATAGTAATTTTACGTGTATTTATTTTACATAAAACGGATTATGTCTAATGCAGAAACGGAAGGATATTTCTACTCAATTCATGAAAAAATTTTATAAAGCCGAAAGACAGAGAAATAAATTAGTTTCCACTTCAATGAATTTCCATTATGCCAAAAAAATAAGGAATGGTTCCTGCCGCCAGGTGAAGTAGAGATTCTATAAGTACCAGAAATTTTATTTCGGCCTCACTTCATACCCGTAATGTGAACTACAGATACCTGTCTTACAAATAACCATTACACTGTAAAATCTTAAATTGGTTTGAGTTCTGAGACTGATCTTTCACAGGTAGCCTTTTGAATTTACGGAATAAAGATGGCTAAAATGTATGTATCGTTGTCATTAAATGAAAAAAAGTGAAAGTGACTGAAGATAAATCTCCAAATTTCCGGATCAATGCTCCAAAGTCAAGCTCTAGCTCTTGCTAAATTCCTAGGGAATAACGGTTTCAAGGCATCTTCAGGTTGGCTGGATAGTTTTAAAAGATGACACAATGTAGTGTGGAATAAAATTTGCAAGGAATCAAAAGGATGTGGACGAAAGTGTAGTTAGTGAGCAGAAACCGAAACTGCATACTAACTTCAGAATACATGCCTAAGAAACACTTTTAATGTTGATGGAACGGGACTGTTTTTTTGCGCATTACCGTCGAAGACACTCATACATACTATACTTCACTTTTTAAAGGCAGCAGAATTACAATTAATCCAAGGTACGTAAAAAGACATACGGTACACTATAATCTAAGATTATTAATAAGCTTCTCCTTCTTCTTCTTCTTCACAGTTTCGGCTTATTTACTAGCCTGTTCCAGCTCCAAATTGCTGCTCTTTCCATCTTTTCTTTGGTCTTCCCAAACTTCCTCTTCCTCGTCGTGAATAGCTGTATGCTGCTTTTGGTATTCTATTCTCAGTCATCCTTGCCAAGTGTTCTTTCCAGTTTGTTCCGTATTTCTCTATTGTTGTGTTTAATTCCTCTACTTTTAGTTGTTGTCTTATTTCTGTGTTATGTTCTTTGGTATCTTGCTATTGGTCTGAGGAATCTCATTTCAGCAGCTTGTATTCTGGCTGATTGTTATGTTGTCACTGTCCATGTTTCAGATCCATAAGTAAAAATAGGCACTGCCATTATCTTGTATAATTTCATTATAGAGTCTTTCCTGGCTTTATTTTTCAGAGTTCGTTTTAGTGTTCCTGTTATACAATTAAACTTACTTACTTCGTTATTTATATCTGTTTCCGCTGTGTATGATATTTTGCAACCTAGGAAGTTATATCTTACCACTTGTTCTATTGGTTTGTTTTCTAATATTATCTTTGTCTGAACTGGATGAGGGCCCTTGAAGGCCATTGTTTTTTATTTTTGTGAGGATATTTCCATGTTGTATTTTTTTGATATTTCATTTAGTTTATATAGCATTCTTTGTAGTTCGTCCTCTGTTTTTGCTATTAAAATCTGGTCATCTGCAAAGGCTACTGTTTTTATTACTATATTTCCTAAGTTAATCCCCCCAGTCATCATTTGTTTCCATATCTTATCATGTCGTCAAAATAAATGTTAAAAAGAGTGGTTGATAGTGGACAACCTTGTCTAACTCCTCCTGTTATGGTTCCCTTTGATTTATTTTTATTTTTGTTTTCTCATACATTTTCTTAATTACTGCTATCAAGTGTAGTGGAATTCCTTTTTCACTTAATATGTTCCATAATTTTGGTCTAGACACTTTATCAAAGGACTTCTTATAATCTATAAAGCGGATGTGCATCTCTAAGTTGAATTCTCTTCGCTTCTGTATTATTTGTTTTAAAGTGAAAACGAGAATTTATAAAACACTGGCCAGACCCATATTATGTTACGTCAGTGAGGCCTGGACAATTCGCAGTGTAGATGAACAAAGACTAACTGCGGCAGAAATGAAATTTATGAGACGTACTGCGGGCTATTCAAGGACAGACCATAAAAGTAATTCTGAGATTCTCAAAGAATTACACACAGAATCAATCATGGAATATGTACAAAAATACAGAAACAACTGGAAATCTCACGTACGAAGAATGAGCAGAAAAAGAATACCACGCCAGATCTTAAATTACCAGTCACCAGGCAAGAGATCTTTGGGCAGACCCTTCAAACGTTGGATTGAGACCGTAACAGACCACTAGGTCTACCACATGAAAGGAAGAAGAAGAAGAAGAAGAAGAAAGTGAATACGTTGTCTGTGCAGTTTCTTCCTTTCCTAAAACATGTCTGCTCTTCTGATATTATTGCATCTACTATAGTTGTTAATCTTTGGTTGATCATTTTTGCATATATTTTGTTTTTTATAATGCCAGAATTTTGTCTAATGTGAAAAAAAAAAAAACCTGGTCCCATGCGATTCCACTTTGAGCAAGTTTTACTGTATATGGCATATTTCAACCAAAGATGCATGTGCTGTATGGGCAGTGGTGGTGTCTTGTTGAAAATAAATAGAAAACATTCTGCATAAGTTAATTTGTCAAAGAATGAGTTCAGAATATAATTTCAATGCCATATATGGTCAAATGTACCCTAAAAAAACAGCCAATAACACAGTACCAACTGAATGCAGAACTGACTACTTTTTTTTGTCATGAAGGGGCATTTCAATAATGAAATCTGGGTTTTCTGAACTATAGTATCTGTTATTTTGCACATTTACTGTGTCATGCAAATAAAACCATGCAAGAACACAACTAATATGCATATAACTTTGTGCTGGAAACAATGACTTCTGGAACTAAAGGACAATAACATTCCTGTACATAATGCCATGTCTTAGCATTATGTCAACTACAAATTGAGTTAAGTTTCTTTCCTCAATCTTTTGGTCCCCAACATCATTATTTCTGGTACTGGGGGACATTCAGAGCCAGGACTTTGTCAGATTTTTCTACTTCTCCTTTTTTACATTTCTAATGTGTTCCTTAGTTCTAATGGTTACATTTATTTTTGTCTTCCCTATGTATATCTTTTCACAATCAGCACACTCTATCTGATGTATTTCTGATTTTCTCACATCAACAATCTTTTCATTTTTGTTGGTTTTTATTAGTTTATTTAGGCTGTAATCATTTTTTTGGTGTTAATCTGATATATTTTTTTAAAATCTTTTGGAATTTATCGTGTGCCCATGGATGATATATGAATTTCCTATATTTCTTTTCATTTGGTTTTTCTATCTGAAGAGTGCTTTCATTCCTCAATTTTCGTTTTTTGTACTTATTAATTTTTTTGTGTATCATTTTGTCCTCAAAACCATTTTATTTTGCCACTTTAAATTATGTGTTTTTTCTCTAACTCAAAATATTCTTTGCTCAAGGCTACATTTACCAATCTATCTGTTAGGCTGTTAAAGACTACCAACTTGTGTGAAATATTGTTGAATCCTGTTGACTTAATATAGTCATCTGTGTGTTTCTTTTCTATGAATGTCAAATTCAATTTTTTTAACAATTTGAGATTTGTTCTCTTCAATTTCTAAAGTAATTTGATTGGTTTACTCTGTATATTCAAAAGTTTTAAAAACATTTTCTGAATGCTTTTGTTTAACTATAGAAATTACATCATCCACATATCTGCACCAAAATTTGAACATCAGAGAACATGTTTTAATTATTTTGCATTCAAAATTACTCATGAACAAATTTGCAAAAAAGGAGATAATGGGTTAGCCATTGAAAGTGCTGACTTTTGTCTATAAAAATTCCCATTGTAGGTAAAAACATTTGATTAATGTATAGTTCAGTTTCTTCTTCTTCTTCTTCCTTCCAAGTATTAGGCCAAGGCCTGTTATGATCCTATAGAAATTTTCCCTCCAACATTTCATAGGACAGCCCAGAGATCTTCGTCCTCTTGGTATATAATTATAAACAGCTTTGAGGATCCAATTTGAACTCATTCTTTCAAGATGGTGTTTCCAATTTAGTTGGTACTGTTTAATATATTCCAAAATTGGCGTAGTTGTCAATTCTTTTAAGATATCGGTGTTCCTTTTCTGATCCCATCTGGTGTAATCCGCTGTTTTGCACATGAATCTCATTTCACAAGCTGTTATTCTGCTTTCATGTTGTCTTTTTAGTGTCCATGCTTTACTACCATAGGTCAACACTGGTCTAGCCAAAGTGTTATATAAATGTAATCTGGTGCTTTTTTGTACAAGGGATTGTTTCATAACTTGATTAATAATTCCCAAACTTTTATTATAACTAGTAATTTTTTCAGGGATATCCTTTTCACCCCAGATAGAGAGATAATATCCAAGATATTTAAATTGATTAGATCTCTCTAAAATTTTATTCTAGAGACAGATTTTACTTTGTATGGGGTCCTTCTCATGAAATGCCATAATTTTAGTTTTGTTAATTGATATTTCCATATTAAATTTGGCAGCTATCTTTTGTAAATTATAAATTGATCATTGCAAATCATTTTCGGAAAGTGCCAGAAGTGCTAAATCATCTGCAAAAAGAATAGCATCGAGTTTGAGGTTCCTATTGATGGGTATATATCCCCGTTGTGTTTTTCTCCATCCAGTTCAGTCAGTTTTAAATATTATTCTCTACTCTCTTTGTCAATATTATATTTGATTAGACAGTTATTTAAAATTTCCAATATTTTCTCTTTTGGAACATCAATAAATAATGAAGTGACACCGAAAGAAACTAATCTCTCTCCGGGTTATATTTCTATCTTTTCTAATTTTTCCATTAGTTGGAGAGAATTTTCAATAGCCAGATTTTCTAAATTTTTCATTTCTTTAAATTCCTTATTTAGCCATCTGGAAATCTGGTAAGGAGGAGATCCCATATTAACCTTTATTGTCATTAACCCTAAAGTTTATTGTTAAGAGCTGTTGTCATATTTCACGTGCCGATATGTACTTTGATAAATGCCTCCATCGCCACAATCGGTGTATTATTGTTTCAACTTGTCATTCATTGCAATAATTTTGATTGGATAACACGTGTCTCTTCTGCTTCGTTCCCAGTTTATAATGTCGAGTAAAAGGAAAGAAAGATTAGTACCGAAGAGGAAAAAAATCAGTGTTGATGCTTAAAGTAAAAATAGAAATGCTTGACCGTTTATATGCATTGGCGAGTCGTTGCGTCTATATCATGCTGTTTCAATGTTAATGAATCAAGAAATCTGAAGACAAAATAAGGAATTCTATAGCAGAATTCACAGCTGAATATCAATCTGAATTGAAAGACCTTTTAAAAGCAGCAAAACAGGAAAAACTTACTAAGTTCTTTAAGTCCTTGCCTAAACCTGACAGTAATAATTAATAGAAATTGTTCAAAATCTCTCATTAATTGATTATATTTTGATCATTTTTATTTCATTCTGTAACCTTAGAACATATCCCCTATATACACATAAAATTTACCATTCCATATTTGCAGTTTCCGTATTTGCGACATATTTGTGGGGCATATCCCCCAAGAATAAAAAGCTTTTACTGTATAAGCAGTAACCTGACAATAATGCAAGCACTGCCAAATTTGAGTAAGCCAAAAATGGACCATGAGTAATTATATCATAATTGATAAATATTAATTTTCCCAATTTAATTAAACCGGAATTTAATTATATAAACACATTTTTTCTATTTATATATTAAATTTGGGAATTTTTAACATTATGAGGTTTAATTAACATTTTTTCTATTTGAATACATATCTATAACATGGATTTTTAACAAAATGTAACAAACAAATACTGACAGTTTGAACAACAAAGGTCAAGGTGCAATTTTAATTCCCCCCTCTTTCCTGCTTCAAACTTTCTTTCAATCAGCAGATACATTCAGTGAATGTGAAACCTTGGCCAGTTTGTGTTTTACTTAAGTCTCAAGTAATTTTCATTATCATTTTTTAAAAAATTTTCTACCTATTGTGATGCCAAAACCAAGTGTGTCAGCCACAAGTAGGGCACACAAATTCAGCAGTGAAAGTTTTTTTTTGTAAATGATAAAAAAATATTCATATGTTGGTACTGTGACAAAAAACTAGAATATGAAAGAAAGGACACGTTGCTATAACATATAGCCAGTGAAACTCACAAAATCGCTAAGAATAAAAAGAAGATATCAATGAAGCACCAATTATCTGTTGAAGGGTACTTTTTACAGGCTAAAAAAGCAAAAGAAGACAATATCCACTTTTATAGGAATAAATCACTATGAGGTTTAATTTAAGATAAATTAAAATGTTTCATACCTCTCCTCATAATTGATCTTCTAAGTAGATCGCGATCATTGTTTACACTATGGAGACATTTTTGAGTGCAGGAATTTCTGTGGAAAAGTTAAGATCATCGCAAGATGAGAGAATAGTTGGGCAAATATATAAAGGGCAGTTGTGACTTGCCTTCTGCAGATACAATTCGGCAACATTACATACCAATTATTGGGGCAAAAAAAAGTAGAGGAATTGAAACAAATAGTAAAAAAAACTTTTCATAATGTGTGATGAAACAACTGAAAACTCTGGGAACTGCATATTTAATATTCTGTTTCGTCTTCAGGAGGCCACAGATCAGCAAGGAGTTTACTTGGTTGCCAGTGCTGTGCTTGACAAAGCTACAAGTTCAACATGCACTCAAAGTATTGTGGACACTTTAAATAAATATGAAGTTGGATACAACAATGTGCTAGTGATTATTACTGACTCAGAACAGTACATGACTTTATGTGTCAATACTCTAAAAGGCTTAGTGAGGGTGAAACTTGCCCATATTCAATGCTGGGCCCACAAAATCAACTTGGTGGGTCAGATTTGGCAATGTAGCCTAGATGAATTGAACATAACTGTTGCTACAACAAAAGCTGCATTTCTCAATACAAGAAAATGGGAGCATTTGTATCTGACTTTCTACGAAAGAAATAAGAGAATGGCCCCAGAAAAGTTAGGCATTTTCCCATGCCAGTACAAACTAGATGGAACACATGGTTTGAAGCAGCAAAGTACATACATGAATACCTTGATGCCATATTGGAATTTAAGGAGATGCTGGGCAAAGAAAACAGTGGTGTGAAGTTTCTTAAAGATTTAAATCCCCAATTCTTAGCCATCACAAAAGTTCAGGTTCAATTTGTTGCTGATAACTGCAACCGATTTGTTAATTTGATTACCTTATTGGAAGGTAACAGTTATCCCACAGGTCATGTGCTTCATTCCAAACTAAAGGTTATGGAGAGGTATTCTCGACACAACTCACAACTTTGTTGCAAGAGATGACAGCTCTCAGGAAAGCTGAAGTGGTGAACCAGTTGAAAACTACTGGACAAAAGAATCTTACGAAGCTGAAAAACTTGATTGCGCAAGACCCTTCAAAATTGGTGTTTGCAGCAGTTAGTAAATTACTTGACCCCAGGACACTTAGTAATCAAATTCTCAGTGCTGACAGTGCCATGGTGGAATTGAAGAAATTGTCATATGCAAGTGCCATTGAATCTTCTAAATTCTACGAAGGCTATGTTGTTCTCCAAGGCCTCATAAAAGAAGAGTTGAAACGACCAGAGTGTACCCATCTAGACATTTGCAAAATGATTTGCTCTTTGAGGGAAGGGTATACCGAGTTTGTCAAGACATCTCTTGAAGCCATCTGGTATCCAGCTTCAAATATGGACTCAGAAAGATCTATTTCTCAGTATGATGTTGTGGTGAGTGATCGAAGGAGGAGATTGAAACCTGAGAATGCAGAGATACTCACCATGGTTGCTTTTTCTTAAAAGGTAAATTTTGCTTACAAATTAGTAACTACGATTAAAATTTTATGCATTTTAGTGTATTAAAAATCTATATCAATTGTACAAGCTAAAAGATGACGTTAAACTACTGGATATATCATTCTTATTGGATTTAATAAACTAAACTAGGATTAAAGACTCAAATTTACATATTTTTTAATAACACCACCAAATTGCCAACAACATCGAAATCTTGAAGTTTTAAAACGAATTTTCCCTTTCACGGATATCTAGTCATTAATAATCTCTTATTTTATTTGACTATACTCTGCCTCATCAGTTTGAATTTTCATGACCCACCAATCAGGACCAACAGATTGAAAAAATGACACTTTTTATGTTGAAGGAAACATTTTTTACACATACTTCTGGATTCACACTGATGAAATTTGCAGAATCTGATGCAGGACCAACAGAGATATTCATTGCATTGTCTGGTGTTGGAGGTGAAACTGGAGTTGATTCTTCATCTTCTACATCCGAGTGATCATGGGCTGATAAGCTTAGTGTTTCCACCTGACATTCCAGTTCTGTAAACATACCAGCAAAATTATGATTTAGGCAGGTATTTATGGACATTTTTCATTTCTTAATTATTTCCAATTCTCTGGTTAGCAGCTCTTTTGCCAAGTTACTCAACATTGCAAATCAAATTAGCAGAGCAGCTCACTAATGAACCAAGAATCTTGATTTCATTTGTTTTTTTTCTTATTTTCCAGAGTTCTCAGATACATAATAATTTCTGTATTTCGATGAATGGATTTCTTACCTTACCTCATAGTTAAGATAAGAAATGACTCATTCATTCATTGAATTAAGAACCTCATTTTTTTTTGTTCAATGCCACCTGTTTGTCATTTGACATTTCAGATATTCTCTCCTGGCTGTGGCATATTGTAACCCACTTCTGAGGTTGGGGCGCCTGGAAGGCAGGGGTTATGCTGTCCCAAAGATATGATGGGTGATGACGATGGGTAATGATGCACCAGGAGAGGCCTTAAACTTAAACTTAATCTAATGAGGTGAATATGATATTGATGATAATGATGGCCAGATAATGTTCGGGGACCGTTTGGGCCTTAAAGTATCCTGACATTTGTCTTACCGGTGACTAGGAAACTTGTCCCGAGCAGGGATCGAACCCGGGCCCGCTGTGTGACAAGGCAGCACACTATCTCGAGACCACAGCGGTGGACTGAACCTCATAACGTTATTTCCCATATTTAACTATGAACTTCTGTATTTGTATACTAACAGGATTTTGCTATCTGAGAATATATTTTATGGAAATTTTGTCATTTATGAAAATAAAATGTACGCTAGTCATTTTAAAAATAAGAAATATATGTAATTACGAATATGATGCTTAAAAATGAAATATAATACATAAAAAGTAGTATATATCCTTTTTTAAAAGGAACAAATTTTAGCAGAAAACGGACGTTTCCTCATTAAATAGATACAACTATTTCAGGATATTTCTATAATAAATTTGTTAGAATATGCAATATAGTTATAAGGACTATTTAACTCATGCCACAAATGCTAGTCAATCACCAATCATGTTTCAATGAATGTTGTTTTACAACCAATGACAGTCGTGTTTCACCTCGCTCTTTATCGATTTCTCTTTATCAGCTCCTGCTTTTGTGATAAAGAAAGCTCCTCCCTTTTAATGTTCTGAACAGGTCAAAGCATTATTTTTCTAAAAACAAATACATTGAATATAGCAAATAATGAAAAGATTCTTTGATTTTACTGAGTTGTTTACTAAAAAAAATAAATGAATAACCCGTAATGTTGATTATGATATATAGTTTGATGTGTTTAATTATTTTTCCAATTGGGTGGACTCTTACAATATTGCGATCTTATTTGGCAATAAATAATATGATCACGCAGCAGTGAATGAACATAACCTCACATATATGATTTGTTTTCAAACATCGCCGTTTACATTAAATATATAAATATTTTAAAATAACTATAGTTAAACAATGACTTGTGAGTAAACAGCTTAATTTTATTCGTTAAATAGTCCTAACAGCACGCCGTAGCATAGTGGTTAAGGCACTGCGCTACAAGCCGGAAGGTCGAGGGTTCAAGTCCCGGTGGGGTCAGGATTTTTAAACTGACCCAAACCCTCTGGCGGCACTATGGCCCTGGGGTCGACTCAGCCTCTAACGGAAATGAGTACCAGACGCTTGTTCTGGGGGTAAAGGCGGCCGTCATGCAGGGCTGACAACCCGGCTGGCATCAAGTGCTGATTGTCAAGAAAAAGTGGGAGCCTTAACCTCCCACTACCCCAAGGGCCTCCTGAGGCCTGTAGTGGGAATACTTTACTTACTTTAAATAGTCCTAACAAATGCCACTCTTGATTTCCAAATTCTCTACATAAATTGGAAATCACTCGTGGCATTACTTATGAAAATAGTATTTAATAATTTTACCGGATATATTTATGAAGATAATAGCACATCCTCAACTGAAAATACCTAATGTAATCTTTAAAATTAATAAAATTCCATTCCATTAATGCAGTTTAACCTCTTGTAGATACTTTTATGTGCCACATGCCCACTCGGGCCTTATAGAGTTATTTTCACCACACCCTCAATAGCTAATGTCATATTTTACACTAAACTGTTTGAAAACATTCAAAATAATTTGTTTCTCTCCGCTTTTCAAATTGCTTCATTTCCAATGTTTTAAGAAATTATACAGAAAATGGCCATTGTTAAATAGAATTCTCAATGTATTCTGCATTGTGCATGCAAAATAATATTTTTTTTTTTTGGTCTAAGGCCACCAGGTTATCTTTTATGACATTTCTGGTTTTCTCCCCTGGCATTGGTGTAATTGTAACCCACTTCTGAAGTTGGGGTGCATATAAGGCGGAGTTACGTTATCCCGATGATATTATGGGTGATAAATGATAATGAAGCACCAGGAGAGTTCTTAACCTAAACTTAACCTAAATTCCAGATCATAGGCAACCACAGGAATAATTCCCTTTAAGGAAAAATTCCTATGGTTTAACCGGGAATCGAACCCAGTACCTCATGAACAGTAGTTGCAAAATGATATAAGAATTCTTATTTAATCTATTAAAATATAAATTGTATATTTAAGATTCTCCTATATAACTTATATAGGCATGTGCTAGATAATACACATTTTAATTTCTTTATTTCGAGAGTTAGAGCAAACTACATTTTCTTACACACTTAAAGATAAAACCATTATTTGACCAATGAAAATGCAGTCATACATCTGGAACTTAGCTTGGAAAAGGTATATATGCCAAGACTTTAATTTTTGTTGGATTAATTGGTATAATTATATTTAATTAATGTTGGGAAGTAAACATTATGAGGTATAATCATTAAAATTCATCGGAGAACATATTGTTTAAACAACTCACCTCATAGGATTCATGCTTCCATGATATCGCGATTTCGAACATAATCATGTTCATCGTCAGCCATAACTCCGACTGATGAAATTCTTCGGCCGTCAACTATTCTATTGTCGCCATCTTCAGTGCTGCCATCTATGGTTGAATTTATGAACTTCGAAATCAATGTAATTTCGTTAGGGATATCAAAATTCATTGATCTATTTTTGTTTTTCTGAATGTATATTTTTTCCCAAACTGTCAATTCCAAAGGTTTCTCTACTTGTTTTAAAAGTTTAGCTTCTCTTCCAATTTTATGATGTTCTAATAAACTATGTGCAGCAATTGCAGATTTTTCAATTTCACAATTTTTAATATTTCTGAAATGTTCTTTTGTCCGAATTTCCAAATTCCTTTTTGGAATTTGGAAATTCGGACAAAAGAACATTTCAGAAATATTAAAAATTGTGAAATTGAAAAATCTGCAATTGCTGCACATAGTTTATTAGAACATCATAAAATTGGAAGAGAAGCTAAACTTTTAAAACAAGTAGAGAAACCTTTGGAATTGACAGTTTGGGAAAAAATATACATTCAGAAAAACAAAAATAGATCAATGAATTTTGATATCCCTAACGAAATTACATTGATTTCGAAGTTCATAAATTCAACCATAGATTGCAGCACTGAAGATGGCGACAATAGAATAGTTGACGGCCGAAGAATTTCATCAGTCGGAGTTATGGCTGACGATGAACATGATTATGTTCGAAATCGCGATATCATGGAAGCATGAATCCTATGAGGTGAGTTGTTTAAACAATATGTTCTCCGATGAATTTTAATTGGTATAAACCTGATATATATATATATGTTTCTTCAATGAAACATTAAATATGTAAAAACTTTATGCTCTAAATTGATGCATATTTTAGATGCTGTAGTTCTGAGATATTATAACTTTATAATTAAAAACAGATTATTTTGGTATGTGTATTGCTTGTTATACAGTGAGAGTGTATAAATGAAGAAAGTATAATTTAATTTACTACAAGATTAAAATAGATGTCTGCACATTAGAATGATTAAGTTTAAATGTTAAACTAAGAAATTACTATAATACAGGAGAAAAAGTTATGAGTATTTGAGGATAAAGTTATCAGGAACATTTTTGGATCAAAGAAAGATGAACAGATAGATGGATGGAGAAGACTACATAACAGTGAGTTATATGATCTTCATGGGAAGTCAGAAGTCTCATAGACTGTGATGAGCTGGACATGGGAACAAATGGAGAATGAAAGAGGGACATGGAAAATGTAAGAAAACCAGAAAAAAATCACTCAATAAGTAGGCAGAATGAGGTGGGAGAATAATACTAACCATGATTTGAGAGAGGTAAATTATATAGAAGATGATTAGAAAACAGCTCAGGAAAGGATTTTCGGAGAACTTATGTCTGCACAGCCATGAACCTATGGATTCAATAGTGCCAGTAGGTTAGTTAGTGTATATACTTGAATAAAGTGGATAAGAGTGCTACTGTCTGTCCAGCCTAAGAAACACACTTTGACATTTAACTTCTGAATGTAAAAAAGTACATGCAGACCCTGTCAGCTGTTTGTTACAAGCCGATATTAATGCATAACAATCGTTTTAATTTTTAATGTTGCAGGTTGTATCAACACATACAATAGTATGTCAAAAACTAATTAATTATAATTGTTAATATTAAACAAATTAATTAAAATAAAACATTTAAATTAAAATAACTGTACTTACAGTAATAAAAAAAACCTAAGCACCTTATAATGAACTCACACTACAAAAATCATCCACCACTCTTAAAACCGGTTTAGGCCTTTTCCTCTTTTTTTTTTGTTGGATGTTTTGATATTACCAGTTTCTCTTAACTCCCTGCAAATATATACACTTAGCGACAAAAAGAATGAGCTGACTCTTGATCTCGAATATTTCAAGTTCTAACGTGCGATTCACACGAGTAAACTAATTACACAGTAGAGCTACAATATGTTTCTCTTCTTCCTTTGAAGAGCATTATTTTCTAAACACACAAGACAGCGAAAGCTTAGCTCAGTGCTTAGTGGCTTGATTTGTGTGCAAGAGGTCACAGGTTCGATTCCCGTTGAGGTTAATTTTTTTAATTGTTAAAATGTTTTCTATTTTATTCTGTATGTCCATTCTTAAAGAAAAATAGTACTATTTTGAAGTACAGTATTAATATTTTATTATTAATATTATTATTACTTTATTTATAAACAGGTTTACATAGTAATAAAACATCTTCCTATGGCCAAAGCTTTTTAAATTTGTATCTTCTTTCTCCATTCTTCTCTATCTTCTCATTCCAATTCTTCCAGACCTAGTCCCTCATACCTCTTCTTACATCATCCATCCATTTAAATCTAGGTCGACCTCTCTCCTTTTCCAGGTGGAATCCATTCCAAAGCTTGTCTAGGCAATATTTTCTCTGGCATCCTACGTATATGACCATACCATTGTATTGGATCTCACAAAATCTAATATTGAATTTTGGACTTTCATTTGTTGTGTAATGACTGAAGATGAATGAAAAATTCATTCGAAACCAATGGTCTCAAATAAATTTGAAATTGTATAAGGTGAGTTATTAAAAATATGTTCTCCACTCAATATTAATGAAAAGTTAGCTTGGGATGCCTTTGTTCAAGTGTCAACAAACTTTCGAGGAAATAAGAGGGCAGAAAACTATAAGGATATTGTAGCAAATCTTCTGCACTGCTACGATAGACTGGGGCGTAACATGTCCTTAAAGTTATATTTCATAGATTCCCATTTGGACTTTGTTCCCTGACAACTGTGGTTCTATAAGCAACGAGCATGGGGAACGCTTCAACCAGCAAATTTTGAACATGAAAATGAGATACCAGGGAAAGTGGAGTACATCAATGTTAACCGATTACTGCTGGACACTAATTAGGAAATCACCAGCAGAAAATTACAAATGCCATAAAAAGTGGTTGTGCCTTCTGTGACCTTGTTCCAAGGGGTAACAACAAGGTAAATACTTGCATAAGCTTATATAGGCAATAACGTAAAGTTAGCATAACTTCAAAACAAGAGCTAATCTTGAATTTTCATTAATATTTTTGTTATCAGCACACCTGAAAATATAAAGATTAGCTGTTTCCATGCCAGTTACAGAAAAAAAAGTAAAATTTTATTGGTTAGTGTTATTAAACATCTGTCTGAGGGGATGAGCTAACCACATGTCAGTCACTGACATCTATATGGTTTGGTTAAGAATTTCTCATAAAAGAGTACTCTTGGCCTGTGTGGGGATATATGCATAAAGACAATAACTTTATATTCTTGTCAATAAATAAGCAGTTAACTGCCGCTACCGAACCTGGAGGTTCATGGCCACATGGTATCCTGAGCCATATTTCCCTGTATAATTAATCTGTCTGAAATTTTTTTATATTCATTGTCCCAGGTAGTTATTTCAGCACGTCTGGTGTATACTCTGCTGGCATTGGCATAACTGTAACCAACTTCTGGAAGGGAGATTATGGCGACCCAATGATATGAAGTATGATTATGATGATAGTGGTGCACCTGGAGAGTCCTTAATCCAAAAATTCAAACCAAGACAAAAATGAATGATGATGATTATGATGGACATATGGTGTTTGGGGACTGTTTGGGTGTTAAATTTTCCTAATATTTGTCTTATAGGTGAGGAAAAACTCCGAAAAAACCTCAACCAGGAAACTTGTCACAACCAAGATTTGAACTCGGGCCCACTGCTAGACAAGGCAGCATGCTACCTCAAAATCACAGCAGTGGACTGTCTGAAACCATAGATATTGTTATTCTCCAACCTATCTCGATGTATCAACTTGGCATTTGCCTTCAAGTTTTCTTTCAAGACATTTCCATCTTCCTCTTTCATTCCCCATTTGTGCTAAATACCCAACACAGTCAATCAGACTTAATTGTTAATATTACATCTGGTATCCCATAAAGATCACCAAGCTTATTGTTATGTCTGTTTCCAACTTGCCAGCCAACAGCTTGCTTCCATCCTGTTGCATGGGCTACTTTTATTCAACACAACACAAAAAATAAAAGTACTGTATGGTACATAAATAACTGAAATACAATATCTCTTTGCAAACATACCTTCATCTTGTGCATCATTGTTTGACTGGAGAGACACAACAGAATCTGGATTCCCTGGTGACATTGTATATTGCAGTGGACCATCATACCCTGCAAAAAAAAAAATCTTTTTTTAAACAGATATACATTGGATATGTAGTGTGTGAAATCAGATGACCAATCATAATTCATGTTTGTTATATGATTTCTGGGATCCACAGTCCTGTTCATGCTTATGTGAAATAGAGACTTGCATCTTAATTATCAACATCATGAACTTATTTAGGTTTAGGTCATTTGAGCCTGTTCCTATGAGATCTCAAGATGTTGTTGGTCAGTCCATCTTAATTTTGGCCTTTCTTTATCTCAAAGTCATTTAGCAATGCTAATTTAGAAAAGCAAGATGGGTCCATCCATTGGACATGTTGTAACCAATTGCTTTGATAGTTCTGAATTTCTTCAATTATATTTTGACTTTTAAATTATTAATAATAAGTTAGGCTGTTTTTTCTCATCTCATATTTGTAGTTATAATTCTGTGGCCATAGCATAAACATACATAATATGACTTACGCCAGTGACAACCAATCAGAAAAATAGCTCCAAAGTAACGGACCATGTAGAAAACATCACCACACAATACTCATCTATAAATAAGGACATGATTTCCAACACAAAGCCAGTCTGCAGCTGACATTTGAAGAGTTAAGAGGTCAAAGAACATGCAGAATCTCCTGAGGATGTCTTCCGCAGTAGTAGATGAAACATCGAGTGTTAATAATACCAGACCACGGCCATTTAGCCCGAAAGACATAAAATACATGAATCAAAATACCTGCTGTGAAAGTCTACAATTTTACATAAACATACGTAAGTCTGAAAACAAAACTTTTCACGAGAACTTATTAATATTTAAATAATTTATTAATAATCTATAAGATTTGCATTACTTCTGACCAAGAAATATCTACCATAAGAAATTAACTATCAATTAAGAACTTTATCCTTATGGTAGGGGAAGAAAAATGCTGCAAAATAAAAATAAACTAAAATTGGACTTAATGTACTTTTACCCTATTGCCACAGAATTTATTTTGTATATCTGTGTTTCGTTGATTGTCCATTTTTGTCAAATCTAGGAGTGGACTAAAAATCTCATCTGTTCTGCTTGCAATTTTGATTTGATTTTAGAATTTAGTGTCCTATTTTCACTGCTATGTTTCAGTCCTGATTTTGCAATTACATTGTGTAATCTCTTTTTACACGCTTTATATTAGCTTGACCTGTATCTATCTATCTATGTAATGTAATCTTTCAATACGATTTTCACCCACTTATAATCATTGGATCGACTTGAAACTTTGTATACTTGTAAAGGACCCGTGACAATACAATAATTCCATATTTATTTACTAAAATCCTGGCCAGAATCATCAGAAAATCAAAAAAAGTGTCTTTGTATCTATGTAACAGAATCTTTGAACACGATTTTCACCCACTTAGAAACATTGGATCGACTTGAAACTTTGTATACATGTAAAGGACCTATGACAATACAATAATTTCATATTTTGTTTCTAAAATCCTGGCCAGAATCATCAGAAAATCAAAAAAATGATAACTGGTATAATAGGTTGTGGTCTTGTCGACTTTTTAGTCAATCGTTGTAAGAGCTCAGTTGGTAGTGCGGTGAACTCTAGTGGTATATAATTTCAGTAATCCATAGGTCGCTGGTTCAAATCCGGCTGGGAGGATATTTTTAGAAGAGTATTACTTTTAGCTCATACTACAATAGCATCAAATTTAAAGATATTTACATTTTTATCTTATTCTGTAAAATATTAAAACTAAAAAATAAATAATAGTTTTAAAAAAACTAAAACAACATGCTTTAATAGAAAACTGAACTAAAAAAGTGAAAAATAATTTTAATTTCCAACATGCTTGGGATAAAATTAAAGTGGTCAACAAAAAAAAAAATAATCTCCAACACATATACACATATAGAATAAAACTAGAGTTATCAACAAAAAGAAAATAATTTTACCACCAAAAGCATGGGGTGCTTTTTATGATTTTTACATTTTATTCTTAAGAGACTTTACTTTTACCAATATCTGTTTATTATCAAATATATTAATTGATAAAAAGCACCCCACACTTTTGATGGTAAAATTATTTTCTTTTTGTTGATAACTCTAGTTTTATTCTATGTGTTGGAGATGATTTTTTTTTGTTGATCACTTTAATTTTATCCCAGCATGTTGCAAATTAAAATTACTTTTCATTTTTTTAGTTCGGTTTTCTATTAAAGCGTGTTGCTTTAGTTTTTTTAAACTTATTTATTAGCTGTGGTGACAACTGTCCACCAGAATTTCTTGTATTTCTGTAATCATCTCTATGTCATTTCTTATATCAGATATTGGGTGACAGGTAATTAAATTCATAAACTTGTTCTACAATCCATCCATAGTAATTCTGCCCAAAGGTAGGTCCTTCACTGCAATCATAGCATTTTCATGCTATGCTTGCAGCTTTACTAGGGAATTGTAGGTGAGGTAGCTTCCCATTGCTTTCCACACCGGTGAAGGATGATGATGATGATGGCCATATGATTTCGGGGACCGTTTGGGCCTTAAAGTTTTCCTGACATTTGTCTTACAGGTGAGGAAAAACCCAGATAAAAACCTCACCCAGAAAAACTGCCCCGAACGGGGATCGAACCAGGGCCTGTTGCGTGACAAGGCAGCAAGCTACCTCGAGACCACAGCGGTGGACTGTTCTACAATGTTCCACCTAATTCTATTTCAACTCTTCATAAGTATTTTCTACACATAACCATAGACTTTTTTTTTGGGAAATTTTCAAATCAAACTACTTGGTCATATTATTTAATTGAATTTGTAATTTATCCTCAGAGGTTGCAAACAGTAGTAAATCATTTGCATACAAAAGTGTTTGTATAGTTTCATTTCTGAAAATCTGCATTCCTTGTCGAAATATCATACAGATAACTTCGAATTAAAACTGATGCATCTTAATATAAGCATGACATACATATGATGATATCACTGATAGTGATTTGGGTGTAGCACTTTTGGAGACTGACTGTAAGTGAGAGGATATTTAGCAATGTTGTAATCATCGTGCCAGTTGAAAGCAGAAACGTAAATCATTCACGCACTTTTTTTTAAGCACTACACAATACACATTTCACTAGTTTACTATATGGGACATCCCAATTTCGATATAATTTTGGTTTTAAAATGAAGCTTAGGATCACCAACGATAGAAACACGAAAAAAAAAATTGCGGACCATCAATCAAGAAAGTAATAAAAAAACATTTTTTTAAGCACTCACTAGTTTACCAGTACTATACGGGTATTCCCAATTTTGATATAATTTCGGTTTTAAAATGAAGCTTACGAATACCAAAGATAAAACCACAAAAAAAAAAAAAAAAAGATTGCGGACCATCAATCAACAAAGCAGTAAAATAAATTTTTTTTGAAGCACTATACAATCCATATTATCCCATTAGTTTAACACACATTACATTGAATTCCTTGTAATAATATAATGTTGAGCGACATTCTTTTTTCTTTCCAGATGAATACATAAGGCTCAATAAAAGCGATGCGCTGAATTTAGAGAGATACAGGAAATTAATTTTTTAAAATTATAGTGACAAGATTAGTTTACTTCTTCTTCACTACGACTTTTGTAACAAAGCAAAACTGATAAAATCAGGGGGAGAAAAATTGATGAACAAGATACGCTGGTTGCTTAGTATGATTTGGGAAAAAGAAGCTCTTCCAGATGAATGGGAGGAATCAATTATCGTACCAATTTATAAGAAAGGAGATAAAACTGATTGCAACAACTACAGGGGCATCTCATTACTTTGAACTTCCTACAAAATTCTTTCAAATATATTAGTAAGCAGACTTACTCCCTATATTGATGACATTCTAGGAGATCATCAATGTGCATTTAGAAGAAACAGTTCTACAACAGATCAGATTTTTAGTATAAGACAGATTTTAGAAAAGAAATGGGAATATAATGGTACTGTACATCAACTATATGTAGACTTCAAAAAAGAATATGATTCAATTAAGAGGGAGAAGTTATATAGTATCCTGCTGGAGTTCGGAATTCCTAAAAAAGTTAGTTAAGACTTATACAAATGTGTCTAAATGGCACAAAGAGTAGGGTGTGTGTAGGCAAACAGTTTTCAGACACTTTCGAAATCCAGAATGGGTTGAAGCAAGGAGATGCACTATCTCTTCTACTACGCCTAAATGACAGAAGAACGTTACATTCACATACCTTACTATTCCAAATTCTACACACACATTTACCAACTTATTTAACAACACGTTTTCAACATTTATAGGCTCATCACAATTTAGGAACAAGATCACAAGACTCTTCTTTACTTTTGATACCACAACACAGGACCTGTCTGTACTCTGAATCTTACACAATATCTATGACTAGAACATGGTACTCACTTCCCAGTCATGTCAGGGACTGTCAATCGCTATCATTATTTAAATCCAAATTAACTGATATCTTAAGTTCGACACAATGAAAACATTAACTGCCTGACAACTATATAGAGCATTCCTTTTAATAATCATGTAGGAAGCTACTTACTTTATTTTATATCATTTAAATTTTATTATATTCTATGTTTTTGTTAGTATTACCTAGTATTAGATCACATCATCTTTGTATTTTGTTTAGTCTCTATTTTAATATCTTAAAATTGTAATAAGTATGTAATTTTTGTATAATTTTACTATTCGCTGGTTGAGTGGAAGAGAAGGCCTTATGGCATTAACTCTGCCAGCTAAAATAAATCATTATTATTATTATTTAATTTTGTACTAGAGCATGCCATTAAATCTTTAGAATGAGGAAGGCTTACAACTCAATGGTATTAATAAGCTGTTAGTTTATCCTGATGATGTACTATTAATGGGCGATAGCGAGGGGATGCTAAAGGCCAACACGCACACACTATTGAGTAAAAGCTAAGAAATTAGGCCTGGAAGTAAATATCAATAAAACTAAAGATATAGTCATACGTATATATATACATTATATAAAGGAAATGGACAGCTAATGACAAATCAGGGAAATTTTGAGGAAGTGGCTGAATTCAAATACCTAGGAACAACAATCACAAATAGGAATGAGATGAACAAAGAAATTAAACATAGGCTCAATTCTGGAAATGCGTGCTATTGTGCATTACAGGGACTCTTGACGTACCAATTCCTTTCAAAAAATGTTAAACTGAAAATATATAAAACTGTTATTTTCTACAAGTTATATTATATGGATGCGAAACATGGACTCTTAATTTAAGGGAGGAAAGGAGATTACGAGTATTTGAGAATAAAGTTCTTAGAAAATATTTGAACTAAAGATAAATGCACAGACAGGTGAATCGAGAAGACTACATAACAGTGAACTATTTGGTCTTTATAGGAAGTCAGATATAATAAGAACAGTTAAGTCTCGCAGACTGCGATGGGCAGGACGTGTGGCACGAATTGGGAATGAAATACGTGCATGGAAGCTTCTTGTAGGAAAACTAGAGGGAAAAAGCCCAGTTGGTAGACCAAGAATGAGGTGGGAGAATAACATTAACTATGATTTGAGGGAAGTAGATTATACAGGGAATGAATGGAAAGCATTAGCTCAGGATAGGGATGTATGGAGAGCTTATGTCCGTGCAGCCATGAACCTACGGGTTCGATAGTGCCAATGAGTAAGTAAGTAAGTAAGAGTATATTACTTAGTCTATGATTTTTCTATCGCTGTTCTGGGTTATCACTGGTTGGATCGGCTTCAGGAAGTGATAAGTAAGTGTACACCCATTTTTAATAAATGTTTGGTAATTTGAATATTATTAATATATTTTTTAACATAGACTTGGGGATTTATTGCAAAGATTGGTCATTTAAATTTCATAGTTTATGAAATTTAAATGACCAATCTAGTCGGAACAGGCAACTCTTGCCTAAACCAGGAAGTGAAGAAGAAGAATTTCATAGTGACCTGCTTGCCATCTAGCATAAGCTTTTTGAACTTTAGTACTATATCGACAATAATTGAGGATGATAATCAATATGTGGTTCGATGGTGGGTTATCGCTGGCTCTATAAACTCTGGCGCATACACACTGTTGTTCTATAGGACTTTGAAAATATTTAATGTAAGTTTAAGTGCAATTTTTTCTTTCCACTTTTTGCGTCATACCCATGGACCTTTTCCTTTTGCACCATAACCAACTTTTATTTTTTTAATCTATGGGATTAGTTTAGAGGTTATGTTTAGAGATGAGTAGCCCTTTGTGAAAAGTAATCTACATATTGCAAGAAATGGCATAAGTGTAAAGACAAATGGGAAAGCCGTAAAATGATTGCATATAATTATGTACTTAATAATTAATAAAAGTAACATACTCACTTGTAAAAGTAATTTACACATCCCTTTTTTCTTCTTTTTGTATATGACATTAATATAGAAACTAACTAGTTAATGAGCAAGAACATTATAATGGACAATGTTTTTGATCTTGCTGTCTGTAACACTTAATTACGCGTTAGAACAAGCATATTCTTAAAACCTACCGTGCAATTCTCTACTCTTGGTGTTCGCAGATGTGGCTCTCGATTGGAATCCGTTTTGACTTTTCGTAGAAATACTTCTATTATCTGAAGCATGAACCATGCCCGATGTTTGTCTCTTCTGTCTCATTTTTTGCTCCATTATCTGCCGCTGTAACAAAGATTCCAAATGACAGTGAAGATATTACTGAGAAAAAGCCGTTCAATACATAACCATTAAAAAAATTCTAATGTAGTAAAAGTTTAAATACCCGAATTCTTCGACATATTTTACCTGTTGTTCGAGTTTTTGCTGACGAATATTAACAGATGTCATGTTTATAATTTACTTTCTTTGGAATGTACGCTAATACAACAAAACTGTTTCAATATAAAATCACAGAAAGGAATTTTCTCACAAATATGAACGCCACTTTTATATCTGTTTATTGGTGCAAAGCTAAAAAGCCATTGGCTACATTAGATTAACATTGCCAACATTACATAGAAATTGTATTATTCAAGGTTTTAATGGGTTATCGCTGATTCAAGGCCTTCAAAAAGAGGGATATTTACGTCTTCTAAATAAAATAATAATAAAATAAATGTGCACGAATATTCAAAATGTATTGCTGTTGAATATATATTTTAATTTTAATTGGTTTCTGTCTATGTTTCTCGTATGTTGCATATGGAAATTTCAAGCACGCATTTACTTTAAAAAATATTTCGAAGAGAAATTAAGCTTGCCTATCGTTATCAGCGATACATTTGATCATGAAGGGTTTGAAGCAGAAGGTAAGGTGTGCTCCTGTGGGCCGTAATATTAAAGAAAAACGAAATCGAAGGTAAAGAATATTGTTGACAGTTACCTTGTGAGATTTTTTTTTTCAGTTTTCCCCAGTTGTAAGGTTTGGAGTTTCTTTATGATGACTCATTTCATCATTCTCGTTTAAAAAAGATTAAGAGAGTCTCATGTTGCAGCCTCATGGCTTAGTGATCAGAGCTTCTGACTACAGTTCACGGGGTCCCGGGTTCGATTCTCGGTCAGACTATAGGAATTTTATCTTAAAATTAACTATTCCTATGGCCTCGCATGGTTTGGATTTAGATTAAGTTTAGTTTTAAGGACACTCCTGGCGCTTCATTATCAGTCATCACCCATCACATAATTGGGGTAACGTAACTCCGTCTTTCAGGTTCCCCAATTTAAGAAGTGGGTTACAATTCCGCCATGCCAATAGAAAATACCGAATACTAGAAATGTCATAAAGACAACTTGGTGACATTGGTTAAAAAAAAGTTCCTAAATATTATTTTATTAGCGAATTCAGAAGGAATGATGCTATTGAGATTGTATCCATGAAAATATTATTTTAAAAACAAATTAAAAATCTTCATCGATCTTACCTACTAGACACCGAAAATGACCTTGACACACACACACACACACACACACACACACACACACACACACACACACACACACACACACACACACACACACACACACAAACACACGCACGCACACACATACACACACATATACACGCACACAAACACACACACATCTATTAATTCACTAGCGGCAGAAATGTTTGTAGTTTTTTAGACCGAACTAGAGCAATAATTTTATGAACAGGAAGGGTAAGTTCGTTAACCAGCAAAATGGGATTATAGGAGGGGATAACTCGAAGCAAAAATTTAAATAAAATTCTCTTTAGCGGCAGCAATTTTCGATTTTTCGCAACGAAACTCAGTATTGAAACAAAACGAGAAATATGTTATGAAACAATTAGCGCAATCCAAACATTAGAAATGGGAGTATGACTGAGAGCTGAAAGTAAAAAGTGCTCTAGCGTCTTTCATGTTTGTTTTCCCACAATGAAACTCATTTGTAACATTTGGAACAAGAAAAGTAACATCAAGTTCATTAATCAGACAAATAGAGTATGGGTTATGGTGAAATTTTAGTAGGGAATTTTTCAATACACTACCGGATTTTTTGTTTTCATGGAATGAAACTTGGTAGAAGACCCTGCGATTTAATTATCAAAATAATCAAAAATAATATTCCATAAACTAAAAAGATTGGACCATAAATTCAACTTGCTGAGGAATTCGTTTACTTTTATGATATACTTTTCCTAATAAAAACCAGGCTATTACAGTAGGCGTATTGCATATGAGGCGGTCAGAGAAAAAGGGGTACAAGTGACATTTTTTTAATGAGTAAAGTGCAGAAATGGTTAGCTAATATGACAAATTGTTAGGTGCCATGCGTGAGTTTGACAGATTCTGACATATAGTGGAGTCTTAGAAAATCACTCAGAGAAACAGCTCTTCTACTTGGAGGACAAGGGGTATGTCCGTAGTTGTACTCCTTTGCTTCCAACAGCTAGTTGGACTCAAGCTTCAGAGTGTTGTATTTTTTAATGTTTCCAACAAATTTTACGTGAAGAATATTATTGTATTATTAGTATTTAATATAGTGCTGGTGATTCTTCTAGGTTTATTGTCTTAATCAGAATATGATGTTAATTATATAATTTTTACCTGGTAAGTCAGTCGTCCTCAACAAAATTATTAAACTTCTTCAAGTTATTCTAATATGGAGGCCTTTCGAAAACAATGTTTCATCTTCTGCGTTTTAACTGGAACTGATGGTGTTATATATCCATTAGGTCCAGTAAAAACGCAGAAGATGAAACATTTTTTCGAAAGGCCTCCATATTAGAATAACTTGAAGAAGTTTAATAATTTAGTTGAGGATGACTGACTTACCAGGTAAAAGTTATATAATTATCATCTTATTGCATAACCTCAAAGGTGGTTTAATATGAATTTCAAAAGTGTTGATTAATCAGAATATGATGAACATGAGCATGAACTTAACCTCAGCCTTCATGGTAAGTAAAATATTTTAACCAAGTTATTTTATCTATATTTTCACAATTGTATATTATGAAATAAGTCCACCGCTGTGGTCTCGAGGTAACGTGCTGCCTTGCCACGCAGCGAGCCCGGGTTCGATCTCCGGTCGGGACAGTTTTTCTGGGTGAGGTTTTTATCGGGTTTTTTCCTCACCGGTAAGACAAATGCCAAGAAAACTTTAAGGCCCAAACGGTCCCCGAAATCATATGGCCATCGCAATCATCATCATTCACAATCATCTTAGATTAAGCTTGGGATTAGGGGCTCTCCTGGCGCACCACTATCACCATCATCACCCATCATATCATCGGGCAACGTAACCCCGCCTTCCAGGCGCCCCAACCTCAGAAGTGGGTTACAAGTACGCCATGCCAGGAGAGAACACCAGGAATGTCGAAAGATAACCTGGGGAATTTGCAAAAAAATATGAAATAATACTTTTTAGCAATACATTTAGAGATGATTGGAAATTATTAAAAAATCTAAAGATATAATATGATTTAGATCTACAGGATTTGCAATATAATAATGTTTATAATAAAGGTATGTTTTTTTAAAATATGAAGATTAATCATTGGTGTTGTTTTTGTTTACTTGACTGATTCCAATGAAGATGGTAATAAAGAACCTGGCTTTACAGGACCTACAGAGAAGAAGAAGATGCTCCAATATTGCACGTTGACAGAAAGAGGATTAGTAAATCAAGAAATTGGGTAAAAAATAAAGCAAAATGAGGAAGGGATGAAGGCAAACAGTATACAGACAGGAAGGGAAACACTCATGTGGAGAGGCTGGTAAGAGAATGTATCCATGAATGCAGGTTTAAGTTCAATGAACTTTAAGACTGATTTTGTGAATTAATCTTGTCGTAATATGCAACTCTTTGAATAAGTACGTATTTCCAATCATAATTGTATTGTATTGTAAGCCCATGTTTTCCCTTTACAGAGATTTAGGCGCTCTCCCCCTACAGGGAAGAATTTGAACCATACTAATTTAGTTACACTTGTTTTCGTATAGATGACATTTTGAGTGGTCCGTGGTCAGCGTTCCGCCTCATACTGACATCTAGGAAACCAAAGTAGTGCTAGGACGGGAAAAACTTTGGTATGAATCTACTTTTCTTGGATAATTTATTTCAGAATATTGCTTGGAGGACAAGGGGGTATAAGTGACTCTTAATGCAAAAAAAGTTATAGTATGGGCTAATGTTTATATTGAATCTGTTCATATTTTGCGGATAAATGGATTCGTCTACAAGGAACACAAACACAATTTATGAGACTTGTCAGATATTTCTGGAATTTTATATTCTCACCGATCTTTAAACTTAATTTTCTCCAAACAATTTTTTTGTCACTTGTACCCCTTGTCCTGTGACCGTTTAGATGAAGAAATCAGTAAATTTATTACAAGATTAAAATAATGGTTAATTTAAATGTCAAACTACAGAGATAGAGAGAGAACTCTGTCTATAGTGAGAACGTTTACATTTGGTAGCAACGCGGCTGCCATAAAATAATCCATTCAGTATAGCAATCGCCTTTCCAACCGTAGAATTGTGATTGATGCGCGGGTGTCTTCTACCTTGATATTACACTGCAATATCAGCAACACGTCTGATCACTTCTCAATTGAATAACTTCATAGCTTTCACTGTTACAAAAGAATGGTTAGTGTGGAGTAATTCTATGTGTTCAGGTCCGAAAATTTACTCTGAATGATTATATAACATACCCTTTGTTTTTGTTTTGCCTCAACACTATATTAGAAAATCCCAAAGGAATGTAGCTAATGAGGATTTTGTCATGAAAATATTATTTTTTAAATTTATAAATCATCATCAATCCTACTTACTAGACACGAACATTACCACGACAATTGAAGTAGTAGATTGCTTTGTCCCACGTTGTGGTGACGTTTTGAAGAAGCAATTCTCTTCATGCCCGATGTTGTAATAACATTTTGAAGAAGGATTGGTATCCCAAAAAATAATAACTGGTTCAGGTTGGGTTTGGTATTCGGTAGAGCCGGATTCTCTTCTTAGGGTCGGAATTTGGTACACTGGATAGGAAAACACGTCAAAATTACTAAAAATATGTTTCTTGTAGAAATAATTGCACATTTATTCACTTCTTAGTTTCCCAGCAGATTATGTAAATGTAGGTGGTATTATTCTTCACCGTCAATTAAAATTAAATTATTTTCTTTTCTTGAATCAGTTATTCTTCTTGTATTAAATATTACATTTTATCAGGAGAGCTCTATTGCTTCTATCTTTGTTGAAAGTTGTATGCAGCATGACTAGTGTAATTCTTTTATAATGTTATGACCATTATTACATCACATGGTGGTAATTTTAAATTCTATTGGTTAATAGTCCTTTAAATATAAGGTTTAAATTGATTTCTTAAATAAGAAAGTTATTTGTTTTAACATCCAATCAGAGTTTGGTTTACTTTCATTTAAGAATATGAAGTTAGGCAGGTGTTCTTATTGCATTTATAACAGAAAGCTTTATAATTTTGACAAAAATGACTTAAATAATTTTTAAAAGCATTCTTTACAAAAACTGTTATGTAGTACGATTTCTTTAATTGTTACCGAGACATTTTTATTCAACAATAACTAACAATGAATTATTTAGAAGTTTTTATTTACTTAAGTTATATTTAAATATTAAAAGAATTTTAAAATACAAAATTATTAACTTTAACTTTTATATTCATTATAATATTAAAATCCTGCTTTACAATATATGCCTTGGTGCTGGATCGAATACTCGTGGGGAAGAAATTTTCTCATGGGATTTCGGCCGGTATGGGATCGGTGTGCACCCAATACAATAAATAGCTACTCCTGGTTGAGAAAACCATCTATAACGACTGAGGACCTTTACTGGCTGGATGGTCGTCCACTTTGTTCTTAACACTGTGGATATGATACCAGAAGCAGATTCTAGGGCCTTCTACGACAGTCGCGCCATGGAGTTTAGTTCATATTTATGTGTGTTAACGATCTAGCGATTGCATTTTTTTGGAAACAAACTCGGCATCTAGTAAGGATTGTCGAGTAAGTTAACAAGAAAAAATTGGGCCATTAGGAGTGAAAGTTAACCTGAAAAGAAAATTTAAAAATCCCTCTATCGGCCTCAATTTTCGATTTTTTGCAATGAAATTCGGTAGGCCCTTTGTACTATTGAAATAAAACCAAAAATATATTACCCAAAAATCAGTCAAATTTGATTATTAGGTATGGGAGTTTACCTGAAAACTGTAATTTAAAAATCGCTATAGCGGTCGCCATGTCTGTTTTCATGCAACGAAACTGCATATGTACTATTAAATTAACAAAAAAAAAATACATTCCGTAATTCACCAACATCGGATCATAAATTGGACCTGCTGAGGAATTCGCTTAGTTTACGCAGTTCCTGAGTGATGGATTTTTAAAATTCGAATACCTAGTTTAACTATAGTTTATTGACGTTTTCATGAATGATTCCACGACGCGACATTTAATTTACTTTCTTTATAACTCGAAAAGTCATATCCGGTACGGAAAAAGTGTGAAACAACAGACTGATCTCCGAAGATGACATAACCAAACATACCAAAGCATTAATACATATGGGTTATAGTGCGTTTGGTCTAGTGATGATGAACTATAGTGCGTTTGGTATAGTGGTGGACTAAGCTCGCGTCAAAGTTTAAACCGTAATCACGTGATGCGGTACTGCTGGGAGAAGATCTACCCGGTGTTCTTAAATTATTACAACTTCTGAGTAAAGAGAATGATTTCGTCTATATTTTATGGCTACAGTTGAAGTGTGCACTAATAGATTGCAATTGTATTTCTAGGAATATTTGATAACTTATTTATGGGCTACTGCAATTAAATGGCTTCGTTATTGTCTGCTTTGCAAACCGTAACTACTTATATATATAAACGAAAATGCGCACAAGTTGTGCATTAGAGTTTTATTAGTTCACTTTGCTTTTGCAATCATTATGAATCTGTGCAGGTCTCAATTAATGATTTGGGTCGTTTTTTACATGCTGTGACGTGGTAACGATCGCAAGATAGTTCACAAAACTCACATATGCATGTTGCGCCTGGGTCGTGGTAGGTCTTCATTTTACACACTTTGTGATGGTATCCATGTACTGCTAGGGGATTTACAAAATGGCGAAGATCTTGGTTTGTAGCCATCCACGTTCGATTTACCATTGCTTCTGTTGCGTAAAATTCTATCCAAATTTATTTTTTCTTAGCTTAGAGCTCTGCTACTATAACTACTTATAAGACCGTCATTAGGCCTACAGTATACCTGTAAGCAACAAGCAACCTCACCCCATCCATTATCCTTACGAATATTTGAACGTGAACATTCTTTTTTTTTTGCATCGAAGAACCTTATACGAAGCACTACAAAATAAAACAGTAAAAACTACTTTAACATTGCGAATGCAATAATTTTTCATTAGTCTATTTATCCACAATATACATGCTTATTAAACTAATAATAAATAATATAATAATATACCAACAATGTCAACCGCTGTGGTCTCGAGGTAGCGTGCTGCCTTGTCACGCAGCGGGCCCGGTTTCGATTCCCGGTCGGGACAGGCTCCTGGGTAAGGCATTTTTCAGGGTTTTTCCTCACCTGTAAGACAAATGTCAGGAAGCCTAGGGCCCAACGGTCCCCGAAAATCATCCGGTCATCATCATCATCCTTATCATTATCATCATCATTATCATCCTTTACTGGTGTGGAAAACAACGGGAAGCTACTACACCTATAATTCTCTAGTAAAGCTGCAAAGCATAGCATGGGAATGCTATTATTGCAGTGAAAGACCTGCCCTCGGGCAGAATTACTATGGATGGATACTAACAATAAATGCTGCACAATACCTTATTCTACTTCACGGCATGCGCGGCATCGAGAATGTTCTTCAAACTAGGAATAAAACCCTCCTTATACAGTAGTACAAACTTAACACTATCCACCGCAATGCTTCTCGTCAAAATTGTCAATTTTAGTTTTTGTGCTTTCACGAAATCTCTTCTTAACTGTGCTTCCTAAGATTAGATTTGTTCGTTTATCATGTTAAATATTTCTTATTACACTCCTAGATAATCCAGTGGTTTTCGTTGTTCTTTCCCTTGGTTACAGAAATAAACGGCCTATCATATTTAGCGTCTTCGCATTCACTTTCAAAATACACATGGATACGAAACATTTCTTTTGTATCCGCATGCAACTGTTTACACCTGCTTCCAAGCAAACAAACAATGAGAATTAAAGAAAGCAAAAAAAAAAAAAAAAAGAATCACGCAATTAGCATGTCCATTTATTGCACTTTATAGCCTACAATATAGGCCCTACCTGTATTTAATAGACAAAAACTTTAATATAGAAAATTACAAAAATTGCAGTCTATTGGCGCACAAATATTTTTACACTGCCAGAGCATTGTAAGGTATATGGGAGAAGAACTGAAGGTTTACACAGTAGGAGACACTGTCCATCCCCTTCCTTGAAGGGGGAATTTCAAACATTTGGCGGTCAAAGTCCATCACTAGACCAAACACACTATAGTATGAAACTCTTTGACACCATAGGCCTAGAGGATCCTGTTTACTAGATGACAGCGGATCTTAATCCAAATGTGCTATTTAGAGAGGTGGATGATCTTACAGATAGTATAAGGGTGATATGTGGTCAGAATGTCGAGTCCCCCAGCCGTTATAGCTTATTTTCTCAACCTGGAGCCGCTAGTTACTGTAGATACCCAATTTCTTCACAATGCTGGTGGGCCCCGGACCTATACTGACCAAAATTCCATGAAAACATTCCATTCCTCAAGGAGAATCGAACCAGCGCAGCGTTTGTTCTGAAGCTCTGCGATGCCTTAGCCCACTCGGCTACGACGCGGGACACGAGCTAGTATAGCCTACCCACGTTAAATTCAACCATATCACGGAGAAAACGTACCATTTATAACGAGGCCCGAGGTTATATAAAATAATGATTTGTGATTTGCAATTCGTGTATTTCGAATTATTGGCAGGCCTAACTTATAGTAGTATATCTCATCGTTATTATAAAGGAAAGTGACCCGATTATAAGCCTTAGGTGTTCCTTGGGGTAGTAGGAGGTTAAGACTCCTACTTTTCTTAGACTAGATGTCAGCCGGCTTGTCAGTCCTGTGTAACGCCCAGAACAAGCGTCTGATATTTATTTCCGTTAGAGACTGAGGTCATGGTGCCGCCAGAAAGTATAGCTAGTTTAAAAATCCTCACTGCAGCGGTATTCGAACTCCCAACCTTCCGGCTGGTAGTGTAGCCTATTACCTTAACCATGCTGTAACTTATATTTCTACCATGGCCTTAACCAAATCGTTACGACATGCCTCTCATAGTTATTACAGCTATTATTGTTGAAAAACTCCATGTCGTTACAAGCCTATAAGGTATTTTTTTGGCCTCACATCCACATATGTTAATGACAGAGATTGACAATATATGTAGCCAGTGCAGTGTAGGGGTGATGTGTGATCAGCTAGCCAGAGCTCCTATTGTTAGAGCTGGTTTTCTCAACTTGTAGCCGCTACTTAATGTATCTATCCAAATTTATCACGATGCTGGCTGAAATTCCACGAGAAAAATTCTTCTCCCATGTGGACTCGAACCAACGCAAGTCTTATAGTTCTGTATCAAGGCATTATGCACCTTAATCCACTCTGCTACGGTGCGGACCATATTGTTATTAGGCCTATATAATTTTATATTCTCATAGTAATAATATTTAATAAAGTAAATCACATAATTAGTCCCGCGCCGTAGCCGAGTGGAATCTTTGGCGCAGAACTACGGGACTTGCGCTCGTTCGAGTCTCCATGGGGGAAGACATTTTCCTCATAGAATTTCGGCCAGTATGGGACCGGTGCCCACCCAGCATCGTGAGGCATCTGCGAGGCTACAATAAGTAGCGACTCCTGGTTGAGATTACCAGCTATAACGGCTGGGGGACCCGACCTGTTAACCACATGTCACCCCTACACTGGCTAGATGATCGTCTACCTCTGTCATAAACACATGTGGATGTGAGGCCAGCAGCAGGCTGGTCAGCCAAGGGCCTTCTAGGCCTGTCGCACTTGGAGTAAAAGCACATAATTATTTATACTACATTTATAATTTATACTTCATTAGTCATTCGCTTTATCATAAGTAGGACTATTTAACGAATAAAATTAAGCTGTATACTCACAAATCATTATTTAACTATAGTTATTTTAAAATATTTATATATTTAATGTAAACGGCGATGTTTGAAAACAAATGATAAACAATTGGTACGCTTCATTTGCTTCTTTTGTTCATCACTGCAATCAGATCATAATATTATTTATTACCAAAAGATCGCAATGTTGTAAGAATGTAGTGGATAATGTAGTGGAGAAATTTATAACCAACGTTATAAGTATTAATTAATTTCTGATGTTCTATGATGTAAATATGTCAATTATATTTTTCTGCGTCATTTCCTGGAAAATAATTCGTTTAAGAAAGTGCAAACAGTGGTTTTTTTTTTTTTTGTGGTATACGCAATTGTTACAAATGTTTTTATATTATCTCTCGTATGCGCTTTCTGCTGACATTCATGCACTATATATACAATCTGATAGCCGTATTTCTTAGAGTCAGTCACTGCAAATTAATGCTATGACCTATTCAGAATGTTAAAAAGGAGGTGCTTTTTTATTATGATAAACTTTAGTTGGTAAATTTTAGGCGAAACACGACTGTGATTGGTTTTAAATAAAAAATCATTGAAATGTGATTGGTCATTGACTCCCATTTAGGGCATGAGTTAAATAGTCATAAATAATGCCACGATTGATTTCCAATTATTTATCTAGAGGATTTGGAAATCAAGAGTTAGGACTATTTAACGAATAAAATTAAGCTGTTTACTCACAAATCATTATGTAAATATAGTTATTTAAAAAAATTATATATTTAATTAAACGGCGATATTTTAAAACAAATGAGAAATGTTTATTTATGTTTCATTTGTTCATCACTGCAACTTAATCATACTATTTATTGCCAAATAAGATCGCAATATTGTAAGAATGCACCCTAGTGGAGAAAAAATGAAACACATCAAACTGTATATTATAACCAACATTATAGGTTATTAATTAATTTAAACAACGCAGTAAAATCAGTATTTAAAACACAATTATTGAACACACAATTATCAAATGTGTAGGTCGAAGAAATATCTGTTCATTATTTGTTATATTCAACGTAATTGTTAAAGAGTCAGTTACTGCAAAATAATGCTCTGACCTGTTCAGAATATTAATAAATAATAGTTTAAAAAACTAAAACAACACGCTTTATTAGAAAACCGAACTAAAAAAACGAAAAAAAATTAATTTCCAACGCGCTTGGGATAAAATTAAAGTGGTCAACAAAAAAATCATCTCCAACACATCTAGAACAAAACTAGAATTATCTACAAAAAAAAATCATCAAAAGCGTGGGGTGCTCTTTACCAATTAATATATTTGATAATAAACAGATATTGGTAAAAGTAAAGTCTCTAAGAAGAAAACGTAAAAGCCATAAAAAGCACCCCACGCTTTTGATGGTAAAATTATTATTTTTTTGTAGATAACTCTAAATTAATATAAAATTATAGAATATTCACCTGAAAGGTCCGTCTCCTCAACTTAATTATCTCTAGTTTTATTCTAGGTGTCTTGGAGGTCATTCTTCGTTGACTACTTTCATTTTATCCCAAGCGTGTTGGAAATTAAAATTATTTCTTATTTATTGGTTCGGTTTTCTAATAAAGCGTGTTTAGTTTTTTAAAACAATTATTTTTTATTTTTTAGTTTGGTTTTCTAAAAAGCATGTTGTTTTATATTTTTAAACTATTATTTATTTTTTTATTTCTAGTTTAATTGATTGCCATGAACCGGAATCCCACGAAAATTGAATTGCTTACGCACGAATATAATTATATATTTTTAAAATTATCATTATCTAACATTATTATAATACCTTCTAAAAAACCCTCGGGCCGGATTTGAACCAGCGATCTATGGATTACTGAAATTATGTACCACTACAGTCCACCACTCTACCAACTGAGCTACCAGAGGATATAATAATAATTTCTTACAACGATGGACTAAAAAGTCGATAAATCCTCAACCTATAATATATTATATATTATTGTATTGTCATTGGTCCTTTGCAAGTATAAAACGTTTCAAGTCGATCCAATGTTTTTAAGTGGGTGAAAATCGTGTTGAATGATTCCGTTACTTAGATAGATACAGGTCAGGCTAATATAAAACGAACGTAAATATTTCCAGCAAAGATTATAGGCCTATTATTTTACTATTATTTATTATTTTGAAAACACCATCGTACAAAAAATAATGTACAATGCACGTTTGTGAATTATTTTATAGAATCTCGGAAATTAAAAACCCTCGCTATCATTCGGTTTTTGAACATTTTTCCTCGATTCTGTAAAAAAACACTTCTCAACCTCCCATCGTAATATACTATTTTTTGCGCGATGGTGCGTTTTGTCGTACTTACAGCAATGACGACTATATGATTGAAAGTTCAACTTCCCGTATTTCGGGATTGCCAACCTAAATAACTATACCGTAATAAAATAACTTCTGTAATATTACATATTACAAAACGCGTGTGGGAAGTAAAACCACTGCTCTCTATGTATACTACATACAATGTATATACAAAAATATTCAAAAGGTAGTGTTAATATACATTATACGAACATTTTAAATGAACTGAACTTTATTGAAAACAATATAAAACAATAAGTACGTACTTGCCACCATTTTATCACTAAATGGTCTCATGACCTCCCGCACTGTTAACGTTAGTCAATTGTTTATAATGAACGCAAATATTTTAAACAAATATGTTATTATTTTACTATTATTTATTATTTTGAGAACACCATCGCGCAAAAAAAATATTTACAACGCACGTTTGTGAAGTTTTTTACAGAATCTCAGAAATTAAAAACCTCGCTGTCGCTCGGTTTTTAAACATTTCCTCACTTCTGTAAAAACCACTTCCCGACCTCGCATTGTAATATACTTACACTTAATATACTTATATATATATATATATATATATATATATATAGGCCCTATCCACCGCTGTGGTCTCTAGGTAGCGTGCTGCCTTGTCACGCAACGGGCCCGGGTTTGAATGCCGGTTGGGACCGGCTCCTGAGTGAGGTTTTTTCGGGGGTTTTCCTCACCTGCTAGACAAATGTCAGGAAGCTTAGGACCCAAAGGTCCCCGAAAATCATCCGGTTATCATCATCATCCTTATCATTATCATCATCATTCTTCACCGGTGTGGAAAGCAACGAGAAGCTATCACACTTATAATTCCCTAGTAAAACTGCAAAGCATAGCATGAAAATGACATAATTGCAGTGAAAGACCTGCCCTCTATGATTATCAGATGATTGGAAGAAGATCTATGGTTGGACAGAGAGGAATTGCGTTTGTTTTCCGGACGACGGCGGCAGCTGTCACGATACCGGATGATGATATGCGGAAAATAGACCAATTGACCGCTATCATACGATGAATATGATATGATTAAAATTAACGTTAATCCTTAAATTGGCAAAATTGGTAATTTTTCATGTCTAACTCACTGGCACCCGTAGGTTCATGGCCACGCGGACACATCCCTATCCTGAAATAATATTTTTCAATCATCCGTTTTATAATCTACTTCCCTCAAATCATGGTTAATGTTATTCTCCCATCTTATTCATGGTCTACCAATGGGCGTATTCCCTCTAGTCTTCCTACAAGAAGCTTCATGCCCTCTTTCATTCCCCATTTGTACCACATGTCTTACCCATCGCATTCTACGAGACTTAACTGTTCTTATTATATCTGGTTTCATATACATATCATGTAGTTCACTGTTATGTAGTCTTCTCCATCTCTCTGTTCATCTCTCTTTGGTCCAAAAAGTTTCTTAAGAACTTTATTCTCAAATACTCGTAAACCTTTCTCCTCCCTTAAAGTAAGAATCCATGTTTCGCACCCATATAACCGGGAGAATAATAATTTTATAAGTTTTCAACTTAACGTTCTTTGAGAGAAGTTGGGATGACAAGAGTCCCTGTAATGCATAATAACACGTATTTCCAGAATTGAGTCTATGTTTAATTTCTGTGTGCACCTCATTCCTATTTATAATTTTTGTTCCTAGGTATTTGAAATCAGTTACCTCTTCAAAATCTCCCTCATTTGTCATTAGCTGTCCATTTCCATTAATATGTATTTCTATGTGTGAACATATAGTATTTAGTTTTATTGTTGCTAACCTCCAATCCCAATTCCTTAGTGTTACTCAATAGAGTGTGCGTTTGGCCCTTAGTATCTACTCGCTATCGCCTAATAATACTACATCATCAGCATAAACTAACAGCTTATTAATACCATTTAGTTGTACATGTAGGCCTTCTTCATCTTCTAAAGATTTGATGGTATGTTCTAGTACAAAATTGAATAGTAGAGAAGATATGCATCTCCTTGCTTCAACCCATTGTAAATTAAAAAAAAAAATCCGTAAACTGATTGCCCACACGCACCCTACTCTTTGTGCCATTTAGACACATTCGAATAAGTCTAACTAACTTTTTAGGAATTCCGAACTCCAGCAGGATACTATATAAATTCTCCATCTTAATCGAATTTTATGCATATTTAAGTATACATATAGTTGATGCACAGAGCCATTATATTCCCATTTATTTTCTAAAATGTGTCTCATTAAAAATGTGATCTGTAGAAGATCTGTCTATTCTAAATCCACATTAATGATCTACATGGGGGAATAAGTCTGCTTGCTAGTATATTACTAGAGTTTTGTACGAAGTAGAAAATAATGAGATGTCCTTGTGGTTTTTGCAATCAGTTTTATCTCATTTCTTATAGAATGGTACGATAATTGATTCTTTTCATAATTTGGAAGAGTCTCTTTTTTTTCAAATCACACTGAGCAACTGACGTATCTTGACCATAAATTTTCCTCCCCCTGATTTATCAGTTCTGCTGGGATACCATCTGAACCTGAAGCTTCATACGTTTTCAATTTTTCTATCGCCATTTCAACCTCTAAAGCTTTTGGTTCTGTGACTAATATTTCTGTTATCTGTAAATCATCCTCTTAAATATCCTGTTCTGCATGTACACTTAGCAAAAAAAAAAAAAGAATGAGCAGACTCTTGATCTCGAAAATGTCAATTTTTAACGCGCGATTCACACGAGTGAACTAATTGCACAGTAGTGCTACAATACGTTCCCCCTACCTCCAATGAAGAGCTTTCTTTATGCACAGCAAGCCAGCAAACGCTTAGCTTAGTGCCTTATTGCTTGCTTCGTATGCAAGAGGTCACATGTTCGATTCCCGATGAGGTTAAATTTTTAATTGTTACAATGCTTTTTATTTTATTCTGTCTGTCCTCTCTTAAAAAAACTAGCTATTTGGAAGTAGGCCTATTACTAATTATTATTATTATTATTATTATTATTATTATTATTATTATTATTGTATGCTGGACTTCTCCCATATAAACTAAATATTGTAATTGAAGAGTGAAACTTTTCCCTCACTAATATGTAATAAATAAATAAATAAATAAATAAATAAATAAATAAATAAATAAATAAATAAATAAATAAATAAATAAATAAATAAATATGAGTGTATAACATATGAAACTATATTATATTTTATTACATAAATTTATAGCATTATTATTAAAAAGTAAGTAAAGTGATCCCACAACAGGCCCGGAGGCCCTTGGGGTAGTACGAGGTTAAGGCTCCTACTTTTTCTAAACAATCGGCACTTTATGTCAGCCGGGTTGTCAGCCCTGCGTGACGCCAGCCTTTACCCCAGAACAAGCGTCTGGTACTCATTTCCGTTAGAGGCTGAGTCGACCTCAGGGCCATAGTGCCACCAGAGGGTTTGGGTCAGTTTAAAAATCCTGACCCCAACGGGACTTGAACTCTCGACCCTCCGGCTTGTAGCTCAGTGCCTTAACCACTAGGCTACGGCGTGATCCCTTATTAAAACGTGGGGCAGTATTTTAAAAGGCTGTTAATTGTCACTAAGTTCACTATTGTAATTGTAGTGAATTGTTAATTGCCCTACCACAGTAGGTAGCCGGTTCCTGTTGTTTCAGGGTGAGCGCTGAGATTATACAGGGTCGGAAGGAGAAATGCGTGGAAAGCAGACAACAGTTAATAATTAAATTACTTTATTTATTTTAGTAGACAAACTTGAATGCACTTTACACTTCATTAATACAATTTTTCTGTTACTGTCCTTCGATATCTCAACTTATGAGGACTCGAGCTAGCAAATAAATTATGAATTGGAGAAATTTTCCCGAAGTCCGTAGTTGTTGTTCCGAGACATTGTAACAATATAATTTAGATCTTCTCTCCACGAAGTGTTGAATATAATTAAGTTAATTTGTCCTCGTGAGTTGCACATCGAAGTCAGGACCCTTTATTCCCATATACGGTCGTACACCCTAATTCTGATTTTGATCGGTTAGAATATTCAATCACAAGTGTCCTAGGGGCGTAAATATTTTTATTAAACTCCCACCTATTTCTAATTTATTCCCACGGCTAGCCTGCGTGTTTACAGTTGGGGCTTTCCGCGGTTGTAAATATTGAAGTATGAAGTTTTCTCCCAAACGATTTTTCAAGCTAGACCCAGCTTAAGAATTTCAGGTCTAATTTGGGGGGCTACTTGTTTATGACCTCTTGTTATTTAGGTTTTCCTATCACTATTTGTGGGAACTTTTAGCAATAAGATTTTTACCTAAGTTTACTTTGTATTTTATCATTACTTCATTCTTTGTTTATTGATTAATCCTATTTATTAATAACTATACTAGATTAGGGGTCAATTATTCGCTACAAAAGGGATACTGCACACAAAAATAAATTTATATCGGTGGCTAAATAGTGCTATAGAGATTACGAAGGTAGGAATATTGAAACACTGTAAAGTGGATGTATATTACGTGGCCAGAATTAAATGTTATAGGATGTATTTTGCGGAAATACAAATAATTAAAACAACAAATCATTGTTGAAGGATTTAAAACCTAGCTCTCATACCTACTTGACTTTTCGTAAATCGTTTAACGATCTATGCTACTCAAACGTCAGATACTAGACGTCTAAATCCTGGTTGTCTTGTTTACTTTTGCACTATGCACGGGAGTTGAATTTTATTCGAAACGTCGCAATTTGAGTAATATTGTATACATCGAACACTCGTAAATATCTATAAACATGCCTCCTTCACTCTTTAAATATTTAAGACCATTAACCAAACACAGCGTGTTTAAAACATTTAACAATGCGTTCCCTCTTGAACCATAGATTTAGCTCTTCGAGCATGCGAAATGGGTCATAACAGAGGCTCTGCATTTTGAAGCCACTCATATATGTTTTCTAAGTGTACATTTTTTGATATAACTAGCTGAGTAAAGTAACTTTTCCGTCTATTTAATATACAGGGCAAGTCAAAATGTTGTGCAGGTTTTCAGAAATTTATTATGTGAAATGTAATGAACATATAATATCGTGAGACATATTGTATGAAAGGTAAACTCTCAAAGTTTAGTTGTCCACTTCTAAAGTTCCGCGTTCACCCGCAAGATGTCAACAGCAGAGCAGTAAAGGAAAATGGCGTTGACTGGGGATCAGAAGTCTTTCTGTGTGCTTGATTACCATGTAAACAACTCTGTGACTAGTGTTCAACGACATTTCCGTACCAGATACGATAAAGACCCGCCGGATGGGAGATCCATTCGTAAGTGGTACACACAATTTAGGGATTCAGGCTGTATCTGTAAACGAAAATCGACTGGCCGTCCGTCGACGAGTGAAGAGACAGTCGAACGCGTTCGCACATGCTTCGTGCGGAGTCCACAGAAATCCACCTACCGGGAGCGACAGAACTTCAACTACCACAAAAAACTGTATGGCGGATTCTCCGGAAACGTTTACAGATGAAACCCTACCACTTGCAACTGGTTCAAGCCTTAAAACCCGCCGATTATGCTTTGCGAGCGTCCTTCTGTGTTGATTTTCTCGCATTAATGGAAGAGAATGAGTTCCATGAGAGGGTAGTTTACAGTGATGAAGCGACTTTCCACCTTTCAGGAAAAGTGAATAGACACAATGTAAGGATTTGGGGAACTGGTAACCCCCATGCAACTCTGGAACATCAACGCGATTCTCCGAAAGTGAATGTCTTTTGTGCCATTTCCCATGCAAAGGTTTATGGGCCCTTTTTCTTTCATGAACGTACTGTGAACGGACATGTTTTCCTTGATATGCTACAACAATGGCTCCTTCCGCAGCTTGAAGCGGATAGTCCAGATTTCATTCTGCAGTTGGATGGTGCCCCTCCACATTACCATGGCAGTGTTCGAGACCATTTGAATACGGCTTTACCACAACGCTGGATAGGCCGTGCATCTCAGGGTGATCAACAACTCATTCATTGGCCACCTCGTTCACCAGATCTAACCCCGTGTGATTTCTTCATGTGGGGTCTTGTAAAGGATCATGTTTACGTACCACCACTTCCAACAACACTGCATGAACTGCGTGCCCGCATCACAGCAGCCATTGCTGATATCGACCGCGGACTGCTACAGAAAGTTTGGCAGGAGATTCGTGTAACAAAAGGCGCTCACATAGAACATCTGTGAATATTTAAAAAAAAAACTTTGAGAGTTTACCTTTCATACAATATGTCTCACAATATTATATGTTCATTACATTTCACATAATAAATTTCTGAAAACCTGCACAACATTTTGACTTGCCCTGTACTCCTGGAACCTGTAATCATATCCCCATTTTCATTCATAATTATGTTTGTTCTAGCCTGATACCCTTTCCTCTCTACTCTAGTTCCCCGATATAATTATCTGATGTTCCTATTTTCTGTATTCATTCAAGCACTTATTTGAATGTGTCTGAACGCAGCGAAAACAAAATCTTTTATATAACTGTAGGCCTAAGTTGATCATCATCATTATCTTCATGGTAGGCCGTCGGCCTGTTCCTCAGAATTCTTCTTCCCATCGTCTTCTAGGACGTCCTACATCTCTATAGCCTTGAGATTGGTACAACAGTGCTTGTTTTGTTAGCCTAGAAGGGTCCATTCTTAAAATATGTTCATGCCATTTTTGTTTATAGTTTTGTATTTTTTCATTTAGATTAAAAATTTCGAGTTCTTGCCTAATTGTTTCGCTAGGAATATGGTCTCTTAGAGTATATCCTGCAACGTATCTGAGGAACTTCATCTCTGATGTTTCTAGCAATCTTCTGTCTGATCTATTCATGGCCCAATTCTCTGATCCATATGTCACAATTGGAACTGTCATTACCTTATAAAACTTTAGCATTGTTTCTTTTGTTGTTTTTGTTTGTAGTGTTCTTTTAATAGTTCCACACATACTTTGAAATTTATAATTTTTTCATGTATATCATTTTCCCAATTGTAAGATATGTGACATCCTAAATATTTAAAACTCTGTACTTGTGCGATAATTTCATCGTTCAAAACTATTTTGGATCGAACTGCATATTTTCCCCGAAAGGCCATTGTCTTTGTTTTATTCGTTGAAATCTTGATATTATATTTCTCCATGGTTTTCTTGAGTAGTAGTGCGACTTTTTGTAATTGATTTTCTGATTCTGCACATATGACCTGATCGTCTGCAAACATAATTGTGTCTACAATGGTAGTTCCTAGTTAAAAATGTTTACGTAGGTGTGTTTGCCATTCTATGACAGCTGCGTCTAAATATATATTAAATAAAGTCGGCCAGAGAGGACAGCCCTGTCTTACTCCTAAATTTATTTTTTCTATTTTGAAATTAGTGGAATTACCATTGTCTATATCATGAGACTGGGGTAATTCTTAGAATTAAAATTAATTTCGTTATTATTTGGGACCAGACAATAAGCTTTTGTTATACAGTGGTTAACGGTAACTCAAGGGTTGGCAGGTACATGTACCTAGCGAAGCGAAACTAATATTTATTATAAAAGTGTAAATTTGATTGACGTGTTGAATATGTTCAAATTTGCGAAACAATAAATTTTGTTAAAAGGTTATGTAGCATTAGTAATTCCTAGAATTAATTTGGTTATTATTTGGGACCACACAATAAGCTTTTGTTATACAGTGGTTAACGGCAACTCAAGGGTTGGCAGGTACATGTACCTAGCGAAGCGAAACTAATGTTTATTATAAAAAGTGTAAATTATATTGACGTGTTGAATATGTTCAAATTTGCAAAACAATACATTTGTTAAAAGGAATACTTGAGCCAATTTTAAAACCTCCTTGGGAAATGAATATAAAAGGCCAAGATATATTTATTGTTAACAGTGTGGTTAGTAGCACACACACACACACACACACACACACACACACACACACACACACACACACACACACACACACACACACACACACACACACACACACACACACACACACACACACACACACACACACACACACACACACACACACACACACACACACACACACACACACACACACACACACACACACACACACACACACACACACACACACACACACACACACACACAGTATCATCTATGCAGCGGGACAACTGGATAATAAACTTCAAATGTGTGAAGGCCCACATCGGGATCCAAGGGAATGAGTTGGCGGACCAATTAGCTAAAGAAGCCGCAGCGAGCAGAGACCTAGAGGAGAGCTACAAGAAGATTCCGAAAAGTGTAGTGATCAGTGAACTGTGCAAAACAAGTGTACAAAAGTGGCAAAATGAATGGGAAAAACCACTAAGGGTCAAGTAACCAAGTCTTTCTTTCCCACAATACACGACAGGCTAAAATTAAAACTCAAACTGACATATAAATTAACTATAATGTTAACAGGTCATGGGAACATCAGATCCTATCTAAATAGATTTAAAATAATAGAAAACCCAAACTGTCCCTGCTGTGATAAAGTGCAAGATATAAAACACATAATACAGGAATGTAAATTATTAGATAACGACAGGTATAAACTCAAATCAATAGTTTTAAGAAACCAGAATTGGCCAATTAAGAACAATGAACTCATTGACAATTACACTAAGGCATTTTCAATATTTTCAAATACAATTAAATTTGATACACTTTAGGTTAAGTAAAACATAGAACAATAGTATTATATAGTAAACCATCTAGCTTTAAGAAAGATTAATTGTAAACACTGTTTAATTTTATAGTTGTATAATAACACCACAATGCATGTAGTATTACTCCACGTAATGGAGCATGCAGTTGAATAATAACATAAATAAAAACACACACACACACACACACACACACACACACACACACACACACACACACACACACCACACACACACACACACACACACACACACAGTGTAGTCACTAGCGCATACGATCACAGAGTGTGGCCAGTTGGTCCCATACGAGTACTTACGATCACCGATGAGCCAGTAGCTCTCTTATTGAAAACAGAGTGGGCTAGTTTATCATAATACTAGTATTCAGAGGAGCCTGTTGCTCCCATATTATTACCTAAAAGTGTGAATCAATCTATCGTACGTAAAATATACTAGGGAAGTCTAGATTTGCTCAATCGTTTACAATATTATTAATTAATTCGTTGTGAATATTGTGTTGTTTCACAAATAGTCGTACAACTAACAAATTAAACCCCTTTTCAAATTACACTGCCTCATACATTTTACTCAAGCTTGCTGCAAATGGCGCAACCAACGGTGTGGCCCGAACAATAGATTAATCGCTGGGTGATAGACAAAAAATAACTCAGTGACAGTGTGAACGAGAAAACCAGGTGACTGTGATCAACACGACGCCAGCTACAGTGTGGGTGAAAGGTGAAAAGTTCGAGAAAGAAACCAGAATCAGCTGCAGACGCTGCGCTAGAAGAAGCAGTGAATCGAACCAGAGGCAGATCCGATCGGCAGGAGACGGTAACTCTGAAGAAATCATCGGACGCGTAAGTCAAAAATAAAATAAAATAAATGAACATTAATATAATGAACCAATAAGTGAAGCGTAATAATAATATATGTGTTTTAACGTAGAAAGGGATAATCATATGGATTTTAATGAAATGTATGTGTAATTGGAAATTCCATACATGAGATTTTTGCTGTTTTAAATGTGTTACGAGCCAGGGATAAAGTTAGTTTTGCTATTTCCCCTTATGAAATATTATATAATATGATAAATAAGAATTATTTTCTTGGGAATATGATAATTACACGTGTTTGTATTTAAGTTGATTGATAATAAGAATAATTAAGGTAGTGAAACTCCCTAAGTAAATAGGAGCATGAATGAAATAATATAACTAATTTATAAGATATAAATTGATTTGAAGCGATAAGAAGTGACTAATAAGCTATATTGAGAAGTAGTGAGACCTTAATAGAGCACTATACTCAAAACTGAATTGAAGTTTTTAATTTGTTTATATATAAACAAATGATGAATAAGCTGAAAAATAGTATATAAAGTCGCGGGGATACAACGAATATGGAATTTCCAAGTTCAAATGATGTTAATTTCAAATGGTATATGTTGTGAAGGCTCCATGTCGGTAGCTCAAGAGACAAATAAGAGTGTCCTAAATAATGGTGTTGAATCCCAACGGATTTCATTACAACTTTGTTCCCCGATAGATTTAAGAGACTTAGCTGAATATGATCTAATTCAGATAAACAAAGCTATAAAAGATAAATTAATAGAGCCAATGCGAGCTCAAAGAAAACAATTTGAAAATTAAGTAGAACAATTTCAGAAATATTTAAATGATAATATAAAATGTTCACAAATAGTCGCAAATGAACCTAATAAAAATGCCCTTGAAGTAGAATCTGTGACCGAAGTGGAGCAGAACAATAAAGTGTTAAACGAGGAGATGAACATTGTCGATAACAATATTACTGATAATGAGGTCATAGTAGAAGACAAGGTTCATGTTCTCGAAGAGAAAAATGTTAATGTATTTGTAGATGGAAGCGTGGGTACATATCATACAATACCCCAGACCATGGATATGTCATTGCGCGTGGATCGCGAGAAAAGTGAAATTTATGATCGACAACTGAATAGTAGCCAGGAACTTAGCAATCACATATTCAGTGATATGGACGGGAGAACCGTTCCCGAGTATTTTCTGACTTCAGTCCAAAAGGTTACAGAAATAAAACTACTCAATCTGATGCTGGAGTGATAGAGTTAGTTAAACATCAAATTCCTACCTTAAAATCAAATGTACTAGATATTGTTGCTAGGGTAGAGCACACTGAGCAAATTCGTGACCCGCCGAAGGCGTTAAAGCCAAGTAAATTGATCGAAAGTAAGATGAACTGTAGGGTCATGGAGAATAAATATACAGAAAGTAGTAGCTATATGGTAGATATGTAAGTGGTGAAAGTGATAGTGGAATAAAAGTGCAAATTATCCAGGTAATGACAAATTAAATAACCAGTCAGAGAATAGATATACATAAAAGACTCGAAGAAACCGATAGATAAAGTAAAAAGAAAAACAAATTAAGTTAGAATTACAGATAACCAAAAGAGTTTTTTCTCAAAAGAAAGATCGGAAGTATACAAGAGGTTAAGGACGTCCACGCACGTGGGAACAATCATATAGTCGAGAACCAGCAAACCGGAAGTGACGAAAAATATAAAACCAAAGACAAGGCCACAGACACAGCAACTATGATCTCCGATACCAAGGAAAATGACTCTCAATGCAACAGCTGCAAACGAGACGTCAACGCCGAGGACGACGCAATTGAATGCGAGTTCTGCAACACGTGGCAACACCTAAAATGCAGTGGACTCATGAAAGGGGAGTTCGATGTATTAAAGAGACCGAACAACAATCTCACGTGGTTATACTCAATATGCAAACCCAAACTCCTAAAAGTCACAGTAGCAGATATCGAAGAAAAAGTTACTGAGAAGATAAAATCGCAACTTCACTCCACCACGGAACAAATGATGATCCAAATAAAATATGTAATCAGACAGGAGATCCAAACATCAACATCACACGCCTATAGACCAACAGTAATTTGTGAGACAGAAAGCATGACCACAGATATTCAGGGTCAGGAACAAGAAAAAGACAGGGACCCAAATAAAACATATTCCAATGCAACAGCACATAATACAAAAAAGGGAAAAGAACATGAAACTAACGAAGGAGAAATGAAAACGAAAGAACAAGAAACAGCACAACTCACACAACAGGAAACAGCTGATGAGGGGAAGAAGGAAGAAAGAGGAGATCTACAGGCAGTAGCAAAAAAGCATGGATATTCATAGGACGGCTGCAGGAAAACACAACGGAAACAGCAGTACAAAACTATCTAAAGAAGAAGAAGCAAATAAGAGGGCCTATAATCTGCGACGAAATAAAAGTGCGGGGCAGATACAAGGCATTTAGAGTCGGAGTGGACTTTGACTACGTGAATCTAATAGAGGACCCAAATTTCTGGCCGAAAGGAGTCAACGTACAAAGATATCGATTTCGTAGGCAATACAACCAAGGAGTGTCACTCGAACAAAATCCTTCTATGGAACACGGAGGGCTTTAAAAATGCAATATCATACATCAACTCGGATACAATAAATAATATAGAAGCCATCATCGGAACCGAAACATTTCTAACAGAACCTACAGATCTACAAGGATTCTACAGCGCACACTCACTTGCAACCATCACCTCGGGAAGACCAGCTGGAGGGGTATCCATCTTCTTCAAGCCAGGGATCGGTAAACTGAAAGAAATACTACAATACAGTTATTGTGAAGACAGATTTACTAACGATCATAGGAACCTATATGAATCCACAAATGACAATAGAAAACGCAATGGAAATGATTATAGAAGCCATTTCCCAGACAAGAGAGGGCAGAAACGTCATCATTGCAGGGGGCCTCAACTGCAGAATAGATAAACAGAACCTCAAAACAGAAATCATAATGGAGGTCATAATGGAAGAAGGATTCACATTGATAAATAAGAAAACTCTCACAACATACATTGCCTACAATGGAACTAGTGCGATAGACCTAGTCCTTTATAGAGGAAAATGTATAAACGTAATACAACAAGAAGGATTGTGGAACTCCACGGCAACGCCCATAAGAAAACATATCCCTATCATAACAACCATAGAAATAGATACGAAAAAGGAGCCCAAAGAAAAGAAACAAGTCTCACACTCCAGAAAAATGAACCTGCAAATGCTAATGGAAAACAAAGAAGAAATTGATAGGACAAGACAACTTGTGAACGACGGGAAACTGACAGAAGCCTCAAACTGTTATACATCGCTGATCAACCTGGCCACCTTGAAAAGGAAACAACGGCATGCACAAATATGGTTCGACAGTGAATGTTATGATGAGAGAAAGAAAACCCTACAAGCACTAAATATAGCTAAACACAGCAGAAAACAGAAGATCTAGCTACATACGCAAAGAGAAGAAAAACATACAAACAACTGTTACAAGCGAAGAGAGCAGATCACCTGGAAAAAGATCCCTTCGCAGCACTACGAAAGAAAACCGCACCAACAACTGGGACAATCACTATGAAGACATGGGAAGCACACTTCGAAAGAATCTTGAATGTAAAGGAAGAAGCATTCAACGCAACAGTCGAATATGAAGTCCCACAATGCCCAATTCGCATAAGCACCTCAGAATTAAGAATGTCATCCTTTCGGAAAAAAATAGGAAAGCTGCGGGCCCAGACAATATATATATATATATATAATATAAAACATGTAAAAGAATCCGTAGAAATCTTGCAAGACCTCTGGACTGATTTAATGAATAAATGCTTAGAAATCGGACAGATACCGGAAAATTGGAGGGAATCCTCAATGAAAATTTTGTATAAGGGAAAAGGGGAAAAAGAAAATCCAGACTCGTATAGAGGAATCGTATTAGAAAACACGATTTTTAAAATATTCACCAAAATCCTCAACAACAGACTACAGGCTGAAGTCGATCATCTGATACCCGAATGCCAGTTCGGTTTTCGGAAAGGAAGAGGAACACTACAAGCTGTAGCATGCTTATGTGAACAAATAGATGAAACGCTAAGACACCCGAAAGGAAAATTCTACACGATATTCGTAGATTTTCAGAAAGCCTTCGATCTGGTGAACAGAAAAACTCTAATAGAGAAACTGAAGACGATGATTGGAAAAACACACCCACTGATAAAAACAATAGAGAACATCATGAAATATAACTACATAAGAATAAAAAAATGACGTCGAAACCGGAGGAATCATCAAGAAAACAAATGGGGTATTACAAGGGGACCCCATCAGTCCTACACTATTCAACATCCTCACAGCAGACTGCCAAAATATAATAAATGGTGATCAAACAACTATAATAATGTATGCAGATGACATGGTGATTGGATCCCAAAAATAAAGTAGAACTGCAGGAACAGTGAATAAATTAGAAGAATGGGCACACCAAAATCAACTTGCAGTAAATGAGGACAAGACATTTCATATGACGTTCAGAAAAGGGGGAAGGAGAGTAGCAGAAGATACCATCACACTGGCAGGAAGTCCTCTAAAGACAGTCAACAGGTACAAATATTTAGGTATCACCATGCAGACCACAGCGACATCCTTCAGCATACACGTCCAAGACAGAACAGCAGCAGCAATAAAAGCGATCTACAATATCAAGAACCTTACAAAACTAACAACAGACACTGCAATGACACTTTTCCGCACAACGATAGCTCCCATAGTTACATACGGAATCGAGATCATATGGCAGAAATTAACAGTCAGTGACCTCAACAAAATAGAAAAAGTGAAAGCAAGCTTCATGAAGAGAATCACTGGAACTGGAAAAACAGCACCATCCAGATTAATTTATGAACTCATGCGAGAAACATATTTCATAGAAGACAACAGGATAACATACCTCCTACCATCTACAGAACCATATCAAAAAGCAGTAAAAGTGAGGGAACAGAAACGGAATGAAATAAATGAGGAATTTTACACCTCCAGTGCCATGACAGACAGAAACTGGACAAGAGAATGTCAGACACTGAGACACGTTGTAACCAGACTAGCGATACATGGCTTTCATCACAAGGTCTGTGAAAAAAAAAATTCCACCAGCCAACTGAAGACTGCAGATGTGCACTGTGCGGTGATAAGTGTGAACTTTATCATATCACAGAGTGTAAAAACAGAACAAAATCAATTAATGAATACAGCAAAGAGTGAATACAAGTGATCAGTGGAAAAAGAACGTAAAACTTTCGAAACTAATGCTCTTCTGAGTGCTCCTTTATATTATTATTTATATGGTAGATATGTCCCCTATTAATGCATTAAAAGTGGACGAGGAGGCAGGAGCCTCGTTCTAAAGAAGGAAATGTAGGATCAAGAAATCGAGGGAAAAATAATAAGTAATAATACAATTTCCAAGAATTATAAATACGGGAATTATTCAAACAGGAAATATAAAGTTGGTTTATTCGGTAGTGTGCCTAAAAAAATTGCAAAATAAAAATACGGATGATAGGGAAGAATTTATTGATTGAATGCGATTCGTATGCCCCATTTGATCCAGGAGTCAAAAAAAAAAAAGAATCAAAGTCAGAACGTAATTGGAAAAGTCCAGATCATATAGATAGATGTATGTTTTCAAGTGTCTAATGGTACAGTGATTGAATAAAGTGTAAAAGAAAGTGTTGGTATAAACGGTGATAAGTGTCTTAAAAAAATCGGCAACTTCCTAGTGTTTATAGGTCTTAAAAAAGTGACAGCATTTAATAAGAACAAAGAGTAAAGTGAAAATGGAGATGACTATTCTAGTAGTACTATAAGTATAAGGGTCTATATTTTGTACTTATGCGTTAAGATTTAGAAAATGGTTATAAAAAATATTGTTAAGAGTATTGAAAGTTGTATGTACCATGTTTTCAAAGAATGGTCAGAAAGTGGACGTTGAATCAAAAGAAAAAAATATTTTCAATTTTGTGTCTTTGGATTCAGGAGGCTTTATGAGGCTGGGGTACTTCTTAGAATTAAAATTAATTTGGTTATTATTTGGGACCACACAATAAGCTTTTGTTATACAGTGGTTAACGGTAACTCAAGGGTTGGCAGGTACATGTACCTAGCGAAGCGAAACTAATGTTTATTATGAAAGTGTAAATTTGATTGACGTGTTGAATATGTTCAAATTTGCAAAACAATACATTTGTTAAAAGGAACACTTGAGCTAATTTTAAAACTTCCTTGGGAAATGAATAGAAAAGGCCGAGGTATATTTATTGTTAACAGTGTGGTTAGTAGGTCATACACACACACAGTATGGTCAGTAGCGCATACGATCACAGAGTGTGGCCAGTTGGTCCCATACGAGTACTTACGATCACCGATGAGCCAGTAGCTCTCTTATTGAAAACAGAGTGGGCTAGTTTATCGTATTACGAGTATTCAGAGGAGCCTGTTGCTCCCATATTATTACCTAAAGTGTGAATCAATCTATCGTACGTAAAATATACTAGGGAAGTCTAAATTTGCTCAAGTAGTCTTCAATATATTATTAATTTGTTGTGTATTGTGTTGTTCATAAGAGGTTAACAAAATAAACCCTTTTTAATTCATTACACAACTCACTGTTACTGATTATCAAATTCTTTGTCCTTCACACCAGTAGAACCCAGAAAGAAGCTTAATCTAAAACACGCCCTGAAGAGACCCTCGTGCATTTTCCAGCTGCAAGCAATTGTTGTATCATTGCACATTATTTTAATCATATTCATCACATATTTTGGGTATCCTTTGCTCGTCATTATTGTCCAGTGTTTTTCTCTTAATACATTATCAACGCTTTAATATAGTCCAGAAACAGCAAATGCGTTTCCAAATTAAATTCTCTTCTTTTTTAATTAATTGTTTCATTATAAAAACACAATCCGCGCATGATCGTCCTTTTCTAAATCCATTTTGAGTCTCATTCAGCAAAACTTCTGTTCATTTGTTTAATCTTCTCGTTATTATTTTTGCAAAAAGTGTATAGGCTGTATTCAATAGACACATACCCCTGTAATTATTTAAATCTTTCCTATTTCCTTTCTTAAATATTGGTTTCACGTGCACCGCTGTGGTCTCGAGGTAGCGTGCTGTCTTGTCACGCAGTGGGCCCGAGTTCGATCCCCGGTCGGGACAGTTTTTCTGGGCGCGGTTTTTATCGGTTTTTTTCCTCACCTGTAAGACAAATGTCAGGAAAACTTTAAGGCCCAAACGGTTCCCGAAATCATATGGCCATCGCAATCATCATCATTCATATTCATCTTAGATTAAGCTTAGGATTAGGGACTCTCCTGGCACACCACTATTATCATCACTCATCACCCATCATATCATCGGGGCAACGTAACCCCGCCTTCCAGGCGCCCCAACCTCAGAAGTGGGTACAAGTACGCCATGCCAGGAGAGATCGCCAGGAATGTTGAAAGACTACGTGGAGCATTTATAAAAAAATATTGGTTTCACTACTGCTATATTCTATCCTTCAGGAATTTGTAAAGTGTACCAGCATATATTAAATATATCACATATTCTTCTTTTAACTCTATCTGATGCATATTTAATTAATTTGACATTAATTTAATCTATTCCTGGAGTTTTTATATTTTTAAAAGTCTCCAAAAGTCATTAGATTCTTCAATTGTAATGAGGCCTATATTTGTGACATTATAATTTTCTTGATTAAGTTCTATTGGGGTCTGATCAGACCATAATGGTTTAAAATATCTCGTAAATTTATTAAACACAAATTTAAGTAATTTATACTTTTTTATTGTTTAATTAAAAATATTAGATAAATTAAACCAATCTATGTTAGGTCTATATAATTTTAAATTTAAATAATCCCATGTTTCCCTTAACAGAGATTTAGGCGTTCTCCTCCAACAGGGAAACATTTGAACCATACTAATTTAGTTACACTTGTTTTCTTATAGATGTCATTTGAGTGGTCAGCGTTCCGCCTCATACTGTCATCTAGGAAACCAAGATAGTACAAGGACGGAAAAAATCGGTAAATTTTGCTTAGAGGCCTTTTCATTCAGGCTTAAGGATCTTTTACGAGCCTGAAAATCTTCAGACTCGGGACTCACGGCTGAAAGTCCCTCTCGGAGGACTTGCTCCTTGGATTTTTCCATCCTAAAAAATCCATCGACCCCGGCCGGGTTTGAACCCGCTACCCTCGGGACCAGAGGCAAGGAGCATAACCACTAGTCCACCGCGGCCGATAGGTCTATATAATACATTGCCAATTCAAGGATTAAGCACATTTGGGGTCTAATGGAAAGCAAAATTATATGTGACTTACAATTATACAGTATATCCTTTTTATGGCCAGCCTTATGGTCTTGTGGTCTGACTACAATTAATGGTCCAGGATTTGATTCCCGGTCAGACCAAAATAATTCTTCTTTAGACCCTTTATCAGGGTATTGTAACTACATATTTGAGGAATCCCAACCTCAGAAGTGAGTTAAATTTTTGCTATAGTCAGGAGAGAATGCCAGAAATGTCGTAAGACAACAAATGTCGTAAGACAACCTCAAGGAATTGGACAAAATAATATTTAAATACAGGGCAATGCAGAAAGAAGGAACAGACTTCACACATTTATTTCTTCCAAACTACAAAAAATAACACAAATCCAACGTTCCTGGAAAGAGAAAAGTTCAAATTTCATATTCTATGCAATCAATATGAACACCTATGTTACACGACAAATATCAAAACGGTGGCTCATTTCTTGCCACACACTAATGAACTTGTCTCTAGTTATCGAATTCATAGCTTCAACAATTTGATGTCGCAGATTTTCACGAGTGTCAGGCTTAGGGGTGATAAAACACGGTCTTTTACGTAACCCCAGATATAAAAATCGCACGGAGTTAGATCTTGTGACCTGGGAGGTCTAAGACCTTCAAAGGGGAACACTTTACTTCACTAAGTCAATCTTATCTATCCATCTATCTATTCATACATCCACATACATGTATGTATAAATTTTATTACCAATGCGTGATCGTAACTTCAAACTTTTCTTTTTCCAGGAACGTTGGATTTGTGTTTCTATTTTTTGTAATTTGGAAGAAATAAATGTCTGAAATCTGTTCCTTCTTTTTGAATAGCCCTATATATAAATTGATTTATATTTCTTTATGTTCCTCTCCCATTGTATACATATTTGCGCGACTCGCACTTCCCTAACCTTACAGGGTCACGAATTGTTCATCATCATCATCATCGTCATCATATCCTTTATCTGCTATTAGGAGCATAGGGCATCCACAAAGCGTCGCCAACGGATCTTATTCTGAGCCAACTTCTTCACTTCCCTCCAGGTTATTCCCTCCTTTGCAATTTCTTCAGGATGGTTCTCTTCCATGTCTGTTTCGATCTGCCTCTTCCACTGTGTCCTTGGGTTTTCCAATCCAATGCATTTCTTTTAATCGAATCATGATATTTTCTTAATGTATGTCCTATCCAGTTCTATTTTCGTTTATTTATTTCTATTTTAATTTCTTTCTGGTCAGTTTTTCCCCATACTTCTTTATTTGATATTGTTTCTATGGCCATTTTATTCTTAATATTTTCTTCAGGCATCTATTTATAAACACTTGCAATTTCTTTTCTATGATTTTACAAGTTTTTCAGGTTTCACAAGCATATAATAGCACAGGTATACAGGCAATTTACTGGCCAAAAAGTTTTGACTACAAACAATGCTACGACAGTATTACTGACCTGCGAAATTGTGGTAAAGAAGTTGTCCTCCAATGGCTACCCTCCCACTATGGGATTTCCGGTAATGAAATAGGAGATTTCCTTGCTAAAAAAGGATCTCGCATTGAACAATTTCCTGGATCTAAACCAACATCTTACTCCTCAGTGAAACGCCACATAAAGTTAAAATCCAAAATTATGAATGACAATATACTTCAAACAGTAGCCAGAAACAGAAAATGGGAATGCCTAATAAAAAATATTGATATACCAGACATAGCCTCCAAGAAAAACAGAAGTAGCATATTTTAGAATGACAACGGGCGACGACTATCTGGCAAAACATCTTTACAAAATCAATATTCTGCCTTCACCGAAATGCATTTTATGCAATCACCCAGATGAAGAAATGGACGAAAGTCATCTGAACAACTCTATCAAACATGATTCTAAGAACTCAAAGTATTGGAGAGCAAGACTGCTAATGACTTCAGCGTTAGATGCAGCACATTTAGACAACAACAACAACAACAACAACAACAACAACAACAACAACAACAACAACAACAACAACAACAACATAATAGCACAGATATAACGTTACTATTAAATATTTTTAATTTTGTGTGTTAAGAGAGCTTGATTTCCACACTGAATATAACTGGACAAATGCACTGTTTGCTTTCCTAATTATATTTTTGACATCCTCAAGGGCACTATCATTTGTAGCAAGAATACTTTCTAGATATATAAATTCCTCAACAGTATCAACGTGTTTATCATTTTCACGAATTGTTAGGAGAGTATTTTAAACTCTAGATCACACACATACTTTTTGACTATAAAAGGACACATAAGGCCACTTCTGGGTCCCGAGAAGATTTTCAGTCTCGTAAAATAACCTTAAGTCTGAAAAAAGAGGCCTCTAAACAAAATTTACTGGCCTTCGTCATCCATGTAATTCCTTAGTTGACTACTAGATGTCTCATTGGGTCGGTATGCTGACCACATGCCATTCATGCCATGTGTGGGGAAATAAGCGTAACTAAATTAGCTTGGTCTAGAAATTCCTAACAAGAGAGAGACTATGCTTACTCAAAGAGTCATAAAGCAAATAAATAAGTCTTCGGATGACTGATCAGCTCAATACCAGAGCCACTTCCGAGATAACATTCACATTTAAGACAATATTTGTTCTACATTCATACTAAATAAAAGTATATGTTGATTATGATGGTCAGTATAGTAGGGGACTACTTTGGCCGTAAAGTTTCCCGACATTTGTCGTGCAGGTGAGGAGAAATCGCGAGAAAATCTTCACTCAGGAAATTTATACCGGCCGAGGATCGAACTCGGGCCTGATGCGTCTGAGGCAAAGATATTACCCGAAACTAGAGTTGGGATGAGGTTCTATCATTATACAAATGATTAAATAATAATCACTTTTCCAGAATTAGTTTTCTACTATGATTTATACAAAAACTGATGACCAAAACGATTGTAAGTTTAATAAAATATAAATCAGTTAGGGAAATGAATAATTTATTCAGAAAAGAACACACATGATAAACACAACTATAGACACACACACAACCCATTGTTTATATATAAATATCCTGGACCCAATATAACTTTAGATGTTAAAGTTATAGCAGGATTTTAATATCATAATAAATATGAAAGTTTAAGTTAATAATTTTATATTTTAAAATTCTTTTAATATTTAAATATAACTTAAATAAAGAAAAACATCTAAATAATTAATTGTTGTTCATTGTTGAATAAAAATGTCTCAGTAACAATTAAAGAAATTGTATTATATAACAGTCTTTCTAAATAATGCTTTTAAAATTGTGTTTTAAGTCATTGTTGTCTGAAATATAAAGCTTTCTGTTATAACTGTAATAGGAACACTTGCTTAACTTAATATTTTTAAATAAAAGTATTCTAAATTCTGATTGGTGTTAAAACAATTAACTTTTTGATTTAACAAATCAAATTTAAACCTGGTATTTAATGGACCATTAACCAATAGAATTTAAATATAAAATCATGTGATGTAATAATGTTCTTTAAAATTATAACAGAATTACTCTAGTCATTCAGCATATAACTTTCATCAAGGATAGAAGCAATAACAGCTCTCCTGATAAAATGTGATATTTAATACAAGAAGAATAGTTGACTCAAGAAAAGAAAATAATTTAATTTTAATTGACGGTGAAGAATAATACCACCTATATTTACTTGATCTGCTGGGAAATTAAATAGTAAATAAATTTACAACTATTTCTACAAGAATCAGTTATTAGTGATTTTTAAAGTGTTTTCCTATCTTGTGTACCAACTTCGACCTTGAGAAGAGAATCCAGCTCTACCGAAAATCAAACCCAACTTGAACCAGTAATTATTTTTGGGACACTAATCATTCAAAATGTTACTACAACATCGGGCATGAAGAGAGTTAGCTGCTTCAAAACATCGCCACAATATGGGAAAAGAATTACTTCTTCAAAATTGTTGCCACAACCAGGGGCATAATGAAGATCTGACTAAAATACTTCTTCAAAGTGTATATATGTATATAATAAATAATGCGACACCAATGGTCTCATTTGTAAAGAATATCGTAAAACAAAAATATCAACTAATTTATATCCATCCATAGTAATTCTGCCTGAAGGCAGGTCCTTTACTGCAATCATAGCATTTTCATGCTATGCTTGCAGATTTACTAGGGAATTGTAGGTGTGGTAGCTTCCCGTTACTTTCCACACCGATGAAGGATGATGATGATGATAATGATAAGGATGATAACGATGGCCATATGATTTCGGGGACCGTTTGAGCCTTAAAGTTTTCCTGGCATTTGTCTTACAGGTGAGGAAAAACCCCGATAAAAGCCTCACCCAGAAAAACTGCCCCGACCGGGGATCGAACCCGGGCACGCTGCGTGACAAGGCAGCACGCTACCTCGAGACCACAGCGGTGGACCTTGATAATCTTATAAAATATAAAAATAGATACCTGAGATCTCAGTCTTCCTCAACTTCGCATGTAAGATGTGGAGTAGGCCTACTTTTGGAGTCTTTGCTCCATAATCAGCTTGTAAATTGATACCAATTTACAAGCTGTTGATGGAACATAGGCTCCGAAAGTACTCCACATCTTACATCCAAATTTGAGGAAGACTGAGATCCCATGTATCTATTTTTATGTTTTAAATTTTATAAGTGACCTCAACGGTATTTCGTCATGAATTTTAAAAGTACTGCTTCATAATCTTGTGCAATTAATAATTGATCATCTGCAAAATGTAAGTTGTATAAAGTTTTATTGTTTGAAATAGGAATCCCCATGCTTGGACTTTTTCTCCTCCAATTCTTTAATATTTAATGTACATATATTTTAAACAGAGTCGGTGATAGACAACAACCTTGACGTAGACCGTTATTTATCATAAAACCATGTGACTTTTTACTGCCAAATTTAATTTTAGATATGCAATTGTCATAAGTAATGCCACGAGTGATTTCCAATTTATCTAGAGAATTTGGAAATCAAGAGTGGCATTTGTTAGGACTATTTAACGAATAAAATTAAGCTGTTTACTCACAAATCATTGTTTAACTATAGTTATTTCAAAATATTTATATATTTAATGTAAACGGCGATGTTTGAAAACAAATCAGAAATGTGAGGTTATGTTCATTTACTGCTGCTTGATCATATTATTTGAACCGAAAGTGTGATTTTCGGTTCACTACTGTAGTGTCGTAATCCTCCCTGGACAGTAAGATTCATGAACTATGCCAATATCCTTTCTCTATGCATCTACCCCCACTCTCCCTTTTTACATCTCCTGGTGCGCTGTTTGTGCGGCGCATCTCCCCTTCTACCTCGGAACGCGCAAATACGTTATGCACAGCGAGAACGTTATCATTCATTCATTCATTCATTCATTCATTCATTCATTCATTCATTCATTCATTCATTCACAATGTGGTTTGGATCGGAACTTTAAGTTGACAAGGTCGTCTGGAGCCGCGAGCGGCGGGGTTTAAGTTGGTCCTGAAGACCGGGGAAAGCCACCCTGGCTTGGACTCTAGTATGAATGTGGTGTGAGGTATGATATGGTTTTTTGTCATGTAAAAGCATTATTATTTATTTACTTTTGTTGAATGATCAAATGTTTATCTTTGTTATGTTTTTACTTCAGACTTCTTGTTTACATTTAATATCATTTTTATACTTATCCAATTTAATGTTCAAGTGATTTATGTGCATGTTGCTGTTTGATATTCCTGTGCGGAAACTCATTTATTTAGGAGATCATTCTAGCTCCCTGTATTTTTCTGTCTAGCTTTCCTGATTAATAATTATAGTGAAAACATTCATTTTAAGTTACTCTGGTGTTTTGAGAACTATTATTGATTCATGCTTAAGTGCTTAGGAAAGATAGATGAATCAATCTTTGCCTCCTATGGGCCCGGGGCAAAGCTTTGTGATTTATAATCTTGGATGTAATAAAATCTACGCTAGTAGAAGCAACGGAAACAAAAAGACGATCCGCACAAATGGTAGCAGTCAGCGTGGTTCTTGCCCGCACATATTTATTGCCAAATAAGATCGCAATATTGTAAGAGTGCACCCAAGTGGAGAAATAATGAAACACATCAAACTATATATTATAATCAACATTACGGGTTATTAATTAATTTTTTTAGTAAACAACTCAGTAAAATCAAGGAATATTTTCATTATTTGCTATATTCAATGTATTTGTTGGAGAAAAATAATACTTTGACCTGTTCAGAACACTAAAAAGGAGGAGCTTTATCAGAAAAGCAGGAGCTGATAAAGAGAAATCGATAAAGAACGAGGTGAAACACGACTGTCATTGGTTGTAAAACAACATTCATTGAAACGTGATTGGTCATTGACTAGCATTTGTGGCATGAGTTAGTCATATAAATTTTGTATAGCTTTAATTATTATAGTATTAATTCACATATGTCTTAAAGGAAATAATAATAATAATAATAATAATAATAATAATAATAATAATAATAATAATAATAATTTTATTTATGTACAGAATTTTAATGTTTACACATCTTTCTGTGCCTAAAGTTTTATTTTCCTTCTCCACTCGTCTCTATCCATCACACACCATGCCCTCCAGTCTTATTGTTCTCATTACATTTCTTATTTCTTGCATCCACGTGTTTCGAGATCTTTCTTTCTTCTTCTAGGTGGGCACCATTCCAATGTTTTTCTTTGTAACCTTTCTTCTTGCATTTATCGTACTTGTCCATGTCAATTTAATTGCTTGTATCTTATACAATCTTCTATTGAATATTTAATATTCATTTTTTCTCGTATGACAGTATTTTTTTTTTAAATTTTGAACATCTTGCTGCTCTCCTCAAGAAATCAATTTCCATCGACATAAGTTTTTTTGAATTTCCAAACTTCAGCTCTGTATGTGACAGTACTTCTCACTATTGAATTATATATTTGTAACTTTTTTTTCTGGTTATATGTCTGTTCCATAAGACTCCATTTGTCATTGCTGTTATTGCTCTACCTTTATTTATTCTGTTCTTAATTCCATTTTATTATGTATCCCCTTTATATACTTTTACTCCCAGATACTCAAAATCTTCAAATCCTCTAATATACCCCTTCTGATCTTCTAATATTAAATCTTCGGTTTCTGCTCCACATCCTATATAAAACGTTTTTTCTAAATTTATTTTCAAACACCAGTTATCGTATTCGTCCAATAATAATAATAATAATAATAATAATAATAATAATAATAATAATAATAATAATAATAATAATAATAATAATAATAATAATAATAATAATAATAATAATAATAATAATAATAATAATAATAATAATAATAATAATAATAATAATAATAATATTAATAATAATATTAATAATAATAATAATAGTAATAATAATAATAATAATGATAATAATTAATAAAAATAATCATCATTATCAGCCGGTATCATGACAGCTGCCGCCGTCTTCCGGAAACCAAACTCCATTCCTCTCTGTCCATCCATTGATCTTCCTCCAATCCTCTGATATTCATAGCTGCTTGTACCCCTTCTATCCAAGTTTTCTTCGGCCTTTCTCTCTTCCTCCTTTCTATTGGGATCCATTCCATAACAATTTTAGGCAACCTTTGCTCTGGCATTGTTTTGACATGGCCATACCATTGTAATCTTTTCTTATTTATAATGTCAATGATGTCTGGCTCCTCTTGTACACCCATAATTTCCCTTATTTCTTTATTTCGTATTCTATCCATTCTAGATTTTGGAGCTGATCTTCTTAGAACATCCATTTCTGTACTTAAAATTATTTTCATTTCCCTGGTAGGAATTTGCCAGACTTCAGCACCATATGTTAAAAATGCTGTGAATTATGGTTTGATATATTTGTAATTTTCTATTTTTTGTAATATTTTTGCTCCACCAAACAGAGTTTAAAGCATTTATTGCTTGTTTTGTTTGTCATCATCATCATCATCATCATCTGCATTCATGGATTAGGTTCCGACTTCAGCCCATCTCTTTCTAGGTCTGCCCACATCTCGGGTGCCTTTAGGTTTGTATTTTGTTATTTGTTTTGGATATCTATCTTCATTCATTCTGTCTATGTGTTGCTTCCATTTTTGTCTATATGTATCTATTTTATCAGTTATTGCAAATATTTCAAGTTCCTGTCTTATTTCTGTGTTCTTGATTCTGTCTTCCTTAGTGCACCCTTTAACAGATCTCAAAAATTTCATTTCTGCCGCCGTTATCCTACTTAGATGTTGTTTTTTATGTATCCATGCTTCTGAATCATAGTACCGGTACTGCCAACATTTTATAAAATTTCAATTGGGTCTCTCTTGTTGTTTTGTTATTTAGTGCTCGTTTTATCGTACCACATATTCCCTGGAATTTTGCTATTTTATTATTTATATCATTATCATAATTAAATGAAATGTCACATCCTAGATAATTGAGATGGTTCACCTGTTCTATGATTTTGTTTCCTATTACTATTTTCGATCTGATTTGATTTTTCCCTTGGAATGCCATTACCTTTGTTTTTTTCTATGGATATTTTGAGATTATATTGTTCACATATATTATGTAGTTTAAAAATATTCCTCTGAAGTTCATCTTCTGTATTTGCTATTATTACCTGGTCATCAGCGTATAATAATGTTTTCAAGTAGTGTGTTTTATCTAATTTTATTCCTTTATTTGTTTCTTCGTTCCATTTTTTTATTATATCATTGATGTATAGGTTAAATAAAACTGGAGAGATACTGCATCCTTGTTTAACTCCTTGATTAGTATGAATTTTATTTTTACTTACTTCATTTCTAGTTTTTATAACAAAATTTGTGTTCCAGTACAAACTCTTTATAGCTGCTATTAAGTGTTTCGGAATTCCTTTTTTTTTTTTTTTTTTTAATTGTCCAGAATTTTCCTCTGTCTACTTTATCAAATGCCTTGACAAAATCAATAAAAGCTATGTGTGTTTCCTTGTTATATTCTCTTCTTTTGTTTATAAATTATTTTATCGTAAATATATTATCCATACATGAACGCCCTGGTCTGAATCCACTTTGTTCTTCTGTTAACATTACCTTTTTTCTCTTCTTTTTATGCATAGTAGATTCGAGCTGTTATTCCTTTTTTATTCATTGTATCATTAATTTAATTTTAATTGTATTTAGTTTCATTCTATTATTAGACATTAATTTCATTATTATTCAATATGACAGATAATGAATTGTTCAATAACTATTATTGTAACTTTTTTTTGTATTCATATGTAACATGTTTGTCCTGTCTAATATGACTACTATTGTAATTTTTTTGTATTCATGTGTAACATATGTTTGTCCTGTTTTATATGACTATTATTGTATTTTTTTTGTATTCATATGTAACATATGCTTGTTCTGGTGAGTGGAAGAGAAGGCCACATGGCCTTAACTCCACCAGGCTAAATAAATAAATCTAATCTAATCTAAAATCTAAACCTCTGCTATTTGTTTTAACCTAAATGTTAAGATTCTTGAGCATATTTTATAGCCTGCAGTTAAAATGCTTATTCCTCTGTAGTTGTTGCAGTCGTTACGTTCGTTTTGTTTGTACGATTCTATTTTTAATTTCCATTGTGTTATCGCCTGAATGGTCTAATTTTGTTCCTAAATAACTGCATTTAATACTAGGTTTTAGTCCTTCTCCATTGTTGAAATTTATATTTTCCATTTCTTCTCTTATACACAGATATTTAGTTTTCTCAATGTTTATATAAAGTCCCCATTTTTCATATTATTCTTTTATCCATATATTCTATGTCATCGTGGTCTTGTGGTATTAATACCTGGTCATCTGCAAAATTTAGCGAATATATAGCCTATGTGTATTTTGGATTGGTATGTCCATTTTTTGGCATTTTTTTCTCCAGTCTCTTAGTATTCTTTCGAGATAAATTTTAAATAGAGTTGGAGATAAACTGCAATCTTGCCTTAAACCTTTTGTAATAGTAAATCCCTCTGTTATATGATTTCCAATTTTTATTTTCGAAATAGATCCTCTGTAAATAATGCTTTTATAGTAGCTTCTATTAATTTTTTGGTAATGTTAGAATTGTCTAATAATTAATAATAATAATAATAATAATAATAATAATAATAATAATAATAATAATAATAATAATAATAATAATAATAACAATAATAATAACTTTAAAAACTGACAACGCAGAAGAAAGCAATAAGAATCAATCTTGTTGGTTTTGCCTCTCATCTTAAATGCGACAATGAATATGATGAAATGAGAATTCAATGGAGTGTGGGACTACACGTAGCTGAGGAACTGATGGACCGTAAACAGGAGATGAGTGATAATTTGATTTAATTTAATTTTGAAAGCGTAACAAGTTGGTGTAATCTCGGGTGTGACAAGTGAATGGGAACGTTGTGGTTAAATTCTAAAGAAACAATACGTTCCATTCAGAGTCACACAGAAAAAAACACGTATGCATTGATGAAAGTTAATTTTAAACAGATGAATTCGAAACAAATTAACTTGCGCAAGTATAAATACACAATTTCTTCACAAATTCAACACATTCGGATTCTGTATCTCATTGCTGGTAAAGCAATGGGGACCAGCAGGAAGAAAACCACCTGCTTCCTACTGGGGGTAGCATGGATCCTATCTGTAAGTGCTGCGCACAGCGTCAAGAGTCCTTCTGTAATCGCAGTTCATAACGATCTTGTTGAGGAACAAAGCAAAAGTCTTACAAATGAAGCTTCTAGCTTTACAAAGGAAGTGGTTCCAAATGATTTATTGACATCGGAAACTGGATATCATGGTGGCTGGCATGGAGGACATGGCGGCGGTGGCCACGGAGGACACGGGGGCGGAGGCCATGGCGGCGGTGGCCACGGCGGCGGTGGCCACGGAGGACACGGTGGCGGAGGCCATGGCGGCCATGGAGGCGGTGGTGGGGGTCACCATGGAAGCAGCCATGAAGAAGGCGGTGGACACAAACATCATTCTAGTCACCACTCTGGTCACGGTAGCAAAGGTGATAAGGGCTACAAGGGCCACCATTCTTATGAAAAAGGAGACAAAGGACATCACGATAAGGCAGGACATAGCGGACATTACAGCGAACACGGAGGTCACAAAAAGGGTTTCCACGATGGAGGTGGGTACTACGGTGATCATCACCATGGAGAGAAGGGTGAGAAGGGCGCTAAGCACGGGGAGGGAGGTAAGCACAGCAAAGGGCATAGCACGAAGGGTCAACACGAGGTTCACAAGAAGGACGAGTACGAGAAGAAACACGAATTCTATGACGACCATCATGAAGGAGGTCATCACAGTAAACACGGGGGATATGAAAGTCACCACGACAGTAAGAAAGGCGGTCATCACAAGGGCGGACATCACAAATCCGGGTATGGTGAAGGACACCATGGAAAGAAGGGACATCATGAAAAGGGTCACCACCACAGTGATCATAAGGGCTACAAAGGTGCTCATGGACATGAAGGTCATCACGGACACCATGAGAAATATGGCCACAGTGGAGGGTCGTCTGGTGGATCTAGTCATGGTTACAGTAGCGGCAGTGGTGGAGGCGGAGGAGGAGGCGGCCATGGAGGTGGTGGAGGCGGACACGGTGGCCACGGAGGTGGTGGAGGAGGTCATGGGGGTCACGGAGGTGGACATGGAGGCGGTGGTGGCGGTCACGGAGGTGGTGGAGGCGGTCATGGGGGTCACGGAGGTGGACATGGAGGCGGTGGTGGCGGACATGGAGGTGGACATGGAGGCGGTGGCGGAGGACACGGTGGTTATGGAGGCGGCCACGGAGGAGGTGGCGGAGGCGGACATGGGGGCCACGGAGGAGGTGGCGGTGGACATGGTGGTTATGGGGGCGGACACGGAGGTGGTGGAGGCGGTCATGGACATGGCGGTCACGGAGGTGGAGGCGGTCATGGGGGCGGCGGAGGAGGACATGGGCACGGCGGTCACGGAGGAGGTGGCGGAGGACACGGTGGTTACGGTGGCGGTCACGGAGGTGGCCACGGACATGGTGGTCATGGAGGAGGTAGTGGAGGCGGACATGGTCATGGTGGCCATGGAGGTGGTGGCGGTGGCCACGGGGGCGGCGGAGGTGGACATGGGCATGGCGGTCATGGAGGAGGCGGTGGAGGTCACGGAGGTTGGGGTCATCATGGCCACTGGTAATTAAGAGTAGGCCTCCTCTTTGTTTCTTTTTTATTACTTGGCCTAGATGTGTAACTTTGTTTTTACGTGTGCGCATGTTTTGTTGAAGTTATTGTTTTAAATAACATGTGGATTATAATTATTTTGTTATTATTTCATGTTACACTTGCCATTCCACACCTTCATAACATATTTCATAATCTTCCTCCCTCATAATGTTGGATATTATATCACATCCAGCACACTTTATCCATGACTTGTTATCCAATGAAAATTGGATTTTCGCGGATATAAGTATGATAGGAAAGTTTTCTTGGGTTTTCGTGTCATGGACTCAAGGTTGATTTCGACATAATCCTCTTGATAATGGCATGTCGAATCATATCGAAACGTCGGAATTAGTGTCCAGAGGGCCACCTCGAGTCCATGACGCGGAAAACTCAAGAACATTTTCTTCATCATATAATATATAGGCTATGTTAGGCCAAAATACATGATAAAATCTGTTGATGAGTCAAAATATAAAATTTTTAGTATAAAATTATAAAAATTGGTGGTCTACCTGTGGATTCTATGTTTATGAATTTGGTTAACATTAAAAAAAAAACTGTAGGTATTTCCGAACCAGATCCATCACGAGCAAAATGTTTGTGATAGACCTAATTCTGCAGAGAAGATTATTCTTACTGGATGCGTTCTCATTTAAAATAATATTGCAGTCGATTTCTTTAAAGATTTCTATCCGTCCTTTATTATCAAAAGCATAGGCATGGGCAGGGATTGCGTTGAACTAAGGGAATTCATCATTATGCCGAATATACATTCCGATTTTTCTGGTTTACGGAATATATATATATATATATATATATATATATATATATAATTATTATTATTATTATGATTATTATTATTATTATTATTATTATTATTATTAATGAATTGCTATGTATACAGTTTTACTACGAGAATACAAACATGACAGTCACTAGAGAGATTTTTAAATTTCAGCTTTCAGCTAAATCCCTATTTCTAATAGTCAGATTTCGCTGATTTTGGGAGAATATATTTCACGTTTTATTTCAATTACATATATCGAGTTTTATTGTGACAACTCGAAAATTGCGACATTTAGAGCGATTAAAAATGTTCGCTCGAGATGAACACCCACCCCTAATGATCCGATTGCTGGTTAACGAACTCGACCTTACTTTTTTAAATTGTTAATTATATGCTGAGTTTGATTAAAAAATTGCGGCCGCTAGAGCGTTAAGAAGAACACACACACACACACACACACACACACATAGTCTACATATAGTCGGAGTATATATTTTTTGTCGTGATATTTTTTATATATATTGTACGTAGGGTCATAGAAGTAGTGTAAAAAATAAATATTTTAATGAGAACGACATTAATCTAGGATGCACCAAAAGAAGAGCCTAAGATTCTACTAATGATGAAACTGGTTCTGAAAAGCTTAGAGTTAAAAAAAATAATCCAATTTGGGGGAGACTGTATTTTACAGATTGTTAATTTTATAATTTTACTAACAAATCTCTGGCACTATTGAACCCGAAGATCCGTGATTGCGTGGATATAAGCTTTCCATACATTTCTATCTTGAGCTAATATTTTTCAATCCTTTCCTGAATAATTAACTGCCCTCAAATCATGGTTAAAGATATTCTCCCATCTCATTCTTGGCCTATATATTGGGCGTTCCCTCAATGTTCCTAGAAGTTTCCACGTTCTTATTACTTTCCTCTTTCGTGCAATGTATCCTGTCCATTAAAGTTTATGGGGTTTAATTGTTCTTATTACATCTGGTTTCCCATAAATATCTTGTTAAGTAGTTTTCTCTGTTTGTTCACCTGTCTGTCTGTCTCTCTATGGTCCAAAAATGTTCCTATGAACTTTATTCTCAAATACTCGTAATATTTTCTTCTTCCTTAAAGTAAGAGAAGTTTCAGAGTCCCCTTTCGAGGGTTTGCTCATACAATTTTATAAATTCATATTTAAAATTTTATATTGTGACATGGTCACATGGCCGGAGGGTCGAGGGTTCAAGTCCCGTTGGGGTCAGGATTTTTAAACTGACCCAAACCCTCTGGCGGCACTATGACCCTGGGGTCGACTCAGCCTCTAACGGAAATGAGTACCAGACGCTTGTTCTGGGGGTAAAGGCGGCCGTCACGCAGGGCTGACAACCCGGCTGACATAAAGTGCCGATTGTCTAGATAAAGTGGGAGCCCTAACCTCCTACTACCCCAAGGGCCTCCGGGCCTGTTGTGGGATCACTTTACTTTTTATATTGTGACATGGTAAAACTAGATATATAAACCACAAAGCTAAACATAAAACATATTTTGAATATTAATAACATTTCAGACAATCTCTGTTTGTCCATTAGTATATATTCGTGGTATTATAAGGTTCAGGGCTCGATTTATGTCTATCGGTATGGCATAGAATTTGTCTTTGTGCATAGCGTCTTGAAAGAGGTTCCCTCAGACTTGTAATGATAACTGTGCATCTAATTGGTATAAAAAGTAATAAAATCCAGTTAAGAAAAATGAAATCAAGGTTGAGATATTGGGTCACACTAACCATGTGACTCTGTATACTAACATTTTCTTAGAGTGACAACAACCAGTTTAGTCGACAATGCCTCTTTGGAGCTGTTGTTTCACTGGTTTCTTTGTTATTATAATATCTCATAAGTAGGATTATGTCCATTGAGTAGTTCAGTGTACAAAAAAATATTGTTTTACTATACAGTGAAAGCTCCTTATTCGCGAGGGATATGTTCCGCAAATATGCCGCGAATACAGAAACCGCGAATGTGGAATAGTAATTTGTATGGGTATGGAGGGGATACGTTCCAAGGCTTTAAAATAAAATAAAAATTAACAAAATAAAATCAATTAATGAGAGATTTTGAACAATTTCTATTAATTGTTACTGTCAGGTTTAGGCAAGGACTTAAATAACTTTTTAATTTTTTCCTATTTTGCCAGTTTTAAAAGATCTTTCAGTTCAGATTGATATTCAGCTGTGAATTCAGCGATAGGATTCCTTATTTTGTCTTCGGATTTCTTTATGAATCGTACAGTTTATTCATTGATATTGAAACAGCGTGATATAGACGCAAACGACTCGCCAAACGCGTATAAACGAGTCAAGCATTTATATTTTTTACTTTAAGCGGCAACACTACTTTTTTCCGCCTCGGAACTAATTTTCTTTTCTTTTCCTCGGCATTATAAATTGGCAACAAAGCAGAAGAGAGACGTGTTATTCAATCAAAATTATTGCAACGAATGACAAGTTGAAAACAATAAAACACCGAACGTGGCGAGGGTGGCATTTATAACGAGCATAGCGGCACGTGAAATACTGCGGCGGTGGCTTTTAACAACGAACTTTAGGCTTAGTGACAATAAGGTTTGTTTTACTTTGATATTAATTTGTCCATTTTATTTGAATGACTCTTTGTAAAAGCCGCCTTGACACGTGCCTAGAGTAAAAAAGTTGCCGATGCGTCAATAAAGGATACTAATCCTTCTAATATACCGACTGGATCCGCGAATAAAGACATTTATAGCCGCGAATACAGGAACTGTATCGCAATTTTTTAACCCGCGAATAATGAAAATGAGCTTTGACTGTATTTAAGATTTAACTGGTTGACACATAGAAATATGATATTTAATATTGGCTAACTACATTTTGCTTATAGCGGTAGGTTTAAATCTGGCTGGGGTTAGTTCATTTTGTTATTATTTTTCTTTTACAGACTGTTACAACTGGCATTGTTTCTCTGTTCTCAATGTCTATTTTCTTCTACCTAAACAGTCCCTTTCTACCAATCCCCTTCCTTTTATGACTTCCTGGATATTATTCTTCCAGTAGTCTTTAGTTTGTTCTCTTTCTCCTCGATGATACACATTCTGAGATCTTCTTTGGCCATCTTATGTTGTCCATTCTAATTATGTGCTCATACCACTTTAACTATTGCTCCTGTATTTCATCAATGATGTCTCTATGTGTCACATAGCTTCTCTGATTTGTATATTTGGAATTTTATCTTTTCTTGTTTTTCTACATCATCTTAAAAAATTCCATCTCAGTTGCCAGAAATATCTTCTTTAGTCCATGTTTTACATTCCACACTTCAGCTCCATGTACTTTGTACCGCGATATTAGGCCTAGGCATTGTTCGCCAGTATCGAATATAATAAAAAGGAATTACTATACTTTATGTAAATTAAATAATAAAGGCACATAATATGAAAGAGTACTAATAACCCTAGATGTGCCGAGTTTATACTCAAAATAATCAGGGAATCATTTACAGTAGAATGAAAAAAACATAAATAAATTGATAAGTAGAACCGTATAATATTTTTATACGAAGTTTAATAAATTACCAACATCATAGTCTCGTTAAAAGCCCGGCCTAACTCACGATTTTTCCATCAACAACGTTACTGAATACCTGTAGCTAATACCAAAAGAGCTATTATAGAAGCTAAACGATCCTGTTTCAATAATTTTATATCCAAAATAGACTACAGGAAAGACGGTGCCAAGACATATAATTTCCTCAACAAACTACAGAACAAACATATAATAACTAGAAAACAACCTATCCAATATGGGAACACAGATCTTGTCTCTGACGATGAAATTACTAATGCCTTTGCAACTCACTACTCGAAGTCACAAAAGAAAACTCCTATAATGAAAATACAAAACCGACAGATTAAAAAACAATTGAAAATAATTCAAAGTGACACATCCACTGATGATATATTTAATGCAGATTTCACAATTTATGAACTAAATTTAGCAATAAGTCAACTTCGCGGAAAAAAGTCACCTGGTCCTGATATGATTTCTTCCGAGTTTATCCAACATATGGGAAATAATGCAAGGCAAACATTGTTATATCTCTTCAACAAAATTTGGACCTCCACAGTACCTTCCCAGCGGAAAAAGGCTATAGTTATCCCTATATTAAAGAAAAGCAAACCTCCTCAAACATATCCAATTACAGGCCTATATCTCTCACAAATATCACTTCTAAGACAATGGAGAGAATGATAAACAACAGACTTACTTGGTACCTTGAAACGTATGGCATACTCCATCCAAATCAAGCTGGTTTCAGAAAACATCACTCAACGGAACAGCAAGCAGCAATCTTCAGCTAGCATATCAAAGATAATATAGATAGAAACCTCATCACCGCTGCTGTGTATATTGACTTTAAAAGTGCATATGACTCAGTCCGGAAGGAGAATCTCCTCTCAACTGACAAACAACGGAATCATGGGGAGAAAATTGCTAAATTGGATAACAAACTTCATCGGCCCCAGAGATACTTTCAAGTACGTTAAGGTTACACAGTGTCTAAATTTAAAGCAACTTCAAACAGGGACTTCCACAAGGTATTACCACCAGTTGTCTTCTTTTCAATATCTACGTCAATGATTTGATATCTGTCATCATTAAACAGCCTAATGTTCATGCCCTTAGTATATGCCGATGATCTTGTAATAATTTGGACTTCTGCACCCAAAAAGGATGCTTCAAAACAGATTGAACATACTTTGAATACAGTCCTAAAAGATCTGCACATATGGTGTAAAGAAAACTCAATGACAGTCAAATCATCCAAAAGTGCATGCGAGACATTTTACCTATGCCACAACCAACTGAAACCAAAAATTTTCTATAACAACGCTCAGTTAGAAAATGTCCGTACATTCCAATATTTGAGAGCTACATTTGATTCCCGCCTCTCTTGGAATGAACATATCACTTATGTGACTGATGAAACCCAAAGCCGCCTTAACATATTAAAACGACTGGCAGGTTGCAAATGGGGTTGCGCTACTTCTGTGCTGAATCAGACGTACAAAATATACATAAAACCAGTCATGACATATTGTTGTGATTTGTTAATTACCGCTCCTCGTCAAAATATCAACAAATTGGAGAGAGTTCAAAATCAAGTCCTTCGATTAATAACTGGTGATGTTAGAACTACCCCCACAGATGCAATGCTACTATTTACTAACAAAATTCAAATAGAAGCCAAATTCACTGAAAATGCACTGAAAGTGCATGAAAAATTGATACGGCTACCTAACATACCATACTGCTCTCAAGATCAACACACCTCCGGAAGATTAAAAACACAAGAAGGCATTATGCAACATGCAACAAAGAAAAAAAACATGCTTGATATCTCAACTAAATCTGGACAATTACCCCCAATAGAAAACCCACATGAAATTGTTAAAATAGAATTCGATCTCGATTTAACTCAAATTATTAACAAGTCAGAAACACCACCTGAAATCCTATGCTCAATTGCGCTAGAAACCATCTCAACCCGATACCCAGAAGAGAGTTGGTTACATGTCTATACTGATGGATCAAAAATCAGTTCAAATGGAAATACCGGATCTGGATCTACAGTAATCTGTTCGCAACATATATTTCACTTGGCAAAGATTGTGTCCCTTTTGATGGAGAGATAGAAGCCATTCGAACAGCACTTTTCCACCTCACATGTAGAGTAGAATCCTTCTCTAATGTTGTTATCCTATCAGATTCACAAGCAGCAATTAGTGCAATTGCAAACTATCTAACACCGGCTTATAGCAAAGAAGTTGTAGAGCGCAGAAAATTCATCAACAGCCTAATTTGCTTCCAAAAGCGAGTTGCACTATAATGGATACCATCACACTGTGGGATCGCAAGAAATGAAGCTGCAGATCTTCTTGCAAAACGAGACACTCAAATTTTACAAGCACCCATGAAAGAAATTCCTTACCATAGATCTGCCACTGCTATCCACGCCAAAATAAAATCTGAATATCATCTGGCATTGTTAAAAAGGACCAAAGAAAGCCAATGGAGAAATAAAATTGTTTCTGAAGTACCAGATTGGCCACGAAAAGAAGCTGTCGCAAAATTTCGGATTGCAACAGGACATGACTGTCTCGCTACCCACCTTCATCGTCTGGGAATATTGAACAATCCTCTCTGTATGCTGTGTAGGACTGGTGCCAATATGGATTCTGCCCACCTACTCCACTGTTCTGCACTAACAACTTCTACACTCCATACTGGGAGGCAAGAGGGAAAATGATCTCACTGCACACCTCCTAATCTACTTAAGATTAATCTATTTATATTTTTATAGTGTTTTTATGTTAATGTTTCAATTGTGTATAGTTATTGTAAATATGTTATTAAGGTCTGTCATTTGGGTGAATGATCTGTATTTCAAGTGCCTTGCATTAAATAAATAAAAAAAAAAACGTTACTGAATTTCTATAGGAAAGAGCTCGAGCAGTTCCTCTGTAATACAAAAATACACGGCCGAGGTATTGTCAACCGGACATAATCCTCAACCTAGCTAATTACACTTACACAGTAATATACAAAAATACAGGTTTTCCCGTCTTAACGAGCGAAGGATGCGTTCCAAAAACAATTAAAATAGGAATATGTTAGCACGGCAGGGGGATATCTTTGTCAGAAGTGCGGTACATCCACACTAAGTAAATCATTAAGAGAATAAGATATAAAATTATTTTGACAACTTAAGAATAATAAATAGAGTTTGGACAACATTTAAGAATGAAAAATAGACGTAAGCATCATCCATTGGAGTATAACGTATAGGTAAAGGGGGACCAACCGCAAAATCTGTAACATTATAACTTTGTCAAGAGGCCTAAAGCATATTTGTGGGAGGGGTCGTAAAATACCTAATGAAAGTAAATAAATTATTCATGACGAGTATCGCACAACTTAGTTGTAGGCCAGCCGCCGTGCAGAGCACATCTCTACTCATCTAAAACACAAATCTTCGTTTGTCTAAATTACTCAAAGTTAAGATCATCTTCCACATCCTGTTTGGGCAATCAAATCAATGGTCGGAATACCTACCAAGTGTAACTTCAGTGAAAATAAATTTACAAATGTGTTAACTCTACGGAAGCCTCCAGTGATTTATCTAAACATTTATATTACTTTAAACTCCCTCTCGTGTACCTTTGATTAGAATCCAGCTCTACCGAACCTGAACCTGAGTAGTCCGGCGCACCAACTGTCCAAGCATCCATATTCTTGGACACCAAAATAAACCTAGTATTAAGCCTATCCTCACCTCAACTTTAAATCTATGGACAATATTTCTGAATATATGTATCTTTGTTTTATTTACCGTATAGAGTTTCCCATATAATCATAAGATAGAGTTTAAACATCTTGTTAAACGTCTGATTTTATTTGTTCTATTTATGATTTTCTTGATTGATTTTCAAGTGTGTAAAATTCCATAGGATGACTTCCTTTAGAAGGAGGACAAAGCCATGAGTCCAGTGTAATAGATGTATGGTATGTAAGAGAACTTCAAGTCTTAAATAAGAAGCATCCAAGACAAATTCTTGGCCCTTCCATGCCTAAATATGAATTGCAATGACTATTCAACTCATGCCCCAAATGGTAGTCAATGACCAATCACGTTTCAATAAATTTTGATTTACAACCAATGACAGTCGTGTTTCACCTCACACTTTATCGATTTATCTTTATCAGCTCCTGCTTTTGTGATAAAGAAAGCTCCCCTATTTTAATATTCTGAACAAGTCAGAGCATTATTTTTCTCCAACAAATACTGAATATAGCAAATAGTGAACAGATTCCGTGATTTTACTGAGCTGTTTACTAAAAAAGTAAATGAATAATGTATAATGTTGATTATAATGTACAGTTTGATGTGTTTTATTATTTCTCCACTAGGGCGCATTCTTATAATATTGCAATTCTTCTTCTTCCTTTCCAGGATTAGGTCAATGCGACCTGTTCTGGTCTCAAGTTCATCGTTTCCTTGGTCGTCCCAAAGATCTTTTTCCATGTGGTTTGCAGGTGTAGATCTTTTTGGGCAATCTTGTATTGTCCATTGTGTCTAAATGTTCTTTCCATTGGTATTTATGCTTTTATAGTTTATCGACTATTGAAAATATCTCCAGTTCATTTCTTATTGATTCATTGTGTGATCTATCCATGCGTGTACATCCTTTTACGGATCTTAAAGATTTCATTTCAGCGGCTTGAATGTGTGAGATATATTTTTTTTGTAAGTAGCCAAGATTAAGATCCATATAAAATACAGGAACAGTCATAATTTTATAAAACCTGAGCTCAGTTTCTCTTCGAGTCTTTCGGAGGGTTCTTCTTATGGTGTCACACATTATTTGATATCGGTTTAATTTATTATATATATCCCAATCATAGCTATATGTTATATCTAGACCAAGATAGTTAAAGTGTGCTATCTGTTCTATTATTTCATTATTGATTACTATTTTTGCTCTGACTGGCATTTTGCCCTGAAAAGCCATAATTTTAGTTTTTGAAGTTGAGACTTTGAGATTATAATAGAGTCCTAATTGATTCAACTCTGATTTCTGTATAATTACCAGATCGTCTGCATACATTAAAATATCAATATACATTTCCTTAATAATTTGTATCCCTATTGGACTTGATTTTTTTTCCATTTTCGTATAACCTCGTCAAAATATATATTAAATATGTAGATGATAATGTCGAACTCCTTGTTTTATTAAAATTTCTTCTCTGGAATAATTACCTAAATTAAGGATAATTTTCGTGCCATTACAAAGATTTTTATTCCTTCTATAAGTTGAGCCGGGTACCCTCTTGCCTTCTTCTTATCACCTTATCAAAGGCTTTTTCAAGATATACGAAAGCTAAATATGTGGGTAAATTGAATTCTCGTCTCTTTTCTTTTATCTGTGTCATAGTGAATGTATTGCCAGAGCAGGATCTTCCTTGTCTAAAACCGTTCTGTTCTTCTAAAAGCAATTAATCTGCTATTGGTTTTAATCTATTAAGTAATATCCCTGCACATATTTTATGTACAGAGTTCAATATACTAAATCCTCTATAATTAATGTTTTATTTCTGTCTCCTTTTTTAAAAATTGATATAACATTTGCAATGAGTCATGTTTTGAGAATTTCTTTGTTTATCCAATACATATTGAAGATGTGTAATAATTTTAATTTTAATAACAAACCTCCGTATTTCAAAAGTTCTGCATTTATTTTATCAGGCCTAGGTGATTTTCTGCATTTCATTTTTCTTATTGATGTTTCTAATTCATCCAATGTGATTAAATCGCATCCTTCAAATGTATTATTTTTTGGAGTGTGAGATTGTTCATTCTCATTAAACCACAACTGTTTACATACTTTTGGTTCAATAACATTTATATTGGCTGTATCTTTTTCTGATTTATTTATATTTCTTAGTATTTTAATATTGCAATTCCATTTGGCAATAAATAATATGATCAATTTGCAGTGAATAAACATAACCCGACATTTCTGATTTGTTTTCAAGCATCGTCGTTTACACTAAATATATAAATATTTTAAAATATCGGTAACTATATTTGAATAATGATTTTTGAGTAAACAGCCTAAGCTTAAAAATTAAAACATTTTGTCTGTTCATTCTTACCTTTTATAGTTGTTTTTGTCGAACAAATGTTTCAGGGCCTCTTAGCTCCATCGTCAGCGATTACAGACTGAATTTTCTCATTTTGTCGGCCCTGATTCTTGATTCCTGCTCTCTTTGCCTCTGGTCCAATGAATTTACTAATGACGTTCCTTTCTGTGGGAATTTCAAAGTTCATAATTCTTTTCTTGTTCTTCTGTATATAGATTTTTTCCCATATGGTGAGTTCATTTTTGTTTTCTAACTGTTTTAATAATCTTGTGTTTACATCTATTTTCTGTTTTTTTGACCAAACATGAACAGCCACTGTAGATTTTCCTACTTCCCCTTTTTTATTCCGTATGTGTTCTTTAGTTCTAATGGTTAAATTTCTTATTGTTTTCCCTATGCATATTTTATCACAGTTTTCACAATTTATTTGATATATTCCTGATTTTTTACCATCATCAATCTTTTCATTTTTATTAGTTTATTTAAAGTATAATAATTCTTTGGTACTAAATTTATATTAAATTTTCTAAAACTCTTTTGAAATTTGTTGTGTGCCCGAAGTTGATATGTGAATTTCCTGTATTTCTTATATTTTGCTTAAGCTTATTTATTAAATAATCCTAAGAAATGCCACTCTTGATTTCCAAATCCTGTAGATAAATTCACGAGTTACGAAGTGATATTGGTCATCTGGAAATCACTCGTGACGTTACTTATGATAGATAATAATAATGTGACAGCTGCATCAAATAAAATGTATAGTGCATGAGGTTTTACTTGAGATAATAAATTAGAAAGAGAACTACTCACAACAAAATACATAGGTTGTATCTTTAGTTTTGGTAACTATTTATTTTCTGGATACATAGCACACATACATGATTGTAAGTTTTAGAGGCCTTCGGTGTAGTCACCAGCATTGCGTACAATGTATTCCCAGCGATGTGGTAGCCGTCGAATGCCGTTGGCACTGCCTAATCTCTGGATGGTGCGTAGAGACTGATTAACTGCACTCAGACTGTCGTCCACTGTTCTGAATCTCTTCCTTGAGTTTAGGAATGAGGTCGAAGTCACACGGACTTATGTCTGGAGAGTATGGAGGGTGGTAGAGCACCTCCCAACCCCAGCGATTGAACAAATCAGACACTGCTCCATAGGCACATGTGACACATTTTCGTGTCCTCTAAAGGCTTGTACCCACCTTGCCACTGTTCGGTACTGCAATGTATCTGCACCACAAGCCTCTCGCAATCCTTGATGACACTGTAGTGCGTTTCTGCCACTAAAAATTCAATCTTCAACCAGATTCTCTGCTCCTGCTTTGAAAACTTGTACTACGTTATACTGCGACGCCTAGATCTAAACTGATAACTTTGGGCTCATTGTTACATGAGGAGGAGAGGGGGGAGAGGCGAATCCATATGCTCGGACGGAGGGGAGGCACTGAAATTACATGTGCAATAAACAGAATTGTCAACCCTAGTTTTATTTGGATTCCACACTATTGTTGCCAAAACTAAAGAAACAACGCTTGTATCTTATGTAGGGGATTGAAGGCAGTAGAAATATGCATCCAGTTTTTGGGAATCAGTCGCAAACTGATGCTCTGCTATATCTTCTCCGTACTCACTGTCTATGTCTCTGACATTTAAGCAATTGAGGCATTGACATAGGAAAGGTCATAACTGCCAAAATTTGAATTTTTGAGTTTTGCATTGAGAAGGTAGTAAATGGCCATGCCAATGGCACTGAGAAGGTGGTATGTCGATATGTAATCAAATGAGGTTGCAAAAGTAGTCGCTAAATGATGTAAGTTGTATGTACACAGCTGTTGGCGCAGATAAGGTAGAGAATCAGAATGTGTCTTGCTATTGAGTAGTGCTTATGTTTGTTCTGATTGTTGTGATATAGATCTGTGTTTATCATTGGTTATGCCTCCAAAGCCCTTCCATTTAGAATGGTAAGTTGAATTACTGATTGTTACTTTACGGTGTCTTGTGTGTTTGAAGTAACTCGTCTGTAGGTTAAACCAAGCAAAATATTTTCTTTTCCTCGCGACATGCAAGTGCCGTTACAAGTGCCGTGAATTCACTGAAGAGACTATAAGAAAAGTGCACACAGATTTTTGGAAACAGACAGCTGATGGAAATGAGATCGCCTCTTGTGTCCTAAAAAGCCCTCATCTTTCACAACCATCAAACGAAATATACAAATATGGGCCGATAGCTGTGCAGGCCAGAATAAGAATCGGATGGTTCTAATGGTCCTAATTTACCTTATTGTCAAGACAGAGATTGATTCAGTAGAATTGAAATTCCTGGTTTCAGAACATTCCTATATGTCCTGTGATAGGGAATTTAGCATCATTGAGAAGAGGAAAAAATATGCATGACCATGGTTCCAGAAGAGGTAGAAGAAATGATTCAAAGTGCGAAAAATGTAAAGCCTAATAATGTAATAATGATGAAGGATGAGAACTTCACTTTTTCTGCAGAATGTGACAAGTTTTTTAACACAACACCTAACAAAATCTGCACCCTCAGCTAGACAAACTAACAAGAGCTGATTTTCCTCTAATAAAAACAAGATAGTCATTTAATTACCTTGAAATGTGGTCAAAGCACAGGATTTTTAAGAGAGGACTATCATTAACTAACTTGAAGTGCTTGCACCGCCTTGAAAGAATACAGTCAATATGTGGATAATGTATAAATAATATTAATTCCGAGTCTGACTAAGGAGTGATTTCTATGTTGTATTTTAAGAAAGTAGCATTTCATGGACAAATCTGTGCCAGACTTCGAAAATATCGTATGTAACACTGACATGAGTGTATGCCTTCCATTTAAAGCAGTTTCTGTATTAATGTTTGTGAAAACGTGTTCATAAATTTGTTTCTTGCTCCCCCTGAAAAATTTTGTTTTTGGCAGTTACGACATTTCCCATGTCAACGCCTCAATTAGTTATTACTTACTTACCCACTGGCACTTTCGAACCCGTAGGTTCATGGCCGCGCGGACATAAAGCTCTCCATACATCCCTATCCTGAGCTAATGCTTTCCAATCATTCCCTGTTACTTCCCTCAAATCATATTTAATGTTGTTCTCCCACCTCACTCTTGGTCTACCAACTGGGCGTTTTCCTTCTGGCTTTCCTAGAAGAAGTTTCCATGCAGATCTATCATTCCCCATACGCGCAACATGTCTTGCCCACCGCAGTCTAAGAGACTTAACTGTTCTTATTATATCTGGCTTCATATAAAGACCATGGAGTTCATTGTTATGTAGTCTTCTCCATTCACCTGTCTCTTCATCTCTCTTCAGTCCAAAAATTTTCCTAAGAACTTTATTCTCAAATAGGCCTACTCGTAATCTCCTTTCCTCTCTTAAAGTAAGAGTCCATGTTTCGCACCCATATAATATAACTGGTAGAATAATAGTTTTATATATTTTCAGTTTAACGTTTTTTGAAAGGAGTTGGGACATCAAAAGTCTCTGCAATACATAATAGCATGCACTTCCAGAATTGAGCCTATGTTTAATTTCTTTGTGCACCTCATTCCTATTTGTGATTATTGTTCCTAGGTATTTGAATTCAGCCACTTCCTCAAAATTTCCTTCATTTGTCATTAGCTGTCCATTTCCATTATATACTGAATTTCTACGTGTGACCATATATTTAGTTTTACTGATATTTACTTCCAGTCCTAATTTCTTAGTGTTACTCAATAGTATGTGCATGTTGGCCTTTAGTATCTCCTCGCTATCGGCCAACAATAGTACATCATCAGCATAAACTAACAGCTTATTAATACCATTCAGTGTTAAGACTTCCTCATTCTCTAAAGATTTAATGGCATGCTCTAGTACAAAATTAAATAGTAGAGGAGATGGTGCATCTCCTTGCTTCAACCCATTCTGGATTTCAAAAGTGTCTGAAAACTGTTTGCCTATACGCACCCAACTCTTTGAGCCATTTAGACACATTCGTATAAGTCTAACTAACTTTTTAGGAATTCCGAACTCCAGCAGGATACTATATAACTTCTCCCTCTTAATTGAATCATATGCTTTTTTGAAGTCTACATATAGTTGTATTCCCATTTATTTTCTAAAATCTGTCTGTTGTAGACCTGTTTCTTCTAAATGCACATTGATGATCTCCTAGAATGTCATCAATATAAGGACTAATTCTGCATACTAATATATTTGTTAGAATTTTGTACGAAGTTGAAAGTAATGAGATGTCCCTGAAGTTGTTGCAATTAGTTTTATCTCCTCTCTTATAAATTGGTACGATAATTGATTCCTTCCATTCATCTGGAAGAGCTTCTTTTTCCCAAATCATACTAAGTAACCAGCGTATCTTGTCCATCAATTTTTCTCCCCCTAATTTTATCAATTCTGCTGGGATCTCATCTGAACCTGATGCTTTATACGTCTTCAATTTTTCAATCGCCATTTCAACCTCTAATGCACTTGGCTCTGCGACTAGTATTTCTGCTGTCTGTAACTTATCCTCCTCAATGTCCTGTTCTGTATGTACATTTAATAGCTGATTAAAGTAACTTTTCCATCTATTTAATATACTCCTAGAATCTGCAATCATATCCCCATTTTCATTCCGAATTATGTTTGTTCTAGCCTGAAACCCTTTCTTCTCTATACTAATTCCCTGATATGTTCCTCTTTTTGTCATTCATTTCAAGATCATTAATCTTCTCTCTCAAATATTCCCTCTTTTTACTCTTTAGTAACTTGGTGGTTTCCCGTCTAACACTACCCAATTGCTCTAAATTTACCTCATTTGGCTCATGTAACCATTTCATTTTTGCTAGGTTTCTTTTCTTTACAATGTCGGCACATTCCTCATCAAACCATTTCTTGTTTTGCCTCTTTTTTAAACAACCAATGCTTTCTGATGCTGACAATTTAATAGTATCTCTTATAGCCTCCCATTCTTTATTTATATCAGTTTCTTCTTCGTTTGCCACAAATGTCATCTGAAGATTCTAGTACTTCAAATCTATTAGCAATTTTGATTTGATATTCTTGCCGCATTTAATAATTTTTTCAAGTTTTTTTAATTCATATTTTACAGAATCATCTTTAGCGTTTGTTCCTCTCATAAGCGATAGCCGTTGTCTGATTTTCACTCTGACCAGATGATGATCCGAATTGCAGTCTGTCCCTCTAACTGATCTAACATCAATGATGCTACTGTGCCAGCGTTTATCCACTAATCCATGATCTATCTGGTTCCGAGTTTCTCCATCTGGGGACGTCCAGGTGTATTTATGAATATACTTATGCTGAAATGTTGTGCTCTTAACAATGAGATTCTTTGATGTGGAAAATGTGACTAATTTAACCCCGTTGTCGTTACTATCTTCATGAAGACTGAATTTGTCTATTGTTGGTTTGAATATATCTTCCCGCCCCACTTTTGCATTAAAATCTCCTAAGACAATTTTCATATGATATCGTGAAAGGCTATCAAATAAGCATTCTAATTCTTCATAGAACTCATCCTTGATCTTTTCATCTTTATCTTCTGTGGGGGCATGTACATTTACAATTATAAAATCATGTCGTTTACCTTTTAGAATTATGTATGATATTCTATCACTAACAAACTTAATATCTCGGATAGCGGATAGGATCCTCCTTCTGACTAAAAACCCGTTCCAAATGCAGGTCTTTCTGCACCCCATAGTATAATATAAAGCTTCCTGATTCCTGACTACCTTCTCCTGGCCACCTAACTTCCTGTAAAGCGACTACACCCAAGGGCGATTTATCTAATTCCCGCGTTAATATCTCTAGTGCCCCGCTATTGTATAAAGTCCTAACATTCCATGTTCCTAGGAACATGTCCCTGTGTTTGAGCCTTTGGCATGGGTTCCCTGAAGTAGTCCCCGTCCGGAGAACCGAATGGGGGACTATTTGACCTCCGGAAAATTTTACCCCAGATGAACCCATGTCCGCATTTCTGAACGATTGTATTTTTACGGTGAAAGATCGTCACTCTTTCGACCAAGGTACTTTTTTCGTCTGGCTTATCACCTTCGACCATTCCGGCATGGGTAATCCTATCGGCAGCAATGCTACCGCCAGCATAGCTCTCAGGATCATTTAAGCACGCAAGCCACTCCACCACGAGAAGGTAAAGATACCATGGAGGGATATTAGTTATTTCATCAATTAATCTGTCCCACTCCCAATAATTACCTTCTACCCTAACACCAGCTTGAAAATTGAGAATGAAAACATTTGGTAATAAGTACATAATTTCTCCCATTTATTGCAACAATACATCATACATGCTATTACTTTAGCACTGACATCATCGGACATTGATACCGATTACTGCATAAGCATGGCAGGAGTAATAAACTTCATAACTCTTAAATAGAGCAGTTAGCTCTCTTAACTTAAACCTCAATAACTATAGCAACTAAATTTATGGCTTATGGAACCCTAGGTTAAATGTTGCACTTACTAGGCTCTCCACTGCTCCCTATCATCAGCCAACAGAATCCAGTTCATATATTCAATATCTACATGCCTAAGATCCATCCATATATGCATACACCCTTCGACAAAAAAAATGAGTCATCGCTTGAACGCACATTTCTTCTAAGTCATACTCGGCACAACGCTGGGTTCAAACTAGGAAACTAGTCATAATTGTACAGTCCTTGAGCTACTGTCTTATGTGGCATAAATTGAAGACTCTTCTACGTGTCCTGATAGGTCAGCGGTAAAGCATACGGTCACGGTTTCTGTTAGTGAAGATCGCAGGTTCACGTCTTCAATTACGCAATTTTTTTTCATGATATTTGTATTAAAACGTTTTATGAATTAAATAAATTTTATTTCGAAATTTTGATTAATCTATTCTTTTTAAGTCCATAATTGTTTTTTATACCGTTGAGGTTATAACAATGTTAAATTATATATTTTTATACGCTTTATATTAACTTGGCCTGTATCTGTCTATGTAACGGAACTGTATCTATGTAACGGAATTTTTGAACACGATTTTCACCCACTTAAGAACATTAGATCGACTTGAAACTTTGTATACTTGTAAAGGACTCATGACAATACAATAATTTAATTATTTTTTTAAATCCTGACCAGAATCATCAGAAAAAAAACCGGTGTAATAGGTTGCGGACTTATCGACTTTTTAGTCAATCGTTGTAAGAGCTCTGTTGGTAGAGCGGTGGACTGTAGTGGTATGTAATTTCAGTAATCCATAGGCCGCTGGTTCAAATCCAGGCCGGAGGATTTTTTAGAAAAGTATTAAGCAATTAAATTTTCATGGGATTCCAGTTTATGACAATCAATTAAACTAAAAATAAAAAAAAAATGTTTAATAAAACTGAAACACGCTTTATTAGAAAACCATACTAAAACATTAAAAATAAATAATAGTTTCTTCTTCTTCTTCTTCTTCTTCGGCTTTCCCCCACTTATAGGTTTGCCGTCTTCAGTTTCCATTTATCTCTATCATTCCAATCTCCCTCTTCCAAATTCCTATCCTCCATTATTGTTCTGACGTAGGTTTTCCATTTCCATCTTGGTCTGCCACGTTTATTTCTTCCAGGGGGTGACCATTTGGTATATATTTTTTGGCCATGTTTCATTTTCCATTCTTTGTACATGGCCATACCATTTAAGCGTTTGATTTTCAATCCTCTTAACAACAGATGTGGTAACCTTCATTTCTCTCCAAAGGAATTCATTTCTTATTTTATCCTATATTGTTTTTTGGAGGCTTCTTCTAAAATAATCGAATTCAACTGTTCTAATTTTATTCTTTTGTAATTCCGTCAAAGACCAAGTTTCGCTTCCATATGACAAGATATTCTGTATTATGCTCTTATAAATTTTCATTTTAGTTTCCTTTGTAATATTTTTGTTCCAAATTACTCCATGTAATGTCTTAGTTGCATTTCTTGCCATTGCAATTTTAGCCTGTACATCTCTCTCACAGGTACCTAAACTTGTAATTATTGACCCAAGATATTTAAAAAAATTCACATTTTTTTATTTTCCCTTTTTCAAGTATGAGGTTATCCACATCCTTTCCCAAACACATGTATTCTGTTTTCTCTAAATTTATATTCAGTCCCCATTTTTTATATTCTTCCATTAGTTTATTTATCATATACTTCATATCATCTTCATCCCCTGCAAAAATTATTTGATCACCTGAAAACAACAATGAATGCAGTACTTTTCCTCCTATAGAAATACCCATTTCAGAACATTTTTTATACCACAAGTTAAGAGCCTGGTCTAAATAAATGTTAAAAAGAATTGGCGATAAACTGCATCCCTGCTGAAGGCCTTTATTCACTGTGAATTCCTCTGTTAAATTATTCTGTATTTTTTACTTTAGCTTTTGTATTACTATAGATCCTCCTAACAATATTAATCCATTTACCACAGGTATTCATATTTCTCATTGCCATCCATAACAATTGTCGGGGTACAGTATCATATGCCATCTCTAAATCAATAAAGATCATATGTAGTTCTTTATTTTTTGCTAGGATTTTATCTTGTAATTTTCTAATACAGAAAATATTATCAATACATGATCTTCTACTCCGGAATCCACATTGTTCTTCTTTTAAGTTATCTTTTATCTCCTTAAGTTTAAAATTTATAATTTTACTAAAAATCCCAGCTGTTGAAGGTATAAAGCTTATACCTCTGTAGTTGGAACACCGTTTTTTTTTTATCACCTTTTTTAAAAATATGAGTAATGTACGATAAATTCCAGTCTTCTGGGATATCGTCTCCAATTTCAATTTTATTAAAACGTTTTGTTAAAAATATTACTAAAATATCTCCCCCATGTTTTAGGAGTTCCGTCTGAATATTTCCTGGTCCAGGTGATCTCCCATTTTTTGGCTCTTTCAAAGCTCTTTTAACTTCATCTTCTCTTATCTCTGGAGTGTCAAATTTATAGTCTACATCCGTATCTTGAAGTTGAAACTCATTTCTATTTTCTTGAAGTAAACCTTTATAATGTTGCATCCATTCTGATGGTCTTATCAACTGAATATTTATCTTCTTTCTTTCTGATTTCCTGATATTTTGTAATGTTTTCCAAGCTTCTTTGGATCTAGCATATCCAATAGTTTAAAACTTACTTACTTACTCACTGGCACTATCGAACCCGTAGGTTCATGGCCGCGCGGACATAAGCTCTCCATACATCCCTATCCTGAGCTAATGCTTTCCAATCATTCCCTGTATAATCTACTTCCCTCAAATCAAAGTTAATGTTGTTCTCCCACCTCATTCTTGGTCTACCAACTGGGCGTTTTCCCTCTGGCTTTCCTACAAGAAGCTTCCATGCACGTCTTTCATTCCCCATACGTGCAACATGTCCTGCCCATCGCAGTCTACGAGACTTAACAGTTCTTATTATATCTGGCTTCCTATAAAGACCATGTACTTCATTGTTATGTAGTCTTCTCCATTCACCTGTCTGTTCATCTCTCTTTGGTCCAAAAATTTTCCTAAGAACTTTATTCTCAAATACTCGTAATCTCCTTTCCTCCCTTAAAGTAAGAGTCCATGTTTCGCACCCATATAATATAACTGGTAGAATAATAGTTTTATATATTTTCAGCTTAACGTTTTTTGAAAGGAGTTGGGACATCAAAAGTCTCTGCAATGCATAATAGCATGCATTTCCAGAATTGAGCCTATGTTTAATTTCTTTGTGCGTCTCATTCCTATTTGTGATTATTGTTCCTAGGTATTTGAATTCAGCCACTTCCTCAAAATTTCCCTCATTTGTCATTAGCTGTCCATTTCCATTATATACTGAATTCCTACCTGTGACCATATATTTAGTTTTACTGATATTTACTTCAAGTCCTAATTTCTTAGTGTTACTCAATAGTGTGTGCGTGTTGGCCTTTAGTATCTCCTCGCTATCGGCCAATAGTACTACATCATCAGCATAAACTAACAGCTTATTAATACCATTCAGTTGTAAGCCTTCCTCATTCTCTAAAGATTTAATGGCATGCTCTAGTACAAAATTAAATAGTAGAGGAGATAGTGCATCTCCTTGCTTCAACCCATTCTGGATTTCAAAAGTGTCTGAAAACTGTTTGCCTACACGCACCCTACTATTTGAGCCATTTAGACACATTCGTATAAGTCTAACTAACTTTTTAGGAATTCCGAACTCCAGCAGGATACTATATAACTTCTCCCTCTTAATTGAATCATATGCTTTTTTGAAGTCTACATATAGTTGATGTACAGTGCCATTATATTCCCATTTCTTTTCTAAATCTGTCTTAATACTAAAAATCTGATCTGTTGTAGACCTGTTTCTTCTAAATGCACATTGATGATCTCCTAGAATGTCATCAATGTAGGGAGTAAGTCTGCTTACTAATATATTTGTAAGAATTTGTATGAAGTTGAAAGTAATGAGATGCCCCTGTAGTTGTTGCAATCAGTTTTATCTCCTTTCTTATAAATTGGTACGATAATTGATTCCTTCCATTCATCTGGAAGAGCTTCTTTTTCCCAAATCATACTAAGCAACCAGCGTATTTTGTCTATCAATTTTTCTCCTCCTGATTTTATGAGTTCTGCTGGGATCTCATCTGAACCTGATGCTTTATACATCTTCAATTTTTCAATCGCCATTTCAACCTCTAATGCACTTGGCTCTGCGACTAGCATTTCTGCTGTCTGTAACTTAACCTCCTCAATGTCCTGTTCTGTATGTACATTTAATAGCTGATTAAAGTAACTTTTCCATCTATTTAATATACTCCTAGAATCTGCAATCATATCCCCATTTTCATTTCGAATTATGTTTGTTCTAGCCTGAAACCCTTTCTTCTCTATACTAATTCCCTGATATAATTCTCTAATGTTCCTATTTTTTGCATTCATTTCAAGATCATTAATCTTCTCTCTCAATATTCCCTCTTTTTACTCTTTAGTAAATTAGTGGTTTCCCGTCTAATACTACCCAATTGCTCTAAATTTACCTCATTTGACTCGTGTAACCATTTAATTTTTGCTAGTTTTCTTTTCTTTACAATGTTGGCACATTCCTCATCAAACCATTTCTTGTTTTGCTCTTTTTTTAAACAACCAATGCTTTCTGATGCTGACAATTTAATAGTATCTCTTATAGCCCTCCCATTCTTTATTTATATCAGGTTCTTCTTCGTTTGCCACATTGTCATCTGAAGATTCCAGTACTTCAAATCTATTAGCAATTTTGATTTGGTATTCTTGCCGCATTTCATCATTTCTCAAGTTTTTAATTCATATTTTACAGAATCATCTTTAGCATTCGTTCCTCTCATAAGCGATAGCCGTTGTCTGATTTTCACTCTGACCAGATGATGATCCGAATTGCAAGTCTATCCCTCTAACTGATCTAATATCAATGATGCTACTGTGCCAGCGTTTATCCACTAATACATGATCTATCTGGTTCCGAGTTTCTCCATCTGGGGACGTCCAGGTGTATTTATGAATATCCTTATGCTGAAATGTTGTGCTCTTAACAATCAGATTCTTCGATGTGGCAAATGTGACTAATCTAACCCCGTTGTCGTTACTATCTTCATGAAGACTGAATTTGCCTATTGTTGGTTTGAATATATCTTCCCGCCCCACTTTTGCATTAAAATCTCCTATGACAATTTTCATATGATATCGTGAAAGGCTATCAAATAAGCATTCTAATTCTTCATAGAACTCATCCTTGATCTTGTCATCTTTATCTTCTGTGGGGGCATGTACATTTACAATTATAAAATCATGTCGTTTACCCTTTAGAATTATGTATGATATCCTATCATTAACAAACTTAATATCTCGGATAGCGGATAGGATCCTCCTTCTGACTAAAAAAAACCCGTTCCAAATGCAGGTCTTTCTGCACCCCCATAGAATAATGCAAAGGTTCCTGATTCCTGACTACCTTCTCCTGGCCACCTAATTTCCTGTAAAGCGACTATATCTAAGGGCGATTTATCTAGTTCCCGCGTTAATATCTCCAGTGCCCCACTATTGTATAAAGTCCTAACATTCCATGTTCCTAGGAATATGTCCCTGTGTTTGAGCCTTTGGCATGGGTTCCCTGAAGTAAATAGTTTAAAATATAGTTTAAAAACTAAAACAACACGCTTTATTAGAAAACCGAACTAAAAAATGAATAATAATTTTTATTTCCAACACGCTTGGGATAAAATTAAAGTGGTCAACAAAAAAAAAATCATCTCCGACACATCTAGAATAAAACTAGAGTTATCTACAAAAAAAAACATCAAAAGCGTGGGGTGCTTTTTATGGGTTTTACGTTTTCTTCTTAGAGACTTAAATTTTACCAATATCTGTTTATTATCAAATATATCAATTGATATAGGGCACCCCACGCTTTTGATGGTAAAACTATTTTTTTGTAGATAACTCTAGTTTTATTCTAGATATGTTGGAGATGATTTTTTGTTGACAACTTTAATTTTATCCCAAGCGTGCTGGAAATTAAAACTATTTTTCATTTTTAGTTCGGTTTTCTAATAAAGCGTGTTGTTTTAGTTTTTAAACTATTATTTATTTTTACCTCGTATACTACCGTCTTCCTCAACTATTTAAAATTTCCGTTCATTTCACTTTAGGCCTTTCGATGCATGCTTCATCTTCTGTAGTTGTAGTAGTATTGAATTAACTGTATGTCTAATAGAGGGTTTTGCTCATTAGGCATATTTTCGTTGAGATAATGTTTGTATTTTTGGCCTTCTTGATAATTTCGATTTCTTCTAAAATGTTAATTTTGTGTCTGTTGTTTTCTCTGTGTATAATTGACATTGTATTATCGATATTGTTGAAACTATGGCCGCTTTCTAAAATGTGTTTAGCTAAATTTGATTTGATTGTTAAAGGAGAAGGCAAATCAAATTTCGCTGTTCACCGGATTTGAATCCAATCGAAAATGTGTGAGCTAAGATGAAAATAGAGATTAACTCTAATTGGCCTCCAGATGCACGAAAGACGAAAGATCGCGTATGGCACAAATTCAAGACGCCAGGAATGCTCTAGACGATTGCCCACGTGCCTGTAGAAATTTGATTGCATCAATGCCCCGAGGATTGAGGGCGGTAATAGATGCTGAGGGTTCATAAACCCGATATTAATTTTGTTAAAATTTTCATTTTAGGAGATATTATTTTCTTTCTTCATTTAATTATTAGAAGGTTTTCATTTATGTGTTTCGTGTGTGCATTAAAGCCATAAAACTCAAATATAAAATTAAATATGAAACTATATTACATGTGAAATGCTATCCTAACATTCAGTAAAAAAAAAGTAGGACGGGAATCGAACCCGTAAGGTTACGAACGCAGATGTTGTGTGTTAAACCTCTCGACCACGGAAACACACAAAGGCAAGCTCTCTCTTTTATGTTACTTGAGTGAGCATTGCGTTAACTAGCAAACAACACAGTACAATTACTGAAAACGTGTTAATGTGAATAAGGCTTCTGCGAGTGCTCACGAAGTTCCCCGATCGGTTGATAGAATCAAGAGATGACTCTTTTTTTTTTGTCTAAGGGTGTACATCTCTTCCTAATGGGGTAGCTATATTGTCAACCACAGCCATGATGGCTGGTTATAATGTCTTCAAACTAAATAATAATTAAATATTAAGTTCTGTTAAATGAGCAGGGCAAAGTCCTGGTCCTCTACAGTCAATCAATAATGATGATAACCAGCTGGTTAAATAACAGAATATATTAATTTCATGATGATTCATATTTATAAGATCATATCCTCATCGTCTTCAAGGTATCGGCATATTAACCCATTCCGCTAACCTGCTGCACAATATGCTACTGGTCATCCTTCCAACGTCGTTTCGGATATTGTCTTGGGGAGTTCGAATTTATTTAAATTTCCTTATAGTAGGTAAGTCCAATGGTGCGGCTGCCATCTCAAAACATTTGAACATGCTTCCATCCATACAAACCCCAGGTGGAGGGCTGCCTCTTCCGCTTGTCTCACCCTTATTGAAGCTTGTTCTTTTTGCCAGTCCAACCGTTGAGGTCTTCACCGTAACCCTAGGCAAGGGCCCTCGTTATACCCCGAGACAATGGGCCCTTGACATTAAGATTCTTAGTGTTCACCCTCTTGATGAGAACGCGCCTGTCAAGAATTACCCAATTGTATACAGTTACAGGTTATGCCTCCTGTACACGTTGGTGCCGGGTTAATAGTCTTGTCTGAAACTAAGTGTATTTATAGGATCTTTTATGTAAATCTCCTCTCTAGATATTGCAATAATTTTAGAATAAACTGTATGTTTGTACCAGCATAACTCTGAAATACCTGCAGAAAAATAGTCAACAAAATGGAAAAGGTGCTACTGACATTGATAGAAGCCAATATTCCCTAGTATGATGATGCAGCATTCAAGATTCTAATTATCTAAATAACTGGTACCCTGATAGATACATTCAGAAATACTAAAAATTCTCGAAAATATAAACTAGTACCATGTAAATTGGCTGATTCTTTAGTTTTCCAAGATATTAAGCCCAATGTGTGATCCCAAATTTAAGGACAAGTGTAGTTCAAAGTGCAGGTCTAAGTATAGGAGAGTAAGCCTGTATGTAAATCCAAGTATATGATTAAGTGTAGGCCCTAATATTCATGGTTACTAAGTTGTCTGGAGACAACCCCGATTACATTTAATCCCAAGTTTGATAATTAGCACCCTCAGTAGGCGACAAGGGGTAAAAAATAAAATGTCCAAAATTACCAATGTTAGTGTGGTATCCAACGTTTTCGGAGTTGTTAAACTGTTTGGTGACAATCTTGATATCATTTAAGAACAGTCAGATCCCAATATTAATGTCAAATTAATGGTTTTCAAGGTCTCTGAGATGAATAGTCACTTCTGATACGTCCTAATTCAAACCTCCATTGTCATGGGGGTGAGAAGCGGTAAAAATTAAAATGCCCAAAATGACCGGGGTTATTATCAAGTACATAATCTTTGCTGTTACTGAGCTGAATGGTGGCAAGAAGGTTGGGCATCGCCAGGTAATCAGGTGGTATATACAGGGTGTAAATGAATTATACCGCACAGATTTAACTACTTACAGATGTGTATTATACAAGTAATTTGACAGAGGGAACCAATGGTCTACGAGGGGAAATGGGCGAGTTATAGGGAATCAAAGTAATCGAAAATTACTAGAATAACTTCAGATCTTTATATTAATTTCGAGATCCTGATTTCTAATAATTCGTCAACAACGTTTGTGAAATATCGGATTATGAAATTTCTTAAAATGTCGAACTTAGTAGATGATTGCACGCCACTGCACTGGTTAAACCAGAATCGGTACAATGTGAGCCTTAACTTAGAGTGAAGCACGCAGAATCGGCATAGTTAACGTGTGGGTTAATGGTTAACGCGATGGATTTGTGATTCGAACATTGATGGTTCAGATCACGGCAGGCCACTTTTTTTATTACTGTGATATGTTGACACTGAAATTTGTTCAGTATAAGCATGCGCAAAATACCTATTCCCGCATTGTTTATACATTATCATTTGATTAAAAGTTACTTCAGTATCAGTCGCATTGCATGAAAACATCATGGAACATCTTTACAGTTATGATGAACTTGCCGAAATGCGTCCGATTTATGATGCAGCACAAGGCAATGGTTCAAGTGCTGCTGCCATGTATGCGGAACGGTATCCGAATAGACGCCATCCTCACCGAACAACATTTGAGTCTGTTGATAGGCGTTTGCGGGAGCATGGGACGTTGAAGGTAAACAGAGTATACGCCGGTGAAAGACGTAAGCGCCGCACTGCAGAGTTCGAAGAAAATGTTCTTCATAGGGTGGAAGATTATCCCTCTACTAGTACTCGTGCTATCGGAGGTATAATGGGCATGAACTATCAAACCATATGGAAAGTCCTGCACAAAGACCAGCTCTATCCCTTTCATCTGAAAAAAGCAGCACAAACCTTACAGCCAGTGGACTTCGCTGAAAGGGTTACATTTTGTAATTGGACTTTGCTTCAGCCACCGCTCTTCTTTTATTCGGTGTCATTCATTGATGAGGCAATAATAAATACGGGTGGGCTGGTTCTGAACTCAAAGAACAGTCATATGTGGAATTATGAAAATCCTCATGCCATCTTTGAGAGGGGTCACCAGCAGAGATTTTCGGTGAACGTATGGGTAGGCGTAATTTCTGACCACATCATTGGCCCCTACCTTCTTCCCCAGAGATTAAATGGTGTCATTGATAAGACTTTTTAGAACACGTCGTACCTAGATTGCTAGAAGAAGTTCCTCTTTACATCAGGCTCCTCCCCATTTCCTCCGGAATGTGCGAAATAATTTTGATGAAGTGTATCCTGGCCGCTGGATATAGGAAGAGGTAGTTCAACTGTAGTGTGGCCAGCTCGCTCCCAGATCTCTGTCCACTTGGTTATTTTTGTGGGGTATGCGACCCCTGTTGATACAGATGAACTGTTAGTCGCACGCATAATCGCAAGCGTGTGACGTGATCCGCGAGAGACCCGGTATCTTGAACAGGTTACGAGAATCCTTTAGTCGCCGATGTCGCCTGTGTTGTGAGAATGGAGGTGGCCAATTTGAACAATTTCTCTACTGAGTCTCCAGGTGCCTTACTTTTTTTCTGATTTACTCAAATATATGGATTTTTATTTCCCAATAACATTATGTATGCCATGTGTACATACAATGTACCTCTTTATGTTATTACTGCGCTATCATTTATCTAAGTACATAAGTTACATTTGCGTCGATAGTAAGACTTGCTATAACCGCTGAGCTAAAGGTGCATGTTACAGTCTTTATATCATATTATTTCCATTTTAATATCAATAATCATTGGTGTGCCAACCATTTTACAAATTGAATCATAACTTGGACATTTTTATTCGTAGACCATTAGTTCATTACCTCAAATTGCTTATATAATACCCCTCAGACAAATATTCTTTAAATGACGCGGTAACCAAAATTAACGAGGACCTTGACTCGCTAACGGCGTGGACAGAGAAATATGGACTTGAATTAAATCCTAGAAAGACACAAGCAATCATTATGGGCCATCAGAGACTATTATCCTCATTAACACAAATGCAATATTACATGTGTCACTTAATGGGGTTCAGATCCCTTATAGTGAGACAGTAAAAAATCTAGGAGTGTTTATGGATAAACATTTAATTTGGAATAAACAAATAAATAACATTTGCAAAACTATCTTCTCAATAATACACTCATTAAATCGTATAAGAAATTGTTTACCGTTTTCTCTAAGAAAAATGCTAGTAGAAACACTCGCAATGCCCCATTTTGATTATTGTGATACTCTTTTTACTGACCTAAATACTGTTCTTACCCAAAGACTTCAACGTGTTCACAATTCTTGCATACGTTTTATTTGTGGTATACGTAGATTTGATCACGTTACACACACACCATCCCTGGAACAATTGTCATGGCTTCGTCTTCAAGATCGTAGAACCATCCATTCCCTATGCCTACTCTATAACATATTACACACATCTTTACCTTATTATTTATCACAACCGCTTCACTAAACTCTCTGATACACATAACTTAGATACCCGATCCCTTGAGCACAGTGTCCTTTATATCCCTCCTCATCATACTACCTATTATTCGAAATCTTTTACAGTTTCTCTTGCTAGAACATGGAATTCACTTCCACCCTATGTCAGAGACTGCCAAACTTTACCATCTTTCAGAAATAAATTGAAAATAAAATCACTAACAGAAACAACTCACTAATACTACTCTTTAAGAATTAATAATGCGTTTTTGCATTATTTAATAAAAATAGACTTAGGATTTGTTAATATATTTACCTAATGCCTTGTATAAAAAGCGTAGATTAATTCATTGTAGTGTTTTTTTTCTCTTCTTTTTATGCATAGTAGATTCGAGCTGTTATTCCTTTTTTATTCATTGTATCATTAATTTAATTTTAATTGTATTTAGTTTCATTCTATTATTAGACATTAATTTCATTATTATTCAATATGACAGATAATGAATTGTTCAATAACTATTATTGTAACTTTTTTTTGTATTCATATGTAACATGTTTGTCCTGTCTAATATGACTACTATTGTAATTTTTTTGTATTCATGTGTAACATATGTTTGTCCTGTATATATGACTATTATTGTATTTTTTTTTGTATTCATATGTAACATATGCTTGTTCTGGTGAGTGGAAGAGAAGGCCACATGGCCTTAACTCCACCAGGCTAAATAAATAAATAATAAATAAATAATAAATAAATATATTGTGTGTCTATATACTCGTATGTCTCATCGCTGGCACACTTACAAATTATTTTATGTATATGTCAATACATTTATTTGCTATCATTGTAATAAATTACATTTCTTAACAGAATATGGCTTATCATGTTACTGCCCAAAGCCCTTCACACACACACGCACGCGCACGCACGCACGCACACACACACACACAAACACACACACAACCACATACACAACCACACACACAATCACACACGCACAACCACACACACAACCACACACACACATGCACACACACACACACACACGCACGCGTGCACACACACACACACATACACACACCCCACACCCCCCACACACACGCACGTACACACACCACACACACACACACACACACACACACACATATATATATATGCTACAGTCATTATGTTCTGAGACTTTACACACACATATACATATTTTTATATATGCTACAGTCATTATGTTCTGAGACTTTTACACCTGGAGGGTAGGCATCCACAAGTATCTGGATATCTCACAAGATGCCGATGAGTACGGATGGTATGGAAAAACTGTCACCTGTTGCATTGCAAGTTCCTCTTGGACAATGATAGAACGAAGTGAGGGGGCGTTGTCGTGTACCAACAGTCAATTCTTTGTACGCCAAAGCTGAGGTCGCTTACGGCGAATTGAATCGCGTAAACGGCCAAGAATCCCTTTGTAGCGGGTTTTATTTACAGTTGCACCTTCTGATATGAATTCCTTGTGAACAATTCCATTTGAATAAAAATACAGTTCAAGCATCACCTTGCCTTTTGACCTGTCTTGTCGCGGTTTCTTCTGTCATGGTGATAATGGAATTATACAGATGGCGGATTGTCGTTTCAGTTGCGGATCGTAAAGGAAACACCATGTTTCATCTCCAGTTTTTGTTTGATTGAGAAACGTCGGATAATCGTCAGCATTACTGATGAAGTCATTACAAATCGCCATGCAGTCATGACGTTGGTCTTGTGATAGGATTCGTGGCGCACTGTGCTGGGTAACACGAGACATGTTCAGGTAATGAGACAGAATTTTGTAGCAAGTACCATAGCTGACCCATACCGCTGCTGCCAGATCGTCTACTGATTGGGAGCGGTTAGCATGCATCAACGTTACTACTTCTTCGATCTTGCGTTTAGTTCGAATTATTTGTGGCCAACCAGTAAGCATGCCATCTTCCAAACTGTCACTTCCTTACAAAAAAAAGTCGGTACCATCTAAACACAACACTGTGACTCAATGCGTACTCACCGTAAACTTGTTGGATTATTTGAAACGTCTCGGCAGCGGTTTTGCCTAATTTCTGACAGAACTTGATGTTGCTCTAACTGTGACATCTCGAGTTCCGACATGCGCATTCAAATCACCGTCACACCAAAGACCGTAGTTCTGCTTCCAGTGTATGCACTCAACTGTCTCTTGCTGGGACGAGAGATTAACTGATAAGGTACCATACTACGGCGCCACCTATGCGCTATAGTGTATCACAGAGCTTAGTCTCAAAACTTAATGACTGTACCACACACACACACACACACACACACACACACACACACACACACACACACACACACACACACACACACACACACACACACACACACACACACACACACACACACACCACACACACACACACACGCACGCACGCACGCACGCACGCACGCACGCACGCACGCACGCATACACACACACACACACACACACATATATATGTGTGTAAGCAACTTATAGAAAGAGATCTCTACTTAGTTTTAATCAGGACTATAGCTGATCACAGCCAATCTTGACCTGGATTGACAAAACTATTTGTTATAAGTATACTATTTGTAAATGAACCTAAATTGCAGACCACTTTCCCATTGCACAGATTGGTAGTAATGAGCTTGCCTGTGTTAGATTGTCCCTCTACCAATATGTGTTACATTGCATTGATTCTCAGTTGATATCAACGTGGACTAGAATAACCTGAGATATTAAACCACCCACCAGTTGACTTTTGTCTCCGGCTACTGTGGTCATGTGAGTACTTCAAACTTATAAGGTGCCCTTCCAATGTGTAGACCTATAATTTGGATAGGAGAAGTGTAAAATATGAAATCCCTTTTAATAAAAGAAAATTATATTTTATGCATTCAGTGATGTATTAAAATCAAGAAACTGTAAATTGAGCATAGCCTATACAAAACAATAATATGAGCTACAGTGATGTGTGCTTCTGAAACAAAGTATTTAAGAAAAAAATGATGACATTATCATTCCAACATGGAGAAAGGATTTTTGGCCAAGTTAATGAAAATAATGTTTGTAGAATAAGACCAAATAAAGAAGTTCAAGAAATGTAGGATAATCAAAATATTATAACAGAAATTAAAAACAAAAGAATTTACTGGTTGGGACATATAGTCAGAATGGAAGATAACAGAATTGAAAACTTTTCAGTGGCATCCAGATGGTAAAAGGAAGACAGGAAGGCCAAGACTTAAATGGTTAGAGGAACTTGCGAAAAATGAATGTTAGACTTTTGGAAGGGAGGTATGGAATGCCATTATAAGAGAGGCTAGGGGGAGGAATGGAATGTCATTATAAGAGGCTATAGGCTCCTTCATGGATTGTAATGCCATAGAGTAGTGGCAGTGGTAGAAGTGTAAAATGGGTGATAAGCTGTAACTTGATGTTCCAAAATTAAAAAGGGTAGAAAAAGTAGGCAAAAGGCTATTAAAATATGCAATACTGTATAGAAAGTAGAAAAATTAATTTATATTTTCAACAGCACATTGTTTACAAAGAAATATTACAAAAATACTAGACTTGCATTTTACTGCTATTTATTATTTATTGCACGTAACTATAAGATTATTAACATTGAATTTTGTCATTTTGTCTTATAATGTTTTAAATTTATAATGTAGTGAACATCATCAATGAACAATAGAACTTGTTAACAATGTTAGCATATTTCCTTTATAAAATGAAATTTGCCACAACACATTCTTTACAACAGCTATTACTTCTAATTCCTGTCAAACATATACTACTAATTTGCAATGACTAGAATTAATTTAAAAATAAGAAAATAATTACAAAAAAGCAGAATAGCCCAAATAATCAACAATGTACAAAAAAGGCAATAATAAAACCTACCCATAATAATTTATATTTCTGGGAATAACACAATGGGGTTTTATTTAACAATCAGTAAATTAATCACCTCACATCATATTTTTATCCTTTATAAAACTAATTTCAAGGAACGTTTCCTCATTGCCAACTGGCATCTGGCTGTTGATTTGACAATTGGTATTTTTTTGCTCCCCCCCTCTCGATTGGTGACCAATGAACCTCCTTCCTTCCCAGAGGATTTCAAAATTCATTATTTTGTTCGATGTTTTTATTATTCATTTCATACATTTCAATGATGGATAAATTATATTTGAAGAGAAAAATATTCACTCAGATTGGGGTTTTGCAAAAGGTCCTGGGTTCAAACCCAGTCTGAGCATATATTTTTCTTTTAAAATATAATCATTATTTTGTCTTTATATGGTATTTTTGGATCTAAAGTTTTTCTATAATTGTTTCATTAATTTTGTCTTTACTTCAGTTCTGTGGTTTTCTGATCAAATACCATCAACTACTGAAGATTTTTCTATTTCTTTCATTTTTTACATACCTGAGGTATTCTGATGTTAAGAATTCTTTTTTTTTTCCTATGTAGATTTTTTCACAAACCTCACAATTTGTCTTCACTAATTTCGTTATTTTTGTTTGTTTTCATTATTTTATTAAGGCTAAAAACATTTTTTGGTGCCAATTTGATGTTGAAAATTTTTTGAAACTTATTTTGTGTCAAAAGACGCTATGTTAATTTTCCTATTTTATTCCTTTTCAGTTTGAATTTTCTTTTATTAATTTTTGTTTCCTGATTTTTTTTCTTGTGTATCATGTTTTCTTCAAATTCATCCTCTATTACTTCGTGAAACATAGAGTTTTACTTTAAGGTAGGAGAAAAGATTATGAGTATATGAGAACAAAGTTCTTAGGAAAAATTATGGACCAAAGAGAGATGAACAGACAGGTGAATGGAGAAGACTTCATAACAGTAAGCTACGTGATCGTTATAGAAACCAGATATAATAAGAAGAGTTAAGACTCGTTAAACAGTTAGAAAAATCTAAGGAACTCACAATTTGGGAGAAAATTTACATATGCAAGAATAAAAAGAAAAACCGTGAATTTTGAAATTCCCAGTGAAAATGAGAGGGAATTAATTTGGAAGTTCATTCATAGAAAGTGTAGAAATCAATTTGCAGGAGGGACAACCGCAAGACAGCAGTTGTGATGCATCAAGAATGTCACAAAATCAGTGACAAAACCTAGGTCTGCATAAAAATTAAGAAATATGAGATGAGTCAAAAACAACTCAAATTTAATTAAAATAAACCTCATAGTTTTATTTTCTACCAACATACATTTAACCGTACAGTATACTGTTGGGAGCATATTGGAACAAAGATGGCGATGCTACTGCCACTCGTTTGCATGGCAAACAAGACCGGAACTTACTTTTAGAATCACCCTCATAAGTGAAAGTAAATTAGGCAGCTTTGACAATTTCTAATGCACACACATTAATTTGTTTGTAATTATGAGGTTTTTCTTCTATCATGATATTAACTGACTTTAACCATGAATTATATTAAATACCAACATGCAATCTGCTCGCAACTATTTCATGTACTGAAGTGAAGAACTAAAAAAATAATTTTCTGAGAGCCAAGGGATTTTATAATCCCTAAGGCCTATACCATGTGGCACTTTCTTTGAAAATCTCTTTGAATCAGCTCAAGAGGCTAAAACGGGATTGAAACCATGGTTAATACTATAGAATGTTAAGATTTGAGAGCTTCTTACTGGCCTCACAGAAGGATCTTGATTAATTCTGGTTTCCTCTTTGTTGTCATGTAACCAATGTACATATTGCAGGTATATTTAAGACAGAAAATTTACCCTCTACTTGACTCATACTCTGGGTTCAGCAGTTCAAAGCAATGGAAAGCAGTGTGCGGGAATATGAATGCGCAAGATAAGAGTAAACAAAATATGAAATAAGACAAATCTGTAATTAAAAATATATTTAAAAAATTGTATAAAAACAGGTGAAGTGGTTTCTTCTGAATAGCCACCACAGGTACTTACAACATCCATATAATTCCTGTTGGTCACCAATAAAAAAAGGAATTTTTCTATAAATTCAGATTCTAGTGATAAGACTTCTCATTGGACACTGTCACTTGAAACATCTACATGTATTGGGTTGATCAAAGTCTCACATGTCCAGATTGTATGATGACAGCAGCACAGAATACTTAAGTGTCATTTCAGTCACTCTTCCTCATATTACAAAAAAAAAGTACTAATAAAAAAATAATTTTTGAATTTAACAGCCCAAAATAAAAAAAATCTTACTATTACCATTTATGTACAAATGTTGTTGTTAATCAGAATTGTTTATCAATGACATGCGCTGATCATTCAGATAACTGAAGCACTAAATATCACAATTTTTAAGTGAACACTTGTAAATTTAGGGGTAGGTTTGCTTTGATAAAAATCACAACTGCTAGTAGTATTAAGTATATGTCATAATAATTTAGCCTAAAATCAATTTTTATTCATTGAAACTAACAATAAGCAAAATTTTATATAAATTAATTCAACCAGCTTATCTCACCAAGATCAGTGGAATTGAAATTCCATCTTTCTTCCCTGGGAAGCAAATTTTTTAGTAACTTTTGTCAAAGAACTGTTCTTCTTTCTAATTCTTCTAATAGATGTGCTTCAATTGAAATAATTCTAAGAGTCTCTTCTGTACTACAATTTTGAGAGTAGCTTTTGAAGTACTAATAAAAACTATATAGATTAATGAAATTAATATATTAAATTGCTGAAAATTTTTATTAGCATTCAAAAGTTTACAAGATCACTTGTGGTTCCTTACTATTTTCCCATGCAAGAAGGTAGTAATCTGAAGGTCGTTTCTCTTGTAGATGAAAAAAACAACATTACAAATAGAGGTACATACACAACTGTCACTATTCAGCTCATGTGGGAGTAAAATTTCTTTGGGTCAGTCGCCAAATAGTACAGGTAGTGGAATTTATTGATATTTTTTTAATGAAAGGAAATACATACATTTTTATTCACACTGTATGTGGCTGTGTTTGGCTATATATGTGCATATTCCATGAATAAAAAAAAGAATATTTATACAAATACATACATGTCTATACTATTTACACACTAACACTCATATATAAAACATAAACAGTGTTCGAGGTGGGTCAGAATATGGGGATCATTTCCCTATTTTTTATAAATGACTTAAAATCATTAATTAATAATTCTAAAATGTTTTCCACAAAGGTTATAGATGTTTTGATTTTAAAATATTTTCTTTATTTCATACCACTTGAATCAAATATGATCAGATTCTTTATTATTAAAATCACCCACCAATAACCTTTTGCTATTTATGTTGGCATGGTACAAGCATTATTGTCATATTTTTAAATCTGTAATAAATTTTACATTATTTAAAATTATTTGTCCTCTTATATTGGGTCCCATATCATCCCACTCCAACACAATTATGTCTAAATTAAGTGGGGAAACCATCCTGGTTCTTTTTTCATTCCACTTCAAACTCCATTCACACAAGTAATATAACATATTGAATAAAATCGTTTTTTATGTTTGAAGAAATGTGACAGTTTAAGATATTTATCGATTAATCACATGATCAATTTTGTTACCGAGGTAGTGCTTCATTGGCTTCCGCTGAATGAATGCCACTATTATTTACGTACATATAATTTATATTGTTTACCCTACTTTGTTTGCTTGTATAATTATTAATTATGTTATGGTTTTTTCATATACTGACAAAAGTTGAGTGCACTCTTCTGATTTTTACAATACATAATAGTTGAAGAAAAATTTTGGACCAAAGAGAGATGAACAGACAGGTGAATGGAGAAGAGTATTTATCAATGAACTACATGGTCTTTATAGGAAGCCAGATATAATAAGAACAGTTAAGTCTCGTAGACTGCGATGGGCAGGACATGTTGTACATATGGGGAATGAAAGACTTGCATGGAAGCTTCTTGTAGGAAAGCCAGAGAGAAAACGCCCAGTTGGTAGACCAAGAATGAGGTGGGAGAATAACATTAACTATGATTTGAGGGAAGTAGATTATACAGGAAATGATTGGAAAGCATTAGCTCAGGATAGGGATGTATGGAGAGCTTATGTCCGCGCGGCCATGAACCTACGGGTTTGATAGTGCCAGTGAGTAAGTAAGTAAGTAAGTAAGTAAAAATCTTACATTTTCCAGTCTTTTGTAAAATTGTAAAGTACTAAATATGAAATAAAAACATGTTGCCAGGAACCATTCTAACTCCTTACCAAAGCTGAATTTTACATATGCCCTAAAAGGTCGAAGAAACTTTGGATGACAAAAAAAAATTATAGTGAAACATTTATAACAGACTACTGAATCTAATACATGAAAGGTGATGATGATGATGATGATAGCACAACTGTATTTGGTCAAAATATTTGAAAATATTTGAAAATATTTTTATTGTGGATGTGTCAAGAATTATATTCTAATATAAGAATTCTGAATATTGGTAAGTAAGAGAGTTTTACATTACATGTTTTTAAATATTAATTACAACTTTTACTAGCGTGATTTATATATTCTCCATTTTAGAACGAAATAAAATGAAATTTGAAAAATTAAAACCCATATTAAAAGAGCTATATAGTTTCGTTGTGTTGTGGCATTTTTCATACCTAAATCCTCCAGTAATTTTGATGGATTCTTATAATGACAGTAGGGCTCAAAACATTCTAAATTCGGTCTATCTCCATATACAATCACCATTCCTCCTTCAAAACCAAATCGGTAAAAGGATAATTCTGTAATCCATCGTAAATATACAATAATATCCTTGAATCTCAAGTAGAATCCAGAAAATAACACCATTGGAATATTAAATGCCAGATATAAGAAGATAGACATCTGTAATAGAAACAATCATCTTTAATTAATATAAAAAACAACAATAATAATAAAACAGATTTGGAAATGTCTGCTGTTAGGCATAACAGGGACATTTATCATTCCAACTTCTCTGAAAGAAATGGTAAACTGAAAATATATACAGGGTGAAAATGATTTAAACCGACAAACTCTGGGAGGTTGTAGTGGACACCAAAACAAATATTTTTCCCTAATGTCATTTTTTCCTATGATAATTATTTAAACAGGTAGAGGAAGATTTCTCTAGCGGCAAATTAATTAAACCAACAAACACTTTTGCATTTTTTATTACCAAGAGACAACACTGTAACACAACGCAATTACTTAATTTGCAATAGAGGTTCAAAAATGCCTCCATTGACATGTAAACAAAGGTTACACCGGCGGATCATGTTCTGTCTAACACGGCCAAAAACTCCACGAGTATCGTTAATTGCTCCTGCTGCTGCTACTATCCTGATCCCTTTCTGATGCAACATGAGTTGTGTAAACAAGATTGGGCATCTCTCCCCACATAAAAAAATCCAAAGGGGTCATATCTGGGGATCGAGCAGGCCATGGTACAGGACCACTTCTGCCAATCAAGTTTTCTGAAAATCGTTGGTTCAAGAATCGACGCACACGACGACTGAATTATGCCAGCGCCCCGTCATGTTGGAACCACATGCGTTGTCTTGTAGAGAGCGGGACGTCTTCCAGCAATTCTGGCAATGCTCTGGCAAGAAAATTGTAATAGTGCCTGTCATTTAATGGCCTAGGTAGGAGATATGTCCCAATTAAACAGTCCCCAACAACACCAGCACACACATATCAGTGTACTCACTCCAGGTGTATCGCTCCATTAGTAAACAGATAAAATTCACTACTACACTGGTGGACAAAACAATTCCAACCATTAACAGCAGTTGCAGTCATGACAACTGAAGAGCGTAATACGCCTCTGCCGGTTTAAATAATCCACATAGGAAAAAATGACATTAGGGAAAAACATTTGTTTTGGTGTCTCCTAAAACCTCCCAGAGTTTGTCGGTTTAAATAATTTTCACCCTGTATAATAGATATTCTTCTAGTAATATTGTATGGAGGATGACAGATAAAAACAACCAGAGTCATATTATGCTAATTTTTCAGAATTTAACTTTTAATGTAGTGATTCACGAATCATGTTTTGTTTCATTATATGAAAACTATGGACATTGGTGTGGAACGAATTGTGGAAACATGTGAATGGTTGATGTGCCTCTATGCGGAGATGCTCAGCACATTTTGATGTTTATTCGCCTTTAAGTTATGGCGTCGAACTTCGTTATTTTAAATAGATCATGATACATTTCTTTCCTTTATTCAAAGTGTCCTTGAAAAAGAGGTACATTGCTATTGGAATGAGGTTTCTATCTCTATTGGTTAACGTGTTACAGAAGTGTAAAAGTTGACGTCTGCTACCGCTACCAGATAGTATTAGCGCGCCGTCCGAATGTTGCGTCTTTCATTCACGGTCTCGGCGTCTTGGTATAACCGTTAACCTTGTGAACTACGTTCTAGATACTGTATTATTTCAACTTCTAAGTTTTATTTACGAGTCGTGTTAAGTGAAGTGGGAGGAGAAGATAGAGTGTAAACAATAACAAAAGTATAAAACATCGTATCATACAAATACGTACAGTAAATCGGTACAATGTCTTTGTGTTGAGTTGTTGATATTTGCACTGTTTAGCAGAAGGAAATACTGTACTGTACAATCAGTCAGGAAGACGGTACACCATACAATAGATTGAGAACGGCGTGATACTATTTCTGAGCGAGAGAGGAGAAGGAGAGCAGAAGTGAGTCAGGTGTCCTTCCGTTGCTTATCGCGAAACAGAGCGCACTACTAAGCAAAGCCTCCAAGTACAGCAGTGACTCGTCTGATCTACGGCACATCTTTCTGAGCGGTAGAATGTCGTTGTTTACAAGCTGTACGCATCTACTGTACCTCCCTAATGTATGCATATGTGTTTCAATTTGATATAGTGGAAAATGAGCTACACAAGAAATGAAAAAGTCGACATGCTGCTTATTTTGGGCGAATGTCACAATAATGAAGAAGCGAGCAGAGTGTATGCACTGCGCTATCCTGATAGAGTGCATTCTGTAGCAGTCACGTTTCGACGGGCAGAACAAAACTTCAGAAATTGAATTATCGACGGAAACCTTATGTAAGACATGCAGTTGCTACTAGTGAAGCAAATGTAGTGTTTGTGTTGGGGGCTGTGGTAGTAGACGTGATATTGCTACAGTGGTGGGTATCTGTCAGTCGTCGGTGTGGCGCATATTACATAAACATGCATTCCACCCATATCATATATCCTTAGCCCAAGAACTGCCTGGACCTGGTGTCAATCGTAGATTGCAGTTTTGTGAGTGGATTCAAACACCTGGTATCGAAGATCTGTTAGCATTCATACTGTTTTCAGATGAAGCTATTTTTATCAATCATGGTGAGGTAAACCGCCATAACATGCATTACTGGGCAGCGGAAAATCCTCACTGGGTGCAACATGTTACTTATCAACAGGGTGATCAGTGATTGTGTGGTGCGTGATTCTAGGTAACTACGTGATAGGGCCGTATTTCTTGGACGGAAATGTAACAGGACGAAGCTATGCACTTTTTTGCCTCAACTACTGGAAGAAGTAGATTTACATACCCGGCAGACGATGTGGTTCCAGCACATCCTGCCCATTGCTGTAATATAGCGGTCCGTGTGCTTAACTGGAATTTCCCTAATAGGCCTAAATGGATTGGTAGGAGAGGTCTTCATGACTGGCCTCCAAGATCATCCGAACTAACCTCACTGGATTATTTCTTACGGAGATATGTGAAACAATGTGCCTATGCCACGGAACGAACCACTCTTGACGATATGCAACATCGGATCAAGGAAGCATGCCAGTCCATTTCAGTTCGCCAACTAGTCCTCGTAAGAAGATCCTTTCGGAAACGTAATCGGGAATGAGTAAATAATAACGGTGGCACTTTTAAACATCTACTTGGGGTTAGACACCTGTTCCTGTAGTAATGGGGTAAGGTATTTTGAAACAGGAAGTTTATACATTGGTACACAGCCCATGTGTAAAGTAGACTAAATCTGCTCCTGCTGATTCAACACCCTATAAGAACTGTTCTAATATGGCATAACTAATTATTCAAATTGTATTGTAAAGCCAATAAATAGATCTTTCATTCCGTCTAAATTAAAATATAAGGTTGCATTTAAAATATTAGTGGTCAATGTTGTATCTTTTCTACGAATGGACAGAAAACTTTCCTAAGTGTGTCTGCATACTCACAACACTATGCGATTCATCTTTAAAGTATCCAACTCATGATTAAATATATGGTTTTCACATAACAATAGCAAACACAATTCGTGAATCACCCTGTATACAATCTATTCTTACAAGAATGGTAAAAATTAATGATTAAACACAATGAAAAAATAACTCCTGTTATTACAAATAATGTGAAGCAACTGATTTTTTTGAAGCAATATTTAGATCCCCCAGCCGTAATAATTTATATATAATAGAAATTTCTTACGAATGTATATCAATATACGATATTTAATGAAATTTAATGAAATATTAAATAGTAACTTCTTTTTTATTTCTCAATCGACATTCAGAGTCGGGCAGATGTTCTGCAAAGTTATTAAACGGGTCGTCAAATGACCATGTTTATGGAACACAATTCGATACGCCCAAATGGCTCTTCTGATAAAAAAGTCCTGTAAGTTATATCTTTCTCCTAAAAGACAAGACTGTCGACTTGTTATATTTATGAGCGAGCATGTCTGCTCGATAGGATTTTTTTATTTTTCTTTTTTTAACGAAACACATGAAGGACAAGCAATTGTGTAATAATACCGATCCCTTGGACAATACAGGATGATTTCCTTTGGGTCAAGTCCAAGTAACACCGGAACGAATTAGGGTAACTTGTTTGTGTAGTACAGGCAATTGTTAACAAAAACATCCCCAAGACGGGAAAGTAGGACATCTCACCCTCGACTGGAAAAGGGAAGTCGAGACAATGGAGGTCTCTACCGGCCCTCTGTGAAATTAAGAAAAGTAAGAAAAAAGCAAATGCAGTTTATTACTTCTAAATACATCAACAAAGACCGGGACATCTTTTGATTGACGATATCCGGCCTTTTGAAATTTTGTGTCAGGAAAAAAAATATTACGTAAAAACAAGTTGCATGAAAAGCCCAGAGAAGGGAAAGATAAAGTAGGCCATCCAGGACTGTGACAATAGGACACGTCTAGCAAAGACCTTCCGCCAATGAGTCATTAGAATTTACACCCCATTTAGGAATGTTGGCGACTTGAGCCGGTAAAATTTGAAAAAAGCCTCGGTAATTAAAATCCTGTGTAGTGATAGCATGTGACAGCAGCGAAGATACGCCATATAAGATGCATATACAACCAGAGTATATATTCAAATAACATAAGCCGGAGAGGGAATTTTGCTCTATGTAGGCCAATTTTTAGTAAAGAAGTTTGTTAGATTACGCGAGAGAATCAGTTAGGAGAGAATCGGTACGGCGAGAGGCCGGGAGGCGGCCGATAAGAGACGTGTGGTTTGCGAGCGCAGTGAAGGGTTGAGTTCAGAAAAAAATGTGTTAATGTTAGCGGTCAACCGCGGTACACATCTCGAAAAAAATATATAATTATTTCTCAAGTGGAGCCTACATCAGCAGACATCTCCGCCGGCATTTCAACCGGGAAAATATCGGTAGTGTAAAAGTTAAGTGTCAAGAAGGAAAAAACATAAACATGTGTGTCTACTCTGTGTAGAGCTGTTTTGATATCCCTGGGGCCCATCTCTCACCGACAATCCTCCGTCGTACCTGAGAACCAAAGTCCTTTTGCTCACCGATAAACAAACCCTGAGAACCCCTAGTCCGGCGCAATTAACCTACACTGTCCAGCATCAGGGACCCCTCATCCGTAGCATGGAAGGAGTGAACCCTATAGCAGCAGAGTAGCCGAAGAAGAACCCTGCAGCAAAGTGCTGATCAACAAAGTGGAGCGACCCAATCACCCCGCTTCATTTTATACATTATAGAGAAATGACACTGTAAAACCGTTTTCTTGAAAAATGAAAATGAACTATGATTGTTTTTAGCCAGACCCTTCATATGGATACAAAAATTGGTATTTTATTTTAAGAGAGAAGAAAAGATCATGAGAATTTGAAAATAAAGTGCTTAGGAAATTATTTGTACCAAAATGAGATGAAGACACAGTTGAATGGAGAAAATTATATAACAGTAGACTACAGTGGTGGAGCGTAGAATTTCGACAAGTGTTAGTCCCCGTTTTATGGATATAATATTGTGTATATTATATTATTTCTAATAAGTAAATTAACTTCTAAAAAGGAGTAACAAATATAATAAACTACTATAGATATAGGGTTTAGGAAATGGAAGGAGGTAGGTAATTGGACATATTAATAGTTAATTAAATATATAAATGCATGATTTAAAAACACAGATATTCGTCTCCACGACCAGCTAGTTTCTAGAGCTTGTAAGTGAGCTCTGTCGTCAGTAGCCTCGGAGAGATACTAAGTGTGAGATCTCTTGTTTCATTTTATTGAATAAAGTAGCAGATATATAGAACATATTAAGTCGTTTTTAACATCGTGTGATGTGAGAATGAACACAGTAGAAATTTCCAAATTGTTTCTTAATTTCTCATCTATGGTGCAATAATTCAATAAAATTAGGCCCTACCATTTTGTTAGATTCCGAGATTTTTAAATGACAGCTCCTGTTCGGCTAAGAAACACACATCATCTATTAGGCAGCTAACAATGTATTTGTTTGCTCTAATGTTTTCGTTATGCTTATCCATATTAACTTAATTTTGATAGCCCGGCTTCGGGACTCTTCAATTCTAGTGTTTCCAAAATTATGTAGCGCTATTTCACAGTTAACATGGGTTTCAACTAGTTCATTACTTTTTCAGCGCATGAAAACTATTTACATCAATCAGAATCAAATACTTTTTCCTGTTGCAAATGGAAGGATCATGACTTCCTGCAGCCATATGTCATGTTCATACCAACCTTCACGTTCTTCATTAAACGACGCACTTATGTTTTTGTTTGACTTATAATGATATTTAAATAAGGAGTTGGGTCCACCGCTGTGGTCTCGGGGTAGCGTGCAGCCTTGTCACGCAGCGGGCCCGGGTTCGATTCCCGGTCGGGACAGTTTTTCTGGGTGAGGTTTTTATCGGGGTTTTTCCTCACCTGTAAGACAAATGTCAGGAAAACTTTAAGGCCCAAACGGTCCTCGAAATCATATGGCCATCGCAATCATCATCAGTCATATTTATCTTAGGTTAAGCTTAGGGTTAGGGACTCTCCTGGCGCACCATTATCATCATCATCACCCATCATATCATCGGGGCAACGTAACCCCGCCTTCCAGGCGCCCCAACCTCAGAAGTGGGTTACAACTACGCCATGCCAGGAGAGAAACCAGGAATGTCGAAAGACAAATCTGGGGCATTTGAAAAAAAAAAAAGAATAAGGAGTTGGTTTGTAACTTTTTTCTTTTCTACAAAGCTTCGGCAGGAAAAGTGATGACTTAACAAGTCTTCAGTAACTCAAGCATATTCCTCTCCCATGATAATATTTACTTAGTGGTTTAATTATTGTATTTGATACGCTCAGAAGCACTACGTTTACATAGGACTTACTCGAAGCAAATAAAACCTCGCTGTTAGCCATTTCTAGAGTGCTGACAGGGCAGCTATACAGTAGCACTGGGCTCAGCTTGAAATGCAGCAGAATGTACTACCGATGAACTTGAATGCGCCTGCGCAACATACTCTCATAGTCATCTTCCATGTTAGCCTCGGGAAATCTGCTAACAGTGTGAGCATTTAAAACGTTGAAGCACATGGTATTGTATTGCAATGCTACAGTGTATAAGCAACGCTTACAATATATATTATTAAGTTACTATTGTTTACAACATTTAGACTACTATCAATGCATTGTTGTATCTCGTTCCGGTATTATGTTTCGTTTTAATTAAGTATCAAAGAGTTTAGTTCTAACGGTTGAAAGTGTTAGCCGGGCTAACAGTACTAACATGGACGCTCCACCACTGCTAGACTACATGATCATTATAAAAACCAGTTGTAATAGGAACAGTTAAGTCTCAGAGTGTGATGGGCAGGAAATTTGGCACAAATGGGAATCAGAGAGGGGCAAGGAAAGCTCTTGTAGGAAAACCAGAGGGAAATCGCCAAGTAGATAAGACAAGAATGAGGTGGGAGAATAACATTAACCTTGATTTGGAGGAGGTGAATTATAGAGAATTGAAAAAAAAAACATTAGGTTTTGATAGCAAAGCATGGAGAGCCTGCATGACCATGAACTTCTGGGTTAAGTAATGACATTGAGTTCACAGTAGTATTTTATTTAATGATGTTCTTGAGCATCTCAGGTTGTTGTAATTCAAAGCTGCTTCTTATTTCAGCCTTGAGGTTCGTTTACATGTTATAAATATACAACACAGGACACTCAGTTTTACTTCTTTTCTGAAGTATACCATGCTCAGGGTTTTTACATCCTGAGAAAATCTATTGACTGTGGCCATGTTTGTACCAGTGAACTTTGTAACTAGAGGTGACGAGGAATGACAAATGGAGTCATAGGCCTTCTTCAGTGTTATAAGCCTCATTGATCTTAATTCAAACAAGTTAGTAAAAATAACTGCTTATATAAAACGACATGTTTGGATAGAGTAAGTTAGCTTCAAGAATACTGACATAATCAATAACTGATAGGAAGTACCTAACACTATGAATTGAAAGTATACACTTCGCCTCATATTTTGTTTCCTTGCCAGACTTGTTTCAACGCACATCTTGTCCATTCTCAATTAGTACTGAATAAAAAATGAACGTAAAACAGAGACAAAGTAATACATTTTGATGTTTGTAGGAAAAATTATTTAATTGTGAGATTCATCTGTCACAAAAATAGAGACAAAGCATTGAATTTTGAAGTTTCTGAAGAAAAAAGAAACATCAGAGAGAAAGAATATGCAAAGCATCCAGTGGTTCATCCAACTAGTTGGAAAATGTGTCCAAGTGAGAAAAAGTTCAGCATATATTTGCAATTCTATATCTTAATATTGACCTAAGTCTTTAAGCTATTTTACAGTAATTCCAATGATACAATAAAGATCTAATCAAGTATTCAATTTACCTGGGCATCAAATGCAGCTCCTATAGCAAATCCAATACTCTGGCCACACATTGACAACAACGAGCACAGTATTAACAATTCTATCAGTCTCATACTATCCATAGGCTGTCCTGTCAGATAGTAGCTGATAATTAAAAACATTGCTGGACACAGGATCTGAAAAGAAAGTTGAAAATTATGATCATAACAATGATAATTTTAGTGTTGGTGTTGCTTATGATGATTATGATAGTGAGATTTAATAATAATAACAATTTTAACAATTTTATTTATTTATATACAGAATTTTAATGTTTACACATCTTTCTGTGCCTAAAGTTTTATTTTTCTTCTCCACTCGTCTCTCTCCATCCAATCCATGTCCTAACAATTATAACAATAAAAATAATAAACAGTAACAACAGTTAGAAAATAAACAAATAAAGAAAAGAAGAAGAAAGAACTGAAATGTCAGAAATGAGATTCTAGAGACCTGTGGTGGGCTATACCTTACTGGATAAGAAAAAAATTAAAGCTACAAAAGGGAAACTGAACATCTTTAAACTAATTGGTTAAATAAAACAATACCAGTATAGAAATAATTGAGGTGTGTTTTTCAAGACTCGATATCTACATATTCATTCTGCTGTAGATACCTGGCGACCGCTCCAATACAAATCTCTTAACTATTGCTTCTTGAGTAATGATCAATAAGTCACGTAGACTAACAAAACTATACTTAAACTTGAATTGTTGGTCTGCTTTGAGTATAAGCAGAGAACTTGATAGGACTTGCTATATGACAACATGTATAGAAATTAAACTTAAACTTCTTACAAAGACTTGACGTAATATTAAAGATGTACTGGTTATGAAAGCAGAACTGAACTTTATCTTGAAGTAATACAGTTTTAATTGTATCTTGAAAAACAACTTTATGATGAAGCAACATGCTCTAATAGAGAACAGGAGCGACCTGCTCGTAGCGAGGGCAAGACTGAACTTGTAGAACATAAACTTTTATTTATCCTGAAGCTGCCTGCTCTAACTGAGAACAGGAGCGGCCTGCTCAAATTAAAGCAGGACTCAACCTAGTAGAACGTAGATATAGCTCGACCATCCTCGTCGAACATATATATATATATATATATATACAGAACTATATGGTAAACTTGTCTCGAGGGAGAGTGCAACCTACTAGTTCGATGGTCGAGACGAAACTTAATTATGAGTAAATAAATTACTAACAACAAACTAGCATTCAGACCAACAGCTTTCATAAATCAACAAACAATAAGGTCGGTCTGATGCAAACAAATGTAACAAGTGTAAACAAAGATAAACAGATGGGAATTCGAATGTAAATAACTACCAAGAAAAGCGGAGAATTACATTCAAATTCCTTATTGCGTAGAAATGGCAAAGATGCACAAACAATGACATCGCCACTAAACAAAAATGAACAAATACATTAAATCTAAGATTTAACAATTATAATTATAAAATGATTGACTTTTTAGGAATTAACACTATGAGGTATAATTTATTTAAGAAAAATTCTATAACCTCACCTCATAGTCTTTTTCTTATTATAATAAGAAATAGGATATGAGGTAAGGTGGTAAATAATTATCATTATTATTTAAGAAACAATAATAATGATAATTATTTATTTAAACTGGCAGAGTTAAGGTCATCAGGTCTTCTCTTCTACTTAACCAGTGAAAAATGTCTAATACAAGAACATTATAAGGGATCATGTAGAATATACAGAGTCTATATTATATGTTTTAACAGTGTGAGCAGTGTTTTCACTCTCCACTGCAAAGCCCTGCTTTAACTGTGAAAAGTATTATAATATATATAATCGTACTATGCTACATATATGTTGAAAAGTCATATTTCTTGGGTTATACAGGCACTGTACCTGGAAACCACATTCTGGCTGATGTTCTTCCACTGTAATGTTTTGCAGATATAAGCAGAAGGATACAAAGTAGTGCCAAATGTAATTATTCAGTTAAAAACCTGTTGTTGGAATTGGTATACCATGAAAATGTACAAAAAATGCATGTAAAGCATTTTTTATACATTCATTAATTTCGTAATTATCATCATCCATGCAAGAATTCGGCCATGTGGCCTGTTATGGTCTCAAAGAGGAATTTTCCATTCTGTGCTTTTTTTGGATATCCCAGCAATCTTTTGCCGAGGATAGTAATGAAGCATTGCTTTTGGATTTCTGTGAGATGGTATTCATTGAAGATGGCCGTTCCAGTTTTGTTTGTAGTTTTTGTATGATGGGTAGAATATGTTCTACACCCAACACTTCCATGATTTCCATATTTTTTTGTATGGTCGCACTTTGTGTAGGCTGCTGTACGGTGTATAAATCATATCTCATTTGCTATTATTTGTCGGCATTTATTAATTAATTAATAAATGAACCTTTTGACCGCCAAATTTCCCTTTTTTTAGCTGGGCTGTGGGAGACAGGTTTTTTTAAATTTAAAGTACTATGCCATGCTATATAATATAGACCTTTATAAAGTATAATTTACTGTCTACATGCCATGCTAAAGTGAATTGAAGCTCACTATTATACATTTATTTGAAGGTAAGACGGTGTTGCTTCCACTTATAAAAATCCTAGGTTCGAATTCAGCACAGTGTCTTCATCGAAAATTGCTATCACTATCACTACACCAGGCTAAATAAATAAATAAATAAATAAATAAAAATAAATAACTAGAACATTTATCCTATTGAATAATTTTGATGGTATTATAACTAAAAACTTATATTAAATATTGAACATTTTTTAGGGTCCTGGGTTCGAATCATTACCAGTCAAACAACTGTTTTATACCACTTGTTTCATCTGCCTTCTACTGTCCCTCACACCCTGTTGATTTAGGTCTACATCACTTGCTATACTATTTACAGGCTTAGATTGCAATAATCATCTCTTAGAAACATGAGTACTATCACATTCGTCAAACGAATAATCATTTGATGAACTGTTACTGTTACTTTCATCTTCTGATAAAACTGACTCAATAAACTCGCGTATTGTATTTTCGTCATCTTTGAGACATGAAACATTGTATTTCACCACATTACCTACCCCTTGGCCAGGCATCTTTTCAACTAAAATAAAATAAATAAAGAGAAAATCCTGAAACTGCAACTTTCCATAGCCAAAAAGACCTTGAAACTTGAATGTACACCCTCTTTTAGAAAACTCTTTTACCATCAGTCTATACCGTTATTCTTAAGGGATGCGCAAAGTATTGCTTAGAAGGGATGTACAAACACAGATAGAAAAATAGTTTCAGTAAATTGAAATAAAAACTTCGGGAAAAAATATTAAAGATATAAGATTGAAAACTGGAGCTTGCCAAGCATGGCGTACCGCTGCATGGCACATGCCGGGCTGGTGCACGCCGGGCATGGCATACAAAGGGTTAAATTATGGAGTCAAAATATGCACAGTAACAAAGAGGGATTTGAGTAAAATTCAGTGAACATAGATTAAGTTTTTAAGAACTATGCTTGAAAAACCCAGACAAGATCAGCGCACTAAAATAACAGAAATTTTGAAGTTGGATGAAATACAAAATGAAATGAAGGGTAGTGGAATAAGATGACATACCCTGTTAAATTAGACCATTGAGCAAGTGGAGAGCTTCAAATACTTGGGTTTTACTATCAGTAACAACAACTGCTGTCAAAAAGTAAAGCAGATGATAGCAATGGCAAAATAAGCTTTTAACAAGAAGTGAAGCATTTTCTACAGATCTTTGGCAAAAGAATCAAATAACTTAGAATAATAACCTAAAGTTGTTTTTAAATGGTTCTCCCTCTAAGTATTAACAAGCTTTTTTAGTTTAATCGGCGCATTTCAACATGGCGATTTTTAACTACCTTTAATCACTGCTTTATATGTTTTGGTTAATATTTCTCTTTGTGTTTTGTTTTATTTAAATAAATACAGTTAATATTTGTTTTAATGTGTTTATATGTGAAGTTACCCCACCAAAAACCAAGGCCAACCACTCGGGCCTATAGAGATCATTTTTACGCTACGTTATGACTGGGGTTAACTTCCATCATAACATTCTGGGTGGCAGCGACGGCGGGATTCGTGAACATAATATTCTATTATACTCACGGATAAGGAAACGAATCCTAGACCCCAAAATTAACTTTCAATTCGTGTACAGTAATAATCTATATATTGTTTTGTTTTACATGAGAGAGATCGGGAAGATAAAAATCACATTGGTACTAATGAATAAATTATGTCCTTTTTTTTTAACAGAGGAGAGACCAGAAAAATGTATCATTAGGATATTATTAACTGGCTTCAGGATATATATTTATTTCACTATCGTGTACTTTTTGTTAGTGGTTATTTCTTTTGGGATATATCACTTATATATATATATATATATATATATATATATATATATATTTTTAGGTTATATTCAAATGTTTTTTTGGTATTGTCAATGGTTATTTTTCGATATATAACCTATACAGATGTTTTTTGGGTTATATTCAGATGTTTCTTTTGGTGTTGTTGATGTTAATTTTTTTGGGGGGATATATAATTCATATAGATGGTTCTTCTAAGTTACTTTCAGATGCTATATTTTTTTATCTAGGTTATGTTGTATGTTTTTTTCCCCCTTTCAGACTAATTGTAGAGTTATACTGTTTAAATAACAGGAAGTTTTTTTAATGTAGTAATGCAATTGATTTAATTTTTGTGTTAATTATGACAATATCTCATGGTTTACTGTTAAAAATTCAACTTTCATTAAGATAACATTCACCTGTTGGTAAGACATATATTTTCGTCTATCAGGAAGGCAAATGTATAAAATGAATCATTTCTGTAAGCATCACCACGAGAAATAAGCCAAAGGACTATATGTTGCCTTACACGCCACTAATCGAATTGGATTGCAATTTTTTTATATTTTTATCGTATATTTTTCTGGATTACAAACAGGGGAAAAGATTTTTAAGCAAACAAGATGGCGGACACATTCTACACTTATGCCACTAATGCACTAAACACTTGTAAACACGTTTTGTACTATGTTAAACAATCTGCAACGAACTTCATTTCTTTTGCTATATATTTATTTACGTAAAACATGATCTTGGATACCTTACTTAACCATATGTAGAGGTAGAGTACGTAAAAAATTAATTTATAGTTTATTAACTGTGTAAATTGTTTTGTTAGGTTGGGTAATGGGAAGTTGGTTTATGTCCATTTTTTTGTGCCAAAGTTGGTTGGTATCTAATGTCGAGCACTTGATAATGAAATCATTCGCTCTCTTGCACTCCAATATTTAGCAGAAAGGCTGGTCTCTTCCACAAAAGCTGGACAACGGAGGAGATGGTTTCTTTCCATATCTTCATTTAAATTGCAAAAAGGGCATTTAGGTGAATCTGTTATGCCAATTCTGTGTAGGTGTTTATTCAAGCAGTCATGTCCCGTTAGCAGTCTGAATGTTGCTACTGCAGATTTTCTTTGTAATGTTGAACCGAAAGTGCCTTTTTGCGGTTCAGTATAGTATCTTTGTTCTCCTCCCTACTTCAGAACATTCGTGAACTATGCCAATGTCCTCTTTTCCGTGTGGCTAACCCTTCCCTTTTCATCCTTTCTACCGCGCATCTCTACAGCGCATACCCCCCCTATTTGCGAACCTTTATAGGCAGTGTACTCTTACCGAACATCATCATTCGATCAGCCTAGCAAGTGGCGTTTAGTTATTTGAAAGTGGATTCAAAAGTCGAATCCAAATCTAGTTCACCATGCAGTTAGGAAGTTAATATGGTGGTCTACATATATAGACAAGTTGATTAAGACCGAGAAGAGGTCGATTCTGAGTTAAGTCCAGCTATGTACGGAAGAAGGCATTCCTAAAATGCTTGGACATCTGTGTGACTGTGGCATTATGTATGGTATGGTATTTATTTAATTGTTTTTACAAGCTAAGCTTGATTGATTGATCAAGCATCATCTTTTGTTATTAATTTATTATTTTGTTTTACAATCAAACTTGTTTATATTAAAAGCTTATCTTTTATACAACGCCCCTTTGTTATTATTCAAGTATAGTAGTTGATCACTATCCTGTAACAAAATCACTCACTGTATGGATTAGTAATCAGAATCTATATTTATATGTATGTTCATCAGGGAAAGAAAGATGAATTAATAGCTGCCTTTCATGGGCCCGAGGCAGGCTGCTTTCTTACCGATAACATTTTTGAATATCACGATCACATTAATAAATACAGCATTAACAAAACTCGATCCCGGCCAAGTGTTACGCTGAGCGTAGTTTGCTTTTGTAACGTCGTAAATGGTAGCAGTAGTGTGGTTTACTTACCCACAAATGGTAGTAGATGCGTGGTTGTGTTCAAATGATAAGTACAAAGGTAGCAGTCAGCGTGGTTTTGGGTTTCGTAACCCCCACAAATGGTAGGCAGACCGTGGTTGGTTACCACAAGTGCCACAAATGGTGCGCAGAGCGTGTGGTTTTGTATCTTTCACTTTGAAAGATATGCTGTATTTTATTAACTGTGGTTCTAGTAGTATCGATTTAAAATTTTCTATTCAAGTTTCGGAGTTTTGGTTTCAAGTACCAAAACAAGGGTATAAACTCTGTATGGTCGTAAATGAAGTTTGGAATTAGAAAATCGACATTTTTTCAGAGATATTACCCTGCGGACAACTATTTGTTTTCGATACTTGGTATTTATGTTAAAGTTAATGAAAAGCATTAATTTACGCGTTTGTATTATGTTTCGTAAATGATATTGACTCATCTTTCTTTATACGTAAACAGAGAGTGATTTATGCATACTAGGCTACGTTCGCTTATAGTTGTTTACATCTTTTGTTCATTGTACTTTGTAAACATGCCTAGTTGGATAGATGTAATATCTAAAGATAATCTCGTCCGAGAGTTAAGCTTACTAGGTATTGAGGTTGAGGGCGATGTAAATATACTACGTCAGCGACTTAAAATTCACATGAATTCTCTCTCCCCGGCTGAACAAACATTAATTAAGCGTAAGTTTATTGTAGACAGCGCAATTCAGGAGGATTATTCTGCAGAACAGAACAAGAATATAAGTGATCGTAGACTTAGCTCCATCAAGGATTTTTCTGGTGGAACGGTCCCCAACCTTTCTTCTCATACGGAGGAAAACAATCAGCGAATTTTTCGAGAGTTAATTAGAAAAGTTGATCCCTGCGATGGTGATGATAAGGAATTGCTAGTTGTCTTCCTTATTAAACTTAACTCGATCTTCGAATTGAAATTGGTTCCCGATGAGTATTTTGTAAACTCGATTTTGAGTTGCATTGGAGGAATACTATTGAAGGTTTGGAGTGAAGTTGTTAAATTGAGATTTACTTGGATGGAGAGTTTAGAATATGTGAAATGTTCGTTGTTGCCTCCTAGATTATTAGAGGACTATTGGATTAAATTTGTGTCACGACGATTCCAACTTTCAAAAGAATCTTTGCTGGAGTTTATCTCCAATATTCAAGGAGCTTCACTTGTATTGAACCCTCTATTTTCAGAAGAAAAGTTAATTGACATTATTCTACAAAATATGTCCCCGGCCACCAGACAGCATTTGGTTTTTGCTACGAAACCTCAAAATGTAGCCGAAATGTGTGTCTTGGCTAGGAAAGTGGCTGATTTCGAGATTGCTGAAAGACAGAGGAACTTCAGTGAAAAAAGTAAGCCTGATAATTGGAGTAAACCTAATACTTCTGCGAATCGTTCCTCTTGGCAATCAAAAAGTAACTTACAATGTTGGAAATGTCAGCGTTATGGACATCTTTCTAGAGAGTGTCGATCTTAGTTTTTTACGTGGTTTGTTTGTATATATTTGTTTGGGATATTTGAGTAGCTACTTATGTATATTGGTATATGAGCTGATTGTGCCAATCTTTTGGTTGTAGGAGTTACTAGAGTGAGTTTCAGTATACGTGGTCCAGGTTTTGCTAATGAGACGCTAACTAAACTCTAAAACGAGGGTAACTAGAAGTTAGTAAGCGTCCATGGCCACGTTGTAAAAACAACATGTCGATCATATCTGTATGTTAAACTAGATGGTTATTACGAAAACATTTTGTATTATGTCACATGCTGAACTAGTATGTCTGTGGTTCCGTTTTCCTGTCTTCGCCTGTTTTTTGTTTCAGTTTACCCTTTCCTTAACATTGGCATTACGACGCAGCCTGGAATGTTCGGCAGTCGAGCGCTTGGAGGATCCGGCCGACCCCCGAGTGCCCAGCTGACCGACATAGTGGCTCTAGAACTACAGATTCCTGGAAAGCGGGGAGCGGGATTGCGATCCGGCAATCCAACTATAGTATCGTCACCCGGTTCTTCACCTGGAACACCGCAGAGTTGCACTATGGCGACTGAGTCCAGTTGGAGTTGATTTTCAGCGCCTGGATAGTCAACATGAAAGCGAGTGTGGTGATTGTGATTTAGGGGACGATGGAAGATTGTATTGAAGTTTACCGCTGGAATCTGATAGTGTTGATGTGCCCCTCCCAACGTGCGATTCTTCTACTGGACATTACTTTGAAGTTTATGGACTGTTTCTTTTTACCCGGAGGGCGCAGGGGGAGTTATTGAACCGAAAGTGCCTTTTTGCGGTTCAGTATAGTATCTTTGTTCTCCTCCCTACTTCAGAACATTCGTGAACTATGCCAATTTCCTCTTTTCCGTGTGGCTAACCCTTCCCTTTTCATCCTTTCTACCGCGCATCTCTACAGCGCATACCCCCCTATTTGCGAACCTTTATAGGCAGTGTACTCTTACCGAACATCATCATTCGATCAGCCTAGCAAGTGGCGTTTAGTTATTTGAAAGTGGATTCAAAAGTCGAATCCAAATCTAGTTCACCATGCAGTTAGGAAGTTAATATGGTGGTCTACATATATAGACAAGTTGATTAAGACCGAGAAGAGGTCGATTCTGAGTTAAGTCCAGCTATGTACGGAAGAAGGCATTCCTAAAAAGCTTGGACATCTGTGTGACTGTGGCATTATGTATGGTATGGTATTTATTTAATTGTTTTTACAAGCTAAGCTTGATTGATTGATCAAGCATCATCTTTTGTTATTAATTTATTATTTTGTTTTACAATCAAACTTGTTTATATTAAAAGCTTATCTTTTATACAACGCCCCTTTGTTATTATTCAAGTATAGTAGTTGATCACTATCCTGTAACAAAATCACTCACTGTATGGATTTAGTAATCAGAATCTATATTTATATGTATGTTCATCAGGGAAAGAAAGATGAATTAATAGCTGCCTTTCATGGGCCCGAGGCAGGCTGCTTTCTTACCGATAACATTTTTGAATATCACGATCACATTAATAAATACAGCATTAACAAAACTCGATCCCGGCCAAGTGTTACGCTGAGCGTAGTTTGCTTTTGTAACGTCGTAAATGGTAGCAGTAGTGTGGTTTACTTACCCACAAATGGTAGTAGATGCGTGGTTGTGTTCAAATGATAAGTACAAAGGTAGCAGTCAGCGTGGTTTTGGGTTTCGTAACCCCCACAAATGGTAGGCAGACCGTGGTTGGTTACCACAAGTGCCACAATGTAGTAATGTCATAAGCTTGTAGATTTTCCCATTCCTTTCCAGATGTTTTGGTGGTGTATTCTTCTCTAAGTTTATTGATGCATTTATTTGAGATAATTATTTTGATAGAGTGAAATGAAACTGGAGTAGAAGTTGGGTTTGAAATAATTTTGCTACCCTTCTTGGCCATAAAATCGGCTATTTCATTGCTTGTCACTCCACAATGGGCCGGAATCCATTGAAGTACAACTTTTTTATGTAGACGGGATAACTGTTTTATCATTTTGTGACATTCGATAATTTTTATGCTTTGGGTGTTGTGTCTCGTGTTATAGCGAGATTGGCTGCTTTGGAGTCACATAGAATTACAACTTTTGTAAATTTTTGGATGTGATATAAAAGATTTTGTAAACTTAAGAAAATTGCTAGAATTTCGCCATCAAAGTTTGTTGAATTTGTGTTTAGTTTACGATAAAAGGAAAAAAGTGGACATACTGCACCAGCACCAGTGCCACCGTCATTTGGTAGGCTGGAGCCATCTGTAAAAATATGTATCCATTCAGGAGCTGGGTATCTTAGATTTATTATTTCCAGTGACATTTGTTTTAAAGTATATGGAGGAGTTTCAGATTTCTTGATGTCTTGTGTTAAATGAAGGTTATATTCAATTTCCAAAAATTCTAGAGGGTTGTTTCTCATCTGCATATTTTCTTTTGAATGTGGAAGTTGCAATTTCTGTTTGATTTCTTGTACTATGCTTAAGAAGCTTTGTTGAGATTTTAAACATACTTGTGGTTTCCTTTGGGTCCAGTTATTATGGGGTAGCCTTAAACATTTTTCATACTGTGTGATTGCTGTTTCTCAATTTAAAATGCTATGTTTGGTTTATTTGTTAAGATTTGCATGGCAGTGATTGGTGTTGTTTTAACGGCTCCTGTTATCAGACGGAGGATTTGGTTCTGCAATTTATTAAGTTTTTCCACTTTAGTAGTTACTAGGATTTCTTCACAATAATGAAGTACAGGTTTTATGTACATTTGGTAGAAGGTGTTTAGGGTTTGTATGTTGCAACCCCACTTTTTTCCTGCTAATCGTTTTAATAATGGCAACCTTGTTTCTATCTTTGTACATATATTCTCCATGTGTTTCTTCCATGTTAATTTTGTGTCCAGAGTTATCCTAAATATTTTGCTTCATGTGTTTGAGTTAATAATTTCACCCTCCAATTTCAGAGTGATGGGAGTGGTTTCTTTCTTAATGTAAATAATTGATAATTTGTCTTCTGTATATTTATCTTCATTAAGTTTTGGGATGTCCAATTCTCTAACTGTATTAGTGATTGTTGGCCAATGTTTATTATTTGTTGACTTTGGTTTTTCGGTTTGGAAACCCATATTACAACATCATCAGCAAAAAGTAGGGTTTTTGTTTGGAGCTTTTCTATATGCTTAGGTAGATCATTAATGTAGACACTGAAGAGAATGGTACTGAGTACAGAACCCTGTGGTGAACCTTGATGTGTTTGTTGGTATTTAGAGAGGTGATTATTATACTTTGTAGCAATGAACCGTTGGATGAGGAAATTGCTGATCCAGAGTAGCATATTCCCTTGAATGCCTAAAGTCTGCATTTTTTTCTAATAATTTATATCTCCAAATAGAGATATGCTCCTTGGAAATCAACAAACATTGCCAGAGTGTCTTATTTTCTGTTGAAACTGTCTTTAATAGCTTGACGTAGGTGTACAATTTGTTGATTTGTTGATTGTAATTCTCTAAATCCAGCTTGAATTGGGTGAAAGTAAATTATTGGTTTCTAAATACCAATTTAATTGATTTGAAATCATTTTTTCCATAGTTTAACAATTACACTAGTTAGTGCTATTGGGCGATAATTTGAAAATAGTATTTGCTGAATTTTTTGTTTTCAAAATAGGTATTATAATAGCTTTTTTCCAATCATTAGGAACTTTTGTGTTCGAAGAAAGATTATAAATGGAGAGTAATTGAGTTTTGGCTTTATTGCCAAGGTGTTTGAGAAATTCTGCATGTATATTATCTGCTCCTGGAGATTTATTTGATTTTAAACTATTGATGGCTATGTTTAACTCTTTAATGTTGAAATTCTTATTAAAAATATTATCTTTTGTACTGCTTGTTGGTTTTATATAATTTTTTAGGTTCTCTTTTATTGTTTTTTGTACCTTTTTGTTCTCTGAGGACAAAGTATAGGTGTTAGCATAGTGTTTGTTGAATTTGTTGGCTATTTCACTTTGATTTGTAATTTGTTTGTTGTTGTGGATAAATGGTGTTTTTTGTCGTTCTTGTTTATTTTGTATATTGCGTACAAATCTATATACTTTCTGGCCATCTTTCCTATAATCCATTTTTTTGGAGAAAGTTATTAAAATTTTCTCTTTTATTGCTGTTAATTTCTTTTTTGAGTTGTGCGCACAGTTTTCTCCAATTTTGTACATCTTTTGGGTCTTTTGTTTTTTCTGCTTTATTTATAGCGAGATCTCGGTCTATTTTCATTCTTTCTAGTTTTGAATTCCAGAAGGGTCTGTAGTTTTTAACTATTCCTCGTGGTATATATATTTTTGCTGTTTTTAATATTATTTTGCATGTAGATTTGTTAATTTGATCTGATTGAAGTGATTCGTTTAAAGGATTTTCAAATTCAGTTTCCAGTTCGTCTGTGTACAGTTTCCAATTGGCTTTTTTGAAGTTCCATCTGGGTTTAAGATGCATTGGAAGTAAGTTGTTATTCCCGAGTTGAATAGTAGCAATGATGGCTCTATGTCCTGAGCCAGGATCTTCTACAATTTGTTTTTTTGGTTTTGGAGTATAATGTAGAAGATACAAAGAGTAAGTCAGGATTGGTTTCTGAACCAGAGTAATGTATATACGAGTATGTTGGAGGATTCTCTTTGTTGTGTATTATTTCTATGGGTGTTGAATTTAATAAGTCTTCTACAATTTTCCCTGCATTATTTGAATTGGTATAGCCCCATCGTCGTGAATGGGCATTAGAATCTCCCATTATAATTGTATTTGGGTTTATTGTAATATGTTCAAGATTAGGGGAGTTATTTGGTGGATTATAAATTGAATATATATTATACTGAGATTTATTTATCCATATGTTAATTTTAATTATTTCAATTTTGTCTACATTGTCCATTTATTTGATAATTTGAACGGACGAAGTCATGTGTGTTCGAATTCCAACTAAAATACCACTACTTATTTGTCGTCCTTTAGGAAGTATATGAACAGTAAAATCCTTGAAGCGGTAATATTGTAGGCCTAACTGTTCCTGTGTGAGATTTGCTTCTTGAATTGTGAATACATCAATTTGGTGGTCAGATAGCATTTTGGTAAGTTCAGTCTTTTTAGCTTGTGATAGTCCTCCATTATTCCACTGAAGGATTTTGATCGAGTTTTGTTTGGTATATTTATTTCCTTGAAGAAAGGTCCCCGTCCGGAGATCCGAATGGGGGACTATTTTACCTCCGGATTTGTATTTCTTTTTCCAAGGCTTCATGTTTGTATTGGAGTACAATAAACTAGTTATAACCGTTTAGTAGTAGGCACCATATGTGGTGGTTACGTCACCCATAGAGAGAAAGTAGGTATAGGAAGGAAGGAGAAATGAACCCCTAGGCCTCGAATACTCTAATACCTTCAGGGTTGAAATAAACAAGAGGTCAATCAAGGGAGACTGGATAGAAAAGTTGAAAGAGGGAATTGGTATGGGAAGAAGAAGTAATACCAATTCGGTCAAAAAAGAAAAACTCACCAAAACTGACCAGTGCTTATTGGTGAGTAGCCCCTCCCTTTCGTTCGTCATGCATAAGCATGATTACTAACAGCTGCACCACGAGAAGGTGAGGGACTGGACACTAGGTTACTGTCCAGGTCGGTTCCTTTAAGCCTTCGATGGAAAGAATTAAAGGGCCTCCTCTCTGTTAAAAACAGTAGCCTTTCCGCAGCCTTTTTTTTTGTGCCAAAGTTGGTAACGGTGACTACAGAGCCATCTACCGGAGGCTATATTAACCATTACTGCCACTGCTGCAACTCGCGCATGCGCACTGCGACCTTTCCGCTAATACCAGTAAGTTACTAGCGGTGTGCCCAACCAGTTGATTTGGAAAAGTAGTTCGTTCACTCGCACTCACTTTTGTGAAACATTCAATTGAACTAGTTCGTTCACAAAATTTATCGAAGCCCTTCTTCATTCATTCGCCAAGCAAAAAAAAAAAAAAAAAAAACCTTTCATTTCTGCATATTGAAAAAACTTTACCGTATCACCAACAGATGGCATAGCTATGTCCATTCGAAACCCCCAAACCCGCACGGATTCTCCACGAAGAGACGAATCTGTGTGACTTGACGTTAACCTATGATAGCTGTAAATTTTATTTAAAGATAAACATAAATAATACCAACCAAATTAATGTAAATTCTGCTCAAATTTATTTGAGTATGAACAATTCTAACAAGACTGCTACCATGTTTTTGTTTATTTTATAATTATTTATACCTCCTTGTTTTTATTTTTGTTATAACTCTATTATATGCATAATATTCCTTTAAATACAAAGATACAAAATCGTACTATTGGCAATTACTTGATGTTAAATCTTTACAATCCCTAAACTAAAAATATAAAGAGAGTGAGCACAATAAAAGCTCCTTATTCGCGGGAGATATGTTCCGCAAATATGGAATGATAATTTGTATGGGTATAATGGGGATATGTTCCAAGTTTCCAAAATACAATAAAATGATAAAAAATAAAATTAATTTATTGAGAGATTTTGAACAATTGCCAGTTTTAGGGAAGGGCTTAAAGAACTTAGTAATTTTTTCCTGTTTTGCGCCTTTTAAAAGGTCTTGCAATTTAGATTGATATTCAGCCGTAGCATTAACAATTTGCCTTCTAAAAATAAGACTTATTTCCGTAGACGGAACAATTTTCATGAAGAAATAACAAGAACAATGATATACCGATCGTGGCGATGGAGGCATTTATCGAAGTACATATCAGCACGTGAAATACGACAACAGCTTTTAACAATGAACTTAAGGTTCGTTTTGTTATTTATTTGTCCATTTGGTAAAAGCCGCCTTGGCACCGGTCTGCAGTAAAAAAAAAAAAACTGCTGATGGTTAATAAAGAGCGTTTTCTAAGGCTGGACATTAGCGTTGTGCCCAAGCAGTTCATTTCGAGAAATAGTTCGTTTTCACTCGCAAAAAAAAAAAAAAAAAACAATATGGGCCGGAGGGGGAAGCACGAAGGCACGAGCATGGGGTGACTTGACGTTAACCAACCAAATGGTAGCTGTGAATTTTAAAAATAAACGTAAATAGTTCTGTAAATTCTATTTTAATTTATTTGACTATGAAAAATTCTAATATGACTGCTACCATACTTTTGTTTATTTTATAATTATTTATACCTCCTTTTTATTTCTGTTATAACTGTATTATTTGCATAATTGTATTTATATACAGATTTTCAATGTTTACATATTTTATTTCAAGTTGTAAATGTTAATAAAAAAACAAAATCGTAACTCTATAATTTGAAAAAAAGTGTGGAGTATTTTAAAACTTTTAAGGAAGATACATTTTATTTTATTTATATATGTGTTATTTACTCATATTATTTGCATAATAGTTCTTTAAAAATGAAGAAATATGCAAAATCGTACAACTGGCAATTACTTGATCTTAATATTTACAACCTCTAAACTAAAAATATAAAGAGGGTGAATACTGGGCAGGCCAACAAAATTTAGCCCTGTGTGTGCACTTTTACAGAATGGCTTCTAATTCGCGATCAAGAAAAAGTAGTGAAATTTGGGGTTTCTTCGCCGATTTAGGCGATGGTAAAGCAAAGTGTAACTTTTGTTCTAAACACAGTTTCATTCAGGGGCGGGATGCTTTTAAACTTGTACGGCATATTCGCTCTAAATGTTTAGCAAGGTAAGATTTTTACTAAATTTTGCAACAGCTTTTTGTAAACCTAGCAAATTATGTTGTTTTAAAACTTAGATAAAATGGATTTTTATTAAATACTTTCGGAATTCAATGTAAAGTGATTGTAATATTAGACTACATTAGATTTGTAGCGTTAGTAATGCCGTAGATCAAAATGAGTAATCCCTGAGTAATGCTGCGTATGAGTGATGACGTCAGCAAGAGCGGGAAGGTGCCGTAATGTACATGTACTGAATGAATGAGCGTGTCGAATGTTGAGAGTTTGAAGTACAACTGAATGTTTAAAGCCAGTTCACTCTGTCAAGGTAGTTCGTTCCTCTAATACACTTCACTCTTCCAAGGTAGTTCGTTCTTTGATACCACTTCGTTCATCTAAAACACTTCACTCTTCTAAGATAGTTCGTTCTTTTATACCACTTCGTTCTTCCAAGGTAGTTCGTTCTTCTATGTAACTTCACTCAGGCGAGATAGTTCGTTCTTTTATACCACTTCGTTCTTTCAAGGTAGTTCGTTCTTCTCAGACACTCACTGCGGTACGGATGACGATATGGATGACGTAGGAAAGAGGCGGGGACATGCAAGGTCGATGGGCGGAGAAATGTAGAGTAATCAACGAATGAGCGAATGTTGATTTGGAGTGAGACATCTAGAGCTTGAAATATAAAGTAAATTTTAATTTTAAGTAGCAGTAGTGAACTCTGAACTGGCAGTTCACTAAAAGTGAATAACTTTTTGACACTTCACAGTGGTGAAGCGTTCTTTTTAAACGACTCACTCTCGAATTACCCATCACTATAAGTTACATAGAGAACATGTAGTTAGGTAGTTGATCTTGGCCCACGTAAGGTTCAGGAACCATATGCTGACTTGCAAAGTAATGAGTAATTTATAATGGAAAAATAAATAAGATAAAATAAATCTAATAATAAAACTATGAATAATTTAATAATAAAATAATAGCTGAAGACTAGCAGGGAAAAGAGTTAGGGAAATGGAATCCATCAAAATCAAAAGATTTAAAAGAGAACTACTCTAGTAATAAACACGAATAAAACTATGAATAATTTCATAGTAATATTGATGATAATAACCAAATAATTTTAAACACTTTTAGATTTAAACAAGCAACAGTGTCTCAAATGACAGGGCAGGACATGAGGTAATTAACGGAGGAATGACACAGAATTTTTTCTGATACGTTATGGTAGACGAGCACCTAGACATGTTAGGACTTTTCCGTAAAAATCGAGAGTTAGAAAAAAACTAATAACAATAATGAGAATAATTATAATAAATAATGTGAAGTTACAAGCCAGCGACCACAATAATGATAGTAAAAATAATAATAATAATAAAAATGATAATAGTGAATAATAATAATAATAATAAAAAATAATAATAATAATAATAATAATAATAATAATAATAACAATAACGATAAACACGATGGAACTTAGGTAAAAATCATGTAAGTAACTTGATGACAAATAATAATAATAATAATAATAATAATAATAATAATAATAATAATAATAATAATAATAATAATAATAATAATAATAATAATAATAATAATAATATAATAATAATAATAATAATAATAATAATAATAATAATAATAATAATAATAATAATAATCACGATAATAATAATAATAATAATAATAATAATAATAATAATAATAATAATAATAATAATAATAATAATAATAGTAGTAGTAGTTCCGATTGCGATTGAGGTCTTTCCACTTTTCAGCAGTTGCCCTTTTACCAGCCGGCTGCTGGCCCTTCACATCCACATGTGTCAATCACAGAGGTAGATGATCAACAGCCAGTGTAGGGGTGACATGTGGTTAGCATGTCGAGTCCCCAAGCCGTCATAGCTGGTTCCTCAACCTGGAGCCGCTACTTATTGTAGCTACCCAATTGCCTCACGATGCTGGGTGGGCAGCGGTCCCATACTGGCCGAAATACCATGAGAAAATTTCTTCCCCCATGGAGACTCGAACCAGCGCAAGTCCCGTAGCTCTGCGCCAAGGCTTGCTTCCTTAACCGCTCGGCTACGGCGCGGGACATAATAATAGTAATAATAATAATAATAATAATAATAGTAATAATAATACGGCGCGGGACATAATAATAGTAATAATAATAATAATAATAATAATAATAGTAATAATAATAATAAACATAGAAAATGATAGGGGAAGCGAGGTGGTAGGCCCATCTTAGGTATATACTAGCAAATACAGGAAATAGTTTTTTGCCGGTATAATAAAATGTGAACTCACCCTCGCGAAGACGACATTTTGAAAACATTTGGAACTCGTTCAACATGTAACTAACATGCACTGTATTTTGGATGTCAGATAACAGTAAAATTCGGCCATAACACTGGAATGTGTTTATTTCTAGAAGTGAAAGTTAGAACTCCAAACCAAGCTCATTTATTTGGCTATGAACACAACTTATACTGAGTACATTTACATGCCAATAAATACTATTGTCCATATATAAAATTATTTACCATAAGGAAGCGTAATTAAAAAAAATGGATAGAAATTATTAACAACTTAAGGACCCAAGGAATAACGACAGTTACGGAAATAAAAGTGGCGTGTATTAGAAAATAGAAAAATAATAAGCATGTTAGTAAAAGAGAGAATGGAAAAGGGGCATGGCAACCTAGAATAAAATAGAGAGGACTCGAACAAAAGTGGGGAATAGAGACTTAGCGCAATCAAAGTGGAACTCAACTAATGAGAAATCCAGATTCTACTTTTGGAAACAGAGAGTATGGAAAAGGGGCATGGAGACTTGGAATAAATAAAATAGAACTCGAACAATGGAGGGGAATGGAGACTTAGCGCAGTAAAATAAAGCAGACACCACACACATATCTAAGGGAAATAACATTTAGAAGGGATTTCAAACTCAAGACTCATGGTAGTGAAGGCGACCGGACTTCAGGTTGAGTAATAGCTTAAAATATTTTTGGTTAACACCTCATGCGGTGTTGAGTTTTGCAACAAAGTGCAGACGAGCGCACAATGTATGGTAGGGCTCTACTACAGTATGAGGCGTGTTTTAATCATAAGTGAAGTTTTAAATCATGAGTGAAGTAATAGAGACTTAGCGCAATTAAAGGGGAACTCCAGTAGTGAGAAAGACAGATTATAGTTTTGGAAACGGAGAGAACGAAAAAGTGGCATGGAAACTTAGAATAAATAAGAGAACTCGAACGAAAGAGGGAAGTAGAGACTTAGCGCAATCAAAGGGGAACTCAACCAATGAGAGATACAGATTCCAGTTTTGTAAACAGAGAGAATGGAAAAGGGGCATGGAAACTTAAAATAAATTACAGAAAACTTGAACAAAAAGGGGAATGGAGACTTTGCGCAATAAAATAAAGCAGACACCACACAATATACTTGTTTATTATACCAGAAGATAGGGAATAAATAATCACCTTTGATATGCTGATTGAAGTCACATTCAAAGTTCATACAAGGGTTTTATAAATAAAAAAGAGGGTAAAAATTATAATAAAATAGAATATCTTAGACTAGAAATGATTTCACATCAATATATTTTTCAAACTATGAGGACACACTTACGAAAGCTTATATAATCACACAAACAACTTTGCTTTTAATAACACTAGTTTCAAACTAATGGGACACTCTTGCGAAAACTTATATAACCCAGACACATTAGATAAGTAGAAAAACATCTTACACAACTTGGCCCTGACAGACCCAGGAAGATTGCTAAAGGTTGCGAAATAGATAAGGGTTTTCACGAAATTGGAGGATAGAGAAAGGTAAAAATTATCATATAAAAACGCTGGGTTTTTGGGAGGAAAAGGCAGAACGGTGTGGAGGACCGAAAGGTCCTCCTGGGGGACGAGAGCATCCTCTTCATGGGTAAGAAACATATATTAATCATCACTCTAAAAAGTTCATGTTTTTTAAAATGGTCATAGATTCTACAGAAAAATAACTTAGAATAATTTTGGATAATTATTAAGAATATACTTTATTATGAGAAGACCAAAGGGTCAAATAACTTAGAATAATAACCTAAAGTTGTTTTTAAATGGTTCTCCCTCTAAGTACTATCAAGCTTTTTTAATTTAATCGGCGCATTTCAACACGGCGATTTTTAACTACCTTTAATCACTTTGCTTTATATGTTTTGGTTAATATTTCTCTTTGTGTTTTTGTTTTATTTAAATAAATGCAGTTAATATTTATTTTAATGTGTTTATATGTGAAGTTACCCCACCAAAAACCAAGGCCAACCGCTCGGGCCAAAGATTACTTAAACTATAGAGATCCTTTTTACGCTACGTTATGACTGGGGTTAACTTCCATCATAACAACAATTATGGAAGAAGCTAGTAAAGTACTTTGTGTGGAGTGTAGCATTGTATGGTGCAGAGACTTGAACTTTAGAATGGAATGAGGAAAAGTGTCTGAAAGCTTTTGAGATGTGGATATGAAGAAGGATGGAATATATAAAATGGACATACAAAATAAAAAATAAAAATGTGCTAGACAGAGTGGATGAAGGAAGAACAATGCTGCAACTAATAAAGAATAAGAAAAGAAATTGGATTGGCCACAGGCTAAGATGAAACTGCCTGCTGATGGATGATCTAAAAGGAATGGTCAATGGAAAGAAGGTTAGAGGCAGAAGGAGACGTTAGATGATAGACAATATTAAAATAAATGGTTTGTATGTGGATACAAAAAGGAAGGCTGAGTTAAAGACAGAGTGGAGAATGCTGAGTTTGCAGTGAAAACCTGCTCTTGGACAGAACACTATGTATGTACCCTGTTAAATTAATACCATGATCCATCCATAGTAATTCAGTCCAAAGGCAGGTCCTTCACTGCAATCATAGCATTTTCATGCTATGCTTGCAGCTTTACTAGGGAATTCTAGGTGTGGTAACTTCCCGTTGCTTTCCACACCGGTGAAGGATGATGATGAAGATGACTATTTAACTCATGCCCCAAATGGGAGTCAATGACCAATCACGTTTCAATGATTTCTGTTTTACAACCAATCAGAGTCGTGTTTCACGAAATATTTATCAGTGTTATATTTACCATATTAAAGAAAGCTTCTCCTTTTTAATATTCTGAACAGGTCTGACCATTATTTTGCAGTGACTGAGCCTATAAGAAATACGGTACCAGATTGTATATATAGTGCATAGATGTCAACATTTGTAGCAATTTATTATACCACCAAATAAAGAAACCACTGTTTGCACTTTCTTAAATGTATTTTTTCCCAGGTAATAATCCAGAAAAATATAATTGTCATATTTACATCATACGACATCAGAAATGAATTAATATACAGTTTGATGTGTTTCATTTTTTCTCCACTAGAGAGCATTCTTACAATAATGCGTTCCTTTGGCAATAAATAGTATGATCTGGTTGCAGTGATAAACAAAAGAAGCGGATGAAGCGTACCTATCGTTTCTCTTTTGTTTTCAAACATCGCCGTTTACATTAAATATATAAATATTTTAAAATAACTATAGGTAAATAATGATTTGTGAGTAAACAGCTTAATTTTATTCGTTAAATAGTTCTAACAAATGCCCCTCTTGATTTACAAATTATCTACATAAATTCACTCCTCACCTCGTGAGTCGTGAATTTATCGATAATTTGGAAATCACTCGTGGCATTACTTATGATAATGATAAGGATGATAGTTACCATATGATTTCGGGTACCGTTTGGGCCTTAAAGTTTCCCTGACATTTGTCTTACAGGTGAGGAAAAACCCCAATAAAAACCTCACCCAGAAAAACTGCCCTGACCGGGGATCGAACCTGGGCCTGCTGTGTGACAAGGCACCTCGAGACCACAATAAGCAATGGAATTTATATTAGGAGGAAAGAGACGAACAGGTCAGTTGAAATGTAGATGAGAATAGCAAGTTCAGAAAAATGTTAAGAAAATAAGAGTTGAATGGATGGAAATGATGGAAGAGGTGGTATGGCTGAGATTGAAGGAGGCTTTTGTCAAAAACTCGACCCCCAGAATGGGGACACAATACTAGATGAAGAAAAAGGATCTTTACTAGATTACCAAATTGTCAACAAAATTTAAAGGTAAATTTCAATATGATACCATTTCTAATTCCCTTGTAAGGTTTAACATCATTGAGTGCCTCAATGCCATAGGTGCCTAACCCACAATTTAATAAATTATGCTTTTTCCCTGTAATTGCAAAGAAATAATCATCTCTGTCAGAGCCACATCTATCTATAAAATTTTTATGGTAAATTCAACTCATCCATAGTGTTATAGGGATGTGGCTCTGACAGAGATGATTATTTCAAGTGCAATCACAAGGAAAAGCATAATTTTTTAAATTGTGGGTTAGGCACCTATGGCACTGAGGCACTCAATTATTAACATAACGTTATAATATTACATTCTTATACCTCTCACCTGTAATGGTAGATCAGATATAACTTTTGATATGAAGTAAGGTTTCAAAGAGTACCAGTTATTGTGATGTTCATGAAGAAATATTGTTGCTTCCATTGGAACTGAAACCAAAAGAAATAAACATAAAAAATATGAAAATGAAGCTCGATAGGACATATGTCATGGAAAGATATCAGTAATGAAGCAATTGAAAATTGGCTTAACACAACTAAAGAAAAAAATGTCTGCCTGAGATGGATTTGAAATGACCTTCAGCTTTACACACTGGTATTGAGCTATTTAGGCAGCTCCATAACCATGCACAAATGATCTTATTTGAGTTAATTATAGATAAAATAATTTTTAGTGCAGGATACAGTCTTCTAGATCATAAGCATAATGCAGTCTTAGAAAAAAAGCTTAAAATACCATCTATAGCTGAATACCTGCAAAATATAGATAAAAGTGGCTTCGGTATGTAAAGATAATGCCACGTTGTAGAGTATCTAAACAGATTTTTATTTTTAGGAAGTAACACATGAGGTATTTTCTTATTTTAGGAATTCACACTATGAGGTATATTCCTTTAGGTAGATTTTTGATCACTCACCTCATATTGTGAGTGATAAAAAATTCTACTTACTTGAGGTATTATTTAACCATCAGAAATGATTATGAAAATACATTAGGAAGTAACATTATGAGTAGAGCTAGGAATTTTAGGTGCAAAATTTTGGTGAAAAAGGTGCAAAAAAGGTGCTTTAATTTAGCAGAAAAAGGTGCAAAAAAAGGTGCATTTTTTAAAAATAGAAGGTGCAAATTTCCCATGTGAATTATCATTAAAGAGTACCAAAACCAGTTACATCAAGTAACTCACGACACAAAATTCAGTCATGTTGTCGTATATTAAAAAGTCTGAGTAGGATAAGTCCCAGAACATTATGGTATTGAAATCACAAGTCAAGAAAACTGTTAAAGCAGATATTATTCAACAACTCAAATGTTTAGAGCATATCTAAAAAAGTTCAATATTTCAACTGTCTATCAGTGGTTTCGTTTAATGTAAAATATACTGGTTTTCACCTTCTACTTGACTAATCTTTTTTAATTTTTCTTCATACAGAGGTTGAAGGTATGGTTTTTATCTGGGATAGACTGCCCAGTATATTTCTCCAAATATGCTTTCGTAATAGGCTTGTTAAGTTTGGAAAGAGGAATACCACATGCCACAAATGTCTTTTCTGTATCATTAAAATTTTTTTCTTTTATTTATTAAACTAGAAGAAGGTAGCGCTTCGCCAATAAACTGTTGTCACAATACACATTTACTGCTTTGTAGTTTCTAATTTTTCATGTTTTACACTACCTATATACTGCGTAACACGATTGTGTTGGTGTTTTTCATCAATTGTTATTGAAATATTACAAAGAATGCACCTCATAACAGATTTGTCACTCTGAATTCCACATGCACTAAACTGTTGTACAAAATCATGTAGTTTGTAGGGGTTCACATTCGGTTTTGGCATAGTGTATACTGATCACTCAGGAAAATAGCAGACCGCACAAGTCAAATATTATTTTGAACTGAAATATTTGTTTATGCACTCAACAATCTCCCTTGCTTAAACAATAACTTTCGCATAACTGTAGTGCAAGAAGGTGCAAACTAATTTAACAGAAACAGCCTAATGGGACTGCACTAAAGTGGAAGTAATGTGATGTGGACTGATACCATGATTCCATACATCGTTACCAACCCTTGAAAGTGTATTTGAAGAAATGTAAAAAAAAATATACACATTACTTTGGGAATACAATGCTGCTAAGAGACAAAAAAATATTGAAAAAAGTGCAAAATGTGCTGCTTGCATTGATAAAAAGGTGCAAAAAAGCATTAGCATTGAAAAAATGTGCAAAAAGGTGCAACTGAAACACATTTAGGGGCATTTATGTAATGTTTTCTTTGCAAGACAAGCTAATTTGAGCATTGTAGTAACAAAATAAAATTTAGGTGCAGCACCTAAAATTCTTAGCTCTAATTATGAGGTTCTACTTAATATGTTACAAAATATGAGGTAAGATGAAGGCAGACCAAACTTATTCAACAATCAGAAATGAATTACATTTTACACTCATCTCATATTTTGTATCCTTTCTAGGACTAATTTCAAGGAACATTTCCAAATTGTTAAATAGCATGTGACTGTTGATTTGACACTTGGTATTTCATTGCTCTACATTCCTCATCAGTCCACCAACATAGGCAGGAAGAATAAAGTAATACTAACTGTCAAATCAAAAGTCAGATGCCAGTTTACAATGAGGAGAGTTTCCTTGAAACAAGTTCCGGAAAGGATACAAAATATGTGGTAAGGTGTAAAATTTAAAAGTCTGTTACTATCTGATTTAAATGCTTACTAATAATGAATGCTGTGTCAAATTCATGCTTCCCTTCATTTTTTCCACCAATGTGTCCCTTCAAGTAATTATTTTATAATACTCTTCTATTCCTCAAATAATACCTTTAAGCTGATTAACTCTATTTATATTTTTCATTATTATATATCCATTGTCCCTACCATTTCAGTTCTTGAACTGCTAAAAATTACAGTTTACATTTCTTCATCTACTGATTGTTATCTAAACAGATTCTATGTTTTTTTTTGAGTCTGTAATCATCTTATCTCAATTTAATGTTGATCAAATTGAGGTAAGATGATTACAGACTCAAAAATAAACTTGATTAAAAGAACCTCAAAATATTAGTTCCTAAAATAAACCATTAGATTCTATGTTACTACATTTTCAGGGGAAGATCTGCACTACAACAGCACAAGAGTTTCTAACTGTTTCTATACCTACTAATTGAGAGGATGATGATAGTTTTTAACAACTTATTTCTCAAAACAAGACTATTGGACTTAATATACTTGTGCCCTGAAATATCCATACCATACTTACATTGACAATGCCACAAAGATTTTGTATTTCCAATGTCTAATAAAATCTATCTATCAAACCACAGCCTAGTAGTGACAAATGTACAAGCATCAAGTGATGAATTCCTGATACTCGATTCTGTAAATTATTATAGCAGTAGTAGTAGTAGTAGTAGTAGCAGTCTAATGTCCAGGATCTTTGAAGAACTCCATTCTCTTTCTTGCTTCCCAGTATAATTTTGGTGAAGGTTAGTGCCAAAGATTCTAAGATGCAGAGGATTTCGTGAGATTATCTCTATTTATGATTGAATTCTCCTCTTTATATAACAGACAAATTGGACTTGTGTACATATATATCTTTTTTTTTAAATAGGCTGCCAAACAATCATGACCAGTTCTTAGGTGGAACTAAGCCATCGTTTCATTTTTTTTAAATTTGAAGAGAAAAATATATGCCTAAATCGGGATTTGAATCCAATATCTCTGGTTCTATACACAGTGCTTTAATGATTTAAGCTATTAGGCATCTCGATTTTCAAGTAGATTTTTTTCTTATACTAATATGATTCCTGTGAGCCAGATAGCAGTGAAGATTCATTCTACTAATGCCATCTAATGGCCTCTTAAACAAGAAGACTTTTAAATGGAAATCAACACACTACATTTATAACCAATAAAGCTAAGATTTGATGTTTAATATTATGTTTATCGCTTCTCACTGAATGACAAATTAAATTTGAAGAGAAAAATATATACCTAAATCGGGATTTGAACCCAATATCTCTGTTTCATATCTTGGTGAATCTGGCATAAGGAGTAGGAGTTTCAATTATAGTTGACCATAATTTATTCATGCTATCGGTAATCCGTTTTTCTTTAATCTGTGATATCATTAGCTTCTTATATTACCCTTCTTCTGCTATTTCATTTACATGTACACCACAGTGAGCAGGGATCCACTGTAGAATTATAGTTTTATTTAATTCAGTAAATATCTAAAAATAAATATAAATATTACAATTTATGAAGAGAACATTATTTGCATGAATAGGGATTTAAACCCAAGACTTCCAGTTTTACTCACTGGTGCACTAATGACTTGTGGTTCCAAAATCCCAATGCAAGCAAAAAAATTTTCTCTTTGGAAAATGATTCAGATGATCAGTCTAGTATGTAATTTACACATAAACATCATAACACACTATGTCTCTAAAGAAAGTCACATATTTACATATTTATTATTCAGACACTATCATATCTATAATGACAACTGTTGGCTCATATGATGCACCGGACATTAAGGTTATTTATGAGGCATTGAATTACAGTACCTCGATGAGAGCATGGAGTGTAATATGATTAACATCAATGTGGGAGTCCAACTCTTGCCAGACACTGAACAATATTAATTGGATTCTAATATTCTATATACCTTAAATGTGTCCTATAGTTGTTAACTGTAAGTTATGGTCAGTCAGTCACAGAAAATGGATAAAAATTACTGTACACAACATAATAATTGATGGATTAAAATTTCCTCTTGGATTCTACGTTATCGGTATAGAACTAACAAAAAAGTATAGATGACATTTTCTTGTAAAGTCGTTATTTTTCCCGCTGGAGTCCCGTGACTGACTGACTTTTTGTCCCCTCACTTATATTGCTAATATGCATAACGCAGTCAGTTGCTTGCTAGACTCCACTGTGTATTAACATAAACATGGTTTAGGAAATCTGGTAGACTGTTCGGCACAGCTGTTTCATAAAAGGATTACTGGCCCTTCTTCTGTGACAATTTGAGCTAAAAGGCAGTCAACGGAAGGATTTAAATGTAGAGTAATTACATGAAAATGTCATACCGATGTGAAAATTTTGAATTGGCGCAGGAGTAATTTTTTCGATGAGATATTTTTTTTTGCAGATGAAATTTTCCGATATAGAAGTTAATGTTTGAAATACGGATTATTTTGATCTAAATTAATAGTAGAACATGATATATTCCGAAACCTGAAAACACATGCAAAATTAAACGAAATTTTGTTTTACGATTTCACTGTATAAATTTGTTTTGTTCCACTGGCTCTTTTGTTATACCATATTTCGGTCCTTCCTGATCATAAATGTAATACTAATAATTGTATTATAATATTCTAGATAATTAAAATGCACCCTAGAATTATTAAGGGTAAGCTACAGTCAGTCACATAAAACATACAAACATTATTGTACACAATACGATAATTGATGGATTCAGTGCGAAAAATTAACAAGTTTCGTATGTGAAAGAAAGTTATGTTTTTATTAATGGCATTAAAATAATTCCTCATTAAGCAATTCTTCAATATGTATGTTATTAAGTGAGTGGAATTAAAAACAAGTGCGCTGTTCTTATGTGTTAGAAAATGTGTGTGTGGGAGTCCTTGAACTTGAAAGGTTCTCACATTAGTTTGACCTTTGACATGCCATGTGTGTCGTACTATCAGGGATCCACAGTGCGGTGTTGCCACATTGTGCTAGCATTCACTTTGTGAAACAGAGTCATGCTTGTTGATTGCAAAAACAGTTTTAAATCATATGAAGTTTCTTGTATAAAAATACAATTGGCGTGGAGTGTATGTGATTAAGTATGTATAACCTATAGTGAAAAATAAAATTATTATTGGGTGTAGCGTTATTGGAAACCAACAGAGTGAAAATACTATGTGCACCTGCTGGAAACAGTCAGTCATAAAGTAAGATTTCCTGCATTGTAAGAGATTTCTTTCGATTGTTTTAGTTTAAAAATAGAACTCATGTCAGCAATATAATTTGTAATCAGTTGTTTTGAAAGAATTATAACAGAATTTTCCACATTTAAATAAAAATTTTAATAATTTGTATACTGTACTTTTTCGTTAATTTTTTTTGTCTTTATAGTTGAGATGCATGAAAGTTAATTTTGGTGTTTTGCAACGAACAATGCAAATTCCATATCGGCATTTTTATTTATTTTAATGGTTCAATCTATTAACAGCATCAGATAAATTTTAATGAGTTAATATGGGTGTAATAAAATTATACTCATATTAGGCATATTTAACTATAGAGAAGGCCCTTTGTTGTTAAGAAGTTTATATTTTCTTTATTTTGTGAAATTTAAAATGATACATGGTAACCAAGTTAAATAAATTACACTATTTATTTAATATTTTTACAGCATATCAAATTGTACATTTCCTATACATGATAAAAGGAGTGAAGTTCTTTATTCATCTCCATATTATCGCTTTTTATATATTAACCATCCATAATAATTCTGTCCGAGGGCAGGTCTTTCACTGCAATCATAGCATTTTCCCGCTATGCTTGCAGCTTTACTAGGGAACTGTAAATGTGGTAGCTTGCCGTTGCTTTCCACACCGGTGAAGGATGATGATGATAAGGATGATGATGATGGCCATATGGTTTCGGGGACCGTTTGGGCCTTAACGTTTTCTTGACATTTGTCTTACAGGTGAGGAAAAACCCCCGATGAAAACCTCACCCAGAAAAACTGTCCCGACTGGGGATCGAACCCGGGCCCGCTGCGTGACAAGGCAGCACGCTACCTCGAGACCACAGCGGTGGACTTATCTATTATAATTCCATATTATTTTGTAATATTTGTATAATATTTGCAGCTCCAGAATATTAAAGTCTAAATAAAATTCAGATATGTCAGTCAGTCACATAATGTAGTCAGTCAGTCACACATCATATATTAGGTTATAACTCTGGTCTTAATTGAGATTTTTGTTTCGTTTTTATTGATAATGTAACTTAAAATGTGTCCTCGAAACGGTATTTTGGAAAATTGAATTAGGAATCACACTTCAGCGAATGATGCAGATGAACATGTTAAGCTGCATGATGAGTTGACATTTATGTCAGTCAGTCACACATACTTTGATAGATAATAGATAGCACTGTTTTTCTTCAAAAGTTGTATATTTAAGTACAGTCTTAACCACACACTATTCCTCTATCATATCACGTAAATAACAACCCTAATTTCAATCAATTGTAATATTTATGCAACCATTTTGCTGCACAAGTGTATTGTAAATGTCAGTCAGTCACATATGAAATTGCTCACATACATGCATGAATACACGTAGTTCAATGTTAAATCATGGGTGTAGAACCTTCGTGTAAAGAATATGTCAATTGGATAATTATTTGAGCCTATCGAATGTACTAGAAAATACGAGACATAGCAAATTTTTGACCAATCACAGTAAATGGGCATTGGCCAATATAAGGCTGTAAGAAAAGGCATTCATTACAAAAGTGTGTGCGGTCAATGAAGAGTCAAGGTCAGGCGAAGCTTCTGGAAATGTCGAAAAAACAAACTCAAGTACTCAGCTGAAATTTGAGAAGTGATTGCTGCGTTAGTTGTTCATAATAGATGTCTAGAATTTTCTGGCATACTAGCGATGCTTATGTCCCCTGGAACATGTACTTGATAAATTGATATATCACATCGATTGGGTTTGGCGGGCTTAATACTAATTTCATTTTTTACATCTATTTTTTAACATTTTACACCTAATTTTGGATAGAAGAAAATTTTATTCTATCTAATATTAATTGGAGTGCACCCCCCTGCACCCACCTTGCTACGCCCATGGCTTGGTCTCCCAAACTTGGAATTTATGATATCTTTTTTTTAGAAAATGCTATTGTTGAATGCAGTACAATATATATGGTCAGCAGAGGAAACTTCAATATAAACAAACCTTAATGTTCAGTGCATCATATGAGCCATTAGATGTCAACTTAGATGTGATAGTGTTCAAATTATAAATTTATCAAAATGTGACTTTCATTAGAGATATGCTGTAAATATTGCAGATGGATAGTTTAGAAATTAAGAAAATAAATTGAGTTAAAATATTTTAATACTTACAAGAAAGAATAGTAACAGCTGGACTTAATATGAATAAAAATAATGTGAAGAAAAAAATACAAGAAACATTTGTTGGTACTTTAGAAGCATCATTTCCAATGTCATAGCACAGTACTCCAAGTAACAGCGCAACTAAAATATGTGCCAAAACTCTTACTAGACCAATATACTGAAAAAGAAACAATTACACACACTATTAAAATTTAAATATGGATTATTTTATATATACCATAATTGTATGGTGTAAGTAAATTGTAATCATACGTCCCTCGTGGGGAGATATGGGTGCTCCCCTAGCAGGAGTTTCTTAACCAAGCTAATTTTGGTTATGCTTATTCTTCTACAGGTGTCAATGAGTGACATGTGGTCAGCACATTGTCTCAAGGAGACATCTAATAGGAAACTAAAGTATTACTTGGATGGAGAAGGCCAGTAAATTTTGCTCAGAAGCACTAATTTAGGCTTGAGATTTTCTTAAGAGCCTGATAATCTTCAGACTCAGGACCCACAGCTAGAAGTCCTTCCCTGAGAACTTGTCCCTTGGATTTTTCCATCCTGAAAATAAATTGACCCTGGCTGGGTTTGAACCTGTGAAGACAAGGAACATAACCAGTAGACCATCGAGGTGGACTAATGATTAAAATGCATTGTAAATTTTTTATGTTTTTATTATTAATGTAACACTTCTCACTAATTCAAGTGATACAAGAAATATATAAGAACAATAAATGTCAAATTAAAATGAGGTCTCAGTTATCAGAACCTTTCGGAACTAGTAAAGGATTGTTGCAAGGGTGCCCGATGTCACCAACACTGTTTAAAATATATATAGACATTTGTTTAGTAGAATGGTCATGTAAGTGTAGAAAAATGGGACTAGAATTAACAGAAAGAAGATATCTACATCACTTACTTTTTGCTGACGATCAGATAATTATAACCCAGGATGGAGAAGATGCAAATTATATGTGTAAATCAGTTGTCAACAACATATCAGAAATGGAGTTTGAAAATCAACAAAAACAAAACAGAGTATTTAACAAATGACCCAGATGGATTATATATTGATGGGGTAAAGATAAAGAAGAGCGATAGTTTCTGTTATTTGGGATCAATTATAGAGGAAGATGGAACATCAAATAAAGGAATAGCAAAAAAGGATTAGTAATGGAAAACAACCATAGGAATGTTAAAAACTCTATACTATGGAGTAAATACATAATTAACAGAACCAACAACTAATTTATAAATCCATACTAGAAAGTATAATGTTATATGGATTGGAAGTTTGGACAATGATACAACAACATGTCAACAGAATAACTTCAGTTGAAATGGATTTTTTGGAGAAGAGCTGCCAGAAAATCTCGACTGGAAAAAATTAGAAATATGTAAATTAGAACATGGATGAATGCAGAAAGAAATATAATGAATGAGATTGAACACAGAAGGCTAAAATGGTATGGACATGTAAGAAGAATGCAGGATGGAAGACTATCAAAGGCCGTCTATGCATGGAAAATTGAAAGAAGGAAGAGAAAAAGAGGACCTGGAAGAATAACATTCAAAATTCAATGAGGAAATTTGGTGTAACAGATGAAGACACAGAGGACAGAGAACGATGGAGAACTTTAATTAAGGGAAATTTGTGAATGTTTGTTGCAAATTGATATTCTATAAATTAAATAAAAATAAAACGTAGTTTTATTTGATTTTCATATTAATTATATAATTCAGTGACAGCTGTTTCGGTACAATGTACCTTCTTCAGACATGTTAACAAATTATGAATTGTGTTATTACATATCAACTGATCTAAGCAACAATACAACAATATTTATTAAAATTTTTTAATTTAACAAAGGGGATTCATTCAAATCAAGTTGAGAATTTAACAGTCTGTTACTACTCTTCAATTTATTTATCTCTACAGCCTCCAAAAGGTCCAACTTCTTAACCTTATCACAAACATGTAAAATTTCAAAATTTGGATCGAAACAATGATTAAATTGGAATAGGTGGTTAGCATATTTTGAATATTCTAAATTTCTGTTATATGCTCTCATGTGTTCCTTTATCCGAGAGATAAAAGGTCTACCAGTTGAGAATTTAACAGTCTGTTACTACTCTTCAATTTATTTATCTCTACAGCCTCCAAAAGGTCCAACTTCTTAACCTTATCACAAACATGTAAAATTTCAAAATTTGGATCGAAACAATGATTAAATTGGAATAGGTGGTTAGCATATTTTGAATATTCTAAATTTCTGTTATATGCTCTCATGTGTTCCTTTATCCGAGAGATAAAAGGTCTACCAGTTTGTCCTATATAGACATTGTCACATGTGCCACACTTCAATTTATATACGCCTGATAATTTAAATTTTTTTATTTTGGTTTTGTTGTTTTTTATCATATTTTGAAAAGTTTTTTTTAGTTTTAAATGCCACATTAATGTTCAACTTTTTAAAGTGTTTAGATATTTTATTTGAAAGTGGGTCTATGTATAATATTACGACATATTTCTTTATGTTTTCTTTGGGTAAAGGAAAAAGTTTGTTAATTGCTTTTTTGTAATGAACTTTCTATATTGTAATGAATATTCTATAAGTCTGTAGTCATTTATATTTATTTATTTATTTATTTTTAATTCATGTTAATTGCTAAGATTGGTTGGAGAAAACCCTCAATGATAAAATTCTCAAAATGAATGAACTTCTCACTGAACACTTGGGTATAAACCCCAGTCTGAGCGTATAATTTCTGTCTTCAAATATCATTGTAAAATTTAATTAAAATCAAACCTGTTAGTTAAATTTGGATCCAGGTAACACAACTAAAATAATAACTAAAGGGCAGAGAAATGTGCACTTACATGAATGCTGGATAGCTTGTTATGACATATAAATACTCACCCAATGTAACAAAAACATCCTACTTGATAATCCACATTTTAGAAGTTTTCTGTAGAAGTATACAATGCAACATATTCCATGGGTCTATAATTTATAAAGAATTCAATGATTCCTAACTATATTACGATCTCATTTCAGTATTTATAGATTATGACTTAGCCTAGAGACTGAATGTAGTGATGAGGTTCTCATTATCAAAACCCTACTCTCTTGCTGTTGCTTATGTGAACCAATGTAAACAGTATAATCCACTGATACTCAATCTAAGAAATAATTCACATTTTTCTGCTCTTTAATAATAATCTAGGCTTCATACTGGAATAAACACTTCTATAATAAATAAGGTGAATCTGGCAAGTGTTCACATCCAGGGCCGACAACATAAAATTCAACAGTCTGGACAACCTGATGATGATATACATAGCATATTGAAACATGTTCAACGATTTATGAGGTAAGATGAAACCAGAGTCACCTTATTTATTAAGAGGAATCTCATAATATTACTTCTTAATGTAATTTATTAATCATATAATTCCTATTTATACTGATGAGTGATAGTATCCATTGAAAGTGTATTGTCTTTTGTAAATTTTCTAATATTTTTATTAATATTCTAGTTTCACTGAAGTTGTTTGTTATTATGACTTGTAAGAGAGCTTTTATTTGTTATTATGACTTATATTTTTGTTATTGTGGCTTGTATGATAGCTTTGGTGTTAACCAGTAAGATATCTTTGTTAAACATGTTAGGTCTACATATTACTGCTCTATCTCTGCTTCTATCTCTGCATCAAAATTTATTCTATTTTTACCTACTGCTGGACAGTTGAAAAGTGGGATGAATGACTCTAGCTTCAGCATTAGTACCACTAGCATTTGGTGAAGCCTGCAGCTTGATGCAGAAACCTTATGTCACTAGCTATTATTTTCTCTCATCATACTTTTGCTGAGATCATGTGTGTTACGTATATAATTTTGTGTTTGTTACTGTATTAATGTTGAATTGAAAAGTCTATTAATTATATCTAAACACCTGTTGTAGTTAGATATTTTTTCCAATATGTCTAATTCTTCCAAAAATATTTATAGTCACGATATTTAAAAGCATTTATCATTTCTAGAATTTCACTATTTAACAGATTTTGCTACATAATAGGTTCCTTCCATAATATCCTTTCATCATTAACCTCTCAGCGTGGTTTGCTGTATTTATATGAGACCTGTTTCTTCCCTTCTATACAGTCGTTTAAAAGTCCGTGCAGTACCCCTGTGCGGTAGTATTATTAAACTCTACTCATCCCGTAACTTAGTTTAGATACATATCAAATTCTGATTAATAGAATTTAAACAATGAATGACCATTCTATTCTATTGTGTTCTGCCCAAGGGCAGGTCTTTCACTGCAATCATAGCATTTTCATTCTATGCTTTGTAGCTTTACTTTGGAATTATAGGTGTGGTAGTTTCCCATTGCTTCCACACCGGTGAATGATAGTGATGATAATGATGATGATGATGGCCGGATGATTTTTGGGCACCGTTGGGGCCCTAAAGCTTCCTGACATTTGTCATACAGTACAGGAAAAACCCCGAAAAAACCTCACCCAGGAAGCCTCTCCCGATCGGGAATCGAATCTCAGTCAGCTGCGTGACAAGTCAGCACGACTACCTCAAGATCACATACCCAGTTCTAGATTCACACAATTCATATTTTTAAAAATCAAATTTGGCAGTTTTAAGTGGAGGAAATTGTTTGCCCCTTCCATAACCATAATGATTAATCAATTACAATATCTTGATTTGGAAGGTAGAGAGATTGGAATTTATTATTAAAATATTCAATGAAAGGGAACATTTTGAAAAAAAATGAAGGACATTGGAAACCAACTTGTTTTGTGTTGTCTTGAAATTAATGGCACCATCGGACATGGAGGTCATACATAACCTCTCCATACATTGCTATCCCAAATAATGTTTTCCAATTATTCCTGTATAATTTATAATAATATCCTCAACTCATGTCCAAGTCAGGGTCGGGTCGAGGGATGAGATGAGAAGAAGCTGCTACATATAGAGGTCTGTGAATGACAAGGGTGTGGCCGACCACGACTCACACACCACTACAGAGGCAGATGAACGAAATGAAACGAAATGAATGTGATGAGATGAGTATGGAGAAATGGTGGAATGAAATTGCGGCAGGGGAAGGCGGGAGAAAACCCCGAGAAAAACCTGTCCAAGCTCCGTTTTTTCCGCTACGAAACCAACATGGAGTGACCGAGACTCGATCTTGGGAACCCAGCAGTGAGAGTCCTGTATAATTTATCTCCCTCAAATCCTGGTTAATATTTTTCTTCCACTTCATGGCTATCCCTCCCTACTGGGCATTTTGCTTCTAGTTTTCATACACAAAGTTCCTATATAATTTTCTATTTGCGCTACATACCCATAGCAGCCTACTAGACTTGCACAGTTTTATTACATCTGGATTTCATAGATATCACGTTGCTCAGGGTTATGTTTGTCTTTCTTCCAAGTTATACCTTAATTTTCTATTAGATCTCTCATTGAGACGATGTGCTAACCACATGTATCTTGTTGACATGTTGGTAAATAAGCGTAAGTGTTGATAAACAAAACAAATAACATAATGAAAGGGTTAAGAATATATTAATTATTATATCTGTGGTCTTGAGGTAGAATGCTGTCTTGTCACGCTGTGGGCTTTGAGGCCCAAACGGGCCACGGACATCATCTGGCTTTCATCATCATCATCCCCTTCTGTGGGAAGCTACCACACCTATAATTCCCTAATGAAGCAACAATCATAGCATGAAAATTCTATGATTACAGTGAAAGACCTGCACTAGAACAAAACACTATAGAATATAATATTGAAACAAAGAATGATATAGAATGGTGTCTTTCATTGGTTAATTACAAGTTATATTTAATTGTGGATGGAGATTTCCTTATACTTTCATGAAGATATAAGTTAAAATGCATTCATTTTTTTAAATTGTTGCTAAAGGTTTACTTATAATTTATAATTCTCATCTATTTATCCTTCATTCATAATTTTAAATTAAATATTTTCATAATTCCACACATCAGATTCACTATGTACAATATTTATAAAAGTTGCAGATCTAAATTTTATTTGCAAAATAAATTCATTATATAATTACAGAAAGTGATTCTTGTTGAATGAATTACCTTAGTTAATAAACTCCCGCCAGGGAGCACCTGTGTTGGAAGTATGCAGTACATACATACATTACTATTATTGCTATTATTATTATTATTATATTTTATTATTATTATTATTATTATTATAACTATTTTTATTTTTTATAATTACCATTATTATCACCATAATTATTATTATTACTATTATCCTTCTTTATATTTTTTATTTTTTTTAATAATTCTACACATCAAATTCACTACGTAAATTTTTTATAGAAGTTGGAAAATGTCAAACTAATTTACTTGAAATCCATAAAGTTCCTTCTTCTGAGACACGTGATTTTTGTGTATACACACGATCCATGTCAGTTTTGAAAGAAAGGTTAGTTATGAGACCACACAGTGAGATACTTTACAGATATTTCTTTTCGGCAAAATAGTTTGAACGAAGGGTGTAGCTGAAGAAAAAATAAATAAAAAAGTATCTCCTTTCACTAATAAGTAGCCAACTCACTCCATATACCTGTCATAACATGAAGGGGGATTTTCCTTACCACAGCAACAAAAAATAAATTAAGTTATGTAGATAGGAAATAACACTATGAGGTTTTTTAATATTGTTTATTTTTTATTATTTCACTCACCTCATACTTCATAATTCATAGCAGACCCAGGGTTTCTTCACATCTTTTGTGACATTCTCAATGCTGTGTCACGTTCACAACTGACGTCCACCAGATGGCGCGGAGGTCAGTCTGCAGGATAGAAGGCCGTTGGACGTCAGTTGTGAACATGACACAGCAATGAGAATGTCACAAAAGATGTGAGGAAACCCTGGGTCTGCTATGAATTATGAAGTATGAGGTGAGTGAAATAATAAAAAATAAACAATACAAAAAATAAATTCTCCAGAATGTTTAACAAACTTGCCATAGGTCCTAGAAATCATAGATGTACCAATGCATACAGACACAGCAGTCTGCATTTGGATATTTAAAAGTCCAAATGTTCTAACACGTCCTTCTGCATCTGGGAACGGAATGCCATGTTTAAATGCCCACGCTGACGGGTTAAACATATTAAACATTACATATTGTCTGAGGGGGCATGCTGTAGCGTAGTGGTTAAGGCACTGAGCTACAAGCCGGAGGGTCGAGGGTTCAAGTCCCGTTGGGGTCAGGATTTTTAAACTGACCCAAACCCTCTGGCGGCACTCTGGCCCTGGGGTCGACTCAGCCTCTAACGGAAATGAGTACCAGACGCTTGTTCTGGGGTAAAGGCGGCCGTCACGCAGGGCTGAAAACCCGGCTAACATAAAGTGCCGATTGTCTAGAAAAAGTGGGAGCCTTAACCTCCTACTACCCCAAAGGCCTCCTGAGGCCTGTTGTGGGATCACTTTACCTTTACATATTGTCTGAAGTTATGGTACTAACAAGTCCCAATCAATAATACTGTTTTACTTACTGAATCTCTAAAGGTACAAATCATGGCTCTTTTGGTTAGAACATATAACTGGAAGTAGAGTGGAGTAGAATACTCATACAGATGTTTGGGAGTGTCGACTATTGGCATTGCTATTGCTGTTGTTTCTGAAACAAGTAAAAGATAAACTGACTTAACACATTGAATTATATTGTGGTTATTTAATTATTAAAGGATCCTACCAAAAATATGGAAATATATAGTTTTAAAATTTTACATAGTATTAGCCATTCCATCTCTTCTGCATGAATCAGAATGCTGGGCTCAGAAACACAAAGTAAACATAAGAAATGAGATTTTTGAGAACAGTTTTTGGATACAGAAGAACAGACAAACAATATAATGAAACAATAAGAGGAGAATTAAACATATTGAACTTAAATAACAAAATAAAGGAATATCAAGAGAAATTTATGATTATATAATATGCAAGCCAGAAGTCCAAATTCCTAAGAACATCCTAGACAGGTCCAAGGGGATGTGATGTGAATATAAGGGATACTAGCAGGTGATTCCCTATTAGCCTTTCCATCCCAACGCCTCTCTCACCTTCACGAGGTGGACCTTGTTAAACTGAACAACCCATACCAAGAAGGTAGTAACCAATCCCTTTGGTGACATGGGTCGGCAAATTAATAAGAGACACAGGTCTTGTCAGGCTTCTAGGAGAAATTCTAAATAAGGTCTAACAATATTTAATTTTAGGAAGTGATATTTTGAGGTTATTTTAATTAGTTTATTAACAGTCTGATCATCTTACCTCAATATTAATGTTGATTTGTTCTTGGACATTTTCAAAACAATTCTGTTTGATTGACAGCTTGTCCAGACTGGTTTGATTTATGTTGCACACCCTGAATGTCGATGTCAGCTCCATCCTATGGTTGGTCAAAGAACCTCGAAACAAGGTCACGCTCAGTCGGTATTTCAAAATTCATAACTCTGTTTTTGTTCTTCTGAACATAGATTTTTTCCCAAATAGTTAGTTCTTTTGTATTTTCTAACTGTTTTAATAATTTAGTGTCCGAATGTATATTATGTGTTTCAGACCAAACATGAGCAGCAACTGCAGATTTTCTATTTCCTCATTTTTAATATTTCTTATGTGTTCTTTGGTTCTAATTTTTAGGTTTCTTTGTTTTTCCTATATATATCTTCTCAAAACCTGTGCATTCAATGTGATATATTCATGATTTTTTATTTTTATCAGTTTTTTCATTTTTGTTGGTTTTATTAGTTTATTTAAACTGTACTTATTTTTCGGTTCTAATTTAATATTAAACTTTTCAAATATCTTTTGGAATTTATTGTGTACTCAAGGGTGGTATGTGAATTTCCTGTATTTTTTCATAGGTGGTTCTACTTTTTCAAGAGTACTTCTGTTTATCTTTTTTGTTTTTTATACTTTTCTATCATTTGTGTACCATTTTTTCATCAAACCCATTTTGATGAAAAGAAATGGTGCACAAATTGATAGAAAAGTATAAAAAACAAAAAAGATAAACAGAAGTACTCTTGAAAAAGAAAAAAAATATAGGAAATTCGCATATCGCCCTTGGGTACACAATAAATTCCAAACGATATTTGAAAGTTTAGTATTAAATTAGTACCAAAAAATAACTCCAGTTTAAATAAACTATTAAAAACCAACAAAAATGAAAAAAAAACTGATAAAAATAAAAAAAATCATGAATATATCAAATTGAATGCACGGGTTGTGAAATGATATATATAGGAAAAATAAAAAGAAACCTAAATATTAGAACCAAAGAACACATAAGAAATATTAAAAATGGGGAAATAGAAAATCTGCAGTTGCTGCTCATGTTTGGTCTGAAAAACATAATATAAATTCGGACACTAAATTATTAAAACAGTTAGAAAACACAAAAGAGCTGACTATTTGGGAAAAAATCTATATTCAGAAGAACAAAAACAGAGTTATGAATTTTGAAATACCGACTGAGCGTGACCTTGTTTGGAGGTTCTTTGGCCAACCACAGGATGGAGCTGACATCGACATCCAGGGTGTGCAACATAAATCTAACCAGTCTGGACAAGCTGACGATAAAACAGAATTGTTTTGAAACATGTCCAAGAACAAATCAACATTAATATTGAGGTAAGATGATCAGACTGTAAATAAACTAATTAAGGTCTAACAATATAATATGTGCTGGCAGCAGGACTCACATTTGGGCAGATGGTAAAGGAACCATTTGTTGGTCAATGGCAGCACCCAAGACAATTTACTGCAGGGATAGAAATAACTTCCTAGGAGTCAAACGTTCAAAATCAAGGCCCCTGATCCTCTAGGTTGGGAGTTGAGCATGAGACTGATGATCTCACTTTGGAAAAGTAACTAGATAGGAATTCAAACACATGGCCTTGGAAGGATGGACCTACTGGAACAGACCAAAGCAAAGGAAATGGCACAACAATTTTAACATAGGAACATGTACAGGGCAGGAACAATGAATGAACTACTTAAGATGATGAAGAATTATAACATGGCCATATGTGCAATACAAGAAATAAGATGGCAAGGGTAAGGTATAATAATAAAAAAAGATACAGTATTTTATACAGTGGAAATAATAAGGGGAAGCAGATTTGGCACATGTTTTCATATAAAGGGTTCAATGATGGATAATCTGATAGATTTTACTCCAGTAAATGACAGAATATGTAAAATTAGGATTAATATATGTAGGAGTTAACACTTGTAGGAAAGCCAGAGGGAAAACGCCCAGTTGGTAGACCAAGAATGAGGTAGGAGAATAACATTAACTGTGATTTGAGGGAAGTAGATTATACAGGGAATGATTGGAAAGCACTAGCTCAGGATAGGGATGTATGGAGAGCTTATGTCCGCGCGGCCATGAACCTACGGGTTCGATAGTGCCAGTGAGTAAATAAGTAAGGAATTAACACTATGAGGTTTCTTTTAATTATTAATGAGTTGTATATTTTTTGCAAAACTATGGGAATTTGGAAAAATGGCTAAAGGCTGTCTCCAGAATACAATTTTAGAGACATCTAATCAATTTAAATATCTTGGATATTATCTCTCTATCTGGGATGAAAAGGATATCCCTGAAAAAGTTACTAGTTATAATAAAAGTTTAGGAATTATTAATCAAGTTATGAAACCATCCCTTGTACAAAAAAAAACCAGATTACATTTATATAACACTTTGGCTAGACCAGTGTTGACCTATGGTAGTGAAGCATGGACACTAAGAAAACAACATGAAAGCAGAATAACGGCTTGTGAAATGAGATTCATGCGCAGAACAGCGGGTTACACCAGATGGGATCGGAAAAGGAACACCGATATCTTAAAAGAATTGAAGACTACGCCAATTTTGGAATATATTAAACAGTATCAACTAAATTGGAAACATCATCTTGAAAGAATGAGTTCAAATCGGATCCCCAAAGCTGTTTATAATTATATACCATGAGGACGAAGATCACTGGGCCGTCCTATGAAACGCTGGAGGGAAAATTTTCTATAGGATCGTAACAGGCCTTGGCCTCATACTTGGAAGGAAGAAGAAGAAGAAGGAAAACAAGACAGATGATGACAGCATATAAGAATACATGAAATTAACCTGATTATGCATAGATCAAATGTTCTTCACTTTCAGAGGAAAATACTACACAGGCAAAGAAAGGGACTTGCAATGGGAAATCCATTATCACCATTTTTGGCAAATATGTTTATGGGAAAATTTGAATGTCAGATAACCAAAGCATACCCTTTAATTTTTAAATTTTGAAGTAAATATATGGACGATATCATAACAATAGTCAAACAAAAACAATTAGAAGATGCCGTTAAACTTTAAACATTCATAATAAAACAATTAAACTTACTATGGAAGTGGAAAATAACCAAAAAATACCATTTTTAGACCTTAAATTGATCAGGAATGAAGAAAAAAGGAAAATAGAAGTTGGAGTCATGACTGAAGAGGGACGAGAAGTGGTTTGAAACAATTGGTCTCAAGAAAAGTTGACATTTAAGAGGCGAGTTGTTAAAAATATGTTCTCCGCTCACTATTAATGTTAAGGAAAATAGAATTTGGATCTACAGGAAAGAAACACACATTGATAATTATATTAAAGCAAAAGGTTTCAATCATATTGCACATAAACAGGCAGTATTTAATGGCTTTACATACAGACTTGTGAACGTTCCCATGAGCAGAAAACATTTTAGGAAAGAAAAAAAAAACACTGTATAAAAATAGAAAGGTTTTCAGAAAAATAAATGATTCATATGAAAATAAATAAATTCAAGAAACAAAAAGTGATAAATGAAAGTACTCTTCATACAGATATAGAAATTGGAAAACATTAATCCTTTAGTATTTAATAAGTTTCAAAAATTTTTCATTAAATTAGCACTGAAAAATGATTACAGTTTGAATAAATTAATTGAAACCAACAAAAATGAAAAAATCGAAGATGACAACAAATTAGGGAATTATCAAATTGATTGTAAAGATTGTGAAAAAAATACATAGGAGAAATAAAAAGAAATTTAAATACAAGATCAAAAGAACACCTTAGAAATATTAAAAATGGAGAACTAGAAAAATCTGCAATAGCTGCTAATACATGGTCAGAAAAACACAGAATTGAAACTAAGGCAATATTACTAAAACGATTAGAAAAATCTAAGGAACTCACAATTTGGGAGAAAATTTATATCTGCAAGAATAAAAAGAAAACCATGAGTTTTGAAATTCCTGGTGAAAGAGAAAAAAAAAATTGATTTGGAAGTTCATTGGTCACCCAGTAGAGGGAGGAGAAATCAACTTTCAGGATGGACAACCACAAGGCAACAGTTGTAATACATAGAGAATGTCGCACAGAAGTGACGAAACTAATCTGCACACAAATGAAGAAATATGAGGTGAGTCAAAATATACAACTCATTAATAATTAAGACTTTCTATCTACTTTTGGGTTTTTACAGCTGTTGCTGTCTTCCCGTGCCAAACTTCCAAAGCCCATGATTTTGGGCACCTTCAATGCTTAACCCTCTTGCTTGCCTTGCTATCCTTATGCTTTCCTTCCTTGTAAACTTTGGTCTTCCTTCTCTCTTCTTTCTGGTCAGTTGCCATTGATATGGTTGTTTCGGCCATCGCTCATCTTCCATTGTTAAAATATGTCCTAACCATTTAAAATCTTTCTGCTCAATTCTTTCAATTATGTTTTCATCTGCTTCCATTATGTTTCTAATTTCCTTATTTGTGACGTGTTCTAATTTTGACCTTCTAGCACTCCTGCGAAAATAATCCATTTCTAGAGCTATTAGTCTATTCCTGTAATACTTATTGATTGCCCATTATACAGGGAATGATTGAAAAAATTAGCTCAGGATAGGGATGTATGGAGAATTTATGTCTGCACGGCCATGAACCTATAGGTTCGATAGTGCCAGTGAGTTAGTTAGTTAGTCACAGGAAACATTAAGTTGGAAATAGAGAAGGAGGAAACTATTGATAACATGTGGAACTTAATGAAAAAAGGGATTGAAGTAGGTGCAGGGAACATAATTGGTAAAGAACAAAAACCAAAGAGGAATGATAGGTTCAATGAAGAGTGGGGAGAAGTATGACAGAAAAGAAAAATTGTTCTTATAGAAAAATGATTAACACCAATACAAGGAGGATGAACAACAATATATAGAGGACAGGAGAGAAGAATATAAAATGTTGAAAAAAAAAGAGAATATTTGAATAATAGATCAGAAAACATACAAATATCATTTGACAACATATAAGCAAAGAGCTTCTATAGAGAAGTAAACTTTCACTGCAATCTTGCAGATTTAAATTAGCTGCCATAAGAAACTGAATTTATCCAATTTTAAAGGTTAACAAAATAAATATGTATTCTGTAAACCTGCAAACTGGACCACAATTTGACTTGCTGAGGAATTCACTTAGTTTACGAAGTTCTTGCATGACAGACTTTTTATTCAGGGATATAAGTATGTAAATATATGATACTACAACTTACTGTTCTCTGTTTCAATAGTTTTCAGTATTGGGAAGTCTTTTGAATTGAGATATTGATTCTTGGTCCATGTTATCAACTTCTCAGTATCATTTCCTCTCTCCTTACACGCAACTTCAATTACTAGAACAGAAAATAACATTAAATTGGTTATTTTTATAGATATTTTAACATTATAATACCTTATCACATTAATTAATTTATTTTTAACATAATATGGTAAATGATAATATGGGTCTAAGAATATATCTTGTTGAATGAGTAAAACCAGGAAAAAAACTTTAATCAGTTTGGTTGGCAATGGGGTTTAACCTGGGTGTTTATATGTTCCCAATCTTTTTGTCACCAGCAGGTTTAACAACCTGCTTGGCCATTTTGTAAATTTTATTTTCACCTCTTCTCACGCCCAATGGAATTCTAGAGCAAAATTTGAGTTTAAATGTCATGGAACAATGCTTAATCAGCCTAGCAACCACAAAAACCAAGGATTTCATACTAATACGAGTAATTTTCAAATATTTTTCCATGTCACCCACTATGAACCCCTCAAGGAGTGCTAGGGTCTCTTACCACATAGTATCTTTTCCAATCAGTAAGTCATAATATGTAACAAGTTTTTATTTAAATTTCTCTAGTCATTCCAGAGTTATGCTTGAACATACATACACATAAATAACTAACTCCATAGCATGAAAGGTATACATAGAAGACCCTTGATCTACCAGCTGAGTGCTGACCTCATATTTATGTGTTAATCACTGAGATATATTATATCAAGCAAGTATAGGGGTAATATGAGGTCAGAATGTTGGGTCCCTCAACCATTATTGTAGCTACCCAAATTCCTCATTTCTGGGTGGGTACCGGTTCCACTGACTGAAATTCCATGAGAAAATGTATTTCCTCTTGGGGACTTTAATCAGTGCAAACCCTGTAACTGTGGGTCAAGGTATTAGCATAAAACTGATCAGCTACACTTTGGAACTCATACATACATACATACATACATTTATATAATTGTTATAAAATAGGATAACAAAGTCTAGATATTTTTAATTAGTTATTTAAATAGTCTTAATATTATAGGAAACAAACCCTCATTATAGGAAATATTAGTTTTAGTTTGGAATTCTGATTCATGTAGTAACAATATACAATTAGGAATTTGGTCCTGGAAACATCTAGAACAAAAATGTAGTCTTAGGCTGAGAAAGTCGGGTTTTCACATTAATTTGGAATGTGAAAGCAGAGGAAAACAGAACATTCCCACATTCCAAAGCTACAGTCAGAACAAAGTACCGTTAGGGCATAGAACTTGCTATGCTTAGAGAGGGTGAGAGAGAGGACGAAAGTGGGTTGAACACTAAGCCTCAGAATAAATTTTACAGTTAGGGCTTCAGATGGAGACATAAAAGGTGGCCAGGGGATGAACTGACTGTCTGTTGAAGCATAGAGCTGCTGGAGGTAAGTCTGCAACATGTTATTCTTAATAGGATTTTGGGGGTTCTGAAAGGAATAAAAAATGGGTATAATACTAGATCTTATAGCTTGTGGATAGGAACCAATTGAAATAGAATGAAAAATAAGATAGAGTTACGAATATGATACGAATAAGTCAGGTCATGTGGCAGAGTTTCAACCTACTACAGGATAATCTCTCACTTTCTCTACCAAAGATTAGGTAATAAAATAAGTTAGGCTAGTTTAATTATCTGTAATTATATATAAATTTGTTACTTATAGTTTTAAATATAGAATATAACAATTGTTTAATTATTCATTTAATCATCTCAACTAACCTCAAATAGTAAAGTCATCATCCTTACCGCTCGGCTGGCCCCAAATCAATGGGAAAATCACACACTATCTTACCGTCACAAGTAATCCATGTTCCAAAGGTCCTTTAAGCCCTAAGAAAGCCTCCAATTCGTAATAATAATATACATATAACTAACTAACTAACTAACTAACTCACTGGCACTATCGAATTCGGAGGTTCATCGCCGCGCGGGCATAAGCTCTCCATACATCCCTATCCTGAGTTAATGTTTTCCAATCATCCCCTGTATAATTTACTTCCCTCGAATCATAGTTAATGTCATTCTCCCAACTCATTCTTGGTCTACCAACTGGGCGTTTTCCCTCTGGCTTTCCTACAAGAAGCTTCCATGCTAACTAACTAACTAACTCACTGGCACTATCGAACCCGTAGGGGTTCATGGCCGCGCGGACATAAGCTCTCCATATAACCCTATCCTGAGCCAATGTTTTCCAATCATCCTCTGTATAATATACTTCCCTCAAATCATAGTTAATGTTATTCTCCCACCTCATTCTTGGTCTACCAACTGAGCGTTTTCCCTCTGGTTTTCCTACAAGAACCTTAAATGCACGTCTTTCATTCTCCATTCGTGCCACATGTCCTGCCCATCAGTCTACGAGGCTTAACTGTTCTCATTATATCTGACTTCCTATAAAGACCATGTAATTCACTGTTATGCAGTCGTCTCCATTCACCTGTCTGTTCATCTCTCTTTGGTCCAAAAATTTTCCTAAGAACTTTATTCTCAAATACTCGTAATCTCCTTTCCTGACTTAAAGTAAGAGTCCATGTTTCGCATCCATATAATATAAGCGGTAGAATAATAGTTTTATATATTTTCAGTTTAACGTTTTTTGAAAGGAGTTGGCACATCAAAAGTCTCTGCAATGCATAATAGCACGCATTTCCAGAATTGAGCCTATGTTAATTTCTTTGTGCATCTCATTCCTATTTGTGGTTATTGTTCCTAGGTATTCGAATTCAGCCACTTCCTCAAAATTTCCCTCATTTGTCATTAGCTCTCCTTTTCCATTATATAATGTATTTTTGTGTGTGACCATATATTTAGTTTTATTGATATTTCCTTTCGGTCCCAATTTCTTAGTGTTACTCGTAGTGTGTGCGTGTTGACCTTTAGTATCTCCTCGCTATCGGCCAGTAGTACTACATCATCAGCATAAACTAACAGCTTATTAACACCATTGAGTTGTAGGCCTACTTCATCCTCTAAAGATTTGATGGCATGCTCTAGTACAAAATTAAATAGTATAGGATATAGTGGATTTTCTTGCTTCAACCCATTGTGGATTTCAAAAGTATCCGAAAACTGTTTGCCCACACGCACCCTACTCTTTGTGCCATTTAGACACATTCGTATAAGTCTAACTAACTTTTTTAGGAATTCCGAACTCTAGCACGCATTCTTCCTCTTAATTGAATCGTATGCCTTTTGGAAGTATACGTATAGTTGGTGTACACTATCATTATATTCCCATTTCTTTTCTAAAATCTGTCTTAAGCTAAAAAATCTGATCCGTTGTATACTTGTTTCTTCTAAACCCACATTGATGATCTCCTAGAATCTCATCAATATAAGGAGTAAGTCTGCTTACTAATATATTTGTTAGAATTTTGTACGAAGTTGAAAGTAATGAGATGCCCTTATAGTTGTTGCAATCAGTTTTATCTCCTTTTTTATACAATGGTATGATAATTGATTCTTTCCATTCATCTGGAAGGGCTTCATTATCCCAAATCATATTAAGCAACCAGCGTATCTTGTCCATCAATTTTTCTCCACCTGATTTTATCAATTCTGCTGGGATCTCATCTGAAATAATATTAAGCAACTGGCGTATCTTGTCCATCAATTTTTCTCCACCTGATTTTATCAATTCTGCTGGGATCTCATCTGAATCTGATGCTTTATACAGCTTCAATTTTTCTATTGCCATTTTATCCTCTAATGCACTTTGCACTTGGTTCTACGATTAACATTTCTGCTGTCTGAAAATTATCCTCTTCAATATCCTGCTCTGTATGTACATTTAATAATTGATTAAAGTAACTTTCCCATCTATTTAATATACTCCTGGAATCCGCAATCATATCCCCATTTTCATTCCGAATTATGTTTGTTCTAGCCTGAAACCCTTTCTTCTCTATACTGATTCCCTGATATAATTCTCTATTGTTCCTATTTTTGGCATTCATTTCAAGATCATTAATATTCTCTCTCAGATATTCCCTCTTTTTACTCTTTAATAACATTGTGTTTTCCCGTCTGACACTACCCAATTGCTCCAAATTTACCTCATTTGGCTCATGTAACCATTTCATTTTTGCTTGTTTCTTTTCTTTAAATTGTCGTCACATTCCTCATCAAACCATTTCTTCTTTTGCCTCTTTTTTAAGTGACGAATATTTTCTGATGCTGACAATTTAATAGTATCTCTTATAGCCTCCCATTATTTATTTATATCAGTTTCTTCTTCGTTTACCACACTGTCATCTGAAGATTTCAGTACTTCAAATCTATTAGCAATTTTGATTTGGTATTCTTGCTGCATTTCATCTTTTTCAAGTTTTTGAAATCAAATTTTTCAGAATCATCTTTAGCGTTTGTTCCTTTCATTAGCGACAGACGTCTGATTTTCACCCTGACCAGGTGATGATCCGAATTGCAGTCTGTCCCTCTAACTGATCTAACATCGATGATGCTACTGTGCCAGCGTTTGTCCACTAATACGTGATCTATCTGGTTTCGAGTTTTGCCATCTGGAGACGTCCAGGTGCATTTATGAATATCCTTATGCTGAAATGTTGTGCTCGGGTAACAATGAGATTCTTTGATGTGGCAAAGGTGACTTTGTCGTTACTATCTTCATGAAGACTGAATTTGCCTATTGGTTTGAATACATCTTCCCGCCCCACTTTTGCATTAAAATCTCCCAAGACAATTTTCATGTGATATCGTGAAAGGCTATCAAATACGCATTCTAATTCTTCATAGAACTCATCCTATATCTTGTCATCTTTATCTTCTGTGGGAGCATGTACATTTACGATTATAAAATCATGTTGTTTACCCTTTAGAATTATATATGATATCCTATCACTAATAAAGTTAATATCTCGGATAGCGGATAAGATCCTCCTTCGGACTAAAAAATCCCGTTCCATATTCAGGTCATTCTGCACTCCCGTAGTATAATGCAAAGCTTCCTGATTCCTGACTACCTTCTCCTGGCCATCTAACTTCCTGTAAAGCGACTATATCCAAGGTTGATTTATCTAATTCACGGGTTAATGCATCTAGCGCCCCGCTACTGTATAAAGTCCTAACATTCCATGTTCCTAGGAACATGTCCCTATGTTTGAGCCTTTGGCATGGGTTACCTGAAGTAGTCCCCGCCCGGAGAATCGAATGGGGGACTATTGACCTCCGGAAAATTTTACCCCAGTTGAATCCATGTCCGCATTTCTTGACGGTTGTATTTTTACGGTGAAAGATCGTCACTCTTTCGACCAAGGTACTTTTTTCGTCTGGCTTATCACCTTCGACCAATCCGGCGAGGGTAACCCTATCGGCAGCAATGTTACTGCCGGCATAGCTCTCAGGATCATTTAAGCACGCAAGCCACTCCACCACGACAAGGTAAAGATACCATGGAAGGGAAGCTTCCATGCACCTCTTTTATTTCCCATTTGTGCCACATGTCCTGGCCATCGCAGTCTGCGATACTTAACTGTTCTCATTATATCTGACTTCCTATAAAGACCATGTAGTTCATTGTTATGCAGTCTTCTCCATTCACCTGTCTGTTGGAGAAGACTACATACTAGTGATTATGTGATGTTGACTGATTATTAATTTAACCAAACCTTCTTGTTACCACTCAGCTTAATGAATACAAAAACTATGAATTTAACACTAAAGTACGAGATCATTTTATTTTTCACCTCTTCTCAACCTCGGGGTGCTAGGGGACAAACTTGGGCTTAATTGTCATCAGGACTGTCAACAATTAGTTTAGCAACTGCAAAAGCTATGGATTCAATGTTAATATGGATTAATACTAGTAAAATTCATGGTAAGTTTCCGTTGAGGTATTAGTTCACAGTAATATAATGTACGGTTAAAAACTATAAAATAGTTACCTTGTAGGTCCGTCTCCTCAACTTAAATTCTTTTAAAACTCTGTAGGCCTTTCAGGACTAGTCACATCATCAGCAGAATGCGTTAGGTCCGTTCTTGTTGACCCTTGTTGAAGCACTGACTTGGTTGTGAGAATTTTGTACAGAGGATTGTGTGGACTAGGTGTGTATTCATTGAGAATCGGGTTGTTGTTGATTTCTCTTAGGATTGCGATTTCCTCCAGTATATTTGTTCTAAATTTTTAAGAATTTTAGGGTTAATAAATTCTATCTTCAAGCCACAGTTAGTCCAAAAGCATTCAAGATTAAAAGTGTATAAAACACTGGCTCTTCCAACTCTTTTGTATGGTAGCGAAGTATGGACGTTGAAACAGAAGGATATACAGTGACATAGATCTGCTGAAATGAGATACCTTCGGAGGACTGCAGGATACACACTACTAGATCACAAAAAATGAAGACATCTTAGAAGAATTAAACATGGAATCTTTAGAAAACAAAATTTTCGATTATAAGTCAAGATGGATGCAACATGTTCATCGAATGGAAGATCACAGAATACCCAAACAAATGTTAAGATATCGACCTGCAGGAAGAAGAAGACCAGGACGTCCACTCAAAAGACTTTTAGATGGTGTTTCTCTTGAGACCGAAACAGGTCAACAAATGGCCTAAATTCGTGAATGTACTATGATGATGATGATGATATTTGTTCTCGTTGGAATGTTTTCTCTATGTACTATTGTGAGGGTGTTATCGATGCTATGCATGTGGTGTCCAGCCTGAATTACATGTTTTGCGTAACTTGATTTTCCTCCATTATAAATGAAATCTCTGAAATGTTTCTTGAATCTAATGTTGAAGCTTCTGTTAGTTTTCACAATGTAGAATTTATTGCAGTCTGTACATGTTAATTTGTAGATGCCTTTATTGTTGAATTCATCTATTTATTCAATGTTGTTTATTAAATTGTTTTATTTGTTATCAGTTCTGTAGGATATATTAATATTCTTATCGAGCTTTTTTAGTATGTTGGCCTATTTTAATGTTTCTTTATCAGTGTACGTGAGAGTTATCCATTTCTTATTATTTTCATTGGATTCTTTTTCAAGTTTGGTTATGTTGGAAATGTTTTTTTCTTTTTGTTTGTTACCAACACTTTACACTGGTAAAGAAACATTAAAATTGGCCAACACACTAAAAAAGCTCGATAAGAATATTAATATATCCTACAGAACTGATAACAAATTAAACAATTTAATAAACAACATTGAAGAAATAGATGAATTCTACAATAAAGACATCTACAAATTAACATGTACAGACTGCAATAAATTCTACATTGGGAAAACTAATAGAAGCTTCAACATTAGATTCAAGGAACATTTCAGAGATTTCATTTATAATGGAGGAAAATCAAGTTTCGTAAAACATGTAATTCAGGCTGGACACCATATGCATAATATCGATAACACCCTCACAATCGTAATATATAAAAATTATTTGTCACGTTGTTTGTCCGCGATGGCATCCTAAACTACTGAACCGATTTTAATAAAATTTTGCACACTGTGTGCAGTTTGATACAACTTGAGACTTAGGGAAGTTTATAACTAAATTTATAGTAGCATTATTTTTATTGCAAATTATTTGTTTATTATTTAAGAAAGAGTTATAATTATCTGAGTTCCATACGATTCTAACAGATGGCCGTGTAAGGTAATTGGGTTATTATTTAACCAGGTGGCTGTGCTTTTTGTTGCAACCGCGAATTTCAATTGAATTACAAATATTGATTATTTCATAATTTAAGTGTGTTTGTGTTTATTTTATTTTCAACATATTGATAATAATATTAATTTCGTGTGTAAGTATTAGTTTTAAGTAATCTGGTTGAAAGACAGCAACTTAATTTAAATTTAACTGGACCGAGAAGGGACATTGAATAATATGGCGAATCAGTTCTAGAGACCATGAATGATAAGATATCAAATGAATTTCCGCAAATTGGTATAGGCCTATGTGACATAAATCTTACATTTAAGAAGAATGTCAATTTAAAAACATATGAAGGTCCTAAGGAACGGAATAACAGAACTGTAAGTAAGTCTGTAGTTATAATAAAATGCCTAATATTACAGAAACAATTTCCATGCCTCAATTAAATGAAAAACAAGATGACTATAATACAGGGTGATTACAAATGATTGGAGCGATTTCATGATTTTATGGTAGCTGTAGTATTCGACATATTTTCACGAACTTTTACAGATACATAGAGCAACTTCCCAGGTTTTTTTTGAGATGTTACAGGTGCTCCATATGCTCCCCCTTGGTGATTCTGCAGATATCAAGTCTGTAATCAAGTTCGTCCCATACTCGACGTAACATGTCCCTATTAATTTGTTCAAAGGCATTGATTATGCGAGCTCGCAGTTCTGGTAAGTCTAACTGTAAAGGAGGCACAAACACTGAATCTTTCACATACCCCCAAACAAAAAAATCGCACGGCGTCAAATCCGGGGAGCGTGGAGGCCATGACAACAATTTCTGATCATTCTCTCCACTGCGACCGATCCATCGGTTTGGCAATCTCATGTTTAAAAATTCACGAACATCGTGATGGAAGTGTGGTGAGCACCATCCTGCTGGTAGATGAAGGTCTCACTGTCGGTCGTCAGCTGCGGCATGAGCCAATTTTCCAGCATGTCCAGGTACACGTGTCCTGTAACGTTCTGCTCGCAGAAGAAAAAAGGGCCATAAACTTTGAACTGAGAAACCGCACAGAACACACTAACTTTTGGGGAGTCGCGAATGTGCTGCACAAAACGCGGGGATTTTCTGTGCCCCAGATTCGCACATTGTGTTTGTTCACTTTGCCATTCACAAAGAATGTTGCTTCGTCACTGAAGACAATTTTCTCACAAAAACCATCCTCATCCATAAACTGCTGCATTTGTGTACAAAATTCAAACCGACTCACTTTGTCAATGGCGTAAGGGCTTGTAGAAATTGCAAGTGGTAAGGTTTATGCTTCAATCTTTTCCGCAAGATCTTCCAAACGGTCGGTTGTGGAATGTTCAGCTCTCTGCTCGCTTTTCGTGTTGATTTCTGTGGGCTACGTGTGAAACTCATCCGCACACTCTCAACCTTTTCTTCACTCACTGAAGGACGACCCGTTGATTTCCTTTTATAGAGGCATCCTGTAGCTTTAAATTGCGCATACCATCGCCGAATGGAGTTGGCACTCGGTGCATCTTTCTCGAACTTCGTTCTGAAGTGTCGTTGCACAGTTATCACAGATTGAGTTGAATGAAATTCAAGCACAGCATATGCTTTCTCCTCGCCTGTCGC